>CM008279.1:43297976-43308492 GCA_002319775.1 Fagopyrum tataricum | reverse complement strand
GCTCCAAAGTCCTTCTCTTCTTGTTGGATCTTCTCCAAACACCTACCACTGGTCTTAGGCACCTCTCCTTGACCTAATCGAGCTAAGAACCTATGCATGCAAAGAGTTGAGCAAAAACTCCTCAAGATCTTCATCCATGCCCATGGATGAAGGAGGGAAGAAGAATGGGGGAAAACAACAAAGAAGAGAGGGGAGGGAGAGGAAGGAGCTTACCACAACACATCTGAAACCTCTCCAAGCTCTCCACAGTCCAAGAGTTGCAAGAGATTCAATCACAATGGAGAAAGAGCAAAGAGAGGAGAAGATAAGAAGAGTGGAGGAAAAGTGACGTGAAAGAGAGCAAAGGAGGAGAGAGAGATGGGACATTGGCTGAAAGGGGGTGAGGGGACCAAGGGGTCAGCTGACCTCTTGTCCCTCCCCACGGACCGAGGGTTCGGAAATGACCCCTTGTCATTTTAACCCCGAACGAAGGGTCGGAACGCGGATAAAAGGGAAAAACGACGAGTCGGCTCGGGATTTTTTTTGAATAAATCCCGGCACTCGACATCTCGGGCGTTACATTATATCCATCAACAACTCTTATCATCTCTTAATATACCTAAATATGCTCATATACAACAATCAACATTTATCCATACGCATCATTGTCCTTCTATTTTGTCTATAGTAAACAACTTATCTCGTTTATAACGATCAATCACCATTTGGTCTCTTGAGGCGTAACTATCAGAGCGTAACATAACCAATTACCCTCTGTAACACCCCGAATCCACGGAACTCGGGGCGCTACTGGGCTAGGATCTCACAATGGATCTTGACCCTAGCCTGACAACAACTTCACAGGATCTTACAACAAGGCACATATAGATTAAAACCAAAACATCAAACTGTAATATATATATCAAAAGGTATACAAAAATACCGCTGAGTACAAACCAAACATGTATCTATACATAGCAAAAACATCCCATATCCCACGCACAATCCTAATGTACGGAGCCCTCAGCGGATCACCCCATCTGGATCACTCTGCAGATCTTCAGTGCATGTAGCACCATACAGGTATGGTAATCATACAGGTATGTAGCACCATACCTGGTCTGTAAAGATCTGACATGTAGCACCATACAGGTAATGTCTCCAGATCTTCAGTGCATGAACTACCGCTACCAACTCCAGGTCATGAGTCGGGTAGTTCTCCTCATACATCTTCAGCTGTCTAGACGCATATGCAATCACTCTACCTCGCTGCATCAACACACATCCCAAGCCTAGCTTGTATGCATCACTGTAAACCACAAAATTAGCTGTGCCTTCCGGCTGTGCTAAGACAGGAGCAAAAGTCAGACGTCTCTTCAGCTCCTCAAAACTCTGCATACACTGCTTAGACCATACAAACCTGGTGACCTTCCTCAGCAAACTCGTAAGTGGACGGGAAATCACTAAGAATCCCTCCACAAAGCGTCGGTAATAACCGGCTAGACCAAGAAAGCTACGTACTTCCTTGACGTTCGTCGGTGTCGTCCATGCTGCCACTGACTCGATCTTCGCCGGATCAACCTTGATCCCCTCGGCGGAAACAATATGTCCCGGGAATGCTACCTCTGGCATCCAGAACTCGCACTTAGAGAACTTAGCATAAAGTTCTCTATCTCGTAAAACTCGTAACATAGTCCTCCACTGTCTTGCATGTTCCTCTCTGCTACGAGAGTACACCAGAATATCATCTATGAAGACTACCACAAACTGATCCAGGAAGTCGATGAATATGCTGTTCATCAAGTCCATGAAGACTGCTGGGGCATTCGTAAGCCCAAATGGCATCACTACAAACTCGTAGTGTCCATATCGGGTCCGATATGCCGTCTTGTGCACATCCTGCTCTCTCACCCTTAGCTGGTGATACCCTGAGCGCAGGTCAATCCTGGAGAACACCGTCGCTCCCTGAAGCTGATCTAGCAAGTCATCAATACGAGGTAATGGATACTTGTTCTTGATGGTCACCTTGTTCAGCTCTCTGTAGTCGATACACAGTCTCAACGATCCGTCCTTCTTCCGCACGAAGAGGACATGTGCTCCCCACGGGGATATGCTAGGGCGGATAAAGCCCTTCTCAGCCAACTCCTCGAGTTGCTTCTTCAACTCCAACATCTCGACAGGCACCATACGATATGGGGCCTTCGAGATCGGTCTCGTACCAGGTTCCAACTCAATGCCAAAGTCCACGCTCCTCTGAGGCGGCAAACTGGACGGCTCAGCAAACACATCTGTAAACTCACAAACTACTGGGATATCCTCTAACGCTGGACTCTCCCCATCCTTCATAGCATAACACCAGAAGGCCTCACAACCCTCTGCAATCAATCTCGCTGCACGTACCGCGCTGATCACCATGCCTAACTTCCCCAGATCCCAACCTCGGAAAACCTCTATCTGACCTAACTCGGTAGAGACTTTCACGGTCCTCCTACCTACATCTCATACCGCATGATGTCTATCCATCCAATCCATACCCAAAATGACTTCCTCATGCACTAATGGCATGACAAAGAAGTCAACAAGTAACACCCGAGCCCCTACACAAATGGGACAATCATGTATCTCGCGGGTACCTCTGACCCTACTACCATCGGGTAACCCTATACTAAAGGGTATCCCCTCAGTCGTAACTACACTCAAACGCTCAACACATGCATCAGATATAAGTGAATGCGTAGTTCCCATATCAAATAAAACTCTAACAGGTAAACCATGAATCAAAATGGTACCTGTAGCAGCCGGTGCAGCTGGCTCCTCTGCACTCCTCAGCTCAAAAGCTCTACCCTGCGCTCCTCTAGTGTTAGTGGTACTCCCACCACGACCTCTACCTCTACTCGACCCGGGAGCAGATCCCTGATCTGCCACAAGTGTAGCAAGTCATTGACGGCCTCGTGCACTCTGGTCGTATATGTCCATAACCACCACAGTTAAAGCACTGTCGTCCCTTATCTGCAACCGGTGCAAATGAGGGGTAACTCTGGCGTCTCTGGCTTCGCCCTGAACCAGCAGCTCCACTGGTATGCCCAATCCGCTGTCTCTTCTCAGACCCTCCGGTCTGAGAAGCTCTCCTCTGTCCAGCCCGCTCCCGCTCATAATCTGAAGCTCTATCCTGATAGTCCATCAAGGACTCACAGTGAAATCCCGCCATATAGGTCCGGGTGGTATCCCTCAGTCGTCGGGAAAAGAGATATACATGCTGATCCGCAGGAGGTGCAGCTGGACCCAACAAAGCCAGCTCCTCCTGAAACCTCCTGATCGCCTCAGAGACTGGTACGTCCTCAAAGCCAGCCTCAATAAAATCCCGCAGTTTCTCCCTCCCCAATGAGGCAGGGCAGAAAAGCTCTCTAATCAAACTCCTCATCTGGTCATAGCTAGTAACATGACTCCGCACGGATCTCCACCAATCTTGTGTCAAGTCTCGGAATAGAGTTTGCACTAACTTTATCTGTCGGTCCTCTGGACATCTAATAGACTCAAGGGCTGAGTCTACATGTCCAATCCACAGCTCTACCTCTAATCCCACCTTCCCAGAGAAAGGGGACACTCCCATCTAATGAAATGCCTTCAACCAAGTATCTGGACGAGGCCCTCTATGCTCCTCTGGAACTCGAGTAATCTCAACAGCACGTGCCGGTACAACTGGCACTTGAGTAACTACATGGGATCTCTCAGACGATCCCTCTTGTGCCGGCAGATCCGGAGCACGTCTATCCGCTCTGGCAACCTCCTCTACTCGACTAATGTACGCGCGTAACTCTGGTCCCCCATCGAGACATGATCCGAGTCATCTGACTGGACTCGTTATGGTCTCTGTCTCCCAACCATACCGTTCTCAGTCTCAGGAACGACACTCTCAGAAACATCCTCATGGACCTCCTCCGCTACAAGTGGATCAACAGCGGGAATCTGACCCTGTCCTACCACTACTAGAGGAAGAGGGGGTCTACCCCTACCTCGTCCAACTACAGATAAGACTCTAGTCCGAACCATCTGCAGGGTATACACACCTAACTTAGAAGGCTATATATATGCCATATGTATAGATATATATATAATACTTAAGATCAATCACAACGTCACATAAGGTAATATATATACATATATATATATATACTGTCGAGGTCCTCAGAGGGGTGATGGCTTTTCGTACACACTATCCCAAAACATTTGTACTCATTTCAAAACCAAAATCTTTTGAAAAGTCATACCCCTTTTGGGTTCTGTTTATTTATCTATTCGACTTTTATCATAGATTGCAAGTGTCATTGTTGTCAACCTAAGACTCTGATACCAACTTTGTAACACCCCGAATCCACGGGACTTGGGGCGCTACTGGGCTAGGATCTCACAATGGATCCTGACCCTAGCCTAACAAAAAGTTCACTGGATCTTACAACAAGGCACATATAGATTAAAACCAAAACACCAAACTGTAATATATATATCAAAAGGTATACAAAAATACCGCCGAGTACAAACCAAACATGTATCTATAAATATCAAAAACATCCCATATCCCACGCACAATTCTAGTGTACGGAGCCCTCAGCGGATCACCCCATCTGGATCACTCTGCAGTTCTCCTAACCTGCAAAGCATCTACAACACGGTATATAACCGTTAGCTAACCATTCATATATAAGATAATGCATAAGCACAAACACAAGTCATGGAATCATAAACACATAATCATGGTGTCACACATTTACCCGGTTAATCATCTTTATAAAGTCCAACACTCAAATCGTATATATATATATATATATATATATATATATATATATATATATATATATATATATATATATATATATATATATATATATATGAACATATGTGACACGAGGAATATATAATCCTCGCCTCTGAGTGCAATAGCCAGCTGGAGTGGTGTCGGCGCACCTTACCGTATACCCCAAGGGAGTGGTAAGTGTCCATATACCAGATCTGGCCTGACTACAAAGAACCTCCAAGACTCCACTGTGGGATGAAAGGGGCCGGTTATCACTACCACTACAATGGGCAGTCAATAAATCATAGGTCGGTAATAATCAATATCGCATGTTATCAAGCATATAACAAACACCACCCATGCAAGCATCCGATATAAGGATGATAGCTAAGTAAGTCCTACGGACTTACCTCAATCTCAAGATACTCTCAACAACGATCAACTCCAATCCGGAGAACATCACTGCCTAATAACAAGGCATAAATAAATATCACATCTCCTATCAATCAAAGGGGTCACACCTAGACCCAAGGGATCCATAAGGATCATATTCAACCTATAAACCTACTAAACCTCAAAGTCATAACCGGCACATATCGATATCATAATCATCATCATCCTATCCTCATACACACACCTAGCATGCCACTAACCCACTCATACTAGGAAAGGAAAGGATCCATACCCCTCTAGGTAGGTCCTGCACAAGATGCACCTGCGTGACAAGAAGGACGTAGGGGCGAAGTTGTAAGAGCCTTAGTCTTTTGGCCTTAGCCGCCCCCGCAGGTTCAGGGAACCGCGCGCCCCTGCGGTTTCTTGCGGCTGTAGTCGGCTTTGTTGACCGGTTGACTCGTGCTTTACTCTCTTCCTTACCTCTTCTTACCTTGGGAGCAAGGGTTTCTTCTTCACTCTTTCCTCAGCTTCTCACGTCCTTCTTGCTTCTCCCTTCTCTCCTTCTTGATCTTGATCTTGTTCTTCCTTAGAGTTTGAAAGAGTTTGTGTGTGGTTAATGATGTTGATGAGCTTGATGTGTGTTGCTTAGCTTCGAAGCCAGTGAGGTTGGTTGTGATCTTCCCTTGCCTAGACCACAACAGTGGTAAGCTCCATTCTTCTTCTTCTCTTCTTTCTTTCTTTGATTCCATCTTCCTTAGCTTAGGATTAGATGTATGGAATGTATATTGATGTTAGAATGTGTATGTTTATGTATGTGTGTGGATTGGAATGGAGAAGACTTGATCTTATCACGTGAAGAGTGAAAGAGAAGTCGGGACTCTACGTTCTGCAGAGTCGCCGCCCCCGCGCCTGGAAACTGCCGCCCCTGCGGGAGCCTTGTCACCGCACCCGCACCAGAAGCTTCCACCCCTGCAGCCACGGTCCCTGCGCCTGCACCCGTGCCTGCGTTTGCCTGCGACCCCTGTCACCGCGCCTGCGGCCGAGCATTGCCGTGCCTGTGGTTTGCCTTGTTCCGCCCCTGTCGTTCCGTTCCGCAGGTGCGTCTTGTTCAGGATCTACCTAGAGTAGTATGATCCTTTCATTTCCTAGTATGAGCGGGTTAGTAGCATGCTAGGTATGTGTATGAGAAGATGATGATGAGTATGATATAGAGATATGCCGGTTAGGGCTTTGAGGTTTATAAGTTGGATACGATCCTTATGGATCCCTTGGGTCTAGGTGTGATCCCTTTGATGGATAGGAGTTGATATCTTGTTATGCCTTGTTATTAGGCAATGTTGTTCCCCAGAGTTGGAGCTGATCGGGTTGAGACTACTTATGAGGTTGAGGTAAGTCCATAGGACTTACTTAGCTGTCATCCTTATATTGGATGTATGTATGAGTGGTGTGTGATATATGCTTGATAGCATGCGTTGTGATGATTACCGACCTATGGTTTAGTGACTGCCCATTGTAGGGCCGTGACAGCCTTGCCCTGTCATCCCGCGTGGAGACAGGGAGGTTCTCTGCGGACTGGCCAAATCTGGAAGTGGGACGGGCACCTACCGTTCTCATAGTGTAGACGGGAAAGTGTTACCAGATTACCACTACAGCTGCCAACATCCCCGAGAGGCGAGGGTTATATTCCTCGTGTCACATATATTCATATACATCTATTTATACGATCTGAGTGTTGGACGTTATAAAGATAATAAACCGGTTAAATGTGTGATAGCATGATGAGGTGTTTACTATTCCTTGATGTGTGATTGCGCATATGCATCTTCTATATATTTTTGTATGGTTAGCTAACGGTTTTATACCGTGTTGTAGATCCTTTGCAGGTTAAGAGAGCTGCAGAGTGATCCAGAGTGGGTGATCCGCTGAGGGTTCCGTACACTGGGTTATGCGAGGGTTATGGGTTTTTGTATGTACAATATATACTTTGGTTGTACTCAACGGTTCTTATGTAAACCTTTTGATATGTATATATACAGTTTGATGTTTTGTTTTAATCTATTTGTGCCTTGTTGTAAGATCCAGTTAACTTGTTGTCAGGCTAGGGTCAGGATCCATTGTGAGATCCTAGTATAGTAGCACCTCGAGTCCTATGGATTCGGGGTGTTACAGAAGCACTGGGAGGCGCAGGCACAGCGGCACTCCCACGCAGGGGCGACGACAGAGGTGGCGCAGGGGAGGCGGCATTGAGGCGCAGGGGCGGTGACAGTCCAGAATGTGATTCCCGACTTTTCTTCAACTCTTCACTCAATTGTTCACGTCTTCATCATCCAGAAAACATACACATACACATATATATCCATATGAATGTCAATACATTCCTAGAAGATCTAAAACAAGATTCGATCTTGTGGAAATCCTAAGCTAAAAGAGAAGGAAAGGAAAGAAAGAAAAAAAGAGAAGAGCTTACCATTGTTGTGATCCTATGCAGAAGGAAAGATCAACACCAACACCTCAGCTGGCTCTCAAAGCTCAGCATCAACATCCACACATCATCATCATCATCAAACCACACAAACTTTCTTGCAACCCAAGTTGGAGCTGATCAGGTTGAGACTACTTCTGAGGTTGAGGTAAGTCCTATGGACTTACCTCATATTGGATGTATGTATGAGTGGTGAGTGATATATGCTTGATAGGAGTTGATATCTTGTTATGCCTTGTTATGCCTTGTTATTAGGCAGTGTAGTTCTCCAGAGTTGGAGCTGATCGGGTTGAGACTACTTCTGAGGTTGAGGTAAGTCCATAGGACTTACTTAGCTGCCATCCTCATATTGGATGTATGTATGAGTGGTGAGTGATATATGCTTGATAGCATGCGTTGTGATGATTACCGACCTATGGTTTAGTGATTGCCCATTGTAGGGCCGTGACAGCCTTGCCCTGTCATCCCGCGTGGAGACAGGGAGGTTCTTTGCGGACTGGCCAGATCTAGAAGTGGGACGGGCACCTACCGTTCTCATAGTGTAGACGGGAAAGTGTTACCAGATTACCACTACAGCTGCCAACATCCCCGAGAGGCGAGGGTTATATTCCTCGTGTCACATATATTCATATACATCTATTTATACGATCTGAGTGTTTGACGTTATAAAGATAATAAACCGGGTAAATGTGTGATAGCATGATGAGGTGTTTACTATTCCTTGATGTGTGATTGTGCTTATGCATCTTCTATATATTTGTGTATGGTTAGCTAACGGTTTTATACCGTTTTGTAGATCCTTTGCATGTTAGGAGAGCTGCAGAGTGATCCAGAGTGGGTGATCCGCTGAGGGCTCCGTACACTGGGTTATGCGAGGGTTATGGGTTTTTGTATGTACAGTATATACTTTGGTTGTACTTAGCGGTTCTTATGTAAGCCTTTTGATATGTATATATACAGTTTGATGTTTTGTTTTAATCTATCTGTGCCTTGTTGTAAGATCTAGTGAACTTGTTTTCAGGCTAGGGTCAGGATCCATTGTGAGATCCTAGCCTAGTAGCACCTCGAGTCCTACGGATTCGGGGTGTTACAAAGTTGGTATTAGAGCCTTAGGTTGACAACAACGACACTTGCAATCTGCGATAAAGGTCGAATAGATAAATAAATAGAACCCGAAAGGGGTCTGACTTTTTAAAAAAATTTGGTTTTGAAATGAGTACAAATGTTTTGGGATAGCGTGTACGTGAAGCCATCACCCCTCTGAAGATGTCGACCGTATTATGCTGTGCTTGATTTGATATATATCTATACATATGGCATATATATAGCCTTCTGAGTTAGGTTTATGTCCTCTGCAGATGGTTCAGCCTAGAGCTTTACCTACAGCTGGGCGAGGTAGAGGTAGACCCCCTCTAGGTAGAGGACGGGGTAGGATTCCTGTTGTTGATCCACGTGCAGCGGAGGAGGTTCACGAGGACGTTGCTGAGAGCGCCATTCCTGAGACTGAGAATGGTGCAGCTGAGAGACAGGGATCCTAGAGAGTCCAGTTAGATGACTCAGATCGTGTCTCCATGGAGGGACCAACCTTCCGCGAGTATATCAGACGAGTGGAAGAGGCCGCTAGAGCAAGTAGACGTATTACTGATCTGCCAGCATAGGAGGGATCATCTGAGAGATCCCATATAGGTAATCAGGTGCCAGCTGTACCGACACTTGTTGCCGAGACTGCTCGAGTTCAAGAGGAGTATAGAGGGCCTAGACCAGACACTTGGTTGAAGGCATTCCACCAGATGGGAGTACCCCCTTTCTCTAGGAAGGTGGGGCTAGAGGTTAAGCTGTGGATAGGACATGTGGACTCAGCTCCGGAGTCTATTAGATGTCTAGTAGACAGACAGATCGAGTTTGTGCAGACTTTATTCAGGGACTTGACACAACACTGGTGGAGATCAGTACAGAGTCAGGTTACCAGCTATGAGCATATGAGGACTATGATCAAAGACCATTTCTGCCCTGCCTCATTGAGGAGGGAGAAACTGCGGGATTTTGTAGAGGTTGGATTCAAGGATGTACCCGTCTCAGAGGCTATCAGGAGGTTCTAGGAGGAGCTGACATTGCTGGGTCCAGCTGCACCTCCTGCAGATCAGCATGTATATCTTTTCTCTTGACGACTGAGGGATACTACCCGGACTTACATGGCGGGGTTTCACTGTGAGACCTTGATGGATTATCAGGATCGGGCTTCTGATTATGAGAGAGAGAGCTGGACAGAGGAGAGCTTCTCAGACCAGAGGGTCTGAGAAGAGACAAAGGACTGGGCAGACCAGTGGTGCTGGTGGTGTTGCTAGTTCCGGGCGAGGCCAGAGTCGCCAGAGTTATCCCTCGTCTGCACCGGCTGTAGATAAGGGACGTCAGTGCTTCAACTGTGGGGGTTATGGACACATTCGATCAGAGTGTACGAGGCAGACAGTGATGTGCTACACTTGTGGTGGACGAGGCCACAAAGCTGTCTTCTGCCAACGGGGTGGAGCTTCATCTCAACAAGGTTCTTCTCCTGCTAGTGTAGCGGGAGGTGGGCAGAGACCACCTCAGCAGCAGCAGACTCAGGGACAGCAGAGAGTCCCAAACCGTCCTATGACTCAAGGATCTGCTCCTGGGCCGAGTAGAGGCAGAGGTCGTGGTGGGAGTACCACATACATCAGAGGACCACAGGGTCGAGTTTTTGAGCTGAAGAGTGCAGAGGAGCCAGCTGCACCTACTGCTACAAAGACCATTCTGATTCATGGTTTACCTGTTAGAGTTTTGTTTGATATGGGTGCTACGCATTCTTTTATATCTGATGCCTGTGTAGAGCATCTGAGTCTAGATACTGA
>CM008279.1:43245859-43269974 GCA_002319775.1 Fagopyrum tataricum | reverse complement strand
AAGCCAACTCCTCCTGAAATCTCCTGATCGCCTCAGAGACTAGTACATCCTCAAAGCCAGCCTCAACAAAATCCCGTAGTTTCTCCCTCCTCAATGAGGCAGGGCAAAAACGTTCTCTGATCAAACTCCTCATCTGGTCATATCTAGTAACATGACTCCGCACGGATCTCCACCAATGTTGTACCAAGCCTCGGAATAGAGTCTGCACTAACTCTATTTGTCAGTCCTCTGGACATCTAATAGACTCAAGGGCCGAGTCTACATGTCCAATCCACAACTCCACCTCTAACCCCACCTTCCCAGAGAAATAGGGTACCCCCATCTGATGAAATGTCTTCAACCAAGTATCTGGTTGAGGCCCTCTATGCTCCTCTGGAACTCTAGTAATCTCAACAGCATGTGCCGGTACAACTGGCACTTGAGTAGCTCCATGGGATCTCTCAAACGATCCCTGCTGTGCCGGTAGATCTGGGGCACGTCTACCCGCTCTGACAACCTCCTCTACTCGTCTAATGTACGCGCGGAACTCTGGTCCCCCATAGAGACATGATCCGAGTCATCTGACTGGACTCGCTGTGGTCTCTGTCTCCTAGTCATACCTTTCCCAGTCTTAGGAACGACACTCTCAACAACATCCTCATGGACCTCCTCCGCTGCAGGTGAATCAACAGCGGGAATCTGACCCGGTCCTATCACTACTGGAGGAAGAGGGGGTCTACCCATACCTCGTCCAACTGCAGATTAGGCTCTAGTCCGAACCATCTACAGGGTATACATACCTAACTTAGAAGGCTATATATATGCCATATGTATAGATATATATAAAATACTACAAGTCAATCACAACATCACATAAGGTAATATATATATATATATATACTGTCGAGGTCCTTAGAGGGGTGATTGCTTCTCGTACACACTATCCCAAAACATTTGTACTCATTTCAAAACCAAAACCTTTTGAAAATTCAAACCCCTTTCGGGTTCTATTTATTTATCTATTTGACCTTTATCGCAGATTGCAAGTGCCATTGTTGTCAACCTAAGGCTCTGATACCAACTTTGTAACACCCCAAATCCGCAGGACTCAGAGCGCCACTGGGCTAGGATCTCATAATGGATCCTGACCCTAGCCTGACAACAAGTTCACTGGATCTTACAACAAGACACATATAGATTAAAACCAAAACATCAAACTGTATATAAAAATCAAAAGGTATACAAAACACCGTTGAGTACAAACCAAAACCTGTATCTAAACATAACAAAACATCCCATATCCCACGCACAATCCTAGTGTATGGAGCCCTCAGTGGATCACCCCATCTGGATCACTCTGCAGTTCTCCTAACCTGCAAAGCATCTACAACACGGTATATAACCGTTAGCTAACCATTCATATATAAGATAATGCATAAGCACAAACACAAGTCATAGAATCATAAACACATAATCATGTTGTCACACATTTACCCGGTTAATCATCTTTATAAAGTCCAACACTCAAATCGTATATATATGTATGTATATGAACGTATGTGACACGAGGAATATATATAATCCTCGCCTCTGGGTGCTATTGCCAGCTTGAGTGGTGTCGGAACACCTTCCTGTATACCCTAAGGGAGTGGTGAGTGCCCATCCCGTATACTAGATCTGGCCTAACCACAGAGAACCTCCCAGACTCCACTGCGGGATGAAAGAGCCTGTTACACGGCCACTAAAATGGGCGGTCAATAAACCATAGGTCGGTAATAATCAACGTCGCATACTATCAAGCATATAACAAAAACCACTCATGCATACATCCGATATAAGGATGGTAGCTAAGTAAGTCCTACGGACTTACCTCCACCTCAAGATACTCTCAACCACGATCAACTCCAATCTGAAGAACATCACTGCTTAATAACAAGGCATAAAGAGATATCAAATCTCCTATCAATCAAAGGGGTCACACCTAGACCTAAGGGATCCATAAGGATCATATCCAATCCTATAAACCTCAACATCCTACTAAACCTCAAAGCCATAACCGACACATATCGATATCATAATCATCATCATCCTATCCTCATACACACACCTAGCATGCCACTAACCCACTCATACTAGGAAAGAAAAGGATCCATACCACTCTAGGTAGGTCCTGCACAAGACGCACCTGCGTGACAGGAAAGACGCAGGGGTGAAACACCGGGAGGCGCAGGGGCGGCGGCACTCCCTCGCAGAGGGGGTGACAGTGCAGAATGTGATTCCCGACTTCTCTTCAATTCTTCACGTAAGTATCTACGTCTTCAACGTCCAACAACCGTACACATACATATAACTATACATATAAACATCAACATGTATGCCTAGAAGATCCAATCCTAAGCTAATGGAGAAGGAAAGGAAGCAAAGAAGGAAGGAAGGAAGAAAGAAAGAAAGAAGAAGAGGAAGCTTACCACTGATGTAGCCTAAACATGATGGAAATGATCACAACAACACCTCAGCTGGCTCTCATAGCTCAATAGCAAGATCCAATATCATCATCAACCAAAACCACACAACAATTCTCTTCCAAACCAAGGAGAAACAAGAGAATGATCAAAGGAGAAAGAAAGAGAGAAGAAGAACGTGAGGCAGCTGGAGAGAAGAATGAAACCCTTCATCTTGAAGCAAAGGAGAAGGTTAAAGGGGAAAGAGAAGAGTAAAGCATGGTCAAGAGTCAACAATGCCAGCTGCAGCCGAAGGAAACCGCAAGGGCGGACTCCCTGAGCCACAGGGGCGGAACACAAGGCACCCGCAGGGGCGTCCCCATGAACCCGCAGAGGCGGCTAGTCCTATCCTAGCACCTAAAGACTAAGGCTCTTACACAATGACCTTGAACCCTTGGAATCCATTTTCTTTCCTTTAAGTTGATTATCTTTTCTTTTATTCGTTTTTAAAAAATTGTTTTCAATTGAAGGTGACATTCAATTACGAACGCCAAAAATCTTTCCCAAAAACATTTGATTTCTCTTTCCCTTATCTTTTCTAACCTCCTACTTTATTCAAAATCTATCCTATCCTTAATCACTACTGCAAATTTATCCACCCAATCTTCGTGTTCGACCCTGGAATACTTGTCCTATTTCGTACGATCCATACATTGGGGTTCGTTGCTATTTAGGGAAATTATTACTTGTTATAAATTTAAAATTATCCCTTCCTCGTTTTTCTATCCTGTGAGTTTCTATCATTATTGATAGGGATTTATAGAGTTGTAAAATCAGCGAACAAGTTTTTGGCGCCGTTGCCGGGGACTGTGGTCAATTTGATCAGCGTGCTTTTATTATTAATAGTATAGATCTTTCTTGTTACTTTTGATCTTGTTCTCATTCTGTCTATGTAGTCTCCTAGGTTTAACAAAATGGCTATGAGAAGCCTTCGAGTTGAGTTAGATGAAACCTTGGAGCGGATTGACTATCTGGAAAGGGAACTGGAATATGAAATATTCTTGGTGAGCCGACTAGGAGAAAGTGAGGAAAGCTTAGAGCGTATTCATTATCTAGAGGATGAAATTATGTACCAGAGATATGAAGCAAGATGACAACGGGAAGAATATGAATCTTGGTACGAAGACATTGTGGAGAGAGATGACAGGCTCTATGACAACTTAGCTCCCAAGGAAGAGGCTCGACCGGAGGATGTGTGCAATAAGGAAATTGAAGAATTGAGTGTCATTCCCGTCGAAGCCGAAATCGAGGGCGGAGACCATACGAATGTCAAAATCTCGACCTCCTTCTTACCCATATCGGCCGAGATCGAGACTATCTCGACCGAGATTCCACAACAGAGAGTTGGATCTCGGACCGAGATCATATCCATCTCGACCGAGATTCCTTTATAGAAGGAAAATCTCAGCCTCATCTATACTCATCTCGGCCGAGATTTCATCCAGTGCTGCCCGAGATCTGTTGAAAGGCGTCTTGAAGTTTTCCATCCTGCTCGTGTTGCACCTAAAAGCTGGAGGGCAGTCCCGAAGGGACCTCTTAAGGTTATACTGAAGCTTATCCCTCATCAAAAGATGTTGTCATACAAGTATAGGGTAATCCACAAGGTTACTATTACATACCATCCTCGACTGTTGGGGAGAGTGGAGATCTTCAACAAGGACATGAAGAGAGTTTTCAAGAAGAAAATCTATAGGTCCAAGAAGTTTGAGAAGTGGTTGCAAGGACTGGATGAGCAATTCAAGATTTTGATGTGAGGAAGGACAAATCCGAGTGAATGAGATTAGGCTAAGGAAGTATAAACCGGAGATTCCGGTGGAGAAGACTTCGCATACATCTCCAGATTAAGAACCAACTGAGTCAGGTCTGGCTAGAGACCTTAAACCAAGCGCTTCTCGGGAGGCAACCCGAGGTAAGAGTCTTTTTGTCTTTGTTTTTGTTTTGCTTTTGCGTTTCTGCGCATTTTGGTGTCTTTGTCTTTGTAGGTTTTAGGTAATAAATGAAGAAGAGATGCCTTAAGGGTTCGCACCACTATTTTCCACCACTTCCATTTGATTGAGCAAGATCACTGAATTTTATATCGTGAGTATTTTTTTCACTTTTATTTATTCTTCACATAGGGGACAATGTGAGTTTTAAGTATGGGGTGGGATAGTTGCAGTATTTTCAGCATGTTTCTTTTCATTGCATTGCATTTAGATAGTTTGATTTTTCTAGTCACATGTTTCCTTTTAGTATGCATAAAAATAAAAATAAATATTTGTGCTTCTAGGAATGACATGACCCCTATGAAGAAATTGTGTTAGTGAATTAGCCTTTGATTACTATTTTAAGCTTAATTTGATTAATGGCATATGCGGGATTTGAATACTTTGCTTGAATTTTGTGTGAATTATGAAAATTTCCTTGTCTAGTTGGATTGAGTTTGGATAGTTGAAGCTTCATGATAAGTTCTTATACATTGCATAGGAATGATTTAGGCAATTCAATTTCATTCTTCTTCTCTATCTTGATCATGCTTAGCCCCTCAAACGTGAAATATATTGCCTCCTCTTACCTATCTGGGAATTAGGATAGTGAAGTTTGAAGGTGTGTGCTTAACTTGATGTTGTTGATGTGTATTATGTGAAGAAGGTGAATGTTAATCGAAAGTAATGTGAATCGAAAAGCAAAGCTTTTAGGGGATGAGTAACTAGGCACCATTAACATAATCGGGTGTTTGTGTCTTGCCAAAGTCTGATTTGCGAAACGTCCTGATGAGTTGATTTGGTATGTGCATTATGGTGGGACATACGTGAAGGAAACTGAACACCAAGGTTTCGGCTATTGTGCACCAATGTCTTTCACTCAAGAAAGAAAGAAAAGAAGGAAAATTTTGCAAAAGAGGTGGATGTTGAGTTGAAAAGTCGAATGTGTTGTTCTTCTTTCTGGATTACCACCACATTACCCAAATACATCCTACCCTCATCACGTTTCTTTGACCTTCTCAATTGCTAAGTCGTAATGATTTGTACACATGTGTTTGACTTAGTAGCCTAAACTTTAATTTCTCATGATGATTATATAATGGTGATTGGAATAACGAGCATGATTTTCTTGCAAGGTGTGATTATCCTTTCTATGCCTACTTTTATTTGACCTTAAACGAAATATATCTCTGGATATGAAACTACACTATTGAGGGTGATCATAATTAGAAGCACTACAAAAATATGTTTTGCATAGGTACTTCATGTTATCCTTCCTGTCTTAGATTTACTATTTGCTTGAGGACAAGCAAAGACAAGTGTGGGGTATTTTGATAACATGGTTTATCGACCTAGTTTAGTCATGCATTTAGGTAGTTTTCCCTTTTCCGCATGCATGTTTTAACCTTAGTTTGTGTCCTTTATACTTGTTTGACTCTACTTTGCAAGAATAGATGTCTACACACACTTTTGGTTCATTGTCGGTGATTTGGCACATTTCGGAGCAAAAACGATGCATTTGAGGATCAAGCCTCGGAGTGGATGCTTAGGAGAGACCATATGAGCTAGGGGAAGAGCTAAGAATCAAGCTTGAGGCACGAAGAACGACCAAGGAGCCATCTTGGCCAAGATCCATGCATCTCGGTCCATGATCCAACCTCCTGTCGAGCAATCTCGGTCGGGATCTCGGCCGAGATCCCACATGACATTGACCGATTTCCATCACGCTGAAGAATCTCGGCCCAAACACAACCCGATCTTGGCCAAGATTTCACCCGAGATTTCGACCTGAACATCATATTTTATTTACGGTCTTTTTCTTTTCATCCCAACATCTTTTCGCAAGGGTTTGTGTATAAAAGGAAGCCCTAGATTCATTCATTGGGATCCCATTTTATCCCCGTTTTACATCCTTCTATTCCCAAAGAGCCGTTTTCATCTCATTCATCATTCTTCATAGATTAGTTTTAAGATTCAGACTTTTACATTCATCTTTTGTTGATACAATTGGGACGACATTTATTGGAATTACAGTTATTCAAGTTAAGTACTTTCTCTTCTTTTTATTGTTATTCCATGAATTGCTTGTTTCTTTTAGAATTGATTGTTGAATCTATTATGATGATTCTTGGCTAAAACTGTTGTGATTTCAAGGTTGATAGGGAATTTGTTTATGTCTTGGACTATGATGGATTAGTATGTACCTTAGTTAGTGTGAATTGCTTTAAATCCTATGGGTTGGTTTGGAGATAGATCTAGCATAGAACCCTCTAAGCTAGTAACCTGAGTTGAAATTGAGACCTACGCTGTGATATTCCCCTTAGATACATAAGTATCTTGACCTTAGGCAATAAAGGTGAAACCTTTATTGGATAAAATGTTGTGGCATTATACCTTCCACGAGGCAAGTAATTCTTGAGACGTAACTGTAACGGGTTATTTGATCCTTAGTTTAGTAATTTGGTTTGTAGTCAATTACTCCCTTCTTACCTTGAGACTTACCCGGTAATAGGTAATTAGAATTGGGATTAGATGGTCTTCAGACTTACCCGGTAATAGTCCATCGACTTAGAAACGTTCATCCCTGTAGCTTTTCTACCATATATCTTTGAACTATCCTGAGTCCATATTCCATAAACAATGACCTTGAATCCTTGGAATCCATTTTCCATTTGTTTAATTGTCTTTTCTCTTGTTTTATAAATTGTTTTCAATTGAATTGTTATTCAATTGCGAACACGCCAAAAACCTTCCAAAAACCATTTGTTCTTCTCCCCTTTCTTTTTCAATCCCCTTTTTTATTTTAGATATACACTATAGTTAATCAATATTGCAAATAAAATCCCCAAGTCTTTGTGTTCGACGTTGGAGTACTTGTTCTACTGCATATGATCCATACATTGTGGGTTTCTCTACAATTGAGTAATTGTTACAAGAATATAAATTTAAAGCATATCGTGATTTGCCACCCTGTGAATCCTTGTCACTTTTGACACGGATTTGCAGAGGTGCAAAATAAGCGAACAATAAATAAGGTTGAAAATTTTGTATTTCACAATTCAGTGGGAGTAAGTAAATATTTATCGATGATATAATATCAATCTGCAACGATATGGACTTATTGACTGAAACCAAGTGATTTCTCATTAAGAGTTTTGAGATGAAAGATCTTTGGGATGTTTCTTTTGTATAGACAAAAGATACTATGAGATAATTCTCAAAATGTCATTAAGTTGTTTCAAACGAGTTAAAGGTTATCAATTTCGGCCTTAACGTATGCACTAAGAAATCTTTTGGAGTCCTAGGGTATTGTTTTAGGCTTTTATGCTTTTTGATGATGTACTCCTATGTTTTGTAGGTTCGGTAAGGACTTTTCCGGTCCTGGTTGAGCTTTACTTTTCTCACTTTTCTATGAATTTACCATTTACCGAAAAAAAATAAGATTTATCTTCAACCGAACTCATCTTTGTTGAGCAAGGAAACATTTGAGTGGTTTGGGCATGTAAGGAGGTATGTTAGTGTGTGACTCCTAGGTGTCTTTTGGGTTTGGATTTGGACCTCTATTATGGTAAGAGGGGTATATATGTATTTTATGCTCGGTTTTTTTTAAGGCCTTTTGAAATAAAAGATCGAATGAGTCATGCAACATAAAATTAAAAATAATAAAAGTAAAACAATTTTAATTTTAAAAATGGAAATATCATTTTGTTACCGCTCCTTGAAGGTTATAATGATGTTTTTTAGTCTCTTGGTTCCTTTTATAGTCAAAGTATATCCGATGTCTGGTTCCCTAATTCGGATTATCTTCATTTTATATGTGTCCAGTTCGGTCTCAATTTTTATAGATCATTTTGTATCAAATAGAATGAGAAATACGTATAATAATGCATTTTCAAGGTTTAATCTAAAGGCCTAAGTAGTAAAGCAAACGATTAAGGATGAGGAAAGGGTTTATAGAAATAAACCTAAATCGTTTATTGGTGATTCGATTTGCTGTTTAGGGTTTTATGGCTATCTGCTCATTCTAAAATCGATTTTGTGGTTTAAACCAATATCAACTGAATATATATACACCTATATAACTACTCTAAGCCTTTTACCTAGTAATCACTCTATCCTTGAAAATCTTGCATAAGAATTAGTCTAAACCTTCGCTTATCTTCTAGATCAAAATCAAGTAGATATGTAAATCATATATCACATATATTTTCATGTTATGCTAAAACTTTACCTTCTCACACTAATAGACTCGACTCACTATCCATCCATTGGTCAACCTCTCCGTCATTGTAGGTGTGATGCTCCTCATAAAGTTGTGGGCACTACTCACGTACAACTCACTTCTCCTCGATGTTCAATGTTTCAGTGCCCCTCTTACTCCCTCGTAACCCTCCAAACCATATCAAAATATAGCGTTGTATAATATATCAAGTTACTCTTAGATCTTAATTTTTAGGCCTAGTCCGAAACCGAACCGACTAAGTGGATTATATTTTTTATTGAGTTAAGTACTTAGAACAAAGAGACAAAAGCAAATGATACTACTAGTAGAGTAGTAGGGTACTAGGACATAGCATAGCTTCCCTAGTGTCCTATGAGTTGAATTCGTCATTAAAAACATGAATCTAGAGAGGCAGCAGCTTCTTTTTCAGGTATTGAGTTTCTCTTTCTTATTCTTCTTCTTCTTCAAAAAGAAGACGAGAGAGGAGTCTTTATTTAGCCTGAATTGCAATTCCTTTCGACACTTTTCTGTGATGACGTGGACATAGTAAAACAGAGGAGTACCCAACCAATCATAGACACGTAAGCATCCTTCAGCCTTGTCAGACCTCGCGTGCTTCCATCTTGTATGAACAAAATAGCGAAAGAAACAGAGCAATTCTCTTCTCTTGCAACAAGAAGATTGAATTATCAGAATTCTCAGAAAACATTAATAATATTTGCATTAAATGTAAAAATGACATTCTCCTCTCTTTCTCTAGGCTATACTGACTAGAGATTGTTCTTCGCAGACCTTTTGTTTTGCCTTTGACTTCTCTGTTGTCTTCTCTGTTTTTTACTCCCACGTTCTTGGGATTAATTACCATAAGTTTTTCATTCTTGATGCTCTGTTTATATATATATATATATATATATATATATATATATATATATATATATATATATATATATATATATATATATATATATATATATATATATATATATTTGGTGTGACAAAAGATTAGGGATTTTGCTGTTGGATGATGAGAGGGACAGTTTGAGTAGTGGCGATAGTAAATGGTGTAAGCTGAATTGATCATGTAAATTGCAGGCCTGAAGAAGAGACAGACAGAGAAAGAGAAAGGCATTGGAAGATGTAAAAAATGGTTCCTTCCCAAGGTGTGACTTCAATCTGACATGGAGTTTCTGAAGGGAGAAAGACATTAGTGATGTTGACATTTCAATCACTTTCGATTCTTTCTATTTGGAAATGCAGTCCTCCTATTTTAAGTAAGCATTAGCAATATCATAAATCATAATCATACAATCATTAAAATGAAACGAACTTTTAATTATATTATAGAGAAGAAGATACACCATAATATCTTAGACGCACTGGAAACAGAGATACTCAAATTCTAGAAAACCCGACTACCACCCGACACTGCAAAAATGAAAATTTTGAGCAATTGAGAATCCATGTCTCACATTCTCGACAACATGAAATCATAAAGCAAACAATTGAAAATTAATAAGAAAAAACAAACAAGACTCAAGACTCGATTAATAAAAGTAATAAGCACTCTGTTTCATCTCTTCAACTTCTCTATTTAGAATGGATTATTGGGTGGCTGGGTATGGTTGGTAGGTGCGGCCCAATTCAAATGCGGTGTCGGAATAGCATACACCAGAGCTCCCATCGTCGACGTACCAGCGCCGCCGGTGGAATAAGTGCAGCTCTGTTTTCCGGTTGACCGAATCTTGCATTTTTCCCTTTCTGCATCGTTATCGTCATTTTCATCGAGCACAGAAGGATCAATCCTGTGAAACGCATAGTTTCCGAAGGTAGTGACATTCAGAATCACGTTGGAAGCAGCGATGATTTGGCCGAACACCGTCCCTCCGAAGACCTCCCCTTGATTCCCTCCGACGAAGATGGATAGCCATGCAGGAGGCATACCTGGAACAAAAGCAGAGGAAGATTCAGAGCAAACTGAACCACCAAGGAAGGTTCCAGAGACTGAGAGCAAATTGAAAGAGCCTGACAGAGCAACTGCAGGGTTTCTGAGAGCGAAATTGCTCACACTCCCGGTTCCATTGATGACATGGACTCCAACTCGGTGTTTTCTAGAGAATCTCTTGAGCATTTCAATGATATCATAACCAGCTGGGATCTCGAGCCTTTGGGTTCTCATGGAAGGCTCTGTTTCTCTGGTTATGTAAACAGGTGGTTTTGGTTTGTTTTTGGAGCCTGGTGGCCTTCCTCTGGGTTTGCGGCTGGAAGAAGGCTGATCTTGTGGTGAAGAGATGTCGGTGACATTGGTGGTTCGAGAGGAGGATCGGCGGGCGGAGCGAGGGGCGGTGATGGGAGAGGCTGAAAAAATAACAGGGGAAGCTGCTTTGGTTTCAAGCTCTTCGGTTTCTGGTAGAGTTTCAAACTCCTCCTCGTCAACTGCCTCATCCTCCTCAGAGGTGTGAGAGGAAAGGCTCTGTTTCGCTGAGAAATCAGCCATGGATTGGGGTGTTTCAATGGGAGAGACAGAGAATAGGATGAATGAGAGGGTTTTGCAGGATGGAAGATAAGGACAAGGGAATCCTTTTTATAGAAGGGGATTGCTCTGTGTAAAGTGATCAACAAGGGGATTGTCTCCAAGATTGATTTTTTTAATTACACAAACTCACCCTATAATCATATGAATTTCAGCTAAACTGCCCTTTAAATAAATATGCTACAAACCCTTCAAGAAATTTAGGGTTGTGCATACGGTCTTAGACACAAAATCTCGGAAAAAATTTCTCGAGGACAAATGATGCCCTAACTATCAACTAGGGCTATATTTATATCTACAACGAAGCCATAACAAACGGTAACTTTTCTTTTCAAACGCAACGGTCAGAAAATATAATTATACCAAATGTAGATTGATCGAAATTCGATGCAAACTTTCCATTCCGATACAAAACAAAATTCCGGATTTATATAGAATGATGTCTTAAATGATAAAAATACGTTAGTTACCGTTAACCCACGCTCTGATGTTTTGAATGTATCAAAAAGATGTTACTTACAGTTAATCCACGCTGTAAACATTGATTCATTAGAAATATACATAACTCTAAATTAAGAAGTTCTATTTTTCCGAAAACAATCATAGTACTATGTGGAATGATCGTATTATTATGCATGAAGCTATATCTAATTTTATATACGTATAAAGACATGATGTGATAATAAAAAGAATAGTGGGTGATATTATAAGATAAACCTAATTTGTGGGTAGATTATGTAATTTTTACTTTATAAGTGATTTTGTAAAATTAAAATAATTTAAGAGTTGTTGGGAATATTGTGTAAATAATTAAAAAAGGTAAATACTTTTATAATATTAACTTTGGAGGGATGAATTGAGCAGATGATTGGATGCACAGCTTTTTCATGGCTGAATACCAAGGGACAGTGAAGTCTTAGTTGGGTAAGGGTGGGACAATTTTTTTTATTCTAGATAAGACCATTTTAATATGGGAAGTTTATATTGAAATTGTGTATGAATGATTTTAATTTTCCAAGGAAATGATTTTATTTTTTATTTTATAATATTATTAAGTTTTAATGACATTTCTCTATAAAACTCTACCAAATCTCACTGAAATCAATAAGAATATCTCATTTAAATCAATAAGAGAAGGTTAATTACTCCACAAAGAAAAGTTTTATTTGATTTAATAAGAATAAATAAATTCTAAAACCGGTCTATTGCAAATTTAAAATATATACAAACAATCATTTTTTGATTTTTTACTTTGATGGTAGAGATTTTTATCACCTCTACAGAAATAAAATAAAAATACAATCTTTTTTTTTTTTAATTTCTGTTAAACTAATTACTTCAAACTAGTAATAGCCCGTGTCTTGCACGGATATTTATTTAATAAATGATTTTATATTACATAATGAACCAAAATAACATGAAACTAATAATCTATCACTAAATACTTGATCGGGCTGAATTCTTTAGAATCAAATGATTATGAGAACACAATAAGGGGATACAATAATAAAAAAATATTTTTCAAGATAAAACGATTGAATGTTTAACTTGAATAACGAAAGGGTTCATGCTTTTGAGAACGTGAGAGATTTGATGAATCCACCATAATTAGGTGATTATATATATAAAGGAAAGTAAAGCGGATTGTAATAGAGTTTCTCACATAGTTTTACGCTAGAAAATAACTGATTTGATAAGTTTTATTTTTGTGATTATCCCACGAACTTTAATATTTTTTTAATTAAAATTTTAAGTTAAATTAGACATTCTCCAGCAAGGTTGTTATTAATCAAATATTTACGTTACGTTGCAAGGATAACTAGTACAATTATTTTTTTTAAAAATAGTTTTAATAAAAAAAATAATAGCTTAATTAGTGATTTCGCAAAAAGATTTATTTCAAGAAAAATCGTGAGACCGGACATTAATATCAACGTCGCCTACTTTACGCAAGTAAATGGATAATTACTGTGACATTTATTTTAATTTTTGGAAATATTTGTGGAATTCCTTCTAGAATTAACATTAATATGATACGGACAAAATTCACATTATATAAAAATTGGTCTACGTTCCATGCTTGATTTGTTTTTATTCAATCGAATCTTAGGAGTAAATGGTATGATTTATACATATATTATCAGAACTTTAAATTTTTATTGAAATTTCAATTAATAATATTATTTAATAATTTTTTTAACAAAGTTTAATATCTTTTTACTATTCTATATAAGTTATTAATCTTTTATTACTTTAACTAAAATGTAATATATATATATATATATATATATATATATATATATATATATATATATATATATATATATATATATATATATTATTCCCAGCTATTAAACAATAATATTTTAATGTTTCACTCTTATTTTAGCCGATCCAATCTGAAAAGAAAATGGTATAATTTCTACATATATTATTAAAAGTCTTTAACTATTATATAATTTTCAACTAATATTATTATTTTAATAAATTTTACTATTTTTATGGAATCATATATATTTATAATTCATAACTATAAATCAATAATATTCTGATATTTCACTTTTCTTATTTTTGCAACATATTAATCATTATGTTACTCTATAATGGGCGTGTTTTTTTTTTTAACCTTACATTTTGTTCTTCCTATTGATCATCGTTCGATTCTTAAATTCTAATTGTTTATAGTAACTATTAACCAGTAAGGTATTCTCGTACTAGTTAGTTATTAATTTATAATTTATTGATCATGTTTTACAAGCGATGCAGAATTCAGTTTTGACGAACATCATTGAGTTTCATTTTTAATTTCGGACATCGTGATCTATGTAACTCTACTGAATCTCATTTAAATTGGATAGGAACATCTCCATTATTTCTTAGAAAAAGTTTGTGTTTAGCTTAATACGGATAAGTGAAATCTATAAAGGGTCAATTATAAATTGAAAGTATAGATGAACTACAATTCATCTATTTTTACTTCGATACTGAGATTTTTACCACCTCTACTAGTAAAATTAAAACATAAATTTAATCATATTCTTCCATTTCAAATTAGGAACTCCAGTCAATACAATTTAGCTTTGCTTTGTTTTTTTTATTATTTAAGGTGAAAATTGCATTATATATATTTAGGGTAAATGTTATCAAGTACAACAAAGGAAATGTTCCGGAGAATGTATGTTCCATTCCATGCTCTGATCACAAACTTATTTTCGTTGTGAAAGAGCCTCCATCCTTGTTTAGCCAAGAGTGCATCATTGAAGACATCTCAAAATCATATATCACCGAGTTTTTTAGATAAGCAAATGATCTCCCACCGTTTTTAGTATAATTTCTTTTTGTCAGCAGTAGAACCTCATCAAAATGTTGTCAAATGAATTTCGTTGATCAGGCCGGCTGGAAAGTTGAATACACTCATCATGTACAAGGGAATCGAATGCTTTGGAACACAACCTTACGAAGGGCCTCTTTTCCTGCTTGTGAAAGTGTGAGACCCCTATTCTTTCGGACCGAGATTGGCTTTGGTCGAGACTGGTCTTTCCGCACCCGCGGGCATGACTGCCGCCCCTGCGGGTTTCCGCCCCTGCAGCTCATGGAACCGCCCCTGCGGTTTCTTGCGGCTGCAGCCGGTTTTGTTGACTCCTTTGACCATGCTTTACCTTTCACCCTTACTTCTTCGTTTTACCTTGTTGAGCAAGTGTTCCATTTCATTCCATAATCCAGCTTTCCTCACGTCCTTCTTGCTTTCCCTTCATCTTCTTTGATCTTGTTCTTGTTTCTCCTTGGTTTTGGAAGAGATTTGTTGTGGTTTTGATGATGATGATGCTTTTGATGAGTGTTGTTGTGCTTGGAAGCCAGTAAGTTTGTTGGTGATCAACTCCTGAGCTAACCACAACTGTGGTAAGCTTTCTATTCTTTGTTCTTCTTCTCTTTGCTTAATTCTTCCTTCCTTAGCTTATGATTAGTTGTATTGATCATAGGGTGATGTTAACTTGTGTATGTATATGTATGGATGTGAATCTGGAAGAGAGGAGACGTGAATTAATCACGTGAAGAGTAAAAGACAACTCGCGGGGTTTCGCTCTGCACTGTCACCGCCCCCGCGCCTGGAAACCACCGCCCCTGCGGAAGCCGTGCCGCAGCGCCCGCGCCAGCGTCAGCACCTTGCCTGCGTCGCCTGCGTTCCTTGTCACCGCGCCTGCGGCTGCTCCCTGTCGCGCCTGCGGGTTATCCATTCCGCCCCTGCGTCCCTTGATCACGCAGGTGCTTCTTGTCCCGGGACTACCCATAGTTGGGTAGCTCCTTTCCTTTCCTAGTTTGAGGGAACTAGTACCATGCTAGGTATCGGTTTATGATGGGTATGATATAGATATGCCGGTTACGGCCTTGAGGTTACGAGTTGGATATGATCCTTATGGATCCCTTGGGTCTAGGTGTGACCCCTTTGTGTGATAGGAGTTTGATATATATATATATATATATATATATATATATATATATATGCCTTGTATAGGCCGTGTTGTCCTCCAGTTTGGAGTGGACCTGAGTGAGAGCTGATTAGCGATACGACTTCTGAGATTGATGTAAGTCCATAGGACTTACTTAGCTGCCATCCTTATATTGGATGTGTGCATGAGTGGTGTTTGTTATATGCTTTATAGCATGCTTCATGTTGGTCACCGACCTATGTTATATTGACCGCCCATTGTAGTGGTCGTGATAACCTTTCCCTGTCATCCCGTAGTGGAGTCTGGGAGGTTCTCTGTAGTCAGGCTAGATCTGGTATATGGGAAGGACTCTCACCACTCCCATAGAGTACACGGGAGGTGTGCTGATACTACTCCAGCTGGCTATGGTACTCAAAGGCGGGGATTATATTCCTCGTGTCACATATCTTCATATACATCTATTTATACGATTGAGTGATTCGACTTATTAAAGATAATAAACCGGGAAAATGTGTGATATCATGATGAAGTGTTAATATTTTTGATATGTGTTTGTGCTCTAGCATCTTCTTATATATGTGTATGGTTAGCTAACGGTTTTATACCGTGTTGTATATCCTTTGCAGGTTAGGAGAGCTGCAGAGTGATCCAGAGGGGTGATCTGCTAAGGGTTCCGTACACTGGGCAATATCGTGGGATTTTTGGGTTATTATATTGTACGGATTTCTGTTTGACTTTGTACTCAGCAGTACTCTGTATCATCCTTTTGATATGTATATATATATATATCAGTTTTATGTTTTGTTTTAATCTATTGGTGCCTTGTTGTAAGATTCAGTGAATTTGTTGTCAGGCTAGGGTCAGGATCCATTGTGAGATCCTAGCCCAGTAGCACTCCGAGTCCTACGGATTTGGGGTGTTACAAAGTTGGTATCAGAGCCCAGGTTGACAACAATGGCACTAGTAATCTGCAATAAAGTTCGAATAGATAAATAAACAAAACCCGAAAGGGGTTTGACTTTTCAAAAGGTTTTGGTTTTGAAATGAGTACAAATGTTTTGAGTTATCGTGTACGTAAACCATCGCCCCTCTGAAGATCTCGACAATATAGATATATATAGATATTCTGCTGTGATTAATCTGTTATATATCTATACATATGGCATATATATAGCCTTCAAAGATAGGTTTACGTCTTCTGCAGATGGTTCAGACTAGAGCCTTACCTGCAGCTAGGCGAGGTAGACGTAGACCCCCTCTAGGTAGAGGACGGGGTAGGAATCCTGCTGATGGTTCACATGCGGGAGAGATACATGAGGAGGTTGCTGGGAGCGTCGTTCCTGAGACTGGGAACGGGGCAGCTGAGAGACAAGGGGCACATAGAGCCCAGTCTGGCGAGTCTAATCGTGTCTCCATGGGGGGATCAGAGTTCCGAGCATATATCAGACGTGTAGAGGAGGCTGCCAGATCCGGTAGACGTGCCCCAGATTTACAGGCACATGAGGGACCATCTGAAAGGTCCCACACCGTTACTCAGGTGCCAGCTGTACAGGTACCTGCTGCTGAGATTGCCAGAGCACCAGAGGAGCATAGAGGGCCTAGACCAGATACCTGGTTGAAGGCATTCCATCAGATGGGTGTACCCCCTTTCACTGGGAAGGTGGGATTGGAGGTTGAGCTCTGGATCGGGCATGTAGACTCAGTTCTGGAGTCTATTCGATGTCCAGCTGACAGACAGACCGAGCTGGTTCAGACTTTATTCCGGGACTTGGCACAACACTGGTGGGGATCAGTACGGGGTCAGGTTACCAGTTATGATCATATGAGGACGATGATTAGAGAGCGTTTCTGCCCTGCCTCTCTGAGGAGGGAGAAACTGCGAGATTTTGTTGAGGCTGGTTTGAGGATGTACCAGTCTCTGAGGCCATCAGGAGGAGCTGACATTACTGGGACCAGCTGCACCTTCTATAGACAAGCACATTTATCTCTTTTCCCGACGACTGAGGGATACTACCAGGATAGAGCCGCTGACTATGAGTGAGAGCGGGCGAGTCAGAGGAAAGCTTCTCAGACCGGAGGGTCTGAGAAGAGGCAACGTACAAGGCAGACCAGTGGTACTGGTGGTGCTGCTAGTGGTTGGCGTGGTCAGAGACGCCAGAGTCAGCCTTCATCTGCACCGGTCGCAGAGAAGGGACGTCAGTGCTTTAACTGTGGAGATCCAGGGCATATGAGGCCCGAGTGCACGAGACCGTTAGTGACTTGCTACACCTGTGGTAGGCAAGGTCACCGAGCTATTTACTGCCGCTAGGGCAGAGCTTCATCTCAGCAGGGTTCTTCTCCTGCCAGTGTAGCGGGAGGTGGGCAGAGGCCACCTTAGCAACAACAGACTCAGGGACAACAGAGGGTCCCAAATCGCCCTACGACTCAGGGATCTGCTCCTGGGCCGAGTAGAGGCAGAGGTCGTGGTGGGGGCACCACTGATACCAGAGGCCCACAAGGTCATGTTTTTGAGTTGAGGAGTGCAGAGGAGCCAGCTGCACCTACTACTACAGGTACCATTCTGATTCATTGTTTACCTGTTAGAGTTTTATTTGATACTGGTGCTGCGCACTCTTTTATTTCTGATGCCTGTGTAGAGCGTCTTGGGTTAGATACAGTTGAGGGTATGCCCTTTATTATAGGGTTACCCAATGGTGGTAGGATCAGAGGTACCCGTGAGATTCACGGTTGTCCCATTCATGTAGGGACTCGTGTGTTACTAGTTGACTTCTTTGTCATGCCATTAGAGCATGAAGAAGTCATTCTAGGTATGGACTGGATGGATAGACACTCTGCAATTTTAGATGTAGGTAGGAGGACTGTTACCCTCTCTACCGAGTTAGGCCAAATAGAGGTTTTCCGAGGTTGGGACCTTGGAAAGATAGGCACAGTTATCAGCGTTATACGGGCAGCTAGATTGATTGCACAGGGTTGCGAGGCCTTCTGGTGTTATGCCATGAAGGAGGGGGAGAGTCCAGCATTAGAGGATATCCCAGTTGTTTGTGAGTTTATTGATGTTTTTGCTGAGCCGTCCAGTTTGCCGCCTCAGAGGAGTGTGGATTTCAGTATCGAGTTAGAGCCTGGTACGAGACCCATCTCGAAGGCCCCATACCGGATGGCGCCTGTCGAGATGCTGGAGCTGAAGAAGCGACTCGAGGAGTTGGCTGAGAAGGGCTTCATTCGCCCTAGCGTGTCCCCATGGGGAGCACCTGTCCTCTTCGTATGGAAGAAGGACGGATCACCGAGGTTATGCATAGATTACAGAGAGCTGAACAAGGTGACTATCAAGAACAAGTATCCACTGCTTCGTATTGATGATTTGTTAGATCAACTACAGGGAGCGACTGCGTTTTCCAGGATTGACCTGCGTTCCGGGTATCACTAGCTGAGGGTGAGGGAGCAGAATGTGCACAGGACAACATTCCGGACTAGATATGGCCACTACGAGTTTGTAATGATGCCATTTGGGCTTACGAATGCCCCAACCGTCTTTTATGGAGTTGATGAACAGTATCTTCATCGACTTCGTGGATCATTTTGTGGTGGTTTTCATTGATGACATTCTGGTATACTCTCGCAGTGGAGAGGAGCATGTAGGACATCTGAGGACTGTATTGCAGGTTTTGCGGGATAGAGAACTTTATGCTAAGTTCTCTAAGTGTGAGTTCTGGATGCCAGAGGTAGCATTCCTGGGTCATGTGGTTTCAGCTGAAGGGATCAAGGTGGGTCCATCGAAGATTGAGGAAGTAGCAACATGGACTACACCGACGAACGTCAAGGAAGTACGTAGTTTCCTTGGCCTAGACGGTTATTACAGACGCTTTGTGGAGGGATTTTTTGTGATTGCCCGTCCACTGACGAGTTTGCTGAGGAAGACTACTAGATTTGTGTGGTCTGATCAGTGCATGCAGAGTTTTGAGGAGTTGAAGAGGCGTTTGACTTCTGCTTCTATTTTGGCACAGCTAGAGGGTACTGAGGATTTTGTGGTTTACCGTGATGCATCCAAGCTAGGCTTGAGATGTGTTTTGATGCAGCGAGACAGAGTTATTTCTTATGCGTCTCGCCAGTTGAAGACGTATGAGGAGAACTACCCGACTCATGATCTGGAGTTGGCAGCGGTAGTTCATGCACTGAAGATATGGAGACATTACCTGTATGGTGCTACATGTCAGATCTTCACAAACCATAAGAGTCTGAAGTATATTTTCACACAGCGGGAATTGAATAACCGCCAGCGTAGGTGGATCGAGCTGATCAAGGATTTTGATCTAGAGATCCTGTACCATCCGGGGAAGGCGAACGTTGTCGCCGACGCCCTGAGCAGGAAGACGCCTCGAGAGCAGGCGATTGCGAGATTGACGATACAGTCTCAGCTACAGAGAGACTTGATCTGGTTAGAGTTGGACATCCAGTTTCCTGATGAGGATGCCCAGCTGCGTACTCTAGAGGTACTTCCTGATCTGTTGGATGAGATCCGACAGAAACAGGAGACCTGCCCGACTTTACAGAGGATCAGAGATAGGATGTCTCGAGATGAGGCACCCCAGTTTCTGCTTAGAGCAGATGGAGTTTTGATGCGCCGCGGTCGCGTCTGTGTACCTGCTGATACAGAGCTGAGGCAGAGGATTTTACAGGAGGCTCACTGTACACCTTACTCGGTACATCAAGGTACGAGTAAGATGTATCAGGACTTGAGACGTATATATTGGTGGGGAGGGCTGAAGCTCGATGTGGCTAGATTTGTAGCACAGTGTGCGACCTACCAGCAGGTCAAGATCGAGCATTTCAGACCTGGAGGTGAGCTCCATCCACTTCCTGTTCCACAGAGGAAGTGGGAGGACGTCACCATGGATTTTGTGACTAGACTGAGGCTGAGCCGGAGTTTTGATGCCATCTGGGTCATTGTGGACAGATTGACGAAGACGGTACGTTTTATTCCTACTAGGGAGACGTGTCCGGTGAGCAGACTAGCTGAGGAGTACACTAGACAGATAGTGAGACTCCATGGTGTACCGAGGACGATCGTCTCAGACAGAGATGGGCGATTTACCTCGAGATTCTGGCAGCAGATTCAGACTGCCCTGGGGAAGAGTTTGCACTTCACGACTGCGTTCCATCCTCAGACAGATGGTCAGTCAGAGAGGACCATTCAGACCCTGAAGGATATGCTGCGAGCTTGTGTATTGGATTGGGGACAGGTGTGGATGGATCATCTCCCACTTGTTGAGTTCTCCTACAACAACAGCTGACATGCATCTATTGGGATGGCCCCATATGAGGCACTGTATGGACAAAGATGTCGTACCCCGTTATACTGGGATGAGCAGAGCAGTGTCAGTGGTTTAGCACCTGATCAGATTCAGGATGATATGGCTCGAGTAGCATTGATCAGAGAGTGTATGCTGACTACGCAGAGCCGTCAGAAGTGTTATGTTGATAGGAGGCGTAGACCTCTAGAATTCAGAGTTGGAGCCCATGTGTGGATGAGGGTGTCTCCGACACGAGGTGTTAGGCATTTTGGCATTAAGGGGAAGTTGAGCCCCCGATATGTCGGACCGTTCGAGATTCTGGATCGGGTTGGGAGCGCAGCTTACAAATTAGCCTTGTCTCCGAGATGAGAGGGTGTTCACCCTGTGTTTCACGTGTCTCAGCTGAGGGAGTATATACCAGATCCGAGACACATTGTGAGTTATGAGGATTTGGTGGTTGAGCCGGACCACACTTTTGTTGAGCATCCGATTGCAATCCTAGAGCGAGGTATGAGACGCCTGCGTTCGAAGGACATTCCTATGTTGAGGATATAGTGGTCGAGACGAGGACCCGAGGAGGCTACATGGGAGACTGAGGATAGTATCCAGAGGAACTATCCAGTGTTCTATGCCGAGATAGGTGCACCAGTAGGATCACCGAGTAGATCTTAGTACTAGCTTGGTGAGTCTTATATGCTTACATGCTTATATGCTATGATGTGTTTATTTCATGCTAGCCTTGATGTGATTATGATCTTATTAGATCTTGTTATGCTAGTATGATTCTTGTTTATAGCTGGAGATGGTTCTTCCCTCCATGCTATTGTTATATGATAGGTTTAGCTGGAGATGGTTCTTTCCTCCTTGCTATTTTGATGGACATAGTAGTGCTGGAGATGTTCTTCCTCCATGCCTTTTTGTAATAGATATGATACGGCTAGAGATATGATTCCTCTATGCCTTGTGATATGTTAATTGTTGGCTAGAGATGGTTTTCCTCTAGGCCTTGGATAGTATAGTTTGCTGCTGGAGTTGATGATTTCCTCCATGCCTATGTTTGAGGTTATAGAGAGTGTTACCTCGGCTTTTGGGTCCGAGTGGTTTCGGGACGTTGCAAGTTTCAGGACGAAACTTGTTTTTAGGGGGGTGAGATGTGAGACCCCTATTCTTTCGGACCGAGATTGGACCTTAGCCGAGATTGGTCTTTCCGCACCCGCGGGCATGACTGCCGCCCCTGCGGCTCATGGAACCGCCCATGCGGTTTCTTGCGGCTGCAACCGGTTTTGTTGACTCCTTTGACCGTGCTTTACCTTTCACCCTTACATCTTCGTTTTACCTTGCTGAGCAAGGATTCCATTTCATTCCATGATCCAGCTTTCCTCACGTCCTTCTTGCTTTCCCTTCATCTTCTTTGATCTTGTTCTTCTTTCTCCTTGGTTTTGGAAGAGATTTGTTGTGCTTTTGATGATGATGATGCTTTTGATGAGAGTTGTTGTGCTTGGAAGCCAGTAAGTTTTTTGGTGATCAACTCCTGAGCTAACCACAACTGTGGTAAGCTTCCTATTCTTTGTTCTTCTTCTCTTTGCTTCATTCTTCCTTCCTTAGCTTAGGATTAGTTGTATTGATCATAGGGTGATGTTAACTTGTGTATATATATGTATGGATGTGAATCTGGAATAGAGGAGACGTGAATTAATCACGTGAAGAGTAAAAGACAACTCGCGGGGTTTCGCTCTGCACTGTCGCCGCCCCCGCGCCTGGAAACCACCGCCCCTGCGGAATCCGTGCCGCAGCGCCCGCGCCAGCGTCAACGCCTTGCCTACGTCGCCTGCGTTCCTTGTCACCGCGCCTGCGGCTGCTCCCTGTCGCGCCTGCGGGTTATCCATTCCGCCCCTGCGTCCCTTGATCACGCAGGTGCTTCTTGTCCCGGGACTATCCATTGTTGGGTAGCTCCTTTCCTTTCCTAGTATGAGGAAACTAGTACCATGCTAGGTATCGGTTTATGATGAGTATGATATAGATATGCCGGTTACGGCCTTGAGGTTACGAGTTGGATATGATCCTTATGGATCCCTTGGGTCTAGGTGTGACCCCTTTGTGTGATAGAAGTTTGATATATATATATATATATATATTATATATATATATATATATATATATATATATATATATATATATTATATATATATATATATATGCCTTGTCTATGCCGTGTTGTCCTCCAGGTTTGGAGTGGACCTGAGTGAGAGCTGATTAGCGATACGACTTCTGAGATTGAGGTAAGTCCATAGGACTTACTTAGCTGCCAATCCTTATATTGGATGTGTGCATGAGTGTGTTTGTTATATGCTTTATAGCATGCTTCATGTTGGTCACCGACGTATGTTATATTGACCGCCCATTGTAGTGGCCGTGTGATAACCTTTCCCTTTTATCCCGTAGTGGAGTTTGGGAGGTTCTTTGTAGTTAGGCCAGATCTAGTATACGGGAAGGACCCTCACCACTCTCATAGGGTACACGGGAGGTGTGCTGATACTACTCCAGCTGGCTATGGTACTCAGAGGCGAGGATTATATTCCTCGTGTCACATATCTTCATATACATCTATTTATACGATTGAGTGATTCGACTTATTAAAGATAATAAACCGGGTAAATGTGTGATATCATGATGAAGTGTTAATATTTTTGAGATGTGTTTGTGCTCTAGCATCTTCTTATATATGTGTATGGTTAGCTAACGGTTTTATACCGTGTTGTATATCTTTTGCAGGTTTAGGAGAGCTGCAGAGTGATCCAGAGGGGTGATTTGCTGAGGGTTCCGTACACTGGGCGATATCGTGGGATTTTTGGGTTATTATATTGTACGGATTTCTGTTTGACTTTGTACTTAGCAGTACTCTGTATCATCCTTTTGATATGTATATATATATATATATATATATATATATATATATATATATAAATCTGTTTTATGTTTTGTTTTAATCTATTGGTGCCTTGTTGTAAGATTCATTGAATTTGTTGTCAGGCTAGGGTCAGGATCCATTGTGAGATCCTAGCCCAATAGCACTCCGAGTCCTACAGATTTGGGGGTGTTACAGAAAGTAATATCTCCTTCGACCTTACAACTTCTTCACAATTCTCTCGTCAATGCCTTTGAAAGTTATCCTCTTCGAGTAGC
>CM008279.1:43168670-43200829 GCA_002319775.1 Fagopyrum tataricum | reverse complement strand
TTGTGTATATATATGTATGGATGTGAATCTGGAATAGAGGAGACGTGAATTAATCACGTGAAGAGTAAAAGACAACTCGCGGGGTTTCGCTCTGCACTGTCGCCGCCCCCGCGCCTGGAAACCACCGCCCCTGCGGAATCCGTGCCGCAGCGCCCGCGCCAGCGTCAACGCCTTGCCTACGTCGCCTGCGTTCCTTGTCACCGCGCCTGCGGCTGCTCCCTGTCGCGCCTGCGGGTTATCCATTCCGCCCCTGCGTCCCTTGATCACGCAGGTGCTTCTTGTCCCGGGACTATCCATTGTTGGGTAGCTCCTTTCCTTTCCTAGTATGAGGAAACTAGTACCATGCTAGGTATCGGTTTATGATGAGTATGATATAGATATGCCGGTTACGGCCTTGAGGTTACGAGTTGGATATGATCCTTATGGATCCCTTGGGTCTAGGTGTGACCCCTTTGTGTGATAGAAGTTTGATATATATATATATATATATATATATATATATATATATATATATATATATATATATATATATATATATATATATATATATATATATGCCTTGTCTATGCCGTGTTGTCCTCCAGTTTGGAGTGGACCTGAGTGAGAGCTGATTAGCGATACGACTTCTGAGATTGAGGTAAGTCCATAGGACTTACTTAGCTGCCATCCTTATATTGGATGTGTGCATGAGTGGTGTTTGTTATATGCTTTATAGCATGCTTCATGTTGGTCACCGACGTATGTTATATTGACCGCCCATTGTAGTGGCCGTGATAACCTTTCCCTTTTATCCCGTAGTGGAGTTTGGGAGGTTCTTTGTAGTTAGGCCAGATCTAGTATACGGGAAGGACCCTCACCACTCTCATAGGGTACACGGGAGGTGTGCTGATACTACTCCAGCTGGCTATGGTACTCAGAGGCGAGGATTATATTCCTCGTGTCACATATCTTCATATACATCTATTTATACGATTGAGTGATTCGACTTATTAAAGATAATAAACCGGGTAAATGTGTGATATCATGATGAAGTGTTAATATTTTTGAGATGTGTTTGTGCTCTAGCATCTTCTTATATATGTGTATGGTTAGCTAACGGTTTTATACCGTGTTGTATATCTTTTGCAGGTTAGGAGAGCTGCAGAGTGATCCAGAGGGGTGATTTGCTGAGGGTTCCGTACACTGGGCGATATCGTGGGATTTTTGGGTTATTATATTGTACGGATTTCTGTTTGACTTTGTACTTAGCAGTACTCTGTATCATCCTTTTGATATGTATATATATATATATATATATATATATATATATATATATATAAATCTGTTTTATGTTTTGTTTTAATCTATTGGTGCCTTGTTGTAAGATTCATTGAATTTGTTGTCAGGCTAGGGTCAGGATCCATTGTGAGATCCTAGCCCAATAGCACTCCGAGTCCTACAGATTTGGGGTGTTACAGAAAGTAATATCTCCTTCGACCTTACAACTTCTTCACAATTCTCTCGTCAATGCCTTTGAAAGTTATCCTCTTCGAGTAGCCAAAGAACAATGGTAGGCCCAAATATTTGTTATGCTTTGTAACTCTTTGTATTCTCAACAATGCTGCTAAATGTCTTCCAGTAACCTCCGACATATTCATGCTGACACTTTTTCATAGCAATCATAGAGCATTCCTGGAGGTTCGCTCACATAAAAAGTAGGCTATCATCTGCAAAAGTAGCCTTGGACATAGACAAACAAAGATTGTGTTTTCCAACTCACGTAACTCTCAATCCAGCGGTTCAACGAGTATAAGAAAACCCATATGCATTTAGAATTTCACAAACATACCAAGAAACTTTCACTAGAAGTCCTTCAGTTTAAAAGGTACAAACACTGAAGAATTCTACGATGATTAAGATTCGCCGAGGATTTAATAGGATATCGTTCTCGCAACCAAGGTCTTTTCAAATCTTTCCAATAAAACAAAATGGTTTGGTTCTTCACTTTGTTTTATCTAAACCCATTAAAACCGCACTCTAGAATAAAAAAGATAATTAGAAGGTAGAATTAAGCCATTTGAAAAGGAGGATTATCAAAGATCTCAATTCACCAACATATATGCAACAATAAATCAAACCATTATAGGGATCATTCAATCCTTAGATCAAGAAGGCTTAGCCAGACAAAATAAAAGAAGAGAAGTCTTTCACAAATATCAAAACTGAAAAGAACTTACAAGCGAAAGGGATATCTAAATCTACAACACCGCGGCTGCGGCCTTGGAAAGCGATCGCGCGAGTGAACCATAGCCTTTTAGTGGAGATAGCCTTTTCGATCTTATTGGCTTAAGCAGACCATTCGTGAGTAGATAAGATCAAAGAAAGCAACTTACAGCCCCATGCATTCTCAAAGAATAGGAACCCTAGAAGCTCTGAGCCGCTACATCTCTGAGGCTGTTGTAATAACCGGAAAATATTTTAATTTTTTATTCCGAAAGACCTACCTATAGTTGTCGCACGAGACGAACCGAATCAAACCCAACCGAGGTTTTGGACCAAAATAGGCCCAACTTCATATCCCTTCCTTACGTTAGCCTTTGTCGGCCCAAACTCTCCCTACCGACCTCGACCCAGTTGGCGTGGCCAGCTCCTTTCCATCCTTCTCTTGTTTCGCCCCAACAGGCCAACCTAGGAAAGCGCAAGCCGGCTGCCTCTCCTTCCATCCTCTCGTTGTCTTCAAAGTTGTCTTGACCGGTCGTTACCTGTTGGAGTTCGGTGTCTCGTTTTAGACAAAAGGGCCGTAGTCTCACTTAAGTGAGTAGAAGGTTGTCCCAATTGCCAATCAAACTAATATAAATATCTTGATGTGAAATTAAATTATTAACAAAGGGTTTGTTTTCTCTGCAAAAGAGTAGACAAGACCCAACCAAGAGTTTGTAATCTTCGAAAAGGAGTAGACAAAACTCTAATAGAAATTAAGTTGAACTGCAAGTCTTATAAACCGATTGTTATATGTTAAAATCATTGACTTGGATTATGTAATGAGTCATTCATAAATGAATATTTCTTCTAAGTGTATTCTCCCCTACACCGGGAATATCCAAATACCTTAGTGGGATAAAACGTTACACGTTACAAAGACTAAGTAAGTGACTTACTTGTCTTACTTTGTAATGAAAGGGTATTCCTAGGTTTCGTCAATACAAAACCAAACTAAGATGGATGCCTATCCTTTGTCAATACAAAGAAACTATATTGTTCTTTCGAGTTTTGCAAACAAGCTATAAGAAGGCCTATCCAATGTCACTAAGCATTTGAGCTTGGATTGCTTCATTGACATTCACTAAGCATTTGAGCTTGGATTGACATTCACTAAGCATTTGAGCTTGGATTGCTCCCAATTTTTAACCACATGTTCTTTATCCAATATAAGGCCTAAGAACCAAAAGGTGTGCCGAGAAACCGTGGCTAAAAAGCCCCAAGTATCGGCCTTGTAAAATCTGGCACAGGTTGACCTTGTCGTAGATCACCTTGCTTCGATTCGACTCCCCTTACAATACTAGTTGTTCTTAGTGCCGGTCACTTGGCTTGCCTCCCGCAACCCAAACCATATTGACACACATGTGAACAACTCATTACACCTTGTTTCAAGACAAGCTCAATGGTTACAATGAAGTCTTAGCCCAAATCTCAAACATTCCTCCCCCATTAGAGCAATGTCAAGAAACTTTTAATAGACATACATCCAAACAAAATATTCGCATAATCATAAATGTATTCCGATTGAATTTATTGAATTAATATAGTTACACATTCTACACTAAAGAATCGTGGTGTCCCAATAGATTGAACTACTTAACTTGTCTAACTACATGAAGGCAACATACACGAAATTTACATTTCCTTTACAAATAAATGACATATTTAAAGGCTATTGTGTTATAATCCTCTAATGAACATATAGGCGAGCCGACCATCTACTCCCTTGAAGAAGCCTTGACACTTCACGGTCATGTAGCTAAACCTCTTATGATCTTGAGCCTATAATTGCAATTTTTCAAAAGAGTTTATAAGAAATTGCGTATTTCAAACTATACATATTATATAGGCATTGAGCATTACCTTGGATGAACATTTTATGCTCACAACTTTTTGGAATGGGCTTGCCTCATTGAATTCGGCTAAGGCATCAAGCCATATTGGGTCTCCCACGGCAAGTCGTTTTTAGTTTAGGTCGTTAACTCCATCTCCTGGCTGACTTTTGAACTAAGTCCCTAGCCAAACTCTTGGTTAAATGATCGGCTAGATTATTTTGTGTTCTCACAAAATTGACCGATACTATACCCGTGAGTTATGAGCTCTCTAACTTGGTTATGTCTCACACCAAGATGTCTTGATTTTCCATTGTACGTTTGACTATAAGCTTTAGCCAACGTAGCTGCACTATCACAATGAACTGATATGAGAGAAACCAGTTTTAACTAGAGAGGAATTTCTAGAACCAAATTCCTTAGCTATTCAGCTTCCTTGCCGGCAACGGCAAGTGCCACAAACTCGGACTCCATGGTCGAGGTTGTGATGCACGTTTGTTTCTTTGATTCCCACGAAATGGCATCACCACCTAGAAAAAAAATCCATCCAGTTGTGGATGAGTGATCCTCTAAATTAGTGATCCATGAAGTATCTGAGTAGCCTTCTATCACCGAAGGATACTTAGTATACATGATGAAAAAACCCATGGTCCCCTTGAGGTACCTAAGCACACGCTTTAGATCCTTCCAATGTTGTGAGCTAAGACAATTCGTGTACCTACTCAATTTACCAATGGAAAAAGCAATAACTGGCCTAGTGCTTGTCATTGCATACATACACCATCCTATTACTTGTGCATACTCAAGTTGAGAAACGACCGATCGTTTGTTAGGCATCAACTTCTCACTTGAATCCATAGGAGTACTAACAATTGTACTCTTATCACATTGGAAGAGTTTGACAACCTTCTCAATGTAGTGTGATTGTGTGAGGCTTAAACCTTTAGCACCATGTTTGATTCTTATGCCTATAATTACATCCGCCTCACCTAAGTCTTTCATTGAAACTTAGTGGACAAGAAACCCTTAGTGAGGTTTACTTGTGTTTGGTTTGTTTCAAATATCCAACATGTCATCAACATATAAAGATATGATCACACCTTAACCGGTATGATTCAACTTACTATAGACACACTTGTTAGCTTGATTTATTATAAACCCATTTGACAATACGACATCATCAAACTTTTGATGCCATTGTTTTGGAGACTGCTTTAGTCCATACAATGATTTGATCAAGCGACACACTTTGTGTTCTTGTCCTTTCAAGACAAACCCTTCGGGTTGTCTCATATACACGTCCTCATCTAGATCACCATTAAGAAATGCCGTCTTGACATCCATTTGGTGAATCACTAGATTTTTCAGCATATTTTGGTTATTTGTACTGCATTGAACAATTTCGGATTATTGTCACACGTTTCATTATGTGTTTTGCATCGGAAAAAAAAACGTGTATGTGCTTCTTTTACAATAGATGGGATTTCTACGATGAAACTTGGTGTATGTTATTTTGCTTTTGGATATTATTTTAATTTTGAATGATTGATGGTGTTTGCCAGAAATGATTCTTTTACTTGAAATTTATATGATTCATGAAAATTTTTATGTTTAATTGAATTGAATTTGATAGTTGAAGCTATATATATGATGAGTTCTCTTACATTGCATTGGAATGATTTAGGCCATTCAAGTCCTTGTTCTTCTCTATATTATTCATGTTTAGCACCTTAAGCATTGATCATATTTGCCTCCTTTTACCTATCCGGGAATTAGGAAAAATTAAAGTTTGAAGGTGTATGCTTAAAAGAGAAAAAAATTCATGTGTTATGTAGAGAAGTTGAATGTGATGTATGAGATGTGATTTGATGGCAAAAGATTGTAAAGGGTTTGTTGGCTATGAAGATGAGTAACTCGGCACCATTCACATAATTTACCCGTTTGTGTCTTGCCAAAGTCTAATTAGTTTTAAAAACATTCCCTATGAGTTGATTTGGTACGTGTATATTGTTGTGAGGTACGTGAAGGAAACTGAACACCAATGTTTCGGCTATTGTGCACAAATGCCTTTCACTCAAAAGAAAGAAAGAAAAAATGCAAGAAAGGATGGATATTGAAAAAGAATTCATTGTTTTTTTCTTCTTCCCGGATTACCACCATATTACATATATCATCCTACCTTGATCACGTTTCTATGGCCTTTTCATTAAGTCCTTTTGATCTATGTATACATGTATTTGACTTAATGTTTTAGACTTGATTTTCATGGATATTAGGCATTTGAAATTTTTATGATGATTATGAATTCCTTGTAATGTTTTATTTTCTTTCACTTGCCTATTTCATTTGAATTCAATTGAAGTATCTCTTTAGCCATATGAGTACACCTTTGAGAGTGATCATTTATAGAAGCACATCACACCAAAAAGAATTTTTCATAGTTGTTTTGCATAGATAACTCATATTATCCTATCTTGGATTTACTACTTGCTTGAGGACAAGCAAGGATAAGTATGGAGTATTTTCATAACAATGTTTTTTCGACCTAGTTTAGTAGAGCATATAGGTAGTTTTTCCCTTTCCCCATGCATGTTTTAGCCTTAGTTTGTGTCTTTTATACTTGGGTAGTGTTACTTTGCAAGTATGGATGTCTACTCACGCTTTTGGTGTTTTTGTAGGTATTTTGGCGTGTTTTGGACGATGCATTTGAGGACAAAGCCTCGGAGTGGACTCTTAGGAGCTGTCATACGAGCATAGGAAAGAAGAAGACAACGATTTTGGAGAAACGGAGATGAAGTGCCAGAGATTGAGAACCATCTCGGCCGAGATCCATATACCTCGGTCGACCTGGGATCTACTGTAGTAAAATCTCGCCCCCTATCTCGGCCATGATCTCGGGTGAACTGACCGAGATCCTCATGACGCTTAAGTACGAAGTCGAAATCTCAGCCCCGACGGCGACCATCTTGGCCGAGATCCAGACCGAGATTCTTCCCCGAGCGTCGGATTATATTTTATTTAGGACTTTCATCCCAACCCACGTCTTTCGACGGGTCTTAGGTTATAAAAGTAGGGTTCCGAATACTGAAATTGGTGTTCTAGTTACGTGTTAGATTGGTGCTCGATCATCCCACTGAAGAGAAAGAAGTTAGTTTTGGTTAGTTTTAGAAAGGAGAATTCTTCTCCTACCTTTCTTCTCCATTAGTTTTCACCATTGTTAGGTTTTAGTTTTAGTTTTAGTTAGAGGAATATCCAGTCTTTTTAGTTTGTTGGAGTTTGTTTGAGATTTGCAAGTGGAAGACAAGTTTGTTTTGAGATTCAAAAAAGTTGGGTAATTTCTTCATTCATTTCTCCTATTTCAATGGCATGTTTTTCTTTATTGAATTATTTTCAGGTTTTGATATGAATATTATTGGTTAGAAACCTTATGTGGTTCCAGGGTAGATAGAGAATTGTTTATACCTTGGACTATGATGGATTGAATTGTTCTTTATAATAGGTTGTATAAATCGCTTTAAATCCTATGGAAAGGTTGGATTTTGCAAGTTTAGAATCAATCTAAACCACTTAACCTAAGTAGGAATTGAGTCTTAACTGAGATATTCCTATTTAGATACATAAGAAAACTTGTTTCTAGTTAATAAAGGTTTAACCTTTATTGGATTGAATGTGTCATTATTCCTTCCTTTGAGGCAATAATTCTTGAGACGTAATTGTAAAGGGTTATTGTGTTTCCTTGATTGAAAGAATAAGGTTTATTTATTTATTTATCCCTCTTTACCTTGAAAGCTATAGGTATTTGGCTACGTACCTTTGTGTTCTTGAGATGTCACCGTAAAAGAACATAGATTTAAGAAACATTCATCCGGAGCTCTTCAACCTTATATATATGCCACGTGAGAATTCATATAATCCTGGGCCCAATGTGTATAAATAATGATCTTAAATCCTTGGAACAACATTTATTTCCATATATTCATTTGTTTGTTAGTTGTTAGATATTTGATTTTCAATAATTGATTGCGAATCCACAAATTTTCCAAAACCTTTTGGATTTCTTTCTTTTTCTTTTCCAACCCCTTTCTTATTCTTGGATTTATACTATAATAGATCAATTTAATCATTCATCTAACTTAGTCCCTGAGATCGACCTCAGAATACTTGCTCATTATTGCGATTGATCCATACACTGTGGGTTCGTTACAATTTAGAGAAGATACTGTGAGTTATAAATTTAAAACAGAGGTTGCTCAGTTTTGTGCATTCCTATGGATTTCTATCTATTTTTGATAGGGGTTTATAGGGTATACAAAACAAGCGAATAAAGATCCATTTGCATCCCAGCGGTTTGCAACCGGAAAGAAGGTTGGTCAACTGTCATATGTGGTTGCCCACAATGGAGTCCATCTCCTCTTCGATTGCTTCCTTCTAAAAGGCAACATATTGAGACTTCATGGCCTCCTCAAATGTTTTTGGATCCTCATCTATATGAAAGTAAGAATGACGATCCATTTCATTATCCCTTGACCCTTCAACCAAGAATACTTGGAAAATTGATTTTTGGGACAAATTAATGCTCACAGGAGCAATCTCCACCGAGTCAAGCCCATGGGATGCTTCCCATGATTCGTCTTGAATCCTACGACACTTGTTTTGGTGTTCCTCATCTAAGATCATGTTGATCACTTCCCTAGGCCTAGGAGCCGAGGTGAAGCGGTCTTCATCAAAGATGGCATCCCTAGACTCTATAACGGTATTGACCTAGATGAAGTCACTAGGTTCTATCACATATAATCTATAAGCTTTGGAGTGTTCGGCATAGCAAATGAATACACACTCAACACCCCTTTCACCTAAAGTCTTACGTTTGTTGTCATTGAGCCTAACTATGACTCGACACCCCCAAACTCGTAAGTAATGTAGGTTTGGCTTCCTTTTGAACCATAGTTCGTAAGGAGTCTTCTTCCTTCTTTTGTTTGGAACACGATTAAGAAAGTAGTTTGCCGTGAGCATAGCTTCACCCCAAAAAGAGTGTTTAAGACCCGAGTAAGAGAGCATCGCATTGACCATCTCTTTAAGCACTCGATTCTTTCATTCAGCCACACTATTTGATTGTGGTGTGTAAGGTGTCGTGGTCTCATGTATGATCCCGACATTCTCAATGTATTCCTTATCCATAAATTCACCACCACGATCCGTGCGTAGTCTTTTTATTAAGGTACCTTGTTGTTGTAACGTCCGGAAATTTTATTCCGGACTTAGAGCGTTTTGAAGTTCTTCCCGCAGGCACGAGGTGCTGAGTGCCGGGATTTATTCCTAAAATTCCAAGCCGACTCGTCGTTTTTCCCTTTTTCCCGCGTTCCCACCCTTTGTTCCGGGTCGAAGTGACAAGGGGTCAATTCCGACCCCTCGTTCCAGGGTGAGGTGACAAGAGGTCAGCTGACCCCTTGGTCCCCTCCCCCATTTTTCAGCCTTGTCCCACTCTCTCTCTCCTCTCTTCTCTTTCACGTTTCTTTCCCTCTCCTCTCTTCCTCTCTTGGCTCTCTCTTCTCTTCTTCCATTTTGATTGAAGCTTGGACTGTGGACTACAGTGGAGAGGTTCCAGATTTGGTTTGGTAAGCTCCTTCCCCTCCCTCCCTCTCTTCTTTAGCTGATCATCCTTTTCTTCTTCCCTCCTTCATCCATGGCCATGGATGAAGATCTTGAGAAGTTTTTGCTCAAATTCTTCCATGCATGTGTTCTTAGCTCGATTAGGTCGTGGAGAGGAGTCTAAGACCATTGGTTGGCGTTTGGAGAAGACCCAACAAGGAAAGGAGGAAATTAGAGCCAAGGATCCACGATCGAGAAGAAGAAGACGAGCTTCTGCAGCGTAACCGCGGGGGCGGATCATCACGACCGCGGGACCGGCCTGCCGCAGGTGCGGCTCAGCACAGCCGCGGGGGCGGCCCCAGACCACCGCAGGTGCGGCTCATCACGCCGCAGGGGCGGCTCCGGGCTCTAGGACGCCGGACCGCTGAAAGTGCGGCAGACCACAACCGTATGGGCGGCCCAGACCGCCGCAGGGGCGGCTCTTGCCACCGCAAGGGCGGTGCCTGCTCCGCCAGAAGGCCGTAGGGGCGGCGCCAACCTTCCGCAGGGGCGGCGTCTGCTCCGCCGGGGCGCCAGCTTGACTCCGCAGCTGCGTTTCTTCGACAGTAGGTTCCTCCTCTCCCTTCCTCTTCGTTCCTTCCTTAAGTTTATAGTTGTATCATGTTAGTAGCATACTTAGGATGACCTAGAGTAGCTTGAGAATGCCACTTAGTGGTTGTGAACCTAGGAGCCCTTAAGGCTCGATGTAGTTGATGGTCACGAGTGTGATGAGCATGATAGACCTAGTAGGCTTTTACTCGTTCTTGGGTTTTGAGTATGATCATTTGAGAGTTAGTAGGTTGTTGAGATATCTCCTCATGCGTTGAGTGTGATGTGAGTATGAGAGATTCTAGGATGCGGTCCTAGAATGAGAGTCAAATGATCTTGCGTAGATCATTTGTGTAGAAGTCCTAGACTTCTTGAGTTGAGCGGGTTTTGATGGTTATCTTGTTGTGAGCAAGTTGTGTGCTTCTTCCCAAGGGAAGTGAGAGCGTTTTGTGAGTTAGCATTGAGACGAGGTAAGTCTCCGGACTTACTTAGCTCGTATTTTACGTATTAGCATTGATGTGTGTTGGTGGTGTGTGTTTGTGTTCTTGTTTATGTTATAACAACTAAACCGGTAAATAGGCCCACCGACCTTATATTATATTTGCCCAAGTGTATGATAACGGGCGGTGACATCATCTGTCTAGCTCTTGCGAGAGTCTAGGAGGTTTTCGGCGACTAGCCCGGGCGGGTAGACGGTCGGATGCATCAGTACCATTCCTTGCCGGTAAGTAGGGACCGAGGCGAGACCACGGTGGTTCTCGTGTCACAAACCTAAGTTGAATTAGAACGGGATATGACTTAATAATAAAAAGATAATAAACCAGACTTGTGTGTTTTATGTTATGTGATATGTATGTGTTTGTGCCTTCGCCTCTTTTCTAATGCTTCGAATATGAGCTAACGGTTTTAAACCGTGGTTGTAGTTGCCTTGCAGATTAGGGACGCCGCCGAGTGAGGTGGAGGAGTGGACAGTCGGGGTCTCCGTACATTATAGGACGGGGGCGTTTTTGGGTTATGTTTCATATCGTTAGTTTGTGGATGTTATTGTACGATTCAGATTTCCGTATCGGAGTTACGTCGTTTTGAGGACTCGGATGAGTTTCCACTTTGTATTTCTTTACATTTCGGTTTTCACATACATTAAAAACGTTTTGAGTTTTGCCTTTATTTGTGCCTTGTTGGAAAGGTCCGGTGAAATTGTTGTCAAGCTAAGGGTCGGGACCCATTGTGAGGTCTCGCCCGTAGTATCCCGAGTCCCGCGGATTTAGGGTGTTACAGTTGTAACTCAGATTCATTTTTGAATACATAGAATTTGTCTAAGACATCACTCTTCGGAAAGAGTAGATATACGTAACAATACCTGGAGTAATCATCTATGATTGTTACGTAATACTTCTTCTTTCCTAATAAAGGAGTAGAATGCAAGTAACCTAGATCCGAGTGGACTAAGCCGAGCATCGATTGTTCTCTTTCAATTCTAGGAAATGGAAGTCTTGATATCATGGTAAATGATAACATTATTTATCGACCTAGTTTAGTAGAGCATATAGGTAGATTTTCCCTCTTCGCATGCATGTTTTAGCCTTAGTTTGTGTCTTTTATGCTTGTTTAGTGCTACTTTGCAAGTCTAGATGTATACACACTCTTTTGGTGCCATTGTAGGTTATTTGACGCATTTTGGAGCTAAAACGATGCATTTGAGGATCAAGCCTCGAAGTGGATGCTTAGGAGCAGTCATACGAGCTAAGGAAAGGAGAAGAAGTCGAGTTAGGAACGAATGAGATCAAGAAACCAAAGTGAAGAAATTTTGGCCGAGATCCACAAATCTCGGTCCGTGATGGTAGCTATTGTTCACTAATCTCGGTCAACATCTCGGACCGAGATCCAGGGTGACTTGACCGAGATTCCAATGACGCTGAAGATCGAAGACGAAACCTCGGTCCCGACCTGAGAAATCTCGGCCGAGATTTTTGCTCGAGATTTTCCCTGAGCGTCGATTTTATTTTATTTCGGAGCCTTAGCCCAACCCATATGTTTTGGAAGGCTCTTGGGTATTTAAGGAAGGTTTCGATTATTTCCAACGGGGTTCGTTCATGTTTAGTTAGGATCCCACCGAAGTGCAAAGTTCAAGTTCAGACCTAAAGAGAACTCTTCTCCTACCTTTCTTTTTCGCTCTATTTTCACCATTGTTAGATCATTAGTTAGTTAAAAAGATCCAATATTTTTTGTGTGTTTAGAGTTTAGATACAATTGGAAAGATTGAGACAGTTTGTTTTCAACATTCAATAAAGCTGGATACTTTCTTCATTCCCTTTTCTTATTTCAGATTTATGATTTGTTTGATTGAATTGATTTCAGGTTTTGATATGAATATCATTGGCTAGAAACCTTTTGTGGCTCCAAGGTAGTTAGAGATTTGTTTATACCTTGGACGATTATGAATTAATTGTTCCTTATAATTGGTTATTAAATCACTTTATATCATATGGAAAGGTTTGATTTTTGTCAGGTTTAGAGATACTTCAAACCATCAAGCTAAGTTGGAATTGAGTTGTAACTGAGACATTCCTTCTTAGATACATAAGATAACTTCTCCTTCTTTAAGGCAAGTAATTTCTGAGACGTAACTGTAAAGGGTTATTTGATCCTTAATTAAGTAATAAGGTTTGTTTGCGATATCTCTCTCTTTACCTTGAGGCGTAACGGTAATTGATAATTAGGAATTAGAAATATATATGTTCTATAGACGTATTTGTAATAGAACATTAGTTGAAAAACATTCATCCTTGGAGCTTTTTAACCATATATATGCCACGTGAGATTTATATATGATGAGTACAATATGTATAAATAATGATCTTAAATCCTTGGAACTACATTTTCTCCCACATATATTTGTTTGCTTGGTTTTTATTCGATTTTCAATCAATAGTGACCATTGGTTGCGAATCTACCACACCTCTTCAAAACCTTTTTGACCTTCTTCCCTTCTTTCCAATCTATTTCTTAGTCCAGATTTATACTATTCTAGATCAACTTTCACGATCATCTAACTTAGTCCCTGTGATCGACCCTGGAATACTTGCTCTTATTGCGATTGATCCATACATTGTGGCTTCACTACATTTAGAGTAGATATTACAAGTTATAAATTTAAAGCAGACCGTTGTTTTACAACCCTGTGAATTTCTATCTCTTTTGATAGGGATTTATAGGGGGGAAAACCAACGAACAAGTTTTTGACGTCGTTGTCGGGGACTATTTAGTTGATTTGTTAGTTTGATTTCTTATAGTATAAGTCTTTATTGTACTACTGATCTTGTTTTTGTGTCTATCTTTGACATTTTCAAGACCCTAGGTACTTTTCACAGTGTATGCGAAGGACTTGGAGTTCGATTGAACTAGTTCCTTTTGATCCCGAACTTGAGAAAACACTACGATAGAGACATAGAGCCTTGAAATCCTCAAGGATGTCTCAAGAAAGAGATTGTGAAGCGGAGCTGAGAAGAGCTGGAAGCCGAGAGGCAAGCAACTAGAGAGAGAGAGGTGGATACTAACCGAATGATGGAGCAACTTAGAGCCGACATGAGAGAGATGCTTTATCTCCAAAATGAAGGAAGAGCTCCTATTCAGCCAGTGGAACACGTGCAGCCGGCCGTCCAAGAGGACGCACCTTGCGTCGTCTTGCCTCCTGCTCCCCACGTCCCACGTCCCACCACCACCTGCTCCTCTCAAACCTATCCGATACGAGCCTATTGTGGAACCTCCACAAACACTCGGACAGAGAATGGATCCTGCCCAAAGGATTAACCGTCTTGGAGTTAACTTTGGAGATCCCGCAACACATGAGCATGAGTTGCAACTGCAGATATTCTAGATGTTTCGCCAGAATCAATTTGGAGGGATGGATTCAGAGTCTCCTCATAAACACTTGATGAACTACGAGATTCTAATGGATACGGTGAGACCACCCCATATGAAAGGTAATAATCCTAAGCTAAGAGATTTTTCTTTTTCTCTCATGGATAAAGCTCTAGCTTGGTATCAATCAATACCAAACAGACGGATTAGCACTTGGGAAGAGATGATTACGGAGTTTATCACCAAATTCTTCCCACCTTCTAAGACTACTGAGCTCAGAGGAAGGATAAACGCCTTCATCATGAAGGATAAGGAGAGCTTATTTAAGTCTTGGGAGAGGTTTAAAGACCTATTTTTGGATTGTCCTTATCATGGGATTTCAAAGATTGAGTTTCTTGAGATTTATTTCAAGGGACTTGATAAGGACACTCAATTTAAGCTTCTATCACTTTATGGAGGTACATTCATGGAGAAAGACGTGGATGAGGTTTGGGACTTTGTTGAGAAGCAAGCTTTAGTTATAGAGAAGTACTCTCACAGGAAAGTGGAAGAGAAGAAAATGAGACCCGGAGTGTATGTGGTTAGTGAAAACACCCGGACAGATGCAAGGTTTGATTCTTTATATAATGCAATTAAATCTTTAAAAGAATTATTTGCATCCAACTTCAAAAATCAGCACGCTGAAGTGTAGGTAGCATCCAAAGAAGAGGATGCAAATTTCATGGATAAAGGTAATTTCCAAGGAGGTTATCAAAATCAAAGAGGTTATAACAATAATAACTTCAATAGGAATTACCAGGGAAACAATTTCAGGCCTAACCACAATCATCCTGGATTAAATTATTTCTAATCCAGAGGGTGCTTTGAACCCTTAACCTTCTTCTAGTGGTACAAGTCAAACGTCCCAACTAGCTGGGCAATCTCAACCGAAAGATCGAGTTAAGATGATGTTTGAGCAGCTGATGGCGAGGATGAGTATTCTGGAGTGTTCTGCCACTTGTGTTACCAAGGCTCAAAAGGTTTTGGAAGTTCAAGTGTTCAAGAAGGCCGAAGAAGCTCCTAGAGATCCAGGAAGACTTCCTGAAAAGACTGAGGAGAACCCCAAAGGGAAGATTATGACCATTACTACTAGAAGTGGATTAGAAACCATTGATCCATAACCGAAAGAAGGAATCTCGACCTTCTATGGTTAAATCTCGGCCCGAGATTTTAACTCAATCGACCGAGATTTCACAACAATAGCCATGATCACGGCCCGAGATCAAATATCTCGGCCGAGATTTTTGGCTCAACATTCACAGGTCAAAGAGAAGAAAAACGGTGGAAATTAAAGAGCCTGCAAAGAAGGAAGTTGTCTACATTCCACCACTCTCATACAAGCCTCCACTTTCATTCCCGAAATCACATGTCAGAGCTTTGCTAGACAAAAGTTTTGGTAAGTTCATTAAGCTTATTAAAAATCTGAATATTAATATCACTTTTCTTGATGTTATTCTAGGGATGCCTGCGTACGGGAAGTTCTTAAAGGAGATCCTCTCTAATAAGAGGAGTTTGAGAGCGAATGAAGAAGCGTTGATGACTCAAACGTCCAGTGAGCTCATCAATATTTAATTTAAAGGAGAAGATTCCACCAAAGCTTAGGGATCCCGGATCATTCTGTGTCCGAGTAGGACTTGGAGAAGGAAGCTATGAAGCTTTGTGTGATCTTGGCGCAAGTGTGAGTGTGATTCCTCTTGCAATTTGCAAGGAAATTAGCCTTGGGGAACCAAAGACAATGAAGATGACACTCGCATGGCGGATGGATCCATAGTTGAACCGGCTAGAATTCTCAAGGATATTTCATTACTGCTAGGGAAGTACTATATTCCCATTGATTTTGTTGTTTTAGATATTCATACGGATTATCATGTGCCTATAATACTAGGAAGATATTTCCTACCCACTTCTAGATATCTTTTTGATTGCGAGAACGCTTCCCTTACGTTCAACATAGAGAGGGAAGATGATGATGATGAGCAGTTCTAGGTCATAAGGCTACAGAAGCAGCCAATTTTGTAGACGGTTTGTTCCACATCCGAATCGAACCGTCAAAAGAAATCTCGGCCCCAATCTCGGTCGAAATAGTTGCTGCCCCGACCGAGATTGGACAACAGAGAGTTGGGTCACGGCCCGAGATCAGACCTATCTCGGCCGAGATTCGACAACAGGGAGTTGGATCACGGCCCAAGATCCAAAAATGTAACACCCCAAATCCGCGGGACTCGGGATGCTACGGGCGAGACCTCACAATAGGTCCCGACCCTTAGCCTGACAACAATTTCACCGGACCTTTCCAAAAAGGCACAAATAAAGTCCAAAACTCAAAATCGTTTATAATGTATGCGAGAAACTGAAATGTAAAGATACAAGGTGGAAACTCAGCCGAGTCCTCAAAACGACACAACTCCGATAAGAAAACCAAAACCGTACAACATAATCCAACAATACAAAGACATATACCAAAAACGTCTCCGTCCTATAATGTACGGAGACCCCGGCTGTCCACTCCTCCACCTCACTCGGTGGCGTCCCTAACCTGCAAGGCATCTACACGAACGGTTTAAAACCGTTAGCTCATATTCCAAGCATTAGAAAAGAGGTGAAGGCACATACACGTATACATCACAAAACACATACATACTCCAAAACACACAAGTCCGGTTTATTATCTTTTTATTATTAAGTCGTATCCCGTTCTAACTCAACTTAGGTTTGTGAAACGAGAACCACCGTGGTATCACCTCGGTCCCTACTTACCGGCAAGGAATGGTACTGATGCCTCCGACCGTCTACGCGCACGGGCTAGTCGCCGAGAACCTCCTAGACTCTCGCAAGAGCTAGGCATATGATGTCACCGCCCGTTATCATACACTTGAACCAAAATAAAATAAAGTCCGTGGTCCTATTTACCGGTTTAGTTGCTTATAACATAAACAATAACACACACATACACACCACAAACACACATCGATGCTAATACGTAAAATACGAGCGAAGTAAGTCCGGAGACTTACCTCATCACCACACTCAAATAACAACACTCTCGCTTCCTTAAGGAGGAAGCCCACAACCTGCTCACAAGAAGATATACATATCAACACATGCTCACGCTCAAGAAGTCTTAGACTTCACTTTAGTGATCTAAGCAAGATCACTTAACCCTCAAGCTAGGAATGCATCCTAGGGTCCAAGGTACTCACCACACTCTCAACACATGAAAGCAACTCACAACAGTTTATAACCTCACATGATCTTAAACCTCAACCAAGAAGGAACAAGCTAACCTAGAAGGTCCATCATGCTCAATACACTCGTAACCATCAACTACATCGAGCCTTAAGGGCTCCTAGGTTCACAACCACTAAGTGGCATCTCAATCTGCTCTAGATCCATCCTAGGCATGCAACTAACATGATACAACTACAAAACTATGGAAGGAACGAAGAGGAAGGGAGAGGAGAAGCCTACTGTTGAAGAAAACGCAGCCGTGGGGTCAAGTTGGCGCCCCAGCGGAACCTTGTCGCCGCCTGAGCGGGTCCTGACGCCGCCCCTGTGCCTTCCTTCCGTCCTAGAGCCCCCCCGCGGTGTTGGAGCCGCCCCTGTGGTGGTCTGGAGCCGCCCCTGCGGCTGTGGTGATCCTCCCCCGCGGTTTAGCTGTAGAAGCTCGTCTTCGACTATGGATCTGTGGCTCCAATGTCCTCCTCTCCTTTCTGGTTCTTCTCCAAACACCAACCACTGATCTTAGACTCCTCTCCACGGCCTAAACAAGCTAAGAACACATGCATGCAAGGATTTGAGGAAAAAGCTTCTCAAGAGCTTCATCCATGGTCATGGATGAAGGAGGGAAGAAGAAAGGGATAATCAACAAAGAAGAGAAGGTAGGGAGAGGAAGAAGCTTACCAAACCAGATATGAATCTTCTCGACTGTAGTCCACAATCCAAGATCTTCGAAGATGGAAGAAGAGCAAAGAGGGAGAAGAGAGGAAGAGAGGAGAGAGAGAGGGAGGGACAAGGGGCTGCCAAAAGGGAGAGGGGACAACTGACATCTTGTCACCTCAGCTAGGAACGAGGAGTCGGCTGTCCTCTTGTCACCTCAGCTAGGAACGAGGGTTCGGAAAGCGGAAAAAGTAAATAACGCATAGTCGGCTCGGGATTTAGGAATAAATCCCGGCACTCGGCACCTTGTGCCTGCGGGCAACTGAGCCGCTAACGCGGGAAGGTCTACAAAACTCTCTAAGTCCGGAATAAAAATTATGGATGTTACAACTAACCCCCCTAAAAACAAGTTTCGTCCCGAAACTTGCTAAACGCAGCACTCTCAGTCAAACACGTCTCGTAACCACGTGGAACTCATAAGACGTCAACTATCGGCTCTAATCCAAGTCTACGTATAAAATCACATCAAGACCTCGAAAGGTACACATATACTCATACGAACTCACATAACACGTCATGACATAAACACATAGCACAAACAAGGAAAGATCTCGGGACTAACCCGACGGTCCTATCGATATCGCTAAATCTGCGTAAAACTCGGGATAGTTCCTCCGGATACTATCCTCCGTCTCCCATGTAGCCTCATCGGCTCCTCGCCTCGACCACTGCACTCTCAGCATCGGTATCTCCTTCGATCGAAGGTGTAACACCCCTAATCCGTAGGACTCGGGGCGCTACTGGGCTAGGATCTCACAATGGATCCTGACCCTAGCCTGACAACAAGTTCATTGGATCTTACAACAAGGCACAGATAGATTAAAACCAAACATCAAACTGTAATATATACATATCAAAAGGTTTACAAAAGACCGCTGAGTACAAACCAAAACACGTAACGGTACATCATAAAATCACCCATATCCCTCGCATACAATCCTAGTGTACGGAGCCCTCAGCGGATCACCCCATCTGAATCACTCTACAGTTCTCCTAACTGAAAAGGATCTACAACACGGTATAAAACCGTTAGCTAACCATACATATATAAGATAATACATCAACACAAACACAAGTCAGGAAATATTAACACATCATAATGCTATCACACATTTACCCGGTTAATTATCTTTATAAAGTCCAACATTCAAATCATGTATATATAGATGTATATGAATATATGTGACACGAGAAATATATCAACCTCGCCTCTCGGTGCTATTGCCAGCTGGAGTGGTAATCTGGTAACACTTTCCCGTATACCCTATGGAAGTGGTAGGTGCCCGTCCCTTGTACCAGACCTGGTCTGTCCGCAGAGAACCTCCCAAACTCCCAGCGGGATGTAAGGGCAAGTTGTCACGGCCCTACAATGGGCAATCACTAAACCATAGGTCAGTAATAATCAATATCGCATGCTATCAAGCATATATCAGACACCACTCATGCATACATCCAATATAAGGATGGTAGGTAAGTAAGTCCTATGGACTTACCTCAACCTCGAAGTACTCTCAACACGATCAACTCCAAACTGGAGGACAACACTGTCTAACAACAAGGCATAAAGAGATATCAAATCTCCTATCAATCAAAGGGGTCACACCTAGACCCAAGGGATCCATAAGGATCATATCCAACTCATAAACCTCGATAATCTACTAAACCTCAAAGCCATAACTGACATATAACGATATCATACTCATCATCATTCTATCCTCATACACATACCTAGCATGCTACTAACCCGCTCATACTAGGAAAGGAAAGGCTCCATACTACTCTAGTAGATCCTGCACAAGACGCACCTGCGTGACAGGAAAGACGCAGAGGCGGAATGACAAAAGCCGCAAGCGCGGAGACGCTTCCACGCAGGGGCGGTGACCGTAGCCGCAGGGGCGGCGGCGCTGAAGCGCAGGTGCGGTGACAGGGTCCCGCAAGGGCAGCGGTTTACAGGCGCGGGGGCGGCGACGCTGCAGAATGTGAACCCCGATTTCCTCTTCGGTTCTTCACGTGATGAAATCACGTCTTCATCATCCATTAGCCCAATTCATACACATACATATATACATACAACATCAACACAAACCTAAGAGATCCAATCCTAAGCTAAGGGAGAAGGAAGGAAAGGAAAGAAAGAAGAAAAAAGAAGAGAAGAGTAAGCTCACCTACTGCTGTAGCCTAACCAAGCTGGAAATGATCACAAAACCAACACCTCAACTGGCTTCCAAGCTCAGCATAACACACAACATCAACATCTAACCACCAAAGCCACAATTTCTCTTCCAACCCAAAGAAAAAACAAGAAGAAGATCAAGGAAAAGAAAGGAGGCAAGAAGAACGTGAGGGTAACTGGAGAAGTGAAGAACCCTTGCTCCCTAAGCAAAGGAGAAGGCTAAGAAGGAAGAGAAGAGAGTAAAGCATAGTCAAAGGGTAAAACAAAACCGGCTGCAGCCGCAGGAAACCGCAGGGGCGGAAATTCCTGGCCACAAGGGCGGAATACTGAGCAAGCCGCAAGGGCGGTCTCTGGACCCGCAGGGGCGGCTCAGTCCTATCTCGGCTCTAAAGACGAAGGCTCTTGCAGAAGGCGCCTCGTACTCCGCTCTAAAGCCGCTATCGGATGCTCTACAAAAGTATGGTCCGGCTCGACCACTAGGTCCTCGTGGCTAATGATGTGCCTCGGGTCGTGTATGTACTCTCTTAGCTGAGACATGAAATACTGAATGTATACCCTCCAACCGCAGTCCACAATTCAAGAGCTTCAAAGATGGAAGAAGAGAAAAGAGAGAGGAGAGATTAACGTGAAAGAGAAAAGAGAGGAGAGAGAGAGAGGGAGGGACAAGGGGCTGCCAAAAGGGAGAGGGGACAACTGACATCTTGTCACCTCAGCTAGGAACGAGGGGTCGGTTGTCCTCTTGTCACCTCAGCTAGGAACGAGGGGTCGGAAAGCGGAAAAAGGGAATAACACATAGTCGGCTCGGGATTTAGGAATAAATCCCAGCACTCGGCACCTCGTGTCTGCGGGTAACTGAGCCGCTAACGCGGGAAGGTCTACAAAACGCTCTAAGTCCGGAATAAAAATTCCGGATGTTACAAAAAATCTCGGCCGAGATTCAAGTGTGGGTAGAGACGGACTCGGAAACGCTTTCCGAAGCTCCGTAATTTCCCGATGCTTCCATCCCGTCCACGAAAGGGAAGGAAAAAGCAAAAGAGTTGGTGCAAATAAAGCCTGGGAAGAAAGAAAGCACTCCTGCGAGAGGAATCGGTTTCTACCGATAACTCATCAAGGGATTTTCAAGAGCTCCTACATCACTCTCATCAATACTAGCGAAGGGAGGAAAGTTGGATGCATATGAGAGCTCAAAGATTTATAAAGAGAGCTCTAAAATTAGTAGTAAATATAAAAAAGTTGATCTAGTTATGTTGTCTAATTCTAGTTGGACTTACAATTGGAGCTCAAAGATCTATTTGAATTGTAAGTTGGATGCATATGATAACATGATTTATCGACCCAGTTTAGTAGAGCCTATAGGTAGATTTTCCCTTTCCGCATGCATGTTTTAGCCTTAGTTTGTGTCTTTCATGCTTGTTTAGTGCTACTTTGCAAGTATAGACGTCTACACTCTTTTGGTGACTTTGTAGGTTTTTTTGCGCATTTTGGAGCTAAAACGATGCATTTGAGGATCAAGCCTCGAAGTGGATGCTTAGGAGAAGTCATACGAGCTAAGGAAAGGAGAAGAATTCGATTTAGAAACGAAAGAGACCAAGTGCCCGAGTGAAGAAATCATCTCGGCCGAGATCCACAAATCTCGGGCCGTGATGGTAGCTATTGTTCACATATCTCATTCCACATCTCGGACCGAGATCTAGGGTGACTTGACTGAGATCCCTATGAAGTTGAAGATCGATGACGAAATCTTGGACCCGACAGGAGCAATCTCGGCCCGAGATGCACCCGAGATTTTTCCCAAAGCGTCGATTTTATTTTATTTCAGGGCTTTAGCCCAGTCCATATCTGTTGGAAGGTTGTTGGGTATTTAAGGAAGGTTCTAAATATTTTGTAAGAGTTTGACAGTTCGCAAGTCGTTCGTTTTTAGTTAGAAGATTAGACCTAAGGAGAACTCTTCTGCTACCTTTCTTCTTCGCTCTATTTTCACCATTGTTAGATCATTAGTTTAGAGGAAAAATTCAGTCTTTTTAGTTTAGTTTAGATTTTAGATACGATTTGGAAGATTGAGACTGTTTGTTTTGAAGATTCAAAAAAGTTGGGTACTTTCTTTATTTTCTTTTCTTATTTCGAATTTATGCTTTATTTGATTGAATTGAATTTAGGTTTTGATATGAATATAATTGGTTACAAACATTTTGTGGTTCCAAGGTAGTTAGAGATTTGTTTATACCTTGGACGATGATGGATTATTTATTCTTTATAATTGGTTATTAAATCGCTTTAAATCTTATGGAAAGGTTTGATTTTTACCAAGATTAGAATTGTTCTAAACTATTAAGTTAAGTTGTTGAAATTGAGTCGTAACTGAGATATTCCTTCTTAGATACATAAGAGAACTTGTTCCTAGGTAATAAATGTTAAACCTTTATTGGATTGAATGTGCTATTATTTCTCCTTTGATGCATTTTATTTCTAAGACGTAACTGTAAAGGGTTATTTGATCCTTAATTAAGAAATAAGGTTTGTTTACGATGTCTCCCTCTTTACCTTGAAAGCAATAGGTATTAGGCTGCGGATTTATATGTTCTTGAGACGTAACTGTAATAGAACATTAGTTGAGAAACATTCATCCCTGGAGCTTTTCAACCATATATATATGCCATCGTGAGATTTATATATCGTGAGTCCAATGTGTATAAATAATGATCTTGAATCGTTGAAAGCAATAGGAATTAGACTGCGGATTTGTTATTTGTTTTTATTTGATTTTCAATCAATTAGTGACAAATTGATTGCGAATCCACCCCACCTCTTCTCAACCCTTTGATTCTGTTTTTCCTTTTCTTTTCCAATCTCATTTCTTATTCTAGATTTATACTATTCAAATCATCTTTCATATTCATCTAACTTAGTCCCTATGATCGACCTAGGAATACTTGCTCTTATTGCGATTGATCCATACACTGTGGGTTCGCTGCACTATAGAGTAGATATTACGAGTATATAAATTTAAAGCAGACCGTTGTTTTACAACCCCATTAATTTCTATCTTTATTGATAGAGATTTATGGGCAGGTAAAACCAATGAACAATCTTATTCCACAAGAGTTCAAGAAGAAATGGACCGGTCCCTACATTGTGAAGAAGATCCACCCCTATGGTACAATTGAAGTATGGGGTGAAGATGTCGGAACGATCAAGGTAAACGAGAGTAGGCTACAAAAGTGTATACCGGAATCTCCGGTGGAGTAGATTTCGCCTATATCTCCAAGTTAAGTATCGATGGAATCAGGTCTAGCAAGAGACCTTAAACCAATGCGCTTCTCGGGAGGCAACCCGAGGTAAGAGCCTTTTTGTCAGTGTATTTTGCTTTTTGCTTTTACGTTTTTGCTCGTTTTGTTTCTTTGTCTTTGTAGGATCTAGGTGTCAAGGTAGAAGAACGGAAGAAAAGGACGAAACAAGGCGAAAGAAGGAATCTCGGCCCTCTATGGTGAGATCTCGGCCTGAGATTTTAACCCAGTTGACTGAGATTCCACAAAAGAGACCATGATCACAGCCCGAGATCGAAAAATCTCGGCCGAGATTTTTGGCTCAACATCCGACGGCAAAAATCTAGCGTTCAAGTGAGCGCCAAATTAGCTACATTCATCTATTACATTGTGAGTATTGTTTTTACTCCTTATTTTTCACATTGGGAACAATGTGAGATTTAAGTATGGGGTAGGATGCTTACAATTCTTTTAGCATGTTTCTTTATTTGTATTGCATTGGAACAATTTGGATATAATGTCACACGTTTCTTTATGTGTATGCATCGGAAAAAATAAAAAATTGTGCTTCTAGGATTAATATGATCTCTATGATGATATTTGTGTATGTTTATTGGCTTTTGATTTATTATTTTGAGCTTTAAGTGAATTAATGGCATATGTAGGAATTGATTACTTTGTTTGAAATTTATATGATTTATGAAAATTTCTTTGTTTAATTGGATTGATTTTGGATAGTTGAAGCTATATGATGAGTTCTTATACATTGCATGGGAATGATTTAGGAAATTCGAGTTCTTCTTCTTCTCTAACTTTATCATGTTTAACATCTCAAGCATTGATCATATTTGCCTCCTTTTGACCTATCCGGAAATTAAAAAAGTGAAGTTTGAAGGTGTATGCTTATTTTGAAAGAGTTCATATGTATTATGTGAAGAAGTCGAATGTGATTTTGTGAGATGTGAAGCTTTTAAAGGGATTGTTGGTTATGAAGATAAGTAACTCGGCATCATTCACATAATCGGGTGTTTGTGTCTTGCCAAAGTGTGAATAGCTTTAAAAACGACCCTATGAGTTGATTTGATACGTGCATTTTGGTGTGAGGTACGTGAAGGAAACTGAACACCAAGGTTTCAGCTGTTGTGCACCAATGCCTTTCACTCAAGAAAAAGGAAAAGAAAAGAAAAACAATGTGCAATAAAGGTGGATGTTGAAAAAGAAAGAGTTTATTGTGTTCTTCTTCTTCCCGGATTACCACCACATTACATATATACATCCTACCTTGATCACGTTTCTTTGGCCTTTTCATTGATAAGTTCTATTGATCTTTGTATACATGTATTTGACTTAATGGCTTAGACTTGAATTTTTCATGAATATTAAGCAATGGTAGTTTTTGTGATGATTATGAATTCCTTGCAAGGTTTGATTTTCCTTTGCATTCCTACCTTACTTGACCTCAATTGAAATATGTCTTTAGTCATATAACTACACTTTAAGTGTGATCATGTATAGAGGCATAGGCAAAAAATTTTTTTCATATTTGTTTTGTATAGATAATTCATGTTATCCTATCTTGGATTTATTACTTGCTTGAGGACAAGCAGGGATAAGTATGGGGTATTTTGATAACATGATTTATCGACCTAGTTTAGTAGACCATATAGGTAGATTTTCCCTTTTCGCATGCATGTTTTATCCTTAGTTTGTGTCTTTCATGCTTGTTTAGTGCTACTTTGCAAGTATAAATGTCTACACACTCTTTTGGTGTCATTGTAGGTTATTTGGTGCATTTTGGAGCTAAAACGATGCATTTGAGGATGAAGCCTCGGAGTGGATGCGCGCTTAGGAGCAGTCATATGAGCTAAGGAAAGGAGAAGAAGTCGAGTTAGGAACGAATGAGATCAAAAAACCGAAGTGAAGAAATCTTGGCCGAGATCCACAAATCTCGGGCTGTGATGGTATCTACTGCTCACTAATCTCGGTCCACATCTCGGACCGAGATCTAGGGTGACTTGACTGAGATCCCAATGACGCTGAAGATCGAAGGCGGAATCTCGGTCCCGACCTAAGAAATCTCGGCCGAGATTTTTGCCCGAGATTTTCCCTGAGCGTCGATTTTGTTTTATTTCGGAGCCTTAGCCCATCCCATATTATTTGGAAGGTTATTGGGCATTTAAGGAAGGTTTCGATTATTTCCAAGGGGGTTCATTCGTGTTTAGTTAGGATCCCACCGAAGTGCAAAGTTCAAGTTCAAACCTAAGGAGAACTCTTCTCCTACCTTTCTTCTTCGCTTTATTTTCACCATTGTTGGATCATTAGTTAGTTAGAAAGATCCAATCTTTTTTGTTTGTTTCGAGTTTAGATACAATTGGCAAGATTGAGACAGTTTGTGTTCCAAGATTCAATAAAGATGGGTACTTTCTTCATTACCTTTTCTTATTTCAGATTTATTATTTGTTTGATTGAATTGGTTTAAGGTTTTGATAAGAATATCATTGGCTAGAAACCTTTTGTGGTTCCAAGGTAGTTAGAGATTTGATTATACTTTGGACAAAGATGGATTAATTGTTCCTTATAATTGGTTATTAAATCACAATAAATCCTATGGAAAGGTTTGTTTTTTTGTCAAGTTTAGAAATACTTCAAATCCTCAAGCTAAGTTGAAATTGAGTCGTAACTAAAATATTCCTTCTTAGATACATAAGAGAACTTGTTCCTACGTAATAAAGGTTCAACCTTTATTGGATTGAATGTGCTATTATTCCTTCTTTAAGACAAGTAATTCTGAGACGTAACTATAAAGGGTTATTTGACCCTTAATTAAGTAATAAGGTTTGTTTGCGATTTCTCCCTTTTTACCTTGAGACGTAACGGTAATAGGTAATTAAGAATTAGAACTATATATGTTCTTGAGACGTAACTGTAATAGAACATTTGTTGAAAAACAATCATCCTTGGAGATTTTCAACCATATATATGCCACGTGAGATTTATATATCTTGAGTCCAGTATGTAAAAATATGATCTTAAATCCTTGGAACTACATTTTCTCCCACATATATTTGTTTGTTTGTTTTTTCCGATTTTCAATCAATAGTGACAATTGATTGCGAATCTACCACACCTTTTCAAAACTTTTTTGACCTTCTTCCCTTATCTTTTCCAATCTATTTCTTAGTCCTGATTTATACTATTCTAGATCAACTTTCACGATCATCTAACTTAGTCCTGGTGATCGACCTTGGAATACTTGCTCTTATTGCGATTGATCCATACATTGTGGCTTCACTGCATTAGAGTAGATATCACAAGTTATAAATTTAAAGCAGACCGTTGTTTTACAACCCTGTGAATTTCTATCTCTTTTGATAGGGATTTATAGGGGGTAAAACCAACGAATAGTTAACATGCACGTTTTACACTTATCTTTTGGTAAGTCAAGTTTAGGTAAAATACCATCATTAAACATGCCATTCATGTGTTTAAAGTGAATATTTCCAAGTCGTGCATTCCATTTAACAAAATCATAATTGGAAGAAAAATACAATGTAAACAAACTATTTTTATTAATATTACTATTAGAAAGTTTATGACATAAAGAGAGAAGAAACGTATTGTTGTTCCAATGGCCAAAGCCTACAAATGTGCCTCTCCTAGATAATACATAGCGGTCGACTTCTTTGACTTGTTTGAAGCCAAGCCTATTAAGTACACCACCGGAAACCACATTCTTTCTAATGGCCGGTGCATGTAGTACCTTTGACAAGACTAGTGTCTTGCCACTTGTAAAGTATAGATCAACCCACCCTCATCCTAGAACGGGGGTACTAGACTCGTTTACCATATGTATGAGTGCTCCATTGTTAGAGACGGAATACGTCTTGAACCAACACCGATCTTTGCAAACGTGAGTTGTTGCACCCGAGTCTACGCACCATCGAAGGTCCTCATCCTGCATTGGCAAACTTTCAAAAATCAATGACACATAATTCAAATCAAAACTGATATCAAAGTTAGAATCAAGAGTCATAAGAAAGTAACCTTGGTTTGGGGGGTTTTGATCACTTTGACCTCCATCATTGGATCCATCGTCCTTAGCCTTGCAGTCCCGCTTGAAGTGGTCAGTCTTGCCACACTTCCAACAAGCACCTTTCGGTTTCTTGTCAACATTATCCTTCTTGGACTTCTTGGACCTCTTTCCCTTGTCCTTTCCTTTGGACCTCTTCCTTTTGCTCTTGCCATCCATCATGTTGGCCTCGTGGGAAGTAGAAGTCTTATCATTCTCCCCGATTCCACCATCTTGTGCCCTAAAGCCTTATTCAATTTGAAGGTGAGATCCAAGTTCCACAAACGTGAATTCTTCATTCACGTGCTTTGACACATGACGAAAGTTCTTCCATGAAGGGGGGAGCTTATCCATTATAGACGAAACCCCAATGGCCTCATCCATATGCATGGCATGTTGAGTGAACCTCCCAAGATTCCGGAGAAATTCATTATATTGTTCCATTACCGGCCTTGAGTCCACCATTTTATACGTTAAAATCCGAGACTATGAATTTGCGAGATGATGCATCCTCCGCCATATATTTAGGCTCAAGTTGATCCCACAATAATGTTGATGACTCTACACTTTGGTAAACGTCAAACAATGCATCACTCATGCCATTGAGATTATGACAACGACATATATAGTCATCATTATCCCATTTGCTCCTTACTCAGACAACCAATATTTTCTCCACCATATCATCAACCGGCTCGGCCGGCCTAGGTGTAGTGAGGGCATAAGAAACTTTCAGTGTAGTCAAGAGGAAGTGCATTTTCTTTTGCCACCTCCTAAAGTCCACATCATCACACTTATCCAACTTACCAAAATGAGAAGTCATTTCCGTCATTAACATCTTACTCATTATTGACCAATCCAATTCTACAAAATAATAAACAATAAACAGTTAGGACACTTAGAAGAATGTTGGAGTTCGGTGTCCGGTTTTAGATCAAAGGGCCGTAGTCTCATTTAAGTGAATAGACGGTTGTCCCAATTGGCAATCAAATTAATATAAATATCTTGATGTGAAACCCCAACCAAGAGTTTGTAATCTCCGAAAAGGAGTAGACGAAACTCTAATAGAAATTAAGTTCAATTGCAAGTCTTATAACCGATTGTTATATGTTAAAATCATTGACTTGGATTGTTTAATGAGTCATTCATAAATGAATTTTCCTTCTAATTGTATTATCCCATACACCGGAAATATCCAAATACCTTAGTGGGATAAAACGTTACACGTTACAAAGACTAAGTAAGTGACTTACTTGTCTTACTTTGTAATGAAAGGGTATTCCTAGGTTTCGTCAATACAAAACCAAACTAAGATGTATGCCTATACTTGGTCAATACAAAAGAACTATACTAGTCTTTCAAGTTTTGCAAACAAGCTATAAGAAGGCCTATCCAATGTGAATACAATGGAACTAAAATATTTTTTGTTGAAAAAACGAATGAGGAATCAAGTGCAAATGACTCTCCCTTTTATAGGCGTAGGGGGTCACGGTTTTGGGGAGTTATAACCACACAAAAAACGGTTAAAAGTAGTTAGAGAAGATACATGGAGGCTACTTGAACGATGGACCATGAAAGCCTAGAAAAGCCAGAGGCCCAAACAAGGAGCCCAAAACTACTCCGCGGAGCTAGCTTAGAGCTAGCTTATACGTAAAATACGAGCTATTGTTTATAACATAAACAATAACACACACACACCACCAACACACATCGATGCTAATACGTAGAATACGAGCTAAGTAAGTCCGTAGACTTACCTCGTCACCACACTCAAATCACAACACTCTCGCTTCCTTAAGGAGGAAGCCCACAACCTGCTCACAAGAGATATGCATATCAATATATGCTCACGCTCAAGAAGTCTTAGATTTCACTCTAGTGATCTAAGCAAGATCACCTAACCCTCAAGCTAGGAATGCATCCTAGGGTCCAAGTTACTCACCACATTCTCAGAACATGAAAGCAATTCACAACAGTTTATAACCTCACATGATCTTAAACCTCAGTCAAGAAGGAACAAGCTAGCCTAGAAGGTCCATCGTGCTCAACATACTCATAAACTTCACTACATCGAGCCTTAAGGGCTCCAAGGTTCACAACCACTAAGTGGCATCTCAAGCTACTCTAGATCCATCCTAGGCATGCTACTAACATGATACAACTACAAAACTAAGGAAGGAACGAAGAGGAAGGGAGAGGATAAGCCTACTGTTGAAGAAACCGCAGCCGCGGAGTCAAGTTGGCGCCCCCTACGGAACACAGACGCCGCCCCCCAGGAGCCGCCCCTGCGCCTTGCTGCCGCCCTGGAGCCGCCCCTGCGTGATCAGGAGCAGCCCCTGCGTGATCTGGATCCGCCCCCGCAGTTTCGCTGCAGAAATTCGTCTTCTTCGTCTTCGACTATGGATCCTTTGCTCTAATGTCCTCCTCTCCTTGTTGGGTCTTCTCCAAACACCAACATCTGATCTTAGGCTCCTTTCCACGACCTAATCGAGCTAAGAACACATGCATGCAAGAATTTGAGTAAAAACTTCTCAAGAGCTTCATCCATGGTCATGGATGAAGGAGGGAAGAAGAAAGAGTTAAGAAGCCAAGGAGGAGAAGGAAGGAAGAGGGAGAAGCTTACCACATCAGATCTGATCCTCCTCTACTGCAGTCCATAACCAAGAGCTTCTATGGAGAAAGAAGAGCAAAGAGAGAGAAGAGAGGAAGAGAGGAAAGAAAACTAACGTGAAAGAGAAAGGTAGGAGAGAGAGAGGGAGGGACAAGGGGCTGCCAAAAGGGAGAGGGGACAACTGACATCTTGTCCTCTTTGCTCGGAACGAGGGGTCGGAAATGACCTCTTGTCACCTCAGCTCGGAACGAAGGGTCGGAAAGCGAAAAAGGGAATAACGACGGGTCGGCTCGGGATTTTAGGAATAAATCCCGGCACTCGGCACCTCGTGCCTGCGGGAAGATCTACAAAATGCTCTAAGTCCGGAATAAAAATTACGGATGTTACAACTAACCCCCCTAAAAACAAGTTTCGTCCCGAAACTTGCTAAACGCAGAACTCTCGATCAAACACGTCACGTAACCACGTGGAACTCATAAAACGTCAACTATCGGCTCTAACCCAAGTCTACGTATAGAATCACATCAAGACCTGGCAAGGTACACATATACTCATACGAACTCACATAATATGTCATGACATAAACACATAGCACAAACAAGGGAAGATCTCGGGACTAACCCGACGATCCTATCGATGTCGCTAAATCTGCGCAAAACTCGGGATAGTTCTTCCGGATACTATCCAATGTCTCCCATGTAGCCTCGTCGGCTCCTCGCCTCGACCACTATACTCTCAGCATCGGTATCTCCTTCGATCCAAGGCGCCTCGTGCTCCGCTCTAAAACCGCTATAGGATGCTCTGCAAAAGTATTGTCCGGCTCGACCACTAGGTCCTCGTGGCTGATGATGTGCCTCGGGTCGTGTATGTACTCTCTCAGCTGAGAGACATGAAATACCGGATGTATACCCTCCAATCGCGGTGGCAATGCTAACCGGTATGCCACCACAACGACTCTCTCCAAGATCTCGAATGGACCGACATATCGGGGGCTTAACTTCCCCTTAATACCGAATCGCCTGATGCCCCGCATCGGTGATACCCTCAAACCCACACCTGAGCTCCTACCCTGTACTCGAGAGGTCTACGCCTCCTATCCGCATAAGACCTTTGGCGGCTCTGCGCGGCCAACATCCTCTCTCGGATCAAAGAAACTCAATCCACCTTTTCCTGTACCTGACCAGGAGCTACAATGCTAGAACTCCCCGGCTCGTCCCAACATAAGGGAGTATGGCATCTCCGTCCATACAATGCCTCATATTGTGCCATCCCAAACGACGCATGCCAAAACCTCGAGGTAAAACGCCCGTCCCTGTCCGAGATGATGGTCCTCGGTACTTCATGTGATCTCACAATCTGACGGGTAAACTCTTCGGCTAAACAAGTCACCGGCCACGTTTCCCGTATAGGGATGAAACGCGCGGTCTTAGTCAACCGATCTACTACTACCCATATCGCATCGAAGCTCCTACTCGGTCTCGGACCGGTAACGAAATCCATGGATATGTCCTCCCACTTCCACTGTGGCACGGGCAGTGGGTGAAGCTCTCCTCCGTGTCTCTAGTGCTCGATCTTGACCTGCTGGCAGGTCGCGCATCGGGCCACATATCTAGCTACATCGGGCTTGAGCCCGCCCCGCCAATAAAAATCTCCTAATATCCTGGGACATCTTACTCGTGCCTGGGTGCACCGAGTAAGGTGTGGAATATGCCTCATGAAAAATCCGTTCTTTTAATTCCGGGTCCGACGGTACACAAATACGTCCCTGACATCTCAATCGCCCGTCTACTCCTGTGATAAACTGTGGCGCCTCTCCTCGGCACATCCTGTCCCGGATCCTCATTAAAATGGGAAAGCCCTACTGCTTCTACAAGATCTCTCCGGACAGGTCAGGTAATACCTCTAACTCGGACAAACAAGAGTCAGTATCCGGGGACCGGATATCCAACTCCAAACCGAA
>CM008279.1:42927985-43158120 GCA_002319775.1 Fagopyrum tataricum | reverse complement strand
AGTCTGAAGAAGAAGCAAGAAGGACGTGAGGGAATGTAACATGAAATGAAAAATGGAACCCTTGCTCAACAAGGTAAAACGAAGAGGTAAGGTGAAAGGTAAAGCACGGTCAAAAGAGTCAACAAAACCGGTTGCAGCCGCCGGATACCGCAGGGGCGGTTCCATGAACCGCAGGGGCGGGAACCCGCTGGGGCGGCGGTCATGCCCGCGGGTGCGGAAAGGCCAATCTCGGCCCAAAGCCAATCTCGGATATGGTCCGATCTCGGTCCGAAAGAATAGGGGTCTCACATCTCACCCCCCTAAAACAACTCGGACTCAGAAGCCGAGGTAACACTCTCTATAACCTCAAACATAAGCATGGAGGAACTCATCCACTCCAGCAGCAACTATACTCTCCAAGGCCTAGAGGAAAACTATCTCTAGCCAAATCATAAACACATCACAAGGCATAGAGGGAGCACATCTCTAGCCGTATCATAATCATAACAAAAAGGCATGGAGGAAGAACATCTCCAACACTACTATGTCCATCAAAATAGCATGGAGGAAAGAACCATCTCCAGCTGAATCCTAAACGTATCACAATAGCATGGAGGAAAGAACCATCTCCAGCTATAAACAAGAGTCATACTAGCATAACAAGATCTAATAAGATCATAATCACATCAAGGCTAGTATGAAATAAACACATCATAGCATATAAGCATATAAGCAAATAAGACTCACCAAGCTAGTACTAAGATCTACTCGGTGATCCTACTAGTGCATCTAACTCAGCATAGAACTCTGGATAGTTCCTCTGGATACTATCCTCAGTCTCACATGAAGCCTCCTCGGGTCCTCGTCTCGACTACTGTATCCTCAACATAGGAATGTCCTTCGAAGGCAGGCGTCTCATACCTCGCTCTAGGACTGCAATAGGATGCTCAACAAACGTGTGGTCCGGCTCAACCACCAAATCCCCATAACTCAAAATGTTCCTTGGATCTTGTATGTACTCCATCAGCTGAGACACATGAAATACAAGGTGAACACCCTCTAATCTCGGAGGCAAGACTAATTTGTAAGCTGCGCTCCCAACCCGATCTAGAATATCGAACGGTCCGACATATCGGGGACTCAACTTCCCCTTAATGCCAAAACGCCTAACACCTCGTGTCGGGGACACTCTCAGCCACACATGGGCTCCAACCCTGAACTCTAGAGGTGTACGCCTCCTGTCAGCATAAGACTTCTGACGGCTCTGTGCAGTCAACATACGCTCTCTGATCAATGCTACTCGAGCCATATCATTCTGAATCTGATAAGGTGTTAAACCACTGACACTGCTCTGCTAATCCCAACATAACGGGGTACGACATCTCTGTCCATACAGTGCCTCATATGGGGCCATCCCAATAGATGCATGTCAGCTGTTGTTGTAGGAGAACTCAACAAGTGGGAGATGATCCGTCCACACCTGTCCCCAATTCAACACACAAGCTCGCAGCATGTCCTCCAGCGTCTGAATGGTCCTCTCTGACTGACCATCTGTCTGAGGATGGAACGTAGTCGTGAAGTGAAAACTCGTCCCCAGGGCAGTCTGAATCTGCTGCCAGAATCTCGAGGTAAATCGCCCATCTCTGTCTGAGACGATCGTCCTCGGTACACCATGGAGTCTCACTATCTGTCGAGTGTACTCCTCAGCTAATCTGCTCACCGTCCACGTCTCCCTAATAGGAATGAAACGTGCCGTCTTCGTCAATCTGTCTACTATGACCCAGATGGCATCAAAACTCCGGCTCAGCCTCAAGCTAGTCACAAAATCCATGGTGACGTCCTCCCACTTCCTCTGTGGAACAGAAAGGGGATGAAACTCACCTACAGGTCGGAAATGCTCTATCTTGACCTGCTGACAGATCGCACACTGAGCCACAAATCTGGCTACATCGGGCTTCAGCCCTCCCCACCAGTATGAACGTCTCAAATCATGATACATCTTACTCGTACCTGGATGTACCGAGTAAGGGGAATAGTGAGCCTCCTGTAAAATCCTCTGCCTCAGCTCTGTATCAGCAGGTACACAGACGCGACCGCGGCGCCTCAAAACTCCATCTGCTCCAAGAAGAAACTAGGGTGCCTCATCTCGAGACATCCTATCTCTGATCCTCTGTAAAGTCAAACAGGTCTTCTGTTTCTGTCGGATCTCATCCAACAAATCAAGAAGTACCTCTAGAGTACGCAGCTGGACATCCTCATAAGGAAACTGGATGTCCAACTCTAACCAGATCAGATCTCTCTGCAACTGATGCTGAACTGTCAGCCTCGCAATCGCCTGCTCTTGAGGCGTCTTCCTGCTCAGGGCGTCGGCGACAACGTTCGCCTTCCTTGGATGGTACAGGATCTCTAGATTAAAATCCTTGATCAGCTCGAGCCACCTACACTGGCGGTTATTCAATTCCCGATGCGTGAAAATATACTTCAGACTCTTATGGTCTATGAAGATCTAACATGTAGCACCATACAGGTAATGTCTCCAGATCTTCAGTGCATGAACTACCGCTGCCAACTCCAGATCATGAGTCGGGTAGTTCTCCTCATACGTCTTCAACTGTCGAGACGCATAAGCAATAACTCTGCCTCGCTGCATCAGAACACATCCCAAGCCTAGCTTGGATGCATCACTGTAAACCACAAAATCCTCAGTACCCTCTGGCTGTGCCAAAATAGGAGCAGAAGTCAAACACCTCTTCAACTCCTCAAAACTCTTCCTGCACTGATCACACCACACAAATCTGGTAGTCTTCCTCAGCAAACTCGTCAATGGACGGTCAATCACAGAAAAACCCTCCACGAAGCGTCTATAATAACCGGCTAGGCCAAGGAAACTACGTACTTCCTTGACGTTCGTCGGTGTTGTCCATGCTACTACTGCCTCTATCTTTGCTGGATCCACCTTGATCCCCTCAGCTGAAACCACATGACCCAGGAATGCTACCTCTGGCATCCAAAACTCACACTTAGAGAACTTAGCATAAAGTTCTCTATCCCAAAAAACCTGCAATACAGTCCTCAAATGTCCTGCATGCTCCTCTCCACGGCGAGAGTATGCCAGAATATCATCAATAAAAACCACCACAAACTGATCCAGGAAGTCGATGAAGATATTGTTCATCAACTCCATAAAGACGGTTGGGGCATTCGTAAGCCCAAATGGCATCACTACAAACTCGAAGTGGCCATATCTGGTCCGGAATGTTGTCCTGCGCACATCCTGCTCCCTCACCCTCAGCTGGTGATACCCGGAACCCAGGTCAATCCTGGAGAACACAGTCGCTCCCTGTAGCTGATCTAACAAATCATCAATACGAGGCAGTGGATACTTGTTCTTGATGGTCACCTTGTTCAGTTCTCTGTAATCTATGCATAACCTTAGTGATCCGTCCTTCTTCCATACGAAGAGGACAGGTGCTCCCCATGGGGACACGCTAGGGCGAATGAAGCCCTTCTCAGCCAACTCCTCGAGTTGCTTCTTCAGCTCCAGCATCTCGACAGACGCCATCCGGTATGGGGCATTCGAGATGGGTCTCGTACCAGGCTCTAACTCGATACTGAAATCCACACTCCTCTGACGCGGCAAACTAGACGGCTCAGCAAAAACATCAGTAAACTCACATACAACTAGGATATCCTCTAATACTGGACTCTCCCCCTCCTTCATGGCATAACACCAGAAGGCCTCGCATCCCTGTGCAATCAATCTAGCTGCCCGTATAGCGCTGATAACTGTACCTACCTTTCCAAGGTCCCAACCTCGGAAAACCTCTATCTGGCCTAACTCGGTAGAGAGGGTAACAGTCCTCCTACCTACATCTTGAACTGCAAAGTGTCTAGCCATCCAATCCATACCTAGAATGACTTCTTCATGCTCTAATGGCATGACAAAGAAGTCAACTAGTAACACACGGGTCCCTACAGAAATGGGACAACCGTGAATCTCACGGGTACCTCTGACCCTACCACAATCGGGTAAACCGAAAATAAAGGGCATCCCCTCAACTGTGTCTAACCCAAGACGCTCTACACGAGCATCAGAAATAAAAGAGTGCGTAGCACCAGTATCAAATAAAACTCTAACAGGTAAACCATGAATCAGAATGGTACCTGTAGTAGTAGGTGCAACTGTGCCCCCTGTCTCTGTGCCCCATGTGGGCCTCTGGTATCAGTGGTGCCCCCACCACGACCTCTGCCTCTACTCGGCCCAGGAACAGATCCCTGAGTCGTAGGGCGATCGGGGACTCTCTGTTGTCCCTGTATATGTTGTTGTTGTTGGGGTGGCCTCTGCCCACCTCCCGCTACACTGGCAGGAGAAGAACCCTGCTGAGATGCATCTCCGCCCTGGCGGCAGTAAACGGCTCTATGACCCTGTCTACCACAAGTAAAACACGTCACTAATGGCCTCGTGCACTCGGGCTTCAGATGCCCTGGATCTCCACAGTTAAAACACTGCCGTCCCTTCACTACAACCGGTGCAGATGAAGGCTGACCCTGGCGTCTCTGACCACGCCAACCACTAGTAGAACCACCAGTACCACTGGTCTGCCCTATACGCTGCCTCTTATCAGACCCTCCGGTCTGAGAAGCTCTCCTCTGACTCGCCCGCTCTCGCTCATAGTCGGCGGCTCTATCCTGGTAGTCCATCAAGGACTCACAATGAAATCCCGTCATATAGGCCCGGGTAGTATCCCTCAGTCGTCGGGAAAAGAGATAAACGTGCTGGTCTGCAGAAGGTGCAGCTGCTCCCAGTAATGCCAACTCCTCCTGAAACCTCCTGATGGCCTCAGAGACTGGTACATCCTCAAACCCAGCCTCCACAAAATCTCGCAGTTTCTCCCTCCTCAGAGAGGCAGGGCAGAAACGCTCTCTAATCATCGTCTTCATCTGATCATAACTGGAACCTGACCCCGTACTGATCTCCACTAGTGTTGTGCCAAGTCCCGGAATAAAGTCTGAACCAGCTCAATCTGTCTGTCAGCTGGACAGTGAATAGACTCCAGAGCTGAGTCTACATGCCCGATCCAGAGCTCAACCTCCAACCCCACCTTCCCAGTGAAAGAGGGTACACCCATCTGATGGAATGCCTTCAACCAGGTATCTGGTTGAAGGCATTCCATCAGATTAAAGCAAAACATAGAAACTGATATATATATATATATACATATCAAAAGGATGATATAGAGTACTGTTGAGTACAAAGTCAAACTAAAATCCGTACAATAATGATAAACCCAAAATCCCACGAATATGCCCAGTGTACGGAACCCTCAGCAGATCACCCCTCTGGATCACTCTGCAGCTCTCCTAACCTACAAAGGATCTACAACACGGTATGAAACCGTTAGCTAACTATACACATATATAAGAAGATGCTAGAGCACAAACACACATCATAAATAATAAACTCTTCAGCATGATATCAAACATTTACCCGGTTTATTATCTTAATAAGTCGAATCACTTAATCGTATAAATAGATATATTTAAAGATATGTGACACGAGGAATATAATCCCCGCCTCTGAGTACTCTAGCCAGCTGGAGTAGTATCAGCACACCTCCCGTGTACCCTATGGGAGTGGTGAGGGTCCTTCCTTTATACCAGATCTGGCCTGACTATAGAGAACCTCCCAGACTCCACTACGGGATAAAAGGGAAAGGTTATCACAACCACTACAATGGGCGGTCAATATAACATAGGTCGGTGACCATAATAAAACATGTTATAAAGCATTAAACACACACGCCACTCAAGCATACATCCAATATAAGGATCGTAGCTAAGTAAGTCCTATGGACTTACCTCGATCTCAGAAGTAACTCGCTACGAACAACTCTCAGAAACGTCCACTCCAAACTGGAGGACAACACAGCCTATACAAGACACACATACATATATATCACAGTTCTATCACACAAAGGGGTCACACCTAGACCCAAGGGATCCATAAGGATCAAGTCCAACTCGTAAACCTCAAAGCCCTAACCGGCAAATCTATAACATACTCATCAACATCCGAATCCTAGCATGGTACTAAGTTCCTCATACTAGAAAGGAAAGGAACTACCTAACTATAGGTAGTCCCGGGACAAGACGCACCTGCGTGAACTACGGACGCAGGGGCGGAAGAGATCACCCGCAGGCGCGGCAGGTAAAAGCCACAGGGACGGTGACAAGGCTGTAGGCTAACGCAGGCACAGCGCAGGCGTGGGCGCGATGGCACGGTCTCCGCAGGGGCGGCGGTTTCCAGGCGCGGGGGCAGCGACAGTGCAGAACAAGATCTCGTGATTCTTCTTCGGCTTTTCACGTGATCAAATCACGTCCTTACCATTCCAAATCCACACACCACATGCACATACACAAACCAACCATCAATACCCTTAGCATACATCTAATCCTAAGCTAGAAAGATTGAATAAGAGAAGAAGAGAAGGAGAAGAAGCAAGACTCACCACTACTGAAGATTCTAGGCTGCAGGAAAGATTAACACACACCAAGGCTGGCTTCCAAGCTCAGCAAACTCACAGTCATCAACCACAAAAGCCACCACACACCTAAATCTCAAACCAAACTCTTCCAAACCAAGAACAAGATCAAAGAAGATGAAGAAGAAGCAAGAAGGACGTGAGGGAAGCTGTAACATGAAATGAAATGGAACCCTTGCTCAGCAAGGTAAAACGAAGAGGTTAGGTGAAAGGTAAAGCACGGTCAAAAGAGTCAACAAAACCGGCTACAGCCGCCGGAAACCGTAGGGGCGGTTCCATGAGCCGCAGGGGCGGGAACCCGCAGGGGCAGCGGTCATGCCCGCGGGTGCGGAAAGGCCAATCTTGGCCCAAAGCCAATCTCGGCTATGGTCCGATCTCAGTCCGAAAGAATAGGGGTCTCACATAGGTAATACTTGTAACGCCCGGAAATTTATTCCGGACTTGGAGCACTTTGTAGTTACCCCGTAATCCCGAGATGCCGAGAGCCGGGATTTATTCCTAAGAAAATCCCGAGCTGACTCGTCGTTTTTCTTCTTTTTCGGCGTTCCGACCCTTCGTTCCAGGTTAAAAATGCCAAGAGGTCAATTTTGACCCCTCGGTCCGTGTGAGGGACAAAAGGTCAGCTGACCCCTTGATCCCCACACCTTCTTTTCATTCCTTGTCCCTCTCTCTCCTCCCTTGGCTCATTTCTCACGTTACTTCACTCATTCACTCTTCCACACTCCTTCTCTTCTCCTCTCTTCTTCCTTGTTGCTCAGGATCCAAGGTATGGACTGCAGAAGGAAATCCCAGGCTGTTGGTAAGCTCTTTCCTCTCCCTTCCCTCTCTTCCTTGCTGTTTTTCCCTTCTTTTTCCTCCCTCCTTCATCCATGGCTATGGAGGAAGATCTTGAAGAGTTTTGCTCAACCCTTTGCATGCATAAGTTCTTAGCTCGTTTAGGTCAAGGAGAGGTGCCCCTAAGACCAGTAGTGGGTGTGTGGAGAAGATCCAGCAAGAGAAGAAAGACTTTGGAGCCAAGCATCCACGATCAAAGACGAAGAAGACGACGTTTTGCACAGAACCCGCGGGGCGGCTCAACACAACTGCCGGAGCAGCCAACCGCAGGGGCGGCACAACACAGCCGCGGGTGTGGCCCGGATCGGCCGCGGGTGCGGCTAGGCACGGCCGCAGGGGGCGGGCTCCTAGAAATCGACGCAGCCACCGCGGGTGCGGCTCTTGGTTCCGGCGGGAGGCTCCTGTGTCCGCAGGGGGGGCGCCAGCTTGACTCCGCTGCTGCGGTTTTTGCAATAGTAGGATTCTTCCTCTCCTTCACTCTTCGTTCCTTCTTAGATTTGTTGTTGAATCATGTTAGTAGCATGCTTTGGATGGCGTAGATTTGCTTGGAATGCCACTTATTGGTTATGAACCTAGAGCCCTTAAAGCTCGATATAGTTGATGGATATGAGCATGTGAGTATGTTGGATCTTCTAGGCTAGCTTGTGCCACTTTGGTTGAGGATTAATATCTTGTGAATTATGAATTGTTGTGGGTTGTTTCATGTGTGGAGAGTGTGTGGTGAGTACTTGGGACTTAGGATGCATTCCTAGTTTGAGGATTAGGCGATCTTGCATAGATCACTAAGAGTGCAGTCTAAGACTTCTTGAGAGTGAGTATGTTTGATATGCATATCTCTTGTGAGTAGGTTTTGGGCTTCCTCCTTAAGGAAGCAAGAGTGTGGTGACTTGGGTTCGGTGACGAGGTAAGTCTCCGGACTTACTTAGCTCGTATTCTATGTATTAACATTGATGTGTGTTCGGTTGTGTGTGTTTATGTTCTTGTTATACAATTAAACCGGTAATTAGGACCACCGACCTTATGTGTATTTTGGCCCAAGTGTATGATAACGGGCGGTGACATTCTGCCTGGCTCTGCGTGAAGCTTAGGAGGACCTCGGCGACTAGCCCGGCGGGTGATATGGTCGGGTGCATCCGTACCACTCTTTGCCGGTAAGTGGGGACCGGGGCGAGACCACAGTGGTTCTCGTGTCACAAACCGAAGTTGAATTAGAACGGGATACGACTTAATAATAAAAAGATAATAAACCGGACTTGTGTGATTCATGTGTTGTGTTATGTATGTGTTTGTGCCTTCACCACTTTTCTAATGCTTCGAATATGAGCTAACGGTTTTAAACCGTGTTGTAGATGACTTGCAGGTTAGGGACGCCACCGAGTGAGGTGGAGGAGTGGACAACCGGGGTCTCCGTTCATTATAGGACGGGATGTTTTTGAGTCATGTTTCATATCGTTGTTCATGGATGTTGTTGCGCGTTTAGACTTTCGTATCGGGTTGTATCTTTTTGAGGACTCGGCTGAGTTTCCACCTTGTATTTGTCACTTTACGTTTTCGCATGCATTAAAAACGTTTTGAGATTTCGCCTTTATTTGTGCCTTGTTGGAAGGTCTGGTGAAATTGTTGTCAAGCTAAGGGTCGGAACCCATTGTGCGGTCTCGCCCGTAGCATCCCGAGTCCCGCGGATTTGGAGTGTTACAATATTACGATCTCGGTATGATAAAACTTCTAAAGGCATAAAGGTAAGCATGATCACAATATACATCCAAGGCATACAAGCCCAAAACATCCTAAGGTCACATACATAGCTAGGTACACACAAATCCAAAAACATCCTAAGGTCATATATATATATATATATAACTATGTAATAATATATATACATAATTCTAATCCAGAGATCTATGTCGCCGAGGTTTGCAGAAGGAGTGGTGGTCCCGTACATTCTAACCCAAACCCGACTCATGCACATGATTTTGAAAACGAAAAGTCAGAACCCGTGTGGGTTCTGTTTATCCTCATTCGGCCTTTAAAAGATTGCGAGTGCCATTGTTGTCAACCTAGGGCTCTGATACCACTTTTGTAACACCCCAAATTCACGGGACTCGGGATGCTACGGGTGAGACCTCACAATGGGTCCCGACCCTTAGCCTGACAACAATTTCGCTGGACCTTTCCAACAAGGCACAAATAAAAGTTAAAACTCAAAATCGTTTATAATGTATGCGAGAAACTGAAAAGTAAAAATATAAGGTGGAAACTCAGCCGAGTCCTCAAAACAACATAACTCCGATAAGGAAAACTAAACCATACAACATAAATCAACAACACAAAGGCATAACCCCAAAAACGTCCCCGTCCTATAATGTACGGAGACCCTGGTTGTCCACTCCTCCACCTCACTCGGCGGCGTCCCTAACTTGCAAGGCATCTACACAACGGTTTAAAACCGTTAGCTCATATTCGAAGCATTAGAAAAGAGGTGAAGGCACATACACACATATATCACATAACACATACATACTCCAAAACACACAAGTCCGGTTTATTATCTTTTTATTATTAAGTCGTATCCCGTTCTAATTCAACTTAGGTTTCTGACACGAGAACCACCGTGGTCTGGCCTCGGTCCCTACTTACCGGCAAGGAATGGTACTGATGCATCCGACCGTCTACCCGCCCGGGCTAGTCGCCGAGAACCTCCTAGACTCTCGCAAGAGCTAGGCAGATGATGTCACTGTCCGTTATCATACACTTGGGCCAAAATAATATAAATTTGGTGGTCCTATTTACTGGTTTAGTTGTTTATAACATAAACAATAACACACACACACCACCAACACACATCGATGCTAATACGTAGAATACGAGCTAAGTAAGTCCGGAGACTTACCTCGTCACCGCACTCAAATCACAACACTCTCGCTTCCTTAAGGAGGAAGCTCACAACCTGCTCACAAGAGATATGCATATCAATACATGTTCACGCTCAAGAAGTCTTAGACTTCACTCTAGTGATCTAAGCAAGATCACCTAACCCTCAAGCTAGGAATGCATCCTTGGGTCCAAGGTACTCACCACACTCTCAACACATGAAAGCAATTCACAACACTTTATAACCTCACATGATCTTAAACCTCAGCCAAGAAGGAACAAGCTAGCCTAGAAGGTCCATCATGCTCAACATACTCATAACCATCACTACATAGAGCCTTAAAGGCTCCCAGGTTCACAACCACTAAGTGGTATCTCAAGCTACTCTAGATCCATCCTAGGCATGCTACTAACATGATACAACTACAAAACTAAGGAAGGAACGAAGAGTAAGGGAGAGGAGAAGCCTACTGTTGAAGAAACCGCAGCCGCGGAGTCAAGTTGGCGCACCCTGCGGAACATAGACGCCGCCCCTGCGGACCCAGGAGCCGCCCCTGAGCATAGATTTTATTTTGGTAATTTTTTTTTTCAAATCAACACAACAATATATTTTTTGATACAATTTCAATATTCTCATTAAACTCTATTTTATGAACATTTAAAATTATCCTCTTACATTCTCAAGATCTTAAATCAATAATATATACAAAAATAAGTCAAGCTTCCAATTTGCAACAAAAACACATATAAAACCGATTGTTTAGCATAATGTAAGCTAACAATTTAATATAACAAAATAAATTATGTCATAATCCTTTCAATTTGCATAAAAAAAAACTAACATATCGACATTCTAATCATAAAATCCTTCAAACTTATTGTTGGGTTTCCAGATACTGTAACCATTCTTCTCGTAGCTCATCAAGGACTCCCACGTCATATAAGCCCGGTGAATCTCGAAAATACTGTAAAATATGAAATGCACTTAATAATTAAACAAAATTACTCATATATTAACAAATAATATTCTCAAGAGTAAATTTCTCAAACACTTACATTTATTGGAATGACAACACATTGATGATCAATTATCTCCCGCATGTAACGACAAACATAGTAACCAGATACAAGTCCATTAGGTGTTTGTCTAGGGCACTACAAGGAAAGCAAAACTCATGCATTATAAATTGAATCAATTATATAATAGTAATTCCAAATCAAAACAAAAACTAACATATAATCAGTAAACATACCATAATTTTCACCCAACGTGTTTTCTTTCTGCTATTTTTATTTCTTTGCACTAAGAAAATAGCAATGGCACTAAAGAAAAACATATTAGAATTTTTAAATATGTAAACAAAGTTAATCTACAATAATGACAATAAAATTATTTTCTTACGTTTCAATCATGATTTTGATCTCAACAAGAACATCATTGCCCGTTGGGTCTAACCAATACACAATGTTATCCCGTGGATTTATAACTGATAATGTCCATTGAAATCTACAAAGTGAATTGCAAACAATAAATACTAATTTCTTGATGAAGTTTTATAAAATGCACTAAACAAGAAAAATCAAAACTTACCCTTTATAATAAGGAGCAAACCATATGTGATCATCTTTCTCAAATTTGGACATAGAATCCACCATATATCGCCTTCTTCTCAGAATCCTTGTTTCCATCAGATAAATATGTTGGGCAAAAGAATGCATTATTCGGGGATGAATGGTTTTCAAATAAATACCTGCCAGAAAATATCAACTATTTATATTCTAACACATGCATGCATATAATAAATGTAGTGATTTTATTCATTACAATTAACGGTTAAGAAATGTAGTTTCAAAACACTAAACTTACTAGATGTAAATGGAAACATGAACAACATCTATTGCGTCCTTCATTACCCATGCTCGAACATGCTCTTTTGAGATATGCAATTGTTGTGGAAAGTGCATGACTTCTTCCCCAACTGCAGAAGTGATAGTAGTAGTGTTGGCCCTAGAAGCATAAGGTACTCGATGATTTTCCAATGCGGTTAGATGTTGCACGCATGGGTTCACATCTGTACTCACCTTAATTTGTTCAAGAGTAGTTTTATTTGCACTATTTGAACATTCATTCACCTCCTAAGAACAAATTTTTTTTGTCCTCTTTGCTCGGAACGAGGGGTCGGAAATGAACTCTTGTCACCTCAGCTCGGAACGAAGGGTCAGAAAGCGGAAAAGGGAATGACGACGGGTCGGCTCGGGATTTTAGGAATAAATCCCGGCACTCGGCACCTCGTGCCTGCGGGATGATCTACAAAACGCTCTAAGTCCGGAATAAAAATTCGGGATGTTACACCAACTTCTAGGAAAACCGTTTCAAATTAATAAGTAAATCTTACTTAAAAAAGAAAGAAATTTTTTTATCGAATTTGGCTAGTTTTGAACATCAAGTTTCAATTTGTAGTGATATTTGAAGTACACAATCACAACAACATTTTTACATGGGCATTACTTTACATTTTATTGATAACGCTATGTTTTTGCATAAATATGTTATTGGATTTCGGCATTTCAATCAAAGACATAATGCACTAGGCATTGCAAGCATGATTAAAACAGTTTTACGAGAATATAATTTACAACATCGAATTTTTTCATATTCTTTTGATAATGCATCCGCAAATACCGCCGCCGTAAACCATTTGGTTGAGGATGCGGGACAATTTATAAAACTCCTTATACTCATCAAAGATGTGCATGTCATATTTTAAACTTCTGTGTTCAAGATGGACTTAAGGTTTTAGGAAATATGCTAACCCCAATCAAACTTGTTATTGATCATATTTGGCATGACTCCGATTTAAGAAGAAAATGGAGAAATTTATGTTTCAACAAAAAAGTTCATCCTATTGCTTTTTCAAAAGATGTTAGAACTCGTTGGAACTCGACTTACAAACTACTTTGTGAAGCCGTACGTTATAAAGTTTTGTTACAAGAATTTGCTTCAATTCACGTATTTTGGTCAATTTTAGATGATGAAAATGTTTGGGAAACTTGCGCGCATATTTGTAATGTTTTAAAAACTTTTAATGATGCTACTAATACCATGAGTTGTGTTTACACTCCAACATCTCATAGATTTTTAGAAATTGGCGTTAATGTTTCCGAAGCTTTTGTAAAATGTTTTAACATACATTGCCTCATGGATTGCATGTTTTATATGAAAGATAAATGGCTTAAATATTAACAAGACATTCCCATGATTTATCTTGTAACCGCCGTTTTTGATCCTAGACTTAAACTAGACGGTCTTTCCGATTTATTGACTTGTTATTATGATTGTTTGTGTGTAAACTTAACACAAGAAAACATTAATGTTTCTAACATTGTGCAACAAGTTAATACCGAAATTGGAAAATTACTTAGTACATTTGAATCTAGTGCTAGCTCTTCTTCTACCGCACCTAGTCCATCTCCCTCTTCTACTAGTTCATCTTCTTCTCTTTCACTTGCACAACAAATTTTTGCTAGAAGAACAAAAACACCTAGACATTCATCTTCAAATGCGGAATATCAAGATTATCTTAACACTTGTTTTAATTTTGATGATAATGTTGAATTTGATATTTTGGATTGGTGGAAGAGATTAGCTCCCAAATATCCAACCTTAGTTAAAATTGTACAACAAATCATGGTCGTGCCCGCATCAATGGTTGCGGTGGAGCAAGCATTTAGCCGAGGCGGAAACATTCTCGGTCACAACCGAACTCAATTGAAGCCCGAGAAGTTGGAGATGCAAGTTTGTATTCAAGATTGGATAAGGGCGGCTAAGCGGAAACAACGGAATGCACCGGTGTAAGACTCCAAATCGGATTCCAACTCCGAAAACGCCGGCACTACATCCGAGTCCGACATCGAAAGGTAAGCGGGATTAAAAAAAACTCGGAAGTCCGAAAAAGGCAAGTCAAGGTAAGAGAACTACGTGGGCTTTGGTTCCTCTTAATCCCGAGAGGATACTTAGGCAACCAGGAAACCGGTTCAAGCCCTTTAATTTTTCCGAGTTTTTTTTGTTAAATTGAATTTATGTTTCTTTTATTTAATTGGTATAAATTTTAATTACTAGTTTTTATATACTAAGTTTTTTTTTAGTAATTTTTTATTTTTATATAATATTAAATATTTTTTTTAACATTCTGCCTTTGTTTTTTTTTAATTATTTTTTTTAAATAAACCGTGCTAAACCGGCAAACCGGCGGTTTAGGTTAAACCTAAACCGCCGGTTTTCACGTAGCCGGTTCGGGTTTAGGTTTGCAGCCCATACCTACTTCAAACATGTCGATTACAATAATTAGTTCTAAGGTAATAATAAATAATTTTATTACAAATAAATATGCACTACCGAAACTACGTCCTACGATCTCCAGTAGACTCGAAATGATCAATGACTTCCTCTGAGTCAATATTGTCAACATATTGTTTTCCGATATGGAGCATCATAAAACTTGAAAGGTACCCGTCTTCCATCTTGTTTCTAAGCCTAGTCTTTATAATTTTTATCGCTGAAAACGCGCGCTCAGTAGTTGCATTAGAAACAGGAAGTGTTAAGACTAAACGAATCAACCTATCAACCAAGGGAAACATTTGTGCTAAGTCCACTTCAACCAATCGTCTACACAATCCTGCAAGAGAAGATAAGTTGTGAAAATCATTATCATAAACTACTTGATGCTTGTAATGCTCTAGTTGTAGTCTCAAAGCCATCACCTCAGGCAAATTGAAGTCTTCTGGATAAAACTTCTCAGCAAGCTTGCAAATCTTGTTCACATCAAACTTCCTAAATTGGTTTTTAGGATCCAATGCCGAGCTCAATATAAGAAGTTGTACAGTTTCTTCGGTGAACCTATCATTTAACTCCATCATTTGCCCATCTATAATCACATTAAACATATCAAAGTGATAATAACGTTCATTTGTAACAACATTATATTGTTGACAACCTCGACTAGTACCCATTGAATAAGTTGCATCCATATTTGGCATTTCAAGACCGTGTTCTTCCTCAAATTTCAGGACACTTTGGAAAAAACCATCCCAACCATCATCTCTTAAAGCTTGAAGAAGTGCTTTTGTACTTGAAACCAAATTCATCGCATTAACAATGTCTTGTGATTGTTTTTGTAAGGCTTGAGAAAGTAAATCAGTAATTCCCATAAGTTAGTTTGTGAATAACAAATAAAATACAAAGTCAAATGCCCTCAATGCCTTAAGGTAACCTTTTGCATCACCTCTAACACTCCCTTGAAGATCTTTATCATTCATCATGCTTTCAAGAAGTTGGGTAGTTTCTTTGAATACATGTACTAGTGTACTAATAGAAGCAAAGTGAGATCCCCATCTAGTCATACCTGCTCTCTTCAAAGTACGAATTTGGTTAATCCCTCTTCCTCTTTCCAGATCTCCATGTGCTAGGTTTTCTTCAATTTCTGCCTCTTGAATATCTTTTAATTGATTTGTATGCTTTGATGAAGAGCTAACAAACTCCACAATAGAACTTAGCATATGAAAAAACAATTGCATATCATGCACATCTCTAGCACATGCATTTAGAGCTAATTGTAATCGATGAGCAAAGCAATGAACATAATAGGCATATGGGCAATCTTGAAGGAATAATGTTTTCAGTCCATGAAATTGACCGCGCATATTGCTGGCTCCATCATAACCTTGACCGCGGATATTTTGCACAAGGAGATTGTTTCTTGAAAGCACCTCACATATATGTTTCCTAAGATTAGCTGAAGTGGTGTCCTCAACTGTAACAATTTCAAGAAACCTTTCTTGAATAAACCCATCTTCATCGACAAACCTTATAATAATGACCATTTGCTCCCTGTGAGATACATCAAGTGATTCATCAACTAAGATACAAAACTTGGCATCTCCAATTTCTACATGAATTCTACTTCGAATTTTTGTAGAAATTATATCTAGAATCTCCTTCTGGATCGATGGTGCAATATACATGGCGTGTTTGGGAGCATTATCGAGAATAACTTTTGCAATTTCTTCATTCAAATCTACATAACACTTTAACAACTCAATAAAATGTCCTCTGCTAGTAGAGTCAGTAGATTCATCATGACCTCTAAAAGGCAAGCCTTCTTTTCCAAGATACTTCACAGCTGTTATTGTTGTCTTTAAACGCAACCTGTTTTGTCTTATTACTTCTTGTTGTAGTCTTTCAATCACTCTATCAATGTGTTGAGAAGTTCTCTTCAAGTTGCTCCAACTTTGAACATTTCTTTGATGAGTAGAATTTACCTTTTTCACGTGTTGTACACAAACTCCTTTATTTCCAGCCAATATTCTACCCCAATTGCAACACCCTTCGATAGTGAATAAAGGATATCATGGTGGATTTTTTTCAAAAAGAAAGCAAGGGAAGCAAAACACTTTGTCTTTGGCTTCTGAATACTCCATCCAAGGAAATAGTGTGAACCATCTATATTGAAAACGCCGATTATTACTTCTATCAAAGGTTTTTGGATAATTTTGTAACTTGGGTTGACATGGTCCCATAAGAATGTATTGCCTTCGAATATAATCTTGTTGATTCACCGGAAATGTATAAATCATTTCACGTAATCCAGGATCAGCTTGGATAGGGGATTCCGTTGGAGCTTTAGTCACCGTTGTACGCACATTAGTTTCAACTTCTTTAATTGGCAAGGAAAAAGGACAATCAAAACCTAACATAGAAGCCTACGGTGCAAGTGGTGTTGAACTTTGATCAACATCAATCTTATAGAAAGAAAACATATTCTTGAATCTTTTGGGTTTGGGAGGATCAGACATACTGTTAAATTAAAAGTTATGAAAATATTATATAAAATCTCAAACTCATTAAAATCATATCACGTATCTTCTAATTTTTTTTAAATTTTTTTTTATAACCAATCCAAAAAAATAGTACATTATGTAAACTTATAACCATTAAATACTATCAAATAAACTAGTCCTAAATTCCCAATTTATAAAATCATATGAAATAAAACCACATAATCATGTAACAAACAATTGAAATTATAGTCTTATATAATATAGAACATAAATTTGTTAACAAATAAAATAAGCAAATTCAAAGTCTAACTCCTTTTAATTATTAAGTAATTAAAAACCCTAGTACATAAGCCGCCCACATCCTCAATCCCTGGCTTTAAGCAACCGTCTCAGATAGTTTTTAACAAGGTGTTATTTTGGGTAAGGGTGTATGATCTTCCTTTCGGAGCTATGACTATGGATACCGTAAGGCGCATTGGTGATGATTTTAGGGGTCTCATTGAGGTTGATGAAGATGGTATGGGGGTGTGCTCTGAATTTATGCGGATTCGAGTCAAGGTTGACATCCAATTACCACTAAGGCGGGACCTGTTATTTACTGTGGGGTCTTCTACTTTGTGGGTTGCTTTCCGTTATGAGAGGTTACCGAATTTCTGCTACAATTGTGGTCGACTTGGACATGTGGATTTAGATTGTTCCCTAGATGTGTTTCAACATATGTCAAGGGGTATGATGATTCTCTTTGGGCTCCGGGCGGTCAGTCTTTTTGGTGAAAGGTAATTCCCATTATGATAGAGAATCTCAGGTAATCCGGGAGATTAAAAAGGCAGGACAAGGTGAATGTGACCCTCAAACAGACCAACAAATATCTTCTCCACCGATTGTTTTATCTGATTTACTGAGCCAAAATGCTTCTGTTGGTGGGGTGGATATTGGTTTAGTGACTAGGTCTCTTGATATGGTGCGACTTCAGGAGGGTGGGCGTCCTCGGGGTTTGTCTCTACAGGAGTTTGTTCCTACAGAGACAAAAGAAGCAGATAGTTGAGGGCATGTCTGGCAGCCGGGGTTTGTCTCCACATGAGTCTCTCCCCACTTCCCCACTCTCCCTTATGTGATGTATATGGGCGTCTTGAAGATGAGCGTCATGTTTTATACGAATGTATATATGCACGCATGGTTTGGGCACGCTTACCTTCTCTTTCCGCATGCATAGGGCTAGGAAGGAGTATCCTGGATGAGTTGGAGATTAGATTGCAAGGGCCAGGAAATTCTGATGCTAGTCTTTGGATGGTTATTTTGTTGGGAATATGGAAGGCAAGAAATACACTTTTGTTCAACGGGGTTGAGACTGATGTAGATCGTCTTATTACTGACGCTTTTTCATGGCAGGGTGATAGTCTGCGGTGGCTTGGTAAACAGAAAGGTATTAACACTCAAATGGTTTCTCGCTCTCTCGCTTGGGTCTGTCCACCGCATGGTTTTGTGAAGCTAAATTGTAATGCTTCTGTTTCATCTCGAGGGTGTAGTGTCAGCGTTATAGGTCGTAATGATAAGGGAGAGTGGTTTTGGTTGCTTCAAAGTTGATTCAGGTGGATCGACTCCAGAGATTGTTGAGGCGGAAGCGATTCGATGGGTTGTTTCTTTGGCGATGTTAAGACACTTTGGTTGTGTTGTGGTTGAATCGAATAACTTAGTCCTTATTCGACGTTTACGTAAGAAGGAGGCGGTTCCATTTGTGTTAGGAGGTGTAATCTTGAAGATTATTGACGATAGATGTCTGGTCAATGCGAATGACTGGAGCTGGGTAAATTGGAAGTGTAATGGGGAGCACATCTTCTTAGTCTTTGTTATTTTAAGGTTCCTTATATTTCTACATGTTTCACGTACTTTCCGCCAGGTCTTGAGGGATGTTTGATACAGGATTCTTCTGTATAATTATTTGTGTGGTGTGTTTTATCAACAAAAAAAAAGTTCTATAAAACAATAATAGGGTTATACTTTAAAATTGGAGGATTTTTCAATAAAACAATAAAACACAACACAAAGGGGTGTGAAGAGTTGAGCGGCGGTTGTCAGAAAAAGAAAAAGCGGCAGTTGTAATTGTAGAGGGTGATTTATGTTTACATATTTCTTTTTATAATAATAGGAGTGTATTTGGGCCAAAATAGAATGGGCTTTTTAACTACCTTTTTTAATTTTTTAGCCCAGCAAAAATTTATTTACTCCCTTATTTTTAAAGCTTCTTCCCATTTGGAGCTGGGCTTGCTCCCTGCCAGATCCGCCCCTGAGCACCACATGACCTAAAGAACATCCTACCCTTATCACGTTTCTTGGTCTTTTATTTGTTAAGTCATTTTGATCTATGTACACACGTATTTGACTTAGTAGCCTAAACTTGAATTTCTCATGATTATTAGGCGATAGTAGTTTTGATGATGAATATGAAATTCTTGTAAAGTATGATTATCGTTTTATGCTTATCTCATTTGACCTTAATTGAAATATATATTTGGCTATCAAACTTGCACTATTAAAAGTGATCATAATTAGAAGCACTACGCTTTTTGTCTTTGTTTTAAATAGATAATTCATGTTATCTTATCTTAGAACTTTTTGCTTGAGGACAAGTAAAGATAAGTACGGGGTATTTTGATAACATGATTTATCGACCTAGTTTAGTCATGCATTTAGGTAGATTTCCCTTTTCCGCATTCATGTTTTAGCCTTAGTTTGTGTCATTTATGCTTGTTTAGTTCTACTTTGCAAGAACAGATGTCTACACACACTATTTGTGGATTTGTAGGTGATTTGGCACATTTTGGAGCTAAAACGACGTATTTGAGGATCAAGCCTCGAAGTGGATGCATTGGAGCGAGCATTCGTGCACGGGAAAGGGCTAAGAATCAAGCTAAAGGCATGAAGGCACAACCAGAGCAAAATCTCGGCTGAGATCAACCATGACTAGACCGAGATTTGCTTAATCTCGGCCGAGATCTGAGAACACATGACCGAGATCAGCTTCTGTTGTAAAATCTCGGCTTCCATCTCGGTCTTGATCTCGGTCGACCCGACCGAGATGCCCATGTCGCTAAAGATGAAGTCGAAATCTCTTCCTTGACCGTCACCATCTCGGCCGAGATACGTGACCGATATTCTTCCCTGAGCGTTATATTTTATTTACGGGTTGCTTCTTTTTGGGCCCCATGTCTTTTAGCTAGGCTTTTGTTATAAAAGGAAGTCTTGGATTCATTCCAAAGTGTGTTGGGTGTTCCCAAAGTTTACCCTAGAAGGGAGGAGTCGTCTCCTACCCTATCCTTCTTCTTCACCATTGTTCTTCATAAATTGGATTTGTTTAGATTAAATTTGTAGACTTTTGCGTTCAAATTTGTTGGGAAAACATTGTTGAGTTGAGATTTAGCAAGATTGCAGGTTTTCACTATTGAAGTTGAGTAGTTCCTTTTCTCCCTTTTGTTATTTCTTTGTTTGTTCTTGATATGATTGTTATTGGCTAGAACATTGCGGTTCCAAGGTTGGTAGATATTTGTTTATGCCTTGGATTATGATGAATTATATTGCACTTTGAATTAGCTTTGAATTGCTTGAAATCCTAATGGTTAGCTTGTACTTGAATCTAGGTTAGAACCTTCTAAACTAGCAACCTAAGTTGGAATTGAGACTTACCCGGTGATATTCCTCTTAGATATATAAGTAATTAACCATAGGTAATAAAGGTGAAACCTTTATTGGTTTGAATGTGCCTGATTCCTCTCTAAGTTGGGTAATTCTTGAGACTTACCCGGTAAAGGGTTACTTGATCCTTAGTTAGATAATCTGGTTTGTAATGAATTTCCACCCTCTTTACGTTGAGACTTACCCGGTAATAGGTAGTTAGGATTGAAACTAGATGATCTTGAGACTTACCCGGTAATAGACCATCATCCTAGAAACGTTCATCCATGTTGCTTTTGTAACACCCCAAATCCGTAGGACTCGGGGAGCTACTAGGCTAGGATCTCACAATGGATCTTGACCCTAGCCTGACAACAAGTTCACTGGATCTTACAACAAGGCACAGATAGATTAAAACCAAAACATCAAATTGTATATATATATATATATCAAAAGGTTTACATAAGAACCGCTGAGTACAACCAAAACATATAAATGTTTATACAAAATCCCCATAACCCTTGCATAACCCAATGTACGGAGCCCTCAGCGGATCACCCCATCTGGATCACTCTGCAGCTCTCCTAACCTGCAAAGGATCTACAACACGGTATAAAACCGTTAGCTAACCATACACATATATATAGAAGATGCACGAGCAGAAACACACTTCAAGAAACCATAAACATAGAATCATGATGTCACACATTTACCCTGTTAATTATCTTTATAGCGTCCAACACTTAAATTGTATATATATATATATATGAATATGAATATATGTGACACGAGGAATATATAATCCTCGCCTCTCGGTGTTGTTGCTAGCTGGAGTGGTAATCTGGTAACACTTTACCGTGTACCTAATGGTAGTGGAGAAAGTTCCCGTCCCGTGTACCAAATCTGGCCTATCCGTAGAGAACCTCCCAGACTCCCAGCGGGATGAAAGGGCAAGTTGTCACGGCCCTACAATGGGCGGTCACTAAACCATAGGTCGGTAATAATCAATCATCACATGCTATCAAGCATATATCAAACACCACTCATGCATACATCCAATATAGGGATGGTAGCTAAGTAAGTCCTATGGACTTACCTCAACCTCGAAGTACTCTCAAATATGATCAACTCCAAATCTGGAGAACAACACTGCCTAATAACAAGGCATAATGAGATGTCATATCTCCTATCAATCAAAGGGGTCACACCTAGACCTAAGGGATCCATAAGGATCATATCCAACTTATAAACCTCGATAAACTACTAAACCTCAAGGCCATAACCGGCATATATCGATATCATACTCATCATCATTCTATCCACACATACGTACCTAGCATGCGACTAACCCGCTCATACTAGGAAAGAAAAGGATCACTACTACTCTAAGTAGATCCTGTAAAAGACGCACCTGCGGAACGGAAAGACGCAGGGGCAGAAAGGCAGCAGGAGCAGGCGCGGAAACACGCGGGCGCAGGCGCTGGGACCGTGGTCACGGGGGCGGCGGCTTCCGGGCGTGGGTGCGGTGACAAAGTCCCGCAAGGGCGGCATCTCCCAGGCGCGGGGGCGGAGACAGTGCAGAGCGTAATCTCCCGACTTCTCTTCCACTCTTCACGTGATCAAATCACGTCTTCATCATTCCACAGTCACAGTCATACATATACATACACATTTCAACATCAATATAAGCCTAGATCATCTATCCTAAGCTAAGGAAGAGGAATAGCAATTAAAGAAGAAGAAAGAAGAAGAGAAGAGTAAGCTCACCTATTGTTGTAGCCTATCCAAGGAATGATCACAAAACATCCCCAGCTGGCTCTCAAGCCCAGGAATACACACATCATGCTCATCATCATCAACCACACAACAAATCTCTTCCATAGCAAGAAGGATTCAAGAATAAGATCAAGGAGAAGGACAGAGGCAAGAAGAAGCTCGTGAGGGTATCTGGAAATGAAGAACTCTTGCTCAGCAAGCCAAGGAAAAGGCTAAGAAGGAAGAGAAGAGAGTAAAGCACGGTCAAAGGGTCAACAAAGCCGGCTGCAGCCGCAAGAAACCGCAGGGGCGGAACACTGCAAAAGCCGCAGGGGCGGCTCCACGGACCCGTAGGGGCGGCTAAGCTGTCTCAGCTCCAAAAGACTAAGGCTCTTACATCTCACCCCCCTAAAAACATGTTACGTCCCGAAACTTGTGGAAATCCTAAGACCACTCGGGCTCATAAGCCGAAGTATAACTCTCTCTATCGGAGGCATCACATCTCCGCACGTATGGTATCAACCTATATCACTCTATAACCTCAAATACAGGCATGGAGGAACTCATCATCTCCAGCAACAAGATCACAATACTGTCCAAGGCATAGAGGAAAAACCATCTCTAGCCAAATTATAATAACAACACAAGGCATAGAGGAAAAAACATCTCTAGCCGTAACATACTCATAATAGAAGGGCATGGAACAAAAACATCTCCAACAATACTATGTCCATCAAAATAGCATGGAGGAATAACCATCTCCTGTTGAATCCTAATCACATCCCAATAGCATGGAGGAAAAGAACCATCTCCAGCTATAATCATCAATCGCACTAGCACAACAAGATCTAATAAGATCACAAATCACATCATAGCTAGTACGAAAATAAACACATCATAGCATATAAGCACATAAGCATAACACTCACCAAGATAGTACTAAGATCTACTCGTCAATCCTACTGGTACATTTATCTCAGCGTAAAACCCTGGATAGTTCCTCTGAATACTATCCTCAGTCTCCCATGTAGCCTCATCAGGTCCTTGTCTCGACCACTGTATCCTCAACATAGGAATGTCCTTTGAACGTAGGCATCTCATACCTCGTTCTAGGACTGCAATCGGGTGCTCAACAAAAGCGTGGTCCGGCTCGACCACCAAATCATCATAACTCACAATATGTCTCGGATTTGGTATGTACTCCCTCAGCCGAGACACGTGAAACACAGGTTGAACACCTTCTAATCTCGGAGGCAAAGCTAATCTGTATGTTACGCTCCCAACCCGCTCCAGTATCTCGAACGGTCCGACATATCGGGGGCTCAACTTCCCCTTAATGCCAAAGCATCTAACACCTCGTGTCGGAGACACTCTCAGCCACACATGGGCTCCTACTCTGAACTCTAGGGGTCTACACCTCCTATCTGCATAAGACTTCTGAAGGCTTTGTGCAGTCAGCATCCTCTCTCTAATCAGTGCAACACGAGCCACATCATCCTGAATCTGATCAGGTGTCAAACCACTAACACTGCTAGACTCATCCCAGCATAACGGTGTGCAACATCTCTGTCCATACAGTGCCTCATATGGGGCCATCCCAATCGATGCATGTCAGCTGTTGTTGTATGAGAACTCAACTAGTGGGAGATGATCTGTCCACACTTGTCCCCAGTCCAACACACAAGCTCGCAGCATATCCTCCAGTGTTTGAATGGTCCTCTCTTACTGACCATCTATCTAAGGATGGAACACAATAGTGAAGTGCAAACTTGTCCCCAGGGCAGTCTGAATCTGTTGTCAAAACCTCGAGGTAAATCGTCTATCTCTGTCTGAGACGATCGTCCTCGGTACCCCATGGAGTCTCACTATCTGTCTATTTGTACTCCTCAGCTAATCTGATCACCAGACACATGTCCCGGATAGGGATAAAACGTGCCGTCTTCGTCAGTCTATCCACATAACCCAGATGGCATCAAAGCTCCTGCTGGGTCTCAGCCCATTCACAAAGTCCATGGTGACGTCCTCCCACTTCCTCTGTGGAACAGGCAGTGGATGGAGCTCACCTCTAGTTCTGAAATGCTCGATCTTGACATGCTGACAGGTCGCACACTGTGCCACAAATCTGGCCACATCGGGCTTTAGCCCTCCCCACCAATATGAACGTCTCAAATCCTGGTAAATCTTACTCGTACCTGGATGTACTGAATAAGGCGTACAGTGAGCCTCTTGTAATATCCTCTGGCGCAAATCGGCATTAGCGGGTACACAGACGCGACCGCGGCGTCTGAACACTCCATCTGCTCCTAGAAGGAACTGTGGTGCCTCATCCCGAGACATCCTCTCTCGGATCCTCATCAATGTCGGGCAAGTCCCCTGCTTCTGTTGGATCTCACTCAACAGATCAGGGAGAACCTCTAAAGTACTCAACTGGGCATCCTCATCAGGAAATTGGATGTCCAGCTCTAACCAGACCAGATCTCTCTGTAACTGATGTTGAACTGTCAAGCTCGCAATCGCCTGCTCTCGAGGCGTCTTCCTGCTCAGGGCGTCGGCGACAACGTTCGCCTTCCCCGGATGATACAGAATCTCTAGATCAAAGTCCTTGATCAGGTCAAGCCACCTACGCTGGCGGTTATTCAATTCCCGCTGCTTGAAAATATACTTCAGGCTCTTATGGTCTGTGAAGATCTGACATGTAACACCATACAGGTAATGTCTCCAGATCTTCAGTGCATGAACTACTGCTGCCAACTCCAGATCATGAGTCGCGTAGTTCTCCTCATACGTCTTTAGTTGTCTAGACGCATATGCAATCACTTTGCCCCGCTGCATCAACACACATCCCAAGCCTAGCTTGAATGCATCACTGTAAACCACAAAATCAGTTGTGCCAAAATAGGAGCGGAAGTCAGACGTCTCTTCAGCTCCTCAAAACTCTGCATACACTGCTCAGATCATATAAATCTGGTAGTCTTCCTCAGTAGACTCGTCAGTGGACGGGCAATCATAGAAAATCCCTCCACAAAGCGTCGGTAATACCCGGCTAGGCCAAGAAAGCTACGTACTTCCTTGACGTTCGTCGGTGTCGTCCATGCTGCTACTGACTCTATCTTCGCCGGAACCACCTTGATCCCCTCAGCTGAAACAACATGACCCAGGAATGCTACCCCTAGCATCCAGAACTCACACTTAGAGAACTTAGCATAAAGTTCTCTATCTCGTAAAACCTGTAACACAGTCCTCAGCTGCCCTAATTGCTCCTCTCTGTTGCGAGAGTACACCAAAATATCATCTATGAAGACTACCACAAACTGATCCAGGAAGTCGATGAATATGTTGTTCATCAACTCCATGAAGATTGTTGGGGCATTCGTAAGACCAAATGGCATCACTACAAACTCGTAGTGTCCATATCTTGTCCGGAAGGCTGTCCTGTACACATCCTGCTCTCTCACCCTCAGTTGGTGATACCCTGAACGCAGGTCAATCCTGGAGAATACTGTCACTCCCTGAAGTTGATCTAACAAGTCATCAATACGAGGCAATGGATACTTGTTTTTGATGGTCACCATGTTTAGCTCCCTGTAATCAATACACAATCTCAACGATCCGTCCTTCTTCCGCACGAAGAGGACAGGTGCTCCCCATGGGGATACGCTAGGGTGGATGAAGCCCTTCTCAGCCAACTCCTCAAGTTTCTTCTTCAACTCCAACATCTCGACAGGCGCCATCCGATATGGGGCCTTCGAGATCGGTCTCGTACCAGGCTCCAACTCTATACTAAAGTCCACACTCCTCTGAGGCGGTAAATTGGACGGCTCAGCAAGCACATCTGTAAACTCGCAGACTACTAGGATATCCTCTAACGCTGGACTCTCCCCCTCCTTCATGGCATAACACCAGAAGGCCTCACAACCTTGTGCAATCAATCTCGCTGCCCGTATCGCACTGATAACCGTGCCTGACTTTCCAAGGTCCCAACCTCGGAAAACCTCTATCTGACCTAACTCGGTAGAGAGGGTCACAATCCTCCTACCTACATCTAATACCGCCTGATGTCTATCCATCCAATCCATACCTAAAATGACTTCTTCGTGCTCTAATGGCATGACAAAGAAGTCAACAAGTAACACACGAGTGCCTACACTAATGGGACAATCACGTATCTCATGGGTACCTCTGACCCTACTACCATCAGGTAATCCTATACTAAAGGGTATCCCCTCAGTCGTGTCTAGACTCAAACGCTCAACACATGCATCAGATATAAAAGAATGCGTAGCTCTAATATCAAATAAAACTCTAATAGGCAAACCATGAATCAGAATGATACCTGTAGCAGTCGGTGCAGCTGGCTCCTCTGCACTCCTCAGCTCAAAAACTCTACCCTGTGGTCCTCTGGTGTCAGTGGTACTCCCGCCACGACCTCTGTCTCTACTCGGCCCAGGAGCAGATCCCTGTGTAGTAGGACGCTCTGGGACTCTTTGTTGTCCCTGCATCTGCTGCTGAGGTGGTCTCTGCCCACCCCCTGCTACACTGGCAGGAGAAGAACCCTGCTGAGACGAAGCTCCACCCTGTCTACAGAAGACAACTCTATGACCCGGTCGGCCACAAGTGTAACAAGTCATTGTCTGCCTCGTACACTCTGGTCGTATATATCCATACCCACCACAGTTGAAGCATTGTCGTCCCTTATCTGTAGCCGGTGCAGATGAGGGATAACTCTGGCGGCTCTGGCCTCGCCCTACACTAGCTGCTCCACCAGCACCACTGGTCTGCCCAGTACGCTGTCTCTTCTCAGACCCTCCGGCCTGAGAAGCTCTCCTCTGTCCATCCCGCTCCCTCTCATAATCGGAAGCTCTATCCTGATAATCCATCAAGGACTCACAATGAAACCTCACCATATAGGTCCGGGTAGCATCCCTCAGTCGTCTGGAGAAGAGATACACATGTTGATCTGCAGGAGGTGCAACTGGACCCAACAAAGCTAGCTCCTCCAGGAATCTCCTAATAGCCTCAAAGACTGGTACATCCTCGAAGCCAGCCTCAACAAAATCTCTCAGTTTCTCCCTCCTCAATGAGGCAGGGCAGAAACGCTCTATGATCATAGTCCTCATCTGGTCATAATTGGTAACCTGACCCCGTACTGATCTCCACCAATGTTTTGCCAAGTCTTTGAATAGAGTCTGCACCAACTATATATGTCTATCCGCTGGACATCTAATAGACTCCAGAGCTGAGTCTACATGTCCGATCCATAGCTCTACCTCTAACCCCACCTTCCCAGAGAAAGGGGGTACTCCCATCTGATGGAATGCCTTTCACCAAGTATCTGGTCGAGGCCCTCTATGCTCCTCTGGTACCTGAGGAATCTCAACAGCATGTGCGTGTACAGCTGGCACCTGAGTCACTCCATGGGATCTCTCAGATGATCCTTCCTGTGCTAGAAGATTCGGGGCACGTCTACCCGCTCTGGCAGCCTCCTCAACTCGCCTGATATACTCGCGGAACGCTAGTCCCTTCATAGAGACATGATCCGAGTCATCTTACTGGACTCCCTGTGATCTATGTCTCCCGGCTGCACCGTTCCCAGTCTCAGGAACGACACTCTCAGCAACATCCTCGTGAATCTCCTCCGCTGCACGTGGATCACCAGCGGGAATCCGACCCCGTCCTCTACCTACTGGAGAAAGAGGAGGTTTACCCCTACCTCGTCCAACTGCAGATAAGGCTCTAGTCCGAACCATCTGCAGGGTATAAACCTAACTTAGAAGGCTATATAAATGCCATATGTATAGATATATATAAACTCAATCACAACATAATATCTATATATATATATCTATATTGTCGAGGTCTTCAGAGGGGTGATGGCTTCTCGTACACGTTATCCCAAAACATTTGTACTCATTTCAAAACCAAAACCTTTTAAAAAAGTTAGACACCTATTGGATTCTGTTTATTTATCTATTCGACCTTTATTGCAGATTGCAAGTGCCATTGTTGTCAACATAAGGGCTCTGATACCAACTTTGTAACACCCCAAATCCGTAGGACTCAGGGCGCTACTGAGCGAGGATCTCACAATGGATCCTGACCCTAGCCTGACAACAAGTTCACTGGATCTTACAACAAGGCATAGATAGATTAAAACCAAAACATCAAACTGTATATATATATATATATATGAAGGTTTACATAAGAACCGCTGAGTACAACCAAAACATAAAACTGTACATACAAAATCCCCATAACCCTCGCATAACCCAGTGTACGGAGCCCTCAGCGGATCACCCCATTTGGATCACTCTGTAGCTCTCCTAACCTGCAAAGGATCTACAACACGGTATAAAACCGTTAGCTAACCATACACATATATATAGAAGATGCACAAGCACAAACACACTTCAAGAAACCATAAACATAGAATCATGTTGTCACACATTTACCCGGTTAATTATCTTTATAACGTCCAACACTTAAATCGTATATATATATATATATATATATATATATATATATATATATATATATATATATATGAATATGAATATATGTGACACGAGGAATATATAATCCTCGCCTCTCGGTGTTGTTGCCAGCTAGAGTGGTAATCTGGTAACACTTTCCCGTGTACCCTATGGGAGTGGAGAAAGTGCCCGTCCCGTGTACCAAATCTGGCCTATCCGCAGAGAACCTCCCAGACTCCCAGCGGGATGAAAGGGAAAATTGTCACGGCCCTACAATGGACGGTCACTAAACCATAGGTCGGTAATAATCAATCATCACATGCTATCAAGCATATATCAAACACCACTCATGCATACATCCAATATAGGGATGGTAGCTAAGTAAGTCCTATGGACTTACCTCAACCTCGAAGTACTCTCAAATATGATCAGCTCCAAATCCGGAGAACAACACTGCCTAATATCAAGGCATAATGAGATGTCACATCTCCTATCAATCAAAGAGGTCACACCTAGACCAAAGGGATCCATAAGGATCATATCCAACTTATAAACCTCGATAAACTACTAAACCTCAAGGCCATAACCGGCATATACCGATATCATACTCATCATCATTCTATCCCCACATACGTACCTAGCATACTACTAACCCGCTCATACTAGGAAAGGAAAGGATCACTACTACTCTAAGTAGATCATGTACAAGACGCACCTGCTGAACGGAAAGACGCAGGGGCAGAAAGGCAGCAGGCGCAGGCGCGGAAACACGCGGGCGCCGGCGCTTGGACCATGGCCGCTGGGGTGGCGGTTTCCGGGCGCGGGTGCGGTGACAAAGTCCCGCAAGGGCGGCAGCTCCTAGGCGCGGGGGCGGAGATAGTACAGAGCGTAATCTCCCGACTTCTCTTCCACTCTTCACGTGATCAAATCACGTCTTCATCATTCCACAGCCACAATCATACATATACATACACATTCCAACATTAATATAAGCCTAGATCATCTATCCTAAGCTAAGGAAGAGGAATAGGAATCAAAGTAGAAGAAAGAAGAAGAGAAGAGTAAGCTCACCTATTGTCTTAGCCTATCCAAGGAATGATCACAAAACATCACCAGCTGGCTCCCAAGCCCAGCAATACACACATCATGCTCATCATCATCAACCACACAACAGATCTCTTCCAAAACAAGAGGGATTCAAGAACAAGATCTAGGAGAAGGAAAGAGGCAAAAAGAAGCTCGTGAGAGTATCTGGAAATGAAGAACCCTTGCTCAGCAAGCCAAGGAAAAGGCTAAGAAGGAAGATTAGAGAGTAAAGCACGGTCAAAGGGTCAACAAAGCCGGTTGCAGCCGCAAGAAACCGCAGCGGCGGAATCCTGAGGCGTAGGGGCGGAACACTGCACAAGCCGCAGGGGCGGCTCCACAGACCCGCAGGGGCGGCTAAGCTTTTTCAGCTCCAAAAGACTAAGGCTCTTACAACTTTTCTACCATATATCCATATGAGTCGTCAGGAGTCCATATGCCATAAACAATGACCTTGAACCCTTTGAATCCATTTTCTTTCCTTTAATTTGATTATCTTTTCTTTTATTTGCTTTTATAAAATTGTTTTCAATTGAAGGCAACAATTGATTGTGAATCTACCACACTCTCTAAAAACCTTTTTTTATCCTTCTTTCCCTTATCTTTTCCAACCTCCTGTCTTTATTTGAGATATATCTTATCCTTAATCATTGCTGCAGATTAATCCTCTCAGTCCTTGTGTTCAATCCTGGAATACTTGTCCTACTTCGTACGATCCATACATTGTGGGTTCATTGCTATTTAGGGGAATTATTACAGGTTATAAATAATAAAACTATCCCTTCCTAGTTTTGCTATCTTGTGAGTTTCTATCATTATTGATAGGGATTTATAAGTGGTAAAATCAACGAACAGAAATGTCAGCAGGTATGTCTAGATCATGCTCAACAATAATATTCTCAAAAGAAACAACATCTAAAGTACTTAAGATAAGACAAGAGTCATGAACTATATTACTAGAATGAAAACACAATCCGGAAACAAATGGAAGTTCAGGTTTGTCGTCTTCTTCCTACCCTTTAGTCATCAGGTTCGACTTTTCTTCTTCAGTCTCTTTTGGGTCGGAGTCTGACTCGTAATATCCCTTGTCATTGATGATCAATGTCCTCTTGTTTGGATAATCTCGAGCCATATGGCCTCTTCCTTGACATTTGAAAGATGTGATATCCCTAGATCTAGTGGTAAAGTTAGAGTAATTTCCCTGCGGTGTCAAGGTAGGCGTCTTGCTCGACGTAGGTGTATCTAATGTACTCGACGATGCCCGGAAATCTAAGTTGTTGTTTGTTGGATCTCGGCCGATGTTACTCTAATCTCGGCCGAGATCTCTGCTGGAATTCCCTCGCCATGCGGCTGTAGGCGCTCGTCTGTCTCGGCTCCGAATCTTCCTCTTCTTTTCAACTCTCACAACGAGATGTAGTAGATCTGTCATGTAAAACATACAAAGATAGTCAACAACGCACATTCGTAAAAAATATATCTCATGCTCAATTATCCAACATACTTTCATTCTCAAAAACCTTCAAAGATCAATCTTTGACAAATAACAAGTGTATATATCATGCATTGATATCCTCAAACAATCTTTAAAATCCATATGCTATTTCAACAAGCCAAATCTCAACAATCATACTCGAATTCAACATGCATGAGGTGAGTCGAGACAACCGGCTCAGTCAAAAATAAACTCAATCAAATCAAAGATTGTAACCAAGAGAGTCATTCAACCTACTCATGACACTACTCTAAATTGATTTCAATTTTCAAGCAAGCAACTTTAATTCAACAACATAAACAATTTAATCAACAATTTCTAGCTTCTACCTTAAGAAGTTGAATCATAGCATTTAATTGAAAAACTTAAGATGGGAAACAAGAAAACATACTTTGTTGTTGGATTAAGAAGCCTCTAAAACTCTTGTGAAACTCTAAAGAACAAAACCTTCTCACAAAAGTCAAGATTTCAAGAGTGAAGAGCAATTTGAGAAGAGAGTGAAAGGGAATATTTTTGATCTATGAATGGATATTTATAGGTAGAAAGAGGTAGAGAGGGGTAAAATCATATCAATTTGATCGTTGGACATTTATGAAGGGAATAAAATTTTACCAAAATCTTCAACTAGGTGTTAGAGAGAAAAAGAACCAACCGGCGCCCACCGGGCGTCTAGACTCGATCGAGTCACTCGAGATCCAAGCAAGTCGGCAGTCTTCATCTGGGCGAGTCAAATCCAACAGAACTTTACTCGATTTGTTGACTCGCTCTGCTTCTCTTAGCTCGACTGAAGTTGAAATTCACTGGCTCGACATAACTTCCTACTACAATTCCCTCTTGATTTATTTTTGCCTGATTTTTCCTTGTGTATATCTTCTAATTTCCTTTGCGATTTCTTAACGCTTACACAAAAACCACAACACAAAACTCCAGATTATTTAAATAAAAAGACTACAAAAAGAAAAGAAAATGTATCAATGAGTTGCCTCCCATTAAGCGCCCTTGTTTAATGTGGTAGGCTCGACCAAATTTCCTCTCATCCGGGGAATGGACATATCTTGCTTCTCCAACCCGCATCCTTGCAACTATCCTCCTAGGTAGCCATTTTTTCAAGCCTTCCCAAGGCTTAACTAGTGGCCTTTTTCTCACCGCTTCAAACCTCATTTTTCCTTTTTTAGGAGGCTCTTCCTCCTTGAATAACTCTATTGCACACATAACTGTTTAAACTCATCTTCACTTGAACTATCTTCCTCAATGATTTTTACTTCCGGCTTAGATGAAAAATATTTGAAGAAGTACCTCACTTGTTCTCCTTTAATATTGAAGAATAATGAGCCACTCTTCACATCAATTTGATCCCTGGCGGTGGCTAAGAAGGCTTTCCCCATTATGATTGGACATCTATCATCCGATATCTAGTACTACAAAATCGATTGGAAAAATGAATTTTCTAATCCTTATTGAACATCTTTTAGAATACCATTCAGGATGATTGAGCTTCTATCCGCCATAAATAATACCATTTTCACCGGTTTAGGCTTTCCAAGACCTAGCATTCTTGGAAGAGAGAGGGATAACACTCACACTCGCTCTAAGATCACACAAAGCATCAACCGAGTGGGGTCCAAACCATACATCAACCATGAATTTCCCCGGATCTTGTTCTTTCTTTATCTTTGTTATCCTTTCTTTGTGGTTGATATGGTAGGTGGACTCGCTTGTCATAGCAACCTCCTCTAACTCATCTAAGATTTTCTTATGTGACAAAATTTCCTTCAAAAACATTCCATAAGATGGCATACTCTTGCGAGCTTCAACAAATAAAATGTTGCGATGCAACTTACTCATCCTCTCTAGAAATTTTCCAAATTGCTTATCAAGCAATGCTTTGGCCTTCTTTTGAGGAAAAGAAAGTGGGGGCTTGGGTGTGGTTGAAGCTAGCCATTTTGGTTTGACATCATCCTTTCTAACTTCCTCCTCACTACTCACTAGGCTCCTCTTCTTGCACTTTTTGTTTTCCTTTGCATACTACAACCGGCTCTATTGGAGGTCTTGACTCTACTTGTATTCCACTTCTTAATCCAATTGATTTGCAAGACTCCTCTTGAACCATGTTGCAACTCTCTCTAGGGTTAGCCACGGTATCTCCCGGTAATCCCTAACCTGACTTGCTTGAAAATGCTTGAGATGCAATTTGTTTCTCCATCATCTTTTGTCCTTCCTCCAATGCTTCCACCTTTCCAAAGAGTTTTTCCATCATTTGTTTTAGCTCAACCTCCCAACTTAGCCTACTTCATTGTTGCCTTGGTGGTACATATGCTTGTTGTTAAGGCTCTCTTTGGTAGGGTGGCCTTTGATTGTTGTATTGTGATCTTCTCTCATAACATCCATTGTTGGTATAACAAGCTTGTTTTTTCTTAGCTTCCAAACTCTTAAGATAAGACTCACACTTAGAAATAGTATGATCAACATTATGGAAAAAAATTGACAAGAAATTTTTATGAGAAGCAACTCCCTCTTTAGCTATAACAAGCTTTTTTAACTCGACCACTTGTACTTGAAGAGCATCCATTTTGGCATCTCTTACCACTTCTTCATTGAGCTTGTAGAGTTCCCTTTGGCTTGAGTATCTTTCACAATGCCTAGCTTATTTTTCAATAAACTCCCAAGGTTCATCAACCTCCATATCTACGATGTGTCTTTGGATAGGTGATAACATGATTCATCGACCTAGTTTAGTCATGCATTTAGGTAGATTTTCCTTTTCCGCATTCATGTTTAAGCCTTAGTTTGTGTCATTTATGCTTGTTTAGTTCTACTTTGCAATAATAGATGTCTACGCACACTATTTTTGGCTTTGTAGGTGATTTGGCACATTATGGAGCTAAAACGATGTATTTGAGGATCAAGCCTCGAAGTGGATCCATTGGAGCGATCATACGTGCACGGGAAAGGGCTAGGAATCAAGCTAAAGGCATGAAGGAGCGACCAGAGCAAAATCACGGCCGAGATCACCATGACCAGACCGAGATTTGCCTAATCTCGGCCGAGATCACCATGACAAGACAGAGATTTGCCTAATCTCGGCCGAGATCACCATGACCAGACCGAGATTTGCCTAATCTCAGCCAAGATCAAGGGGTCTCGGACCGAGATCCATGGATCTCGGCCGAGCTGGAAGCCTTTGTTCTAAAATCTCGGTCTCCATCTCGGTCGACCCGACCGAGATTCCCATGACGCTGAAGAGGAAGTCGAAATCTCGGCCTCGAGCGTCACCATCTCGGCCGAGATCCGTGACGGAGATTCTTCCCTGAGCGTTATATTTTGTTTACGGGTTGTTTCCTTTTGGGCCCAATGTCTTTTAGCTAGGTTTTGTGTATAAAAGGAAGTCTTGGATTCATTCCAAGGGGTGTTGGGTTGTTCCCAGAGTTTACCCTAGAAAGGAGGAGCCGTCTCCTACCCTATCCTTCTTCTTCACCATTGTTCTTCATAGTTTGAGTTTGTTGAGTTCTTTCTTTCCCTTTTGTTATTTCTTTGTTTGTCTTTGATATGATTGTTATTGGCTAGAAAATTGCGGTTCCAACTTCCAAGGTTGAAAGGGATTTGTTTATGCCTTGGATTATGATGGATTAGATTGTGCTTAGAATTGGTTCTGAATAGCTTTGAAATCCTAATGGTTAGCTTGTACTTGAATCTAGGTTAGAGCCTTCTAAACTAGCAACCTAAGTTGGAATTGAGACTTACCCGGTGATATTCCTCTTAGATACATAAGTGATTAACCATAGGTAATAAATGTGAAACCTTTATTGGTTTGATTGTTCCTGATTCCTCTCTAAGTTGGGTAATTCCTGAGACTTACCCGGTAAAGGGTTACTTGATCCTTAGTTAGATAATTTGGTTTGTAGTGAATTTCCACCCTCTTTACCTTGAGACTTACCCAGTAATAGGTAGTTAGGATTGGAACTAGATGATCTTGAGACTTACCCGGTAATAGACCATCAGCCTAGAAACGTTCATCCCTGTTGCTTTTCTACCATATATCCCTATGAGTCGTCTTGAATCCATATGCCATAAACAATGACCTTAAACCCTTGGAATCCATTTTCTTTCCTTTAATTTGATTATATTTTCTTTTATTTGCTTTTATAAAACTGTTTTCGATCGAAGGTGACATTCGATTGCGAACGCCAAAAACCTTTCCCAAAAACATTTGATTTCTCTTTCCCTTATCTTTTCCAACCTCCTTATTTATTCGAGATCTATTCTATCCTTAATCATTGTTGCAGATTAGACCACCCAGTCTTTGTGTTGAACCGTGGAATACTTGTCCTACTTCGTACGATCCATACAATGTGGGTTCGTTTCTATTTAGGGGAATTATTTGCACGATTATAAATTTAAAACTATCCCTCTCTTGTTTTGTCAACCTTTGGGTTTCTGTCATTATTGACACGGATTGTTAGGGTGCAAAACCAGCGAATAATAGGGAATCTATTTTATCGCTCGTTTGGTTGTCTAGCCCCTTGTAGAACAACTCAAGTAACACTAGCTTCAACTCTCTATGATGGGGACATTCCAAAAGAAGGTCTTTAAACTTTTTTCAAGTTTGGTGAAGGGAATCTCCTCCTTCCATCTTAAAGCTTGTAATTTTGCTTCTCATCTCGGTTGTCTAGTTTGGTGGAAAGAATTTGTTCAAGAACTCCTTTGAAAGCTCCTCTGAATATGTGCTATTTCCGGATGGTATGGGTTGGTACCATTGTTTAGCCTTGCTCCTAAGAGAGAAAGAAAAAGATCTTAATTTAAGCTCGGATTGTTCAATACCTTTTATTCTTACGGTTTCGAGCAATTCATTGAAGGTAGAGAGATGTAGATGTGGATTTTCACTTGGTCCACCACCAAATTGGTTTTGCATGATCATTTGTATCATGACCGACTTCAACTCAAAATTTTGTGGAACATTGTTTCCATATACTACCCCGGGTGGTGTGATGTGTTTCACCCGGTCCATACACTCCCTAAAGTCCTAGGTGCATAAATTTCGCTCTCGGTCGTGTGCTCTTCGTGGCACTTCTCTATAAACCTCCTCATGATGCATGAAATCCCTTACTTCTTGTGCAAGCAATCAAGCTTCAAGCTCCTCAATTCTTGGTCTTTGTTGGACGTCACGCTCTCTAGCCCTAGTCATCTCTTGGTCTTGATCCATGGCTAATATTTTCTCTTTTCTTAACTTATTAGGGCTCTTGCTATCTCCAAGTCCAGTGGTAACAACTCTCCGCTTCTAGAGCTCCTTAGATTCACCACTTTTGCAACCGATACTCACAAACAAAAACACAAGTACAATCAAAAGCAACAACTAACACAAACACTCTTATAGTCAACTTCACACAAGTAAAGTTCGACTTCAATAGTCCCCGGCGGCGCCAAAAACTTGTTTTCTGGTCTCCACTTAGCCAATTCACACGTATAACATGTGTATCTACTAGTTGAAGACGATATAACCCCCAAGAGAAGGGTCGCGTCACTATAATATATAGTACTCCCATTCATGTCGTCTCTTTGAGGACTATGTTATCTCTCCCTTACTCTATGAAGACATATAAGAAAGTGTAAGTATTGTAGAATAAAACCAAAAGTTGCGACCAAGTGTTCGACTTAGAAACACTTCAAGAGTGAAAGATGCTAAGTACCCTCAATCGAGTCACCCGGGCAACTCCAATCGAGTCACCCGGACAACTCCAATTGAGTCACCCTAATAACGTAGATCGAGTGAAAGCTCCTGTAGCTTTCAACTCAGTCGAGTAAAAAACAGAGGAACAGAGAAATGTAAAACCAAGTATGAAAACGACTAGAGGTTAGGATTAATTCTCCCAATCCTTGCTAATGCAGAAATTATACAAGTTATAATGCCAAAGATTGAGAACTATTTGTTCAAGTAATCATGAGAATGATACTAAACGGTTGTATGCATGTGATAGATGAATGCAAGCCTAAGCATGCTAGTCAATCCAACATAGTACCTCAAATGGTGTTTGTTATTGGTAAAATGCTAGTCAACTAAGCTCTCAAACTAGTGGTCAATACAAAGTAATCAAACCTCACATGGTGTTTGATATTGGTTTGATTAAATCATATGGACCTTGAGTGGACTTGTACTTCATAAATTAACATTCAGTTATTCCTCACATGGTGTTTGCTATTGGAATAATTGAAATACCAATACTAGCAATATAGGCGTCTACAATCATTGCATCACTAGATTATGAAATTACTTATGAGTCTCATTCATACTAACCGGCCAATTATCAACACATAAGATCATTCTTAGAAGCTAAACAAAGTGCATGAAGGAACAATCTAAGCAGGCTTAACATCCGACTTTCAATTTAGTCTAAGCATGAATCCTACTGTTCTAGTCAGTTTTAACCTCCTATATGCTTACTATGATGATTTGATACTCACATTAATTCTAGGCATTATAATGATACAAATATACATAGCATTGGATTAGGATTTTCACCCCATTCCCTAGTATGATCTACTCACTTATGTTGAGTGAGGAAGACGCAACAATCATGTAAACAATCACATAATCCATGAGATTGAGAGAGAGAGAGAGAGAGAGAGAGAGAATGAATCCACAACTAAAAGATGATTAGAATTACCAAAGTAACAAAGGGAAGTAGCAATCCAACTCGTAACGACTTAACTCGGACACAGATCGGCACAATCTTCTTACAACTCGGACGGACTCGTAACTAACTCGGCCCTAAACTATAGAGACTCGGCTCTGATAATGAGAGAAATAAGAGAGAATTGTGAAGTGGTGAACTGGTTTTGATCCATGCAACTATGTTCCCTTTATATAAGCTGAGAAGGTGTAGAAATGGCCACGGGTCGACCCCAAGCTTGGTCAGGATTGCCAACATCAGCATCAAGATTTCCTTGTATACGTCGTAACATGACGAGTTTGTTATAACCGCACAACACATGCATCGACTCGGCCCATAAATGACTCGATCCACGTTGAAAAATAGGTCGGTGACACTATTTTCTTCATCAATCAAGTGGGTTGTCTGACTCAACCGCCACTTGAGCGACGCTTGACATGTCTTTCGCCTTGGCTCAATGTCTTCGTCCTGGGAGAGCCTAAGTCTTTGAGTCCGAGTCACTTCCTCCTTCTTTGTGCGAGTGAAGGGGAACCTTGAGTAGAGTTGCACAGGTGAATCGACCTCTAGGACTTGCATCTCCGGATTATCTTTTAGTCATTCTTCCTTCTCCTTTAAAACGCTGGAGCTTCTCTTTGTTTCTTCTTTCTTTGATTTTAATGATGGTTAGACGAGGGTTGTTTTCTTGAGTCTTTTTGTGTTCATTGATGCTCCTTTTGACCTAAAATAATCTAAGCACAAGAGAAAAAACGGGAATGAACATTTTTTGATGCTAATAAGCTCTAGCAAAGAAGTAAATGTCTAAACCAATACAATTCTACCTAAAAACACAAGAAAACAACTATACAAAAGATAACATTAAAGCACGCTATCAACATAAATCACATAAGTTTATGTATCTAAATTTGTAGCAAGTGTAGAGCAAGAATCAAAGCCGATTGATAATATCAAGCACATACCCAAAGCTCCTCCATAAGCAACTAGAAAAACTATTCAACATGTGTATGACCTCAAGTAGCCGCGATCAACAACTTCTAAACAAAAATGATGAAGATCTTCAAAAAATTGCGCTTCGTCAACAAAATTACAGAAATATGGAGAACAAAATTTGGGATCCCTTTCCATGAAAGACACCAAACCAACAACGAAACTCTTGATTATGGAATATTATCCCTTTTATCGTCTACTAAACAAAAACACATAATATAGACATGAAAGAACGAGGAAGCTATGAATAAAGATATAAAGTTAATAACATTCGTTATGTTGCATACTGAAAGCAAAAACCACTTAGCGTTCACCGAAATTGAGATAAGAAGAACCAAGAGGCATAAACAAATAATCACCGTCCTTCTCTACCACATCCATATGCTTCTTCCCAAGATATATGAGAAGGGAATCGGTAGAGAGATTGAGTCTAGGGCTTGGGAAGGTATAGGGAGAAAAGAGAAAAATGACGGATATTTTGAGTTTCACAAACGATAGAATGGGGAAGAAGATGTGAGAGAAGGGAATCGGCAGAGAGACGAGTCTAGGGTTTGTGAAGGGTAAGAGATAAACGAGAAAATGGACGGAGTAGAGCGAGAAGGTATGATATATATATATATATATATATATATATATATATATATATATATATATATATATATGAGAATCGTTTGTAGCGTTTATTTAAATGTCATAATGCTAAGATCAAATTGGAGCTTGATGAAATCAAGATGATACTTGGGTTCCCTGTTTATCCAAACTACCAAAGCAACTTTGACCCAAAGAGATTTGGAAGATGATACGCCCCCGGATGGCATCGCCATCCGTGGGCCCGGCTAAGATGACCCGGCAAGCGGCATACTTATTCATAGTATGAAGCTAGCATATATTATTATATTTTATTATATTTTTGTATTTTAAATTATAGACTTTTTATTTTCGAAACTTTAACTCCGGAACTTAATTCTGGGAGATAAATTCCGACCATTGATAGTCTTCACCTTTCAATTCGGGAGTTAGCCCTGACTTTATTTCCTGCCATTTATTTTCGTCATTGAATTTCAGACTTTTGGTTTGGCCCTCGTCCACTATATAAGGGTTGTTTCGCCTCACTTGTAAAACATGTTTAAATTAATTAAGTTTTGATCCAAGCATTCGTATTCGAGGATCCTTTTAAGGGATCAACTATCTTATCCACTTCAACTGCTTGATCGATCTACCTTGATCGAATCAACCATTCACCTTCATACCCATCTCATAGCTTCTGCCACCCATGTTCTATTTGTTTGAACCGCATCCGCAATCAACAACGGAGTAGTTGAACACTTAGTTCGATCTAGATCCGGCGTAAACTCTATCATTGGTATCAGAGTCAGTGATCGACGTTAAGCTTTTTTACTCCATGATCTTAAGAGACTACAAGTCAAAGCCTCTAGCTAGACTCTTATGGCGTGCCCCGGTGCTCAAGTCAAGGGTCTTGTTCTCAACGTTTCTCCCTTCTTTCCGGACCGTGCAAATGAGGACGTTTCACAACGAAGAGGAGGAGAATGATACGCCCCGGATGGCATCACCATCCGTGGGCCCGACTAAGACGACCCGGCAAGCGGCATACCTATCCATAGCATGAAGTTAGCATATATTATTATATTTTTGCAATCTAAATAATAGACTTTTTATTATCGGAACTTTAACTCCGGAACTTAATTCCGGGAGTGAAATTCCGACCATTGATAGTCTTGACCTTTCAATTCGGGAGTTAGCCCCGCATTTATTTTACGCCATTTATATATTTCCGTCATTGAATTTCAGACTTTTGGTTTGGCCCTCATCCACTATATAAGGGTTGTTTGACCTCACTTGTAAAGCATGTTCAAATTAATTAAGTATTGAGAAGGTAAATTTCTCCTACTTAGTTTGAACATGCTTTATAAGTGAGGCTAAACAACCCTTATATAGTAGATGAGGGTCAAACCAAAAGTCTGAAATTCAATGACATAAATAAATGGCGGGAAATAAAGTCCGGGCTAACTCCCGAATTGAAAGGTCAAGACTATCAATGGTCGGAATTTAACTCCCAAAATTAAGTTCCGGAGTTAAAGTTCCGAGAATAAAAAGTCTATTATTAAAATGAAAAAATATAATAATATATAATAATATATGTTAGCTTCATGTTATGGATAGGTATTCCGCTTGTTGGGTCGTCTTAGCCGGGCACACAGATGGCGATGCCATCCGGGGGCGTATCAGAAGAGCGTTGCAAGTTCTAAATTCAATGCCGGCAAGAATAAGAGCAAGACTATCTACCACCCTACCTTGTGGGCATTCTTCCGAATCTTAGGAGAAAGCTTGTTTAGCCGAGTCGATAGTGTGGCTAAACCAACACTTGATGAAGTGAATAATACCTCGTGTGTATTCCGAGGAGAGGTGCCAAACATTCCTCGCTTGATAGTGTAGTTTTTAGAGAGGGTTATGAAGAAAACTACGTGGGGTGATTTGCGGCTTCGTAACCATGATTGGCAACCACTTTGGTTTTGACCTTCGTCGATTCAACCTAGCTCTACCCATCAAGGTCAAGGATGTCGGCATAAGCTTATTCAAGCTTAATAGTTTCCTAAAGGTTGGAAAAGGTGGAAACATATGGATAAGGGCGGATGGTAAGTTTGTTCCTTGGGATCCAAGTAAAACGGTGCATGATGAGGAACATTGGGCTCGGTGTTGGAAGCTTTTGCTTGGACAACTTGGGTATGTAGAGGAAAAAGAAGAAGAAGAAGATGATGATGATGATGATGATGATGACGACGACGACGATGATGATGAGGAGGAGGTTGAAGCAGAGGATGATGAAAATGAAGGAGGTGAGCCGCCACAAGCCCATACCCATACTCAAGCCTCCGGTTCTAACTCCTATGAAGGAGATTGTATGGGGCAAATCCTAGCTCATATGCAAAGGCAATCCGCATTTATGGAAGAGGATAGGAAGAGCCACCAAGAATGGAGAGATAAGGACCGGAAGTGGGAGAAAAATACTTCCAATCACATCAATGAGCTCAAGAACGAGCAAGACAACATCCATGATGAGTGTGAAGAGCTAAGGAGGAAATGAGAGGAATGGGGCAATGATGATGGAGACTCCCCATTGGTCTAGGCTTTACCGATTCCCCGGAAGAGACAGCATCTTTTTGAGTCAATTCCTATCTCTAACATTTATTTTTCATTTTTGTATGTTTTCTTATGACATTGGAAATGATCTTAGTGATGAGATATTGTTCAAAATTGTGGCAATAATTTGATGATTTGTGTGATTATAAGTTGTATAGACATGGACATGATAGAAGTATGTTCATTTTGTTGAACTCTTATGATTCCTATTGGTTGATGTATGACTTAGTGAATCTTATGGGGAAAAAATTAAGCTAAAGCAAGGATTTGTTTAGGTCCATGATAGTGTGTGTTGGTTATGAGCTCTCAATTGCTTTGCCTAGGGAAGCTTACAATGGTTGACACTCAATTGAGTGAAAAATACTATCCCGTAAGGCAAAAGACATATGAAATGAAATCGCAAGAAAACACCATAGAAAAAGCACCACAAAAGTTCAATAATGCCCCTTGGAAAAAATCATGTTGGTTGCTTGTTTTTCATTTTATTTTGTTTTATGTCAATGAGGCAAAGTATTGCACATCAATGTATGATTACAACTGAATGTATAACCATGCCAAAAAGAAGCATGGAGTTTTTTATTTGTTAGGCCAAGTCCAAGGAAAAATGAATTATAAAGGACCCGATCATGCCTAAGTGTACTTGAACTTGTTTGAGCCTTTAGCTACTTTTTGCATCATATAGAAACACAATAAAAGTCTCATGCAAGCATCATATAAAATCGAAAAATAGCATAGTTAAGTTATGAAACAAAGGATTCTTGACTATATGTTTTATGTTTGATTAGTTAGCATATATTCTTGCTTGTTCATTGATATGCTCTTTATCTTCTTACTTATCCAAAATGCCTTGTCATGACAATGAATAAACTGAAAAGTGATCCAATAAAAAAAACCATAATCCAAAAAGATTTTTATTTTGTTTTCTTTCTTTATTTTCACTTTGTGTTTAGATGTTTACTTGGGGACAAGTAAAGGTTTAAGTATGGGGTATTTTATCATGTTTTATGATATCTTTTGTATAGTTGTTTTCGTGCGTTTTTAGTAGAATTGCATGGGTTTAGGCATTTACTTATTTGCTAGAGCTAATTTGCATCAAAGAATGTCGACTCCCGTTTGTCTCTTGTGCTTAGGTGAATATAGGTGAAAAGGAGCATCAATGGACGAGAAAAGACTTAAGAAAGCGACCTCTCCTCAACATCATTTGAAGCAAAGAAAGAAGAAGCAAAGAGAAGCTTCGTCGTATTAAAAAAGAAGAAGGAATGACTAAAGATCAACCGGAGATGCAAGTCCTAAAGGCCGAGTCACCTGTGCAACCCTACTGAAGGTTTCCCTTCACTAGCACAAAGGAGGAAGCGACTCGGACTCAAAAACTTAGGCTCTCACAGGTCGAAGACATCGATCCAAGGCGGAAGATATGTCAAGCGTCGCTCAAGTGGTAGTCGAGTCAGGCAACCCACTCGATTCAAGAAGACAGAAGTGTCACCGACTTACTTTTCAACATAAGTCCAGTCACTTCTTGGCCAACTCGATGCATGTGTTGTGTGGTTGTAACTAACTCGCCATATGACAAAGGTTACAATGGAATCTTGGTGTTGATGTTGGCAATCCTTGTCAAGCTAGGGGCGATTTGTGCCACTTTCCTCACCTTCTCAACCTATTTAAAGGGGCATAGTTGCATGGAAAAAGTTCACTACTTCATAAATCTCTCTTAGTTTCTCTCATTTTCGGAGCGGATTCTCCTTATTATAGGGCCGAGTTTGTCGAGTTGACCCCAAGTTGTAAGAATTTTGTGCCGAGTTGTGGCTGAATTGGTCAAATCAAGGTGGATCCATTGCAACATTCCTTATTTGTTAGGTAATTTGATTTATCCCTTAGTTTTTTTATCATCTCTCTCTTGATTCCATGGATTGCATGATTTCTTGTTCGATTGTTGGGTTTTCTTCACTCAACATGAGTGATTAGTTTCATACTAGGGATTGGGGTGAAAATCCCAACCCAAAGCTATGTAGTATTTTTTATCGTTATAATGCCTAGAATTTATGTGAGTATCAAAACATGACAGTAAGCATATAGGAGGTTAAAACATATTAGAATACTAGGATTCATGCTTAAACTAAAATGAAAGTTGGATGCTAAGCTTGTTGGGATTGTCCCTTTATGCACTTTGTTTAGTTTTAAGCATGATCATATATGTTGTTAATTGCCGGCTAGTATGAATGAGACTCATAAGTAATTTCATATTCTAGTGATGCATTTTGTGGACGCCTATATTGCTAGAATTATTACTTCCATTAATTCAATAGGAAACACCATGTGAGGAATAATTGATTGCTAGTTTATGGAGTGTAAGTCCACTCTAAATCCTTACAATTTATGAAAGCTAATAGCAACCACCATTCGAGGCTCGATTACTTTGTATTGATCACTAGTTTTAGACCGTAGTTGACTAACATTTTGCCAAAAGAAAACACCATGTGAGGTACTGATACGGGGTAAGCCGTAAGGATTCCCGATCTTTCAACACCAAGAACGTAGGCTAGAGAGATGATGGAGATAGGCGTGGGAATGGAGAAAACGTGGAGATGGGTGGATGATTGATCCGGTGGTTGGGAATGGATCGTCGCTGGATAGGCTGGTTGAGTGTACCCTTCGCAGATTGACTCTTCCGCTATAATCTTAATCTTAAGGGAAAGAACGATATTGTTCCCAAAAGCATAAGAAGTTGTTTTGAGATCGAAGAGAGATCGCTCCAAGCTTCGCACCAGGATGGACGACTCTTTTAGCTACCAAACAAAGTTTGGACGTGCTTCTCACCCGTCCAGGGTTTTGAAGAGGCTTCGCACCTAATCAAGACTCGAATCACTCAAGAGGGAATACTGAAAAGTATTGAAATGTTTATATAAATCTAAATATCCAAAATGACGTCCAACACATGCCTTTTATAGGTATTTGGGACGTCCTACATGAGCCACAACGGGTTGTGGATTTGATCCAAGATCGAGCTCAAACTGAATAAAAGAAAAGAAATAAAATGCGAAAGGATAAGATCGAATCTTTAAGAGATAAGATCTTCTATCAAACGGATAAGGTCAAATCTTTAGGAGATGAGACATTCTAGAAGAAATGAAATAACAATTAAATAAAACAAAACCCAATATTAAAATTGTCTAAATAATGGGCTGAAAATAAATTAGAAGTTGGGCCTAATTCAGCCACTTAAATCAGCCCGGGGTCTTCTTCCTTCAAAGGCAGCCCAACGAACCCTTTCTTCATGTGAATCTCGTGGACTATTTGGTCTCTCCACGTCTGTGCTGCATATTTCTTCCACTTCATATTCCTGCGTCTCCTCTCTCGTAGTCCGTCTCTTCTTAGCTGGTCTCGTCACTTCCAGTGCTGAGGTTCGGTTCCTAGATGCTCCTGTATCATCCTCCCTTTCTTGAGAAGGATTCGACCCTGAATCCACGAAGTTTGGACTTGGTCCCGTCTCCCTGAGTCTATTTCCTCCGATAGTACAAGCACAGATTGATAAATCACAGCTACCACTCGCATAAGGTGTGAAAGTAACATTGATTACCCCCAATGTCTTATCTCGAAGAGATGAAAACAATTCTCTGTTATGAATGCAATGTTTGTAGGAAGTGGGGATGATATCCAAGAGGTCAACTTGTGCAATCAACCTCAAGCGGAGATCCTCAAATAGAGTAACAATACTCAAAGAAGGATATTTACTTATTTAGTAGCCAAATATCTCCAGTTGTATACTGCGATCAATCCATTAATGTCTTTAAGACTTCCAAGGAGATTCTCAAACATACCTACCTCGAATATTGAGGATAAGAACTCCTTGCACACATGACTGTAGACAGGACATAAGAATGGATATGTACGTCGTGGCTCCGTCCTCTCTACGTTCCGGATCATCAAGGTCTTCTTTTTAACATTGTCTTTCCTCTTCTTTGTCTCATAATACTCAGTGACCTCCGCGGGTGTCATGGGTTTAATTATGAAATCCTTACCCTGAAAAGTAAAACAAAAATGATTCGTCTTCCCTTTAAGTATGACATCCCGATCATACTCTCAAGGTCGCCCAAGTAGAATGTGGCATGAGTGCATAGGGGCGATGTCACTTTACACTGTGTCCTCATACGTTCCAATTTTGAACGTGATGTTGGCCTTCTTGTCGATCCTGATTTCTCCACAATCGTTCATCCAACCCAGTTTATAAGGACGGGGGTGTTGAACGGTTCCCAGCTGTAACTTCTCAATAACTTCGTTACTCACCAAGTTGTTGCAGCTTCCACTATCAATGATCATGTTACATACTCTCCCTTTGACCAAACATCTTGTATGGAACAAATTTTCCCTTTGATTGTCCTCATTTTTATAAGGTAAGATGCTCAGTGCCCTTCTAATAACAAAGCAATCAAATAACTCAACAGTTAAGACCTTCATTGTTACTCCTTGGTCCATCTCATCCATGGCTAAGCCAACGGCCGGTTACTCAACAAAGTCAATACTCATGTAATCACCTAGGTACTCATCCTCCTCTAGATCATGACTAGGAATTTCAGCATGAATATCGAGGTCATGGTCATAAATATCCATCTCGTTTGGAGTACCTACAACAAGTTGAGAATCAGGGGCGATCTTAATAGCATGGAGACATAATCCCTCAGCGAAGGGTAGCTCGTCCACGTCCTCCTTAGTCTTTTTTCAGCTATGAAGGCCGATTTTTCTTCTTCAAACTCCTCAGTGTCGGAATCTGACTCATAGAGACCCTTGTCGTTGATGAATAATGTCCTTAAGTTGGGACATTCTCGAGCGTAATGCCCTCTTCCTTGACACTTAAAGCATGTGATGTCTCTAGCTCGAGTGGAACTAGAATTACTTCCGTGAGGTGTCGAAGTAGGGGTCTTACTTGGCGTAGATGCAGCTCCAAGACCTGTAGAATCTTTGCTACTGTTGCTCGGATCTCGGTTATTGCTGGATTGATCCCGACTCGAACTTCCTCTCCATGACTGAGGGGTTCGTCGGTCTTGGTTGCGCAATTTTAGTTTCTTCTCAACTCTCACAGCGAGGTGTAGTAAGTTTGTCAAATTAGTATGCGCATACAACTCTATCTCGTGTGTCAGGGTAGGGTGCAAGATCTTGAGGTATCTCGTCATAGTAGCTTCTTCATCCTCTTGAACATCTGCTCGGACTATAGCCATTTCCATGGCTGCGTAGGCTTCTTCAGCACTCATAGAACCTTGTTTCAGGTTCTCTAGCCTTTGACGTAAATCTCTCCCATGGTATGGTGGAACGAATCGGGCTCTCATGATTGCCTTCATCTGATCCCACGTGGTGATCTCGGTGTCTAGACAGCGTCTTCTTTCTTTCAACAAGTTGTTCCACCACATTAATGCATAACCAGTGAACTCAAGTGCAGCATATTGTACCTTCTTAAGTTCTGAAACATTATGACAGCTCCAGATTTTCTCTACTTTCGCCTCCCAGACAAGGTACAAATCAGCATCACACTTTCCTTCGAATGATGGTATCTTCACCTTGGCTTTAGAGTAGACTTCGGTTTCTAGCACTGGATGCTCGTCTTCTCTATCCTCAAAGTCCAATTTCCTTCGAACGTACCTCCTGGGCTACATTATTCCTGGATTAGCCCGAAACTAAGGTTGCCTAGGTGTAGGAGGAGGAGGGTTTGGGCGTTCGTCAAACCGTGTCTCCAATGCGTCCATCCTCTCCAGCACCCTTGTGAGTATAGTCTCAATGTCCGTAGCTCTAGGTACGTCATCTTTGTGCTCGTTATCTCTCCTTGAAGCAGACATATCAAATAATCTAGACTCGCCTGCAATTTCTCCACTAAAATCAATTAATCTTTAGAAAGAAAAATTAAAAGTAGCCTGAAAAGTTAAAAGGGCAAGGGAAGGCTAAAAAGAACAAAAGGATTTAAACAAATCCTTGAGGGCAACAAAAGGATAAAGATGTGGAAATAGGGTAAGGGACATATAGGCTCCCTTTCTTTGGAACGAAAACGGTATTTTTGCGCCACGTACTCGACAAGGTCAAAAGATGATTGAAAACCCGTTTCCGTTCTTCTCCTTCCCGTTTCTTCTTCTTTTTTCTTTTTTTTTTAACGTTGTCAAACCCTAGGAAGATTGGCAAGGGTTGCTGACGAGGGTTGGCGCCGGCTGGGGTTTCTGCAGTGGTGATGGGCGGCGGCGGCAAGGCGTGGGCGGCGGGGTCGCTGTCTGATGGCCGACGGGTTGGACCGAAACTGAGGTGTTTCGGGTGGTGAAAGAGGCTACTGTGGGGGTGGGGGTCTAACCGGATCAGGAGAGGCTGTTGGGTGGAGTTTGGGTGGTGGAACGGCGGTGGCAGGGATTTCCGGCGGCATGAACTGGTGGAGTGGAGGCCGAAACCGAGGCTTCGATTGTGGAGGCGGGTGGTGGTGGTCTGTTGGGTGGTGGACGGCAGGAGTTCGGCCCAGTGGTGGTGAGGTGGTGCCGCGGTGGTGCAGGGAGGTGGATAGGCGGCGCTGGCATGAGGCCGGCGAGGCTAGCGGATGATCTCGGTCAAATCTGGCCGAGATTGGCCAAGAATTTTTTATTTTCTTTTGTTGTGCAGCGGCTTCTCCGGGTAGATGGCCCGTGGCTAAAAAGATCGTTCTAGGTTGGTTTTCTCGCTAATTAGCCCTGATAGGTTTGCACCGATTGAACCCAAATGTTTACAAGACAAAAATAATTGGATCTCTGGCTGATTTTTTGGTACAAAATTTCAGGCCACAATTAACCTTTTTCAAGTAATTGACAATTAGATTGTGAAAAGGAGTGTGTTAACGAGAACAAATTACTAAACGTTACTCCTCCTACTCCAGTCGCTTCTTTTTTGTTGAAACCTTCTTGACAAGTCTTGAAAGCTTCCGATTTTTCTTCTTTGGATGGTGCGGTTGGTATTAATGAACCTTAGCTCTGATGCCAATTTGATACGGGGTAAGCCGTAAGGATTCCCGATCTTTCAACACCAAGAACGTAGGCTAGAGAGATGATGGGGATAGGCGTGGGAATGGAGAAAACGTGGATATGGGTGGATGATTGATCCGGTGGTTGGGAATGGGTCGTCGCTGGATAGGCTGGTTGAGTCTCCCCTTCGCAGATTGACTCTTCCGCTATAATCTTACTCTTAAGGGAAAGAACGAGATTGTTCCCAAAAGCATAAGAAGTTGTTTGGAGATCGAAGAGAGATCGCTCCAAGCTTCGCACCGGGATGCACGACTCTTCTAGCTACCAAACGAAGGTTGTACGTGCTTCTCACCCGTCTAGGGTTTTGAAGAGGCTTCGCACCTAATCAAGACTCGAATCACTCAAGAGGGAATACTGAAAAGTATTTAAATGATTATATAAATCTAAATATCCAAAATGACGTCCAACACATGCCTTTTATAGGCATTTGGGACGTCCTACATGAGCCACAACGGGTTGTGGGTTTGATCCAAGATCGAGCTCAAACTGAATATAAGAAAAGAAATAAAATGCGAAAGGATAAGATCGAATCTTTAAGAGATAAGATCTTCTATCAAACGGATAAGGTCAAATCTTTAGGAGATGAGACATTCTAGAAGAAATGAAATAACAATTAAATAAAACAAAACCCAATATTAAAATTGTGTAAATAATGGGCTGAAAATAAAATAAAAGTTGGGCCTAATTCAGCCACTTAAATCAGCCCGGGGTCTTCTTACTTCAAAGGCAGCCCAACGAACTCTTTTTTCATGTGAATCTCGTGGGCTACTTGGTCTCTCCATGTATGGGTTGCATGTTTCTTACACTTCATATTCCTGCGTCTCCTCTCTCGTAGTTCGTCTCTTCTTCGTTGGTCTCGTCACTTCTAGTGCTGAGGTTCGGTTCCTAGATGCTCCTGCATCAGGTACTATGTTGGCTTGACTAGCATGCTTAGGTTTGCATTCATCTATCCATGCATACAACCATTTAGTTATCATTTATTTGAGAACTTGAGCAAATAGTTCTCACTCTATGGCATTATAATGTGTATAAATATTGCATTAGCAAGGATTGAGAGAATAAATCTCAACCCCTAGTCATCTTTCATACTTAGTTTCACTTTTACCATTCCTCTGTTTTTTACTCGATTTGAGTTCAAAAGCTACAAGAAAGTCACTCGTTCGAAGTCGTCAGGGTGACTCGATTGTAGTTGTCCATCGGAATCGATTGAGGGTACTTAACCCCAACCACTTCTGAAGTGTCTTAAGTCGACCACTTGGTCGCATCTTTTTTATTTTCTTCTACAACACTTGGATATTTTTATAAAGCTTCTTAGAGTAAGGGGAGGATAACATAGTCCTTATGGAGACGACTTGGCCGGGATACTATATATTTACGGTAATGTGACCCTTCTCTTGGTGGTTATTTAGCCTTCTTGTAGTGAGTACACATATTATACATGTGTATTGGCTAGTTAAACCGGTTAACACAACAAGTTTTTGGCACCGTTGTCGGATGACACATGATACGTGATTGAGGTCATCTCACGTCCTATTCCGACTATTATATGTGACGGGTTCAAAACGTACAGGATTTTGTAAGACAAGCAGTACAATTTTTCAATAAATAATGAGGAAATTAGAAAAAATGAGCTTTTTATAAGTTTCAATTAGTAATATAGGCTCTACTCTTTTTAGGCTTATGTAAATGCTAAATATTTATAATTTTGTGTAAATAAAAAAAAAGTAAATAATAATTTTCTATCGCTAAATAGATTTTTATATTTAATTAAATCTAAATGATATATACTTTTGTAATCTTTATTTAAATAAAAAGGAGCTAAATAATAATATTCTTTCCTTAAATAAACTTCTACCTTTAATTAAGTTTACAACACATTTGTGTAATTAAAATCAAACGTATTTTTATTTTAATGAATATGTGTAATTATAATCGAATGTATTTTAGTAATCGAATGAAATAGTGTATTTAACTAAATTTCTGTGATAAAAAATATATGTATTTTTATTTTATTTTATTTTTTTATATAAGTGTGTTATTAAATAAAGCTCAAATTTCGTGTAGTTTTTTCAAATTTATGTGTGTCAATATTTTGAGTCTAAATAGTTTGTATTTTTTTGTTCTTAAGTTTATTTTATAAAATTATTAGTATATATGTGTATTTTAAAATGTCTTGTAGAGTTAATATTGATCAGTTTGTGTAGATTATGTAAGTATGTCTTCGGTTTGTGTAAAGAAGTGTAACATTAAAATATTTTGTGTAGATGATTCGTGAATAAAATGTTATTTTCAAAATTTTTAAATGTGAGTAGCATGTAAGTATGTTTGTTTAAATTAAGTAACACCGTGTAAGTAAATTACATAAACATTTATAAATATGTTAAAAATAGAATTACATAATTTACACTGACAAAAACTTACACAAACTAAAATACACAATCAATAAATTTGGACTATTTTTTTATTATTATTTTTTTATGAAAAGATGATAAGAGAATTATTAAGGGTATCATTGGACTTATAGATATTAAAAGACACCCTTTACACACTAATTTTTTTTTATACCTTATATGATACACCTTTACTTAGTTTAAACACACTCCGCAAATTTATCCATAAATAAATAATGCCACCTTCACAATATCTTTGATCGAGATTTTCTTAATGAAGGAGTACAATGTACAATAATAGCCTAGTTGGTTGAAGTGTATTTTGTTACATTTAGAGGTCTAAGGATCGAGGTACAATAATAGCCTAGTTGGTTAAAAGTGTTTAAAATGCACGGAAAAGTGTATAATTTAGTAAACCAGAATGCATAATCGAGTGTTAATAGTGTGTCCACATAGGCCTGGCTCGAAGCATGAAGCATTTTCAACCCGTTCTTTTAAACAGGGCTTTAAATTTTTGGGGGTCACATTTAGGGGGAAAAAACATAGTTATCATTAGTGTAATAATAGTCTAGTTGGTTGAAGTGTATTTTGTTACATTTAGAAGTCTAAGGATCGAGGTCCAAAAGAATTTTTTTTCACTTCTACTATATTTTTTAAATTATGGACCTGTATACACTGGGACCCAAAAATAATGAGTCAGACATGTGTCCACACAGGAACAAAATTACACAGAACAGCCCAACCCCCTAACATAAGCAAGAACAAAGCTCTCTACGGTAATGTTATCACGTGTAGCATGCCGAGCTACTTTCTATTATTGATGATCATTAATGTTATAATGCATTAATCAACCAAAAAAGTATCTTTAAGTTCCATCATGAATATAAAAACTCAACACATTTCATGTGGATCGAATAAAAACAAACTAGAATAGGTAATTACGGAGAATAGTGAATTAGGGTGAACCGAGGCCGAGGGATCTCTACACGAGGTGTGTTGCAATCGCAGAGGAAAGAAAGGGGAAAAAGTTAGGGTTTAAAAATATAATGGTAGTTTTTAAATTTCGAATCGGTTAAGGTACGGTCGATTTCTACCGGTACAATTACACGGAACAACATCAGCCGTTGATCTTTTAGATTTTACTATCAAAATTTGTTCACACCATTTAATAAATTTTGGGGAGTGCGGTGATACTTTTGTGATTATAAAAAATTCAAACGACATTTTTCTCCTTTTGAAAATTTGTTTGTTCTAATAATTTATATTTTTGTTTAATTAGTTTAAATTATTTAATTATTTTTTAACACTATTTTCTTTTAAATTTTCATGCATTTTCGTTCAAACATTTTTCAAATAATAAGTATAAAAATTTTAAATTTTTTTACTCCGGGTTTCTCCTTTATTTAGTTCATATTGTTTGGTTTAATGGTTCATATTTTTGTTCAATTAGTTCAGCTATTTATTCTAATAGTTTTTTTTTTTTACCACTTGTTTCGTTTTGAAGTTTTATACATCTTTGTTCAAACAATTTTAAAATTAATAGTATAAAATTTTAAACTTTTTATTTTATTTTTCCCATTTCTTTTCTTAATTTAGATTGTTTGTTCTTATGATTCATATTTTTCTTTAATTAGTTTAAATTTTAAAATTAATAGCATAAAATTTAGATTTTCTTCGTGTAGATACATGTATCAAAGACTGAAATTCCTGTTTTTTTAAACACATCACATAAAACATCACGAACCAGATTAGCCCCATATTTCACTTTATACCCTGTCTATTTGTTTCCTCTTCATTGATGAACCATTTGCTTCCACTTTTTCTACACCGTACCTCCTTTGAACCCCACCTCTTCCGTTATTACTATAAAATCCGGCAGTGTGTCTGCAACTAAAATGAGATCAAATTTTGAGTGATTGTATATCTTGATCATTTGTTAAAAATGGCATTCTTTGGGTCAGCTGTTTCAAGATCGGTCGGCGTCTCCATGCGAAGCATGAGCAACCAAGTGGAGAAAGTGACAGTGACGTACATCAGACAGAAGTACAAGCGTGGGGATGCGATCACCAGTGTCACCGCCTACGACTACCCTTCCAGTGTCCACCTGGACGCGGCAGGGATCGACATCTGTCTGGTGGGTGACTCAGCCGCCATGGTTATTCAAGGCCATGACAACACACTTCCCATCACTCTTGACGAGATGCTCATCCACTGCCGCGCGGTGGCGCGTGGTGCCACTCGCCCACTCCTCGTCGGAGATCTTCCCTTTGGCACCTACGAATCTTCCACTCAACAGGTTTTTATCCAAGGCTCTATTTCTTATAAGCTATCGTACGTAAATGAAACGAATTATACCATTTATATTAAAAATATATTGTTTAACATTTATAATTTATGTTTAGAGGATGAAAACTTTGTATTAGATTTACTTTTCTGTATGGGAAAGTTTTCTTCTTATATATATAAAAACTAGTATATAGTTTAAAAAATCAATTTATGTAAGTTTAATTTTGGTGGGTGTAGGAGGAAAATTAAATTGTTATTATGATTTATGCAATATCATAAAGAACGCAAAACGGTAAAATAAATCATGAAAATGGTATAATAATATATTTACATTTATAAAATGACAAGGAGTGCAATATATAATTTTGTTCTTCAATTTAATAAATTTTATACCAGAATTACCGTAATGAAAATCAAAACACAAAATCTAATACCATAAATACAATACTGGAATGAGTTTTTTTTTTTTTATGGGAAATACTAGAATCAGTTTGTATAAAAGTCTAAACACAAAATCTAATTATAAAAGTCTAAACACAAAAACTAATGCTAAATATATAATATCGGTAACATTATACCCGAAATATAATAGCAAACATTATAACCAAATTATGATATTTGAAATATAATACTAGAAATGCAATATTGAAACCCATAAACCGTATTTAAGCTAATACACGAAATCTCACATTATAAAGATTAAACTATAATTATAAAACTGGAATCATTAACAGGCGTCAGGCTTGTACTTTAATTAAGAACAAATTATATACGCGATATATAATAAGAGTATATTACCAAAATTAACATACTGTATTAAAATCTGATAAACGAAATCTAATAGGAATTGTATATTTTGGTATGGTACCGTTGTTTTAGAAAGTAGTTTATTAGGTGACAATGTGTTAAGCAGGCAGTGGACTCCTCGGTTCGGGTTATGAAGGAGGGTGGGATGAACGCAATAAAGCTGGAAGGTTCATCTCCAAGTAGAATCGCAGCTACAAAGGGCATCGTCGATGCTGGGATTGCTGTGATGGGGCACATCGGTCTCACCCCACAAGCCATTAGTGTTCTTGGAGGGTTTAGGGCACAGGGTAGAAATGTCACCGGAGCTATCAAGGTCTTTTTTTTCTGACCTTATACATAAATACATACATATATACATACAATACATATCGTTAACATTGTGGTGTGATTTTTGTACAATCAGATCGTGGAAGGTGCTGTAGCGTTGGAAGAAGCAGGGTGTTTCTCGGTGGTCTTGGAGTGTGTCCCGGCACCTGTGGCTGCGGCTGTCACATCGTTGCTCAAAGTTCCGACTATTGGTATAGGCGCAGGACCATTTTGTAACGGCCAGGTTGTTTAACCTCAACTAACTACTCGGCTTATGGATTGTACTCGGACTACACTAGACTAACAAAGTGTCGCTTTTGTGGATTGCAGTCGCTTATTTACCATGACTTTCTAGGGATCCTCGAGCATCCGCATCAAGCAAAGGTTAATTTACTCAACTACAATTCTCTTTTTACTTTGAAAACATAACATTTAAATTTTTTTTATTGAAATAGGTGACCCCCAGCTTCTGTAAACAGTATGCTCGGGTTGGAAGTGTGATCAACACTGGCCTTACCGAATTCAAAGACGAGGTGAACAAAGGAACCTTCCCTGGCGCAGCTTATAGCCCTTACAAAATTAGCGACGATGACATGAGCGGCTTCCTCAAGAAGCTACACTCGTTGGGCTTCGACGATGCTGCTGCCGCTGCAGTTGAAGCTGCAGATAAGATGAAGAAGCCTCAGTAATGAATCTACCATGCGGGCCCAATATTAGGGTTTGGTATCCCTTTTCAATCTTGTCTTGAAAAATAAAAAAACTATGGTTTCCATAGCTATACTTTAGAATCATATTCCGAGGCATAATATTAGACTTAAAATAATAATTATCATCATAAATAGTGCCAAATAGGATATTTCTGGACGATAATGTTAGTACTTGCTGAGACGTGTCAAGCCAGACAAACTTAGATTTGCAGCAACCACAAAGTCGAGTAGAAGTTGATGAATAGCATAATTTCAACAAAAACAAAGGAAAAAACGAGCATAATTGTGAACCAAATGTATACGTACCATCAACTTTACATGTCCCATCAATAAATCAATTAATGGACGGTGAAGAAAAATAAGCAAACATGTTTATTATGATATTCAATCCATAGAATGCAATAAAGTCAACAAAACACCAAATACCTTGAATGCAGCTCATAACTAGCCACTTTTGTCATCTTAATCGAAATCACACCGTAGCTACCCACTTCCCTTGGGTGCGTATGCATAGAAGAAGTAATTAAAAAAAAAAATAACTACGACTACGCACCCCAAATGCGGAGTTGTGTGTGTTCTCAACAACTTTTGCCGGTACGTTTAGAAACCATGCATATGTATATATATAAAAGAGAGAATGAGGGAAACTACCTTACCCCGCATTACAAGACAAATAAACATGCAAGCAAGTGCACAGAACATTACACATTTATGCTATAATAGTATTAGTAGATGCACAATACACTCAAACTACAAACAAAGGAAAGGAAGAAATAACTGAATGAACTAGCCATTGAGCAAAAGTGGAAAAAGTCTCAGACACATGCAAAACTACTATAAATGTATACGTATATAATAACAAGTTAGGATATGATGACTTAGATTTTGCCTGTTCAATGATTTATCATTGTTGAGGTGAATAAAAAGATTCATAAATGTATGCAATTTCAAGGGTCGTCCTCTACAGCAGAAATGTTTTACCAGGGAGATGAAAAGGACTTCAACTTACATCTATCTATTGATGATGCAACTACTTCATACCCACAACTCTACGACCAAAACATCAATGTCTAGTTACTACCAATTCAAACTTCAACTCCACTCATCTCCAAATTCTGAACTTGCATGGGATTGCCATATGTATATAATTAAGGGTCCATTTGGTTATAACTGTAAAAACGGAAACGGAATGGAAACGAATATAGTCCATATCAATATCCTTTTCATTAAATCTTTCGTGAACAAGGTACCCATATGGACCATATACATTTTCATTCCGTTTCCGGAGTTTTGTTACAAAACGGGGACTAAGTTCGAATATAAGGGAGGCATACCCGAAACAAATCTCATCTTCAAGATCAATGACCGTAGCCCAAGGCCTGCCACAAAAGAAACCATGGTTAGCATAGGATTCAAGAGCGAGTAAACAAGATTATTAGCAATTGTGCAAATTCTTACATCTTCAAACCAAATGAGAGACTTCTGCAAATGATGGCATGCAACAAGGTCAAAATGAAAAAAGTAAACCCTATTGATGTTTATTAGGGAAAAATTTATAAACTTCAGTTACAAGTACAGAATTAGGAAGAACTCATTGGTCCAATCTCTCCTATGGTTCTTCCTCACCAATTTCAACTAATACAATTTCATCTCTTTCCTCCTATTATTTTTAGTTATTTGTGTTACCATAGCTAGAACCACCAACATAACCACCGCCATACACCGGTAAAGGTTCCATTAGGGGAGAAGACACACCCTCCTCCCCATTTCGCCTACCACCGCCACCACCCAAATGCAAATCGGAGAGATTAGGAATATCTCCCGGATCAACCCCTTGATCATACAACAAACCCTTGAAAACATGGTTTCCGATTTTGGCAACGGCCTGATACGCAAACTCGTCTTCCCCATCATCGACGGCAGTCACCCTTACACACTTGAACACTGCTGGTGCCCTTACTTGCCCTGGAAACGAATCCTTCAAATCGGCATCTGCTGCATAAATCAAATATAATCATCTTTTTTTAAACATCTAATTCATTCTACATAGTTATAAATCAGGTTTATATATGAATCTAAGTAGCGCTAATCAACATTCATTTCCATTATAAAACATTTGTATCAGCAATCAGCACACTGTCAGTTTGATACCATTATTTTGCTTAAGAGTTAAGTCAAATAAACTCGAAATGAATAGAGAATGATGAAACCTTGTTGACTAGAGCTAGTATCGAAGCTTCTAGGTGGAGTATTGGAAGTAGAAGTATGAGAATTAGTAGTAGCTGTGTTTTGAGAAAGGCGTTGTTTCTTAGCACCGGAGTTGGAGCCAGAGGAAGCACCGGCAGCCATCATCTGTCTTTCCCGACGACGAGCAGCAGGAACCCACGTGCTCTTGACGTGAGTAGAACAATCCAAACCTCGACTCCTGCAACAAGTCCTACACCTCCCATGACTACAATCCTTCTTAGCCTGGTTCCCACAGTCCTGACAAGTCAACGTCGCTCCTCCGCCGCCGCCGCCGGATCTGAGAGGGTTCTGATCGAAGTTTATGGTTCTCACAGTCTGGGGTTGCCATAGATTAGGGATTACCCCGTCGGCAGAGACTAGCGGGTTAGGGTTAGGGTTAGGAGGATGAAAAGACGTAGTCGGAGCGACGACGAACATTCCGAGCTCCGGCGGAAGGCCGTAACGAGATGCAGAAGAAGAAGAACAGGGAAGAGTGTGGTGGTGCCACATAGGGTGGTTTTGAGTGGTAGAAGCGAAGGTGGGTCCCGCATTGAACCCCAGAGAGAGGTCGTTGTTGTTGACGTTGATCTTGTCACCGACCCAGTCGGCGGATGGTCCGGTGTCGGGAAATAATGATCTCCTTTCGCCAGCCACTGCTACTAATTGGTGGATAAATACGAAGAAATCCTTGGGAATTTAGGGGTTTTTTACTTGTTTTTTGGGGTAATGCTAGGTCTATTAAGTACTCTCTGCTTTAAAATCTCGAAAACTTGAGAGAGTAATAACTGGAAAAGTTCCAGAGCAAAAAGACGATCAGAAGCAAGAGCAGAATTGCAGTCTGGTGAAATTGTAAATGGTGGGGTTATATCATCTGTTGATGGAAAGAGAAGCATAATATCTCTATCATATCAATTATCAACAATAGTTACTGCTCCTTCTCTGCCTACTGCTGCTTCTGATCTTCTTGTTCATTTCTTCTTCTTGTTCATGGCTGACAAGAAGAAGAAGATGAAGAAGATTGAAGAAACAAAAGGGCGTAGAAATGGTTGGAATGAGAGAAAACTGGAAGTGGGTGCCTTTCTAAATTCTTTCTCTTTATTTTTCTCTCTCCAATAATCACTCTCACACACAGAGCACTTAGCACTAGAAAGTTTAATTGTTCTCTTATCCTCCTCCTCCTCCTCCTCCTCCTTCTCTCTGTGGCTGATTAAAGTTACACGTCTGTCACTCTTCTTCTCTGTCACCCGCTTTCATTGCCTTGGTCGGCGCGTGACTCTACAGACGTGTACACCACGCGTTTTTCTTTACAACTACCAGACTGAGACGAATTTAGACTCGGGCCACCCGCCAGATTTTGAGGGCAAAAATCTAATTATTGTTTATTTATTTAATAAAAATGTAGAAATCATCGTGAGAAGTTGATTCGATTATTATGTCATATAAACTATGTTATTTTTACATGTATTTATTATCAAGTCTCCATAATCACCTAAAGAGGTGCTCTAGGTTAGTACATTCATATGGTGAAAAATAATGTGTACTTGTATGTTTGTGTAAATTAGAAGGATTTACAAAGTTCTTATTTCAAATTTGTGCTCCTAGTTGTTTGACTCAAGTTTTAACCTCGACATTATTCGCATTTTTGTCGTTAACTAAAATATAGTCATACACCTTCATTAGAGTTATGTAATTTGATTTTGGATCAAAAATTTTTTTTAAAAAGTTCTTATAAACAAAGGAGAAAATTCATATTCATATATTAAGTTTCAGGGTCTGAATCAAATAGATAATCCGAATATCCGTGAATAATACGATTAAATAAAGTTAAATCATATTATGGTATAAAGTCTTAGGGTCAAGATCAATGGATGATCCGGATATCTGCGATAATTAGTAAAAACGCACAAAACATTGGAAGTTTTAACTAAACATAACATAACACCTCCATGTCAAGCCCCTATGCACTATGTAGCACAAATCTATTTATCAAGTAGTTGTTGGAGATAATCAATTCCCACATCGAAAGATTGAGATTAGACTTATATAAGGTCGGTGAGCTATTTCTTCTATTGTCAATTGGTTTTAAGATAGAGCCCTGATGGGCTTATGTGCTGAACTTGGACCCAATGCGCATGTGCGTTTGGACGTGCATTGGACTCCACGTCAATTCTGACCCAATGAAATCTATTAGTTTTCTTTTTTTAATATAATGTCCAAATTAGTGATACATCCTATCATGTCAAGCCCCTATGCACTATCTCAAAAACACTATCTCAATAGACGAGCTTGCTTGACACTCGGGGTAACAACGGATTTTGTCCTTTGTCGGGCTCCTCAAGGGAACAACTTCAGCTCATGACTAATTCGGACAGGGAAGGACATATATTGCTTCATCACCGTCATGTCTTTAATGACATGTTTCTCAAACTTAACCGGGTAAATATGCTTGAACATCCAAAACGTCACTTGTTTTTATACTAAACTCAAACTCATCAAGTCTTCTTACTTTGTTCTTTATCCTCAATCAACAATGTTGTCCAACCTTGCGACCATTGTCCCATAGTTCCATGACAAGCTTCCCGACCCAATCCTCACAACATCCTTGTTGTGTGTGGCGACACCGTCCCACCATTCACTCAGTGTCACAAAACTTTAAGCAGTCTTAGGATCATAGGGACAATCTTTTTTATTGTTCTAACAAGCTTTGTGCCTCTACCTACTCGTCTTTGTAAGCTTTGCAAAAAATTGATGTACCATGGAAATATCCACTCGATTTACATAACAAGAACAAATGGCATGGACCCTTGACTTTGTTGGTATATATTGACCCGATCTTTCAAATGGCAGTTTCGGTCTCATGTCTACCACGTTAGGACTCCTATATAGGGTGTCAATGGGTGGGATTTGCGGTAGGGAGTACCCTACACATCCCTATTTAATATAAGATTCTCCATCTCCGCTCGGGTATTGAAACTGTCCTGGTTCCTGTCGGATATTCGTCCCATTGGAAATCTCCGTCCCCATTTAATTATCCCCATTTTAAAATCTGATGGGTTTTCCCGTAAATTTCCCTATCACCATCTCTGCTTATCTTTCAATAGTTTGACAAAAACATTAAATCAGATAATAAATGTGGAAAAAGAGAGAATATTTTATCCATACATCACGAGATAAAAGATCGTATGCCTCATCTTGGGCCACTTATAAGCATTAGGATCAACACATCTAATCTAACTTATATAAAAGCAAGTAATAGTGCTCGTTTAAGCACTTTAAAAGCTGGTTTCTTGGGTAATTTAGGATCAATTACTTCCTCGGATTTTCTATTGGTAATCACTATCTTCAATCACTCTATTGGTCATGCTTATGATCGTTGATGCTTCGATGATGAACTTTTACATGGCTTGGGTTGTTGCTTCATTACCGGGAATGTGTAACATGGTGCCATGCTCATGATTTTGTTTGTATCACCTATCTCTGCCTATATGCTTACCAAAGGACGAGATCTCGATTAGCTAATAAAGCGGTGTTTGTCCTACTTTGATACTAAATGACACAAACTACACTATGATGACCATCATGTAATTGAAGAAAGTTAATCTTACTTTGAACCAAAAAAGAAAATTGAATTGACTCACATCCGTAACAATTTTAGGCAAAGAGTATCAAAGAACAAGGAGGACGAGAGAGAAACTGAAACAAAAATGAGTAGAGAGACCAGCGGAGAATGCGAGCGGTTGAAAAGGAGAGATGAAATCTAGGAAGGAAGAGAGAATTAGGGTTCGGGGAATATTGGAAATTAGGTTGTAAAAATTATTTTGAGGCGTGAAAATATCACTATCTTTAAAGTGAATTATTTCATGTATTTTTTGTAAAAGAAACAATTCTCCATTTATAGAAAATTTTCTGAATTTGTCTACGACAGTTAAATTCAATCGGTTGACAAAAGTTAGGGAGTTATATAACCGATATAATTCATCCTGGGAAATATCACAATTGTTCATTTATCAAATAGATCAACTTTTAATCTCAACCATATAATTTTAATAAATTTGTCTACTCTCTTTTAAAGTAAGAATTATTTTATTATAAAACCAACAAGTCTTTTTAATAGACTTTTAACAACAATCCCCACCAAGTCTATAACCCAAACTTTAGTTATAATATCATGCATAATGAATGTGTTTTTCAACTTAAACTTTCAATTAGTACAACTCTACCAAAGTGCAAACAGAGTCAATGGTGGTCAAGTCCTTAAACCTTCTTTCTTTTATCAACATCGAATATAGCATAGATAAAACATTTTTTCAGCTTCTCCACTTAGTCTTATATTATCTATATAGGCAAGATCTTGTAAAACCATTAAAATGTTATACATTTTTAGAATATTATTAAGTTTATAAACACCCAACCTCCTTTTATACACTTGTTGTTAAGCTTTTAACTATGAAAATAATCAAGCCACTTGTGAGAGCCCTTTTCTTTCGGACCGAGTCTTGGTCTTTAGCCGAGTTTGGCCTGGCCGCACCCGCGGGCCTGACTGCCGCCCTTGCGGGTTTCCGCCCCTGCGGCTCATGGAACCGCCCCTGCGGTTTCCGGCGGCTGCAGCCGGTTTTGTTGACTCCCTTGACCGTGCTTTACCTTTCACCCTTACTCCTTCGTTTTACCTTGCTGAGCAAGGGTTCCATTTCATTCCATGTTCCAGCTTTCCTCACGTCCTTCTTGCTTCTCCTTCATCTTCTTTGATCTTGTTCTTGATTATCCTTGGTTTTGGAAGAGATTTGTTGTGGCTTTGATGATGATGATGCTTGTGATGAGTGTTGTTGTGCTTGGAAGCTAGTAAGAGTGTTGGTGATCATTCCTTTAGCTAACCACAGTTGTGGTAAGCTTCCTATTCTTTGTTCTTCTTCTCTTTGCTTGATTCTTCCTTTCTTTAGCTTAGGAGTAGATGCTTGATCATAGGATGATGTTAACTTGTGTATGTATATGTATGGATGGGAATCTGGAAGAGAGGAGATGTGATTTAATCACGTGAAGAGTGGAAGACAACTCGCGGGGTTTCGCTCTGCACTGTCGCCGCCCCCGCGCCTGGAAACCACCGCCCCTGTGGAAGCCGTGCCGCAGCGCCCGCGCCTTGCCTGCGTCGCCTGCGTACCTTGTCACTGCCTCTGCGGCTGCTCCCTGCCGCGCCTGCGGGTTATCCATTCCGCCCCTGCGTCCCTTGATCATGCAGGTGCGTCTTGTCCCGGGACTACCCATAGTTGGGTAGCTCCTTTCCTTTCCTAGTATGAGGGAACTAGTACCATGCTAGGTATCGGTTTATGATCAATATGTTATAGATATGCCGGTTACGGCCTTGAGGTTTACGAGTTGGATATGATCCTTATAGATCCCTTGGGTCTAAGTGTGACCCCTTGGTGTGATAGGAGTTTGATATATATATATGTATGCCTTGTATAGGCCGTGTCGTCCTCCAGTTTGGAATTGACCAGTCGGAGAGTTGATCGTACTTGAGTTACTCTTGAGATTGAGGTAAGTCCATAGGACTTACTTAGCTACTATCCTTATATTGGATGTATGCTTGAGTGGTGTGTGTGTTATATGCTTTATAGCATGTGTTATTATGGTCACCGACCTATGTTATATTGACCGCCCATTGTAGTGGCCGTGATGACCTTTCCCTTTCATCCCGTAGTGGAGTCTGGGAGGTTCTCTGTAGTCAGGCCAGATCTGGTATACGGGAAGGACCCTCACCACTCCCATAGGGTACACGGGAGGTGTGCTGATACTACTCCAGCTGGCTAGAGCACTCAGAGGCGGGGATTATATTCCTCGTGTCACATATCTTCATATACATCTATTTATACGATTGAGTGATTTAACTTATTAAAGATAATAAACCGGGTAAATGTGTTATATCATGATGATGTGTTAATATTATTGATGTGTGTTTGTGCTCTAGCATCTTCTTATATATGTGTATAGTTAGCTAACGGTTTTATACCGTGTTGTAGATCCTTTGCAGGTTAGGAGAGCTGTAGAGTGATCCAGAGGGGTGGTTTGCTGAGGGTTCCATACACGGAGCGTATTCGTGGGATATGGGTTATTTACGTTGTACGGATTCATGCTTTGACTTTGTACTCAGCAGTACCTTGTATCACCTTTTGATATGTATATATATATCAGTTTTATGTTTTGTTTTAATCTATTGGTGCCTTGTTGTAAGATTTAGTGAATTTGTTGTCAGGCTAGGGTCAGGATCTATTGTGAGATCCTAGCCCAGTAGCACTCCGAATCCTATGGATTTGGGGTGTTACAAAGTTGGTATCAAAGCCCAGGTTGACAACAATGGCACTAGTAATCTGCAATAAAGTTCGAGTAGATAAATAAACAGAACCCGAAACGGGGTCTGACTTTTCAAAATGTTTTGGTTTTAAAATGAGTACAAATGTTTTGGGTTATCATGTACGTGAACCATCGCCCCTCTTACGATCTCGACAGTATAGATATATATAGATATTCTGTTGTGATTGATCTGTTATATATCTGTACATATGGCATATATATAGCCTTCTAAGATAGGTTTACATCTTCTGCAGATGGTTCAGACTAACCTTACCTGCAGCTAGGCGAGGTAGAGGTAGACCCCCTCTAGGTAGAGGACGGGGTAGGATTCCTGCTGACGGTTCACATGCGGGAGAGATACATGAGGAGGTTGCTGAGAGCGTCGTTCTTGAGACTGGGAACGGGGCAGCTGAGAGACAGGGGGCACAGAGAGCCCAGTCTGGCGAGTCTGATCGTGTCTCCATGGGGGATCAGAGTTCCGAGCATATATCAGACGTGTAGAGGAGGCTGCCAGATCCGGTAGACGTGCCCCAGATTTACATGCACAGGAGGGACCATCTGAGAGGTCCCACACCGTTACTCAGGTACCAACTATACAGGTACCTGCTGCTGAGATTGCCAGAGCACTAGTGGAGCATAGAGGGCCTAAACCAGATACCTGGTTGAAGGCATTCCATCAGATGGGTGTACCCCCTTTCACTGGGAAGGTGGGATTGGAAGTTGAGCTCTGGATCGGGCATGTAGACTCAGCTCTGGAGTCTATTCGATGTCCAGCTGACAGACAGATCAAGCTGGTTCAGACTTTATTCCGGGACTTGGCACAGCACTGGTGGAGATCAGTACGGGGTCAGGTTACCAATTATGATCAGATGAGGACGATGATCAGAGAGCGTTTCTGCCCTGCCTCACTGAGGAGGGAGAAACTACGAGATTTTGTTGAGGCTGGGTTTGACGATGTACCAGTCTCTGAGGCCATCAGGAGGTTTCAGGAGGAGCTGACATTACTGGGACCAGCTGCACCTTCTGCAGACCAGCACGTTTATCTCTTTTCCCGACGACTGAGGGATACTACCCGGGCCTATATGGCGGGATTTCATTGTGAGTCCTTGATGGACTACCAGGATAGAGCCACCGACTATGAGCGAGAGCGGGTGAGTAAGAGGAGAGCTTCTCGAACCGGAGGGTCTGAGAAGAGGCAGCGTACAGGGCAAACTAGTGGTGCTGGTGGTTCTGCTAGTGGTTGACGTGGTCAGAGACGCCAGGGTCAGCCTTCATCTGCACCGGTTGTAGAGAAGGGACGGCAGTGTTTTAACTGTGGAGATCCAGGGCATCTGAAGCCCGAGTGCCCGAGGCCATTAGTGACGTGTTTTACCTGTGGTAGACAGGGTCATAGAGCCGTTTACTGCCGCCAGGGCGGAGCTGCTTCTCAGCAGGGTTCTTCTCCCGCCAGTGTAGCGGGAGGTGGGCAGAGGCCACCTCAGCAGCAGCAGCAGATACAGGGACAACAGAGAATCCCAGATCGCCCTACGACTCAGGGATCTGCTCCTGGGCCGAGTAGAGGCAGAGGCCGTGGTGGGGGAACCACTGATACCAGAGGCCCACAGGGTCGTGTTTTTTAGCTGAGGAGTGTAGAGGAGCCAGCTGCACCTACTGCTACAGGTACCATTCTGATTCATGGTTTACCTGTTAGAGTTTTATTTGATACTGGTGCTACGCACTCTTTTATTTCTGATGCCTGTGTAGAGCGTCTTGGGTTAGATACAGTTGAGGCGATGCCCTTTATTATAGGGTTACCCGATGGTGGTAGGGTCAGAGGTACCCGTGAGATTCACGGTTGTCCCATTTCTATAGGGACCCGTGTGTTACTAGTTGACTTCTTTGTCATGCCATTAGAGCATGAAGAAGTCATTCTAGGTATGGATTGGATGACTAGACATTCTGCAGTCCTAGATGTAGGTAGGAGGATTGTTACCCTCTCTACCGAGTTAGGCAAGATAGAGGTTTTCCGAGGTTGGGACCTTGGAAAGGTAGGCACAGTTATCAGCGCTATACGGGCAACTAGACTGATTGCACAGGGTTGCGAGGCCTTCTGGTGTTATGCCATGAAGGAGGGGGAGAGTCCAGTGTTAGAGGATGTCCCAGTTGTTTGTGAGTTTACTGATGTTTTTGCTGAGCCGTCCAGTTTGCCGCCTCAGAGGAGTGTGGATTTCAGTATCGAGTTAAAGTCTGGTACGAGACCCATCTCGAAGGCACATACAGGATGGCGCCTGTCGAGATGCTGGAGCTGAAGAAGCAACTCGAGGAGTTGGCTGAGAAGGGCTTCATTTGCCCTAGCGTGTCCCCATAGGGAGCACCTGTCCTCTTCGTATGGAAAAAGAACGGATCAGTGAGGTTATGCATAGATTACAAAGAGCTGAACAAGGTGACCATCAAGAACAAGTATCCACTGCCGCCATTGATGATTTGTTAGATCAGCTACAGGGAGCGACTGTGTTCTCCAGGATTTATCTGCGTTCCGGGTATCACCAGCTGAGGGAGAGGGAGCAGGATGTGCACAGTACAGCATTCCGGACCAGATATGGCCACTACGAGTTTGTAGTGATGCCATTTGGGCTTACGAATGCCCCATCCGTCTTTATGGAGTTGATGAACAGTATCTTCATCGACTTCCTGGATCAGTTTGTGGTGGTTTTTATTGATGACATTCTGGTATACTCTCGCAGTGGAGAAGAGCATGCAGGACATCTGAGGACTGTATTGCAGGTTTTGCGGGATAGAGAACTTTATGCTAAGTTCTCTAAGTGTGAGTTCTGGATGCCAGAGGTAGCATTCCTGGGTCATGTGGTTTCAGCTGAGGGGATCAAGGTGGATCCGGCGAAGATAGAGGCAGTAGCAGCATGGACTACACCGACGAACGTCAAGGAAGTACGTAGCTTCCTTGGCCTAGCTGGTTATTACAGACGCTTTGTGGAGGGATTTTCTGTGATTGCCCATCCACTGACGAGTTTGCTGAGGAAGACTACCAGATTTGTGTGGTCTGATCAGTATAGGCAGAGTTTTGAGGAGTTGAAGAGGCGTTTGACTTCTGCTCCTATTTTGGTACAGCCAGAGGGTACTGAGGATTTTGTGGTTTACAGTGATGCATCCAAGCTAGGCTTGGGATGTCTTTTGATGCAGCGAGGCAGAGTTATTGCTTATGCGTCTCGACAGCTGAAGATGTATGAGGAGAACTACCCGACTCATGATCTAGAGTTGGCAGCGGTAGTTCATGCACTGAAGATCTGGAGACATTACCTGTATGGTACTACATGTCAGATCTTCACAGACCATAAGAGCCTGAAGTATATTTTCACGCAGCGGGAATTGAATAACCGCCAGCGTAGGTGGCTCGAGCTAATCAAGGACTTTGGTTTAGAGATTTTGTACCATCCAGGGAAGGCGAACGTTGTCGCTGACGCCCTGAGGAGGAAGACGCCTCGAGAGCAGGCAATTATGAGATTGACAGTTCAACATCAGTTGCAGAGAGATTTGATCTGGTTAGAGTTGGACATCCAGTTTCCTGATGAGGATGGCCAGCTGTGTACTTTAGAGGTCCTTCCTGATCTGTTGGGCGAGATCCAACAGAAGCAGGAGACTTGCCCTACTTTGATGAGGATACGAGATAGGATGTCTCGGGATGAGGCACCACAGTTCCTGCTTGGAGCAGATGGATTTTTGAGGCGCCGCGGTCGCGTTTGTGTACCTGCCGAAACAGAGCTGAGGCAGAGGATTTTACAGGAGGCTCACTGTACACCTTACTATGTACATCCAGGTACGAGTAAGATGTATTAGGACTTGAGACGTATATATTGGTGGGGAGGGCTAAAGCCCGATGTGGCCAGATTTGTGGCACAGTGTGCGACCTGCCAGTAGGTAAAGATCGAGCATTTCAGACCTGGAGGTGAGCTCCATCCACTTCCTTTTCCACAGAGGAAGTGGGAGGACGTCACCATGGATTTTGTGACTGGACTGAGGTTGAGCTAGAGTTTTGATGCCATCTGGGTCATAGTAGTCAGATTGACGAAGACGACACGTTTCATTCCTATCAGGGAGACGTGGCCGGTGAGCAGATTAGCTGAGGAGTAAACTAGGCAGATAGTGAGACTCCATGGTGTACCGAGGACGATCGTCTCAGACAGAGATGGACGATTTACCTCGAATTCTGGCAGCAGATTCAGACTGCCCTGGGGACGAGCTTGCACTTCACGACTGCGTACCATCCTCAGATAGATGGCCAGTCAGAGAGGACCATTCAGACCTTGGAGGATATGCTGCGAGCTTGTGTGTTGGATTGGGGACAGGTGTGGACGGATCATCTCCCACTTGTTGAGTTCTCCTACAACAACAATTAGCCTACATCTATTGGGATGGCCCCATATGAGGCACTGTATGGACAGAGATGTCGTACCCCGTTATGCTGGGATGAGCAGAGAATTGTCAATGGTTTAACACCTGATCAGATTCAGAATGATATGGCTCGAGTAGCATTGATCAGAGAGCGTATGTTGACTGCGCAGAGCCGTCAGAAGTCTTATGCTGATAGGAGGCGTAGACCTCTAGAGTTCAGAGTTGGAGCCCATGTGTGGTTGAGAGTGTCCCCGACACGAGGTGTTAGGCATTTTGGCATTAAGGGGAAGTTGAGCCCCCGATATGTCGGACCGTTTGAGATTCTGGATCGAGTTGGGAGCGCAACTTACAGATTAGCCTTGCCTCCGAGATTAGAGGGTGTTCACCCTGTATTTCATGTGTCTCAGCTGAGGGAGTACATACCAGATCCGAGACACATCGTGAGTTATGATGATTTGGTGGTTGAGCCGGACCACACGTTTGTTGAGCATCCTATTGCAGTCCTAGAGCGAGGCATGAGACGCCTACGTTCGAAGGACATTCCTATGGTCAGGATACAGTGGTCGAGACGAGGACCCGAGGAGTCTACATGGGAGAGTGAGGATAGTATCTAGAGGAACTATCCAGAGTTCTATGCCGAGATAGGTGCACCAGTAGGATCACCGAGTAGATCTTAGTACTAGCTTGGTGAGTCTTATATGCTTACATGCTTATATGCTATGATATGTTTATTTCATGTTAGCCTTGATGTGATTACGTTCTTATTAGATCTTGTTATGCTAGTATGATTCTTGTTTATAGTTGGAGATGGTTCTTTCCTCCATGCTATTGTTATATGATAGGTTTAGCTGGAGATGGTTCTTTCCTCCATGCTATTTTGATGGACATAGTAGTGCTGGAGATGTTCTCCCTCCATGCCTTTCTGTTATGGTTATGATACGGCTAAAGATGTGATTCCTCTATGCCTTGTGATACGTTTATAGTTTGGCTAGAGATGGTTTTCCTCTAGGCCTTGGATAGTATAGTTTGCTGCTGGAGTGGATGAGTTCTTCCATGCTTATGCTTGAGGTTATAGAGAGTTTTACCTCGGCTTTAGAGTCCGAGTGGTTTCAGGACTTTGCAAGTTTCGGGACGAAAATTGTTTTTAGGGGGGTGAGATGTGAGAGCCCTGTTCTTTTGGACCGAGTCTTGGTCCTTAGCCGAGTTTGGCTTGGCCGAGATTGGTCTTACCGCACCCACGGGCCTGACTGCCGCCCCTGCGGGTTTCCGCCCCTGCGGCTCATGGAACCGCCCCTGGGTTTCCGGCGGCTGCAGCCAGTTTTGTTGACTCCCATGACCGTGCTTTACCTTTCACCCTTACTCCTTTGTTTTACCTTGTTGAGCAAGGGTTCCATTTCATTCCATGATCCAGCTTTCCTCACGTCCTTCTTGCTTCTCCTTCATCTTCTTTGATCTTGTTCTTGATTCTCCTTGGATTTGGAAGAGATTTGTTGTGGCTTTGATGATGATGATGCTTTTGATGAGTGTTGTTGTGCTTGGAAGCCAGTAAGAGTGTCGGTGATCATTCCTTTAGCTAACCACAGTTGTGGTAAGCTTCCTATTCTTTGTTCTTCTTCTCTAAGCTTGATTCTTCCTTTCTTTAGCTTAGGAGTAGATGTTTGATCATAGGATCACGTTCTACACCGTTGCCGCCCCCGCGCCTGGAAGCCGCAGCCCCTGCGGAAGCCGTGCCGCAGCACCCGCGCCAGCGCCCGCGCGTTGCCTACGTCTCTTGTCATCGCACATGCGGCTGCTCCCTGCCGCGCCTGCGGGTTATCCATTCCGCCCCTGCGTCCCTTGATCATGCAGGTGCGTCTTGTCCCGGGACTACCCATAGTTGGGTAGCTCCTTTCCTTTCCTAGTATGAGGGAACTAGTACCATGCTAGGTATCGGTTTATGATGAGTATGTTATAGATATGCCGGTTACGGCCTTGAGGTTTACGAGTTGGATATGATCCTTATGGATCCCTTGGGTCTAGGTGTGACCCCTTGGTGTGATAGGAGTTTGATATATATATATATTATATATATATTTTATATTTTTTTTTTTTTTTTTTTTTTTTTTTTTTTTTTTTTATATATATATATATATATGCCTTGTATATGCCGTGTCTTCTTCCAGTTTGGAGTGGACCAGAGGACTTACTTAGCTACTATCCTTATATTGGATGTATGCTTGAGTGGTGTGTGTGTTATATGCTTTATAGCATGTGTTATTATGGTCACCGACCTATGTTATATTGACCGGAGTTCTCCTCACAACTCCTTCTGGGCAGCCCATTGTAGTGGTCATGATAACCTTTTCCTTTTATCCCGTAGTGGAGTTTGGGAGGTTCTCTGTGGTCAGGCTAGATCTGGTATACGTGAAGGACCCTCACCACTCCCATAGGGTACACAGGAGATGTGCTGATACTACTCCAGCTGGCTAGAGCACTCAGAGGCGGGGATTATATTCCTCGTGTCACATATCTTCATATACATCTATTTATACGATTGAGTGATTTAACTTATTAAAGATAATAAACCGGGTAAATGTGTGATATCATGATGATGTGTTAATATTACTGATGTGTGTTTGTGCTCTAGCATCTTCTTATATATGTGTATAGTTAGCTAACGGTTTTATACCGTGTTGTAGATCCTTTGCAGGTTAGGAGAGCTGCAGAGTGATCTAGAGGGGTGATCTGCTGAGGGTTCCGTACACAGGGCGTATTCATGGGATATGGGTTATTTACGTTGTACGGATTCATGTTTTGACTTTGTACTCAGCAGTACCTTGTATCACCTTTTTGATATGTGTGTGTATATATATATATATATATATATATATATATATATATATATATATATATATATATATATATATATATATATATCAGTTTTATGTTTTGTTTTAATCTATTGTGCCTTGTTGTAAGATTCAGTGAACTTGTTGTCAGGCTAGGGTCAGGATCTATTGTGAGATTCTAGCCCAGTAGCACTCCGAATCCTATGGATTTGGGGTGTTACACCACTGATCATCAACTTGTTATTACCCTTCAAACTTGGCAACTAGAATCTCTATAAAGAACTTGAGATCCTATTATGGTGACTTAGTTTACTTTCAATCCCATTGTAATTGTGGTATTCCTTACCACTTCTCTCGAGAATGCCTTTCTAAAAGGACCAACCAAATTATAACCCTTCTTCGATCAATTGTCTAATATAAGCTTGTCTTAAGCTTATATGTCTAGATTTTACTTTGTAAATTTTATAATATATGGTATTTCATCATTAGTCTTATCTATTGCATTCATCTTATTACTCAATATTAACATGTCATAAATGTAAAGACATATTATTACGTTGTAACTAGAAGAATAGACTCGTGCTACACACGGGTCCACATATATTTATATATTATATTTATGTGTAAAAAAGTATAAGTTTTTGTTTAGTTAAATTTTATAATGCTTTTGTGCATGTTAAATAATTAAACTACACATATTAGAATCATTGTAATATCTTTTTATATCTGACCCGTTTTTAAAAATTGTCGGAAGTATGAAAATTTCAAGGGTTGTAGTTCCTTACAAAAATAGCATGCGATACTAAATTATGTGTCGACACACGTAAGTATGCTTATATGGTCAATACATACCATTATAATTTATAATCGCGTAATGCTTAAAATATTTAAAAGATCATTAAATTTTATTCATCCAAAAGAAAATTTATAACTAATTGTTATGAAAATCATAGTTATTATACATAGGATATAATTTAGGATTAATAGTAATTACAATAAATATAACAATTTTATTGCAAATATCACAATCTTACTTGTAATTTAGATTTTCATCAAACTTTGTGTAAACACATATATCCGTTCAATTGTGTTTAAAACCATATGACAAGATGGCACAATCAAAATTTGCATGCCACTACTTTGGAGCATGTTTTAATTCATACAAGGATTTTATCAGTTTGTGCACTTTTTTTTTCATTTTCAAAAATTATAAATCCTTTTGGTTGTTCCATAAACAACTCTTCACCAAATGGTCATTTAGAAAATATGTGTTAACGTCCATTTGATGCACCTCCAGTTTATACAACACGGCAACTGATAGAAGCACTCTAATATATGTTATTCGTGCTACCAGTGCGTATGCATCAAAGTAATCAATATACTCCTTTTGCCTATATCCTTTTGCACTAATCTAGCCTTACAAGTTTGTATCGTTCCATATGTATTGCACTTTATCCTAAATACCCAATTGTTGGACATTGGTTTCGACCCCTTAGGCAAGTCCACAAGAATCCAAGTTCTATGGGACATAATCGAATCCATTTCATTGTTTACAACTTCTTTCCAAATGCTACATCTCTTGATGACATGACTTATTTATAAAACTTAGGGTTGGGCATGGGACGGACGGGACGGATTAAGGTCATCTCACGTCCTATCCCGGCCATTATATATGGGACGGGGCTGGGACGGGCCTTGAGTTTTTTTACTAAAAACCATTGGGCCCTATCCCGGTTGGGACCGGGACAGGACGGGCCTTATCCCGCATGATCTATATAAAATTTCTTTTCGCCTTTTCGTTTTAAAAGTAACAATTTACGAAAGCAAATATTCATAGATATCCTTAAAACGAAAGACATTAAAATAGAATGTCGCAACAAGGTTTACAAAACATAGTTAACTTGTCAAGTTTAAACATCCAAAAATAAAATATAAGAACAAAATTACATAACTATCACTACTCTTTAAACAATGTCGCAACTGAGTTCAATTTTCCTTTGTCCTTTGTAAATGAATTTAGACAATTGTTAATTTAAAATAACAAAATTACATAATGATCACTTCTTAGGTTTATATATTTAATTATTTAATTTATATTTAAATTTTAATATATGCGGGACGGGACGGGTCTTGCGGGACGAGGAAGGTAAGGTTCATATCCCGTCCCGCAATATTTTTGGTGGGACAAGGCGGAACGGAATTTAAAATTTTTAGATGAAAAACCACCGGGATCGGGACGGGACCGGGACGGGTCCGGGATTTGCGGGATTTGTGCTCAACCCTAATAAAATTTAATATATACAACTATATGGTCTACTTGAAAGACAATTAGTCTGTCATTCAACAACTCGTTCCTTGAACCTTCAATTTTGAGCAATTCATCATTTGGTAATGAAAAATCATAACCATATTGTTATTGTATTTTAACATTTGACTCCTCCTTTGTTCAACTGGTTCGACAACTTGTCTCTTTCTTGATAAAGAAGTTGATGTATTCAATTTTATGGCATTTTTAACATTGTCACTAGTTGTATCCTACTGAATTTTGTTGTCATAAATTAAACATATCTAGATTCAACTATCAATTTTGATTTTACATCGAAAAACCTATAAACGTTTGAAAACTTTTTTTTTTGCTTAACCTAAAAATACCTTTAAATGCTTTAGGACCCAACTTATTCCTCTTAGGATTTGAAATCCTATAATATGTTGTGAAAATCATACTTTTAAATACTTTAAATTAGGTTGTCTACAACTCATATTTCATATGGTGACACCATATTTCTCCTTGAGGGTATTATTTTGTGTAAATGACAAGGTGTGGGTAAAGCTTCTCCCTACATATTTATACACTTTTTCATTCAACATCATTGCATTGACCATATCTTGATTCTTCCTTTCAACCAAACCATTATATTGCAGCGTGTAAGTTGTAGTTCTTTGGTGAATAATCTCATTAATTTTACATAATTCATTGAATTTGATTGAGAAGTATTCACCACCCCTATCACTTCTTAGAATCTTGATTTTTCTTCTCCTTTTGATTTTCTACTACAACCTTATAAATTTAAAATTTACCAAATGTCACATCTTGTTTCTTCATTAAATACACACAAATGTATCTACATTTGTCATTTGTAAAGGTGAAAAAATGCACATTTTCTCTTGACAATACAACATTTAACTCATAAATATCTAAATGAATAGGGTTTTTTTTGTATGAAAGAGGATTACTCCTCATGCATAAAGCACTTATTGAATGGAAACAAATTACAAACGAGTCAAAAGGGGAAAACAAACACCCCGAATATCATCCAACAAAATAGTTAAAGAACAAGAAGGAGGATTAAAGAGTCGATGAACCCCAACCTCGAGGGAGAAGGCATAGTTAGCCAACGAATCAACAACCCTATTTCCTTCCCTTAACGTGTGACCGAGATTAAGCGCCCAATCTTGGGAAACGAAGCCTTGACACCTCAGCACCAGGCTAAAAAGTGGGTGAGTAGCCCGAACACCCCTTTCGATCAATTCCAGCACCACGAGAGAATCCAATTCAAGATGCACCTGACGGAAGCCTCTATCCCAAGCCAACTCAAGTCCAATGATGACACCCCAGAGTTCCGCAGTAGGTATTGATGCCGAGCCAATGTTTGCAGCAACACCCTCAATCCAGTCTCCATTATCATCCCTAATAACCGCTCCCGCTCCTGCCAAACCACCATTACCTCTTGATGCTCCATCAGTGTTAACTTTCACCCAACCTCTCTTCGGCGCTTGCCATCCAACCAAAACCTCCCTTCTTGGTCGCGTCCCCCCATATAAATCGAACTTCCAGCCTCTCTTTGTTCATCGAATCTGTCTTGAAGAAACCGAATTTTGTCCTCCACGTTTTCCCCATCCCGGAAAATCCTATGATTCTGCCATCTCCATAACCACCGTACTGTGATCCCAAAGATCACATTCCATGCAATATTCGACACATTTATACTCTTGATACCCACATTCTCAAAGAACCATTCGTCTCAACTCAAGTTAAAGAAGGCCTCCTGATTACCAAACGGCACCAAAGCACGCCACACCGGTTCAGCATGCTTGCAATCCCTGAAGTAATGGACTAAATTTTCCTACACTGACGGGCATGACATACAACTATCATTGTTTTCCATATGACGTCTGAATCTCTTAACATTAGTGAGGATCGCCTTCCACGCCAGGAGCCACGTAAAATGACGTATTCTCTCTTGTACCTTTACTCCCCACACAGCCGTGAACAAGCCACTCCTAACGCTCGAAGCCTCACGAGTCCTGCAAATGTATTCATGCGCTGATTTTACCGAAAACTCTCCATCCCTCGAGCCCATCCAGCGGACGCAATCAACACGCTCAACATTATCCACCAGTCATGTCGAGGCCAACCTCAAGAAGGCTTGATTAGGGAGTAATCCATTCAACAGTATCCAGTTCCACCCCTGCCCTTGAACCCAATAATCCCGAACACTCTTGTGAAGATCAAGAAGTGTTAACTGCATCAAACACTCTTCAGATAACGGAGTCTCACCCAGCCATACCTCCGACCAAAACCTTGTAGTTCTCCCGCTAATCACCCCTTTTCCAATGCCTTTTGCGATCACTTCATTGAAGCTTCTCACAATACCACGCCAAATATAAGAATCACCCCCTTTATACACCAATAGGGACGGCCAACTCTCCTCCCCCACCTTGTATTTCCTGGATAAAACTCTAGCCCATATTTGATCACTGTGGTAAAACATCTTCCAGCATAGCTTACTTAGTAACGCTAAATTAATATCCTCGGCATAACGCAATCCCAACCCACCTTGCTGACGGGGACGACACACCTTATCCCAGTTTAAAAGATGGATCCTTCTATTTAAACTAGTAGATCCCCATAAAAAGTTCCTCCCAATCTTATCAAGTTCTCTGGTAATACTCTTCGGAAGCAATACCGTTTGCATAGTATACATCGGGATTGTATCTAAAACTAACTTCGTTAACACTGCTCTACCCACAAGACTTAAGGTTCTAGACTTCCAACCTGCCTGTCTCGATTTAACTTTCTCCAGTAAAGGACTAAAAGTCATTTTATTCACTCTATCATGCAATAACGGAATTCCCAAATACTTTCCTAAATTTCGGGTATACTGGATACCACTAGCCTCACTAAGCTGTTGTTCCAACTCCCCACGCAAATTATGTGAGACAAAGAGGTGTGACTTAGCCAAGCTCACAAGCTGCCCAGAAGCACAACAAAATTCCTCAATGATGTTTTTAATCACTTGAACTTGTGAAACTGAAGCCTCTGCAAACAGAAGAATGTCATCAGCAAAAAATAGGTATGAGATCTTAGGTCCACCACTCGACAAAGAAATAGGTTTCCACGATCCCTCCCGCACAGCCCTGTCAATCAATTGACCCAATCTTTCCAAGCAAAGAACAAAGATGTAGGGGGAAAGGGGATCTCCTTGTCTAAGACCCCGGGTCATAGGAAAAGAAACCGTTTTTTCCCCATTCCAAAATACACGCATGGTTCCTGTCGAGACACATTTCAAAACTTTGTCAATCTCCTTTGGGGTAACTTAAGATCCTTAAGAGTTTCCTCAACAAACTCCCATCTCATACAATCATACGCTTTCTCGAGATCCAGCTTGAAGATCATCCATCCCTTCCTACCTTTCTTCTTTTTCATAGTATGGATTGCTTCTTGCACTAGCACCACATTATCCGAACTTAACCGTCCCGGAATAAAACTGCATTGCATTGGGCTAGTAACCACATTCATTACCTCCTTAATCCTATTCGCAAGGATCTTTGTAATGGTCTTGTAGCACACATTGCAAAGACTAATAGGGCGGAACTGATTAATAAATTCCGGTCTATCAATCTTGCCTATCAGTACAATCAGCGTCTCATTCGTTGAAGGCGGTAACACCCCATTCGTATTGAAATCCATGACGAAAGAAATCAACGACGCTCCAACCTCCTTCCAAAGCTTCTGATAAAAAATCGGTTGGAACCCATCCGGTCCCGGAGCCTTAAGTGCGCCCATTGATTTAACCGCTTGCATTATTTCCTTTTCTTCGATTGGCCTATCAAGAGAATTTAGCTGATCGTTACTAAGCAGAGGGAATTCACCTAGACTAGTCAACAAACGTCCCGGAAGATCACTTGGTCCATAAAGGTTCTTGAAAAATTCAAGAGCATGTCGTTCCAGCATCTCCATGTCCTGACACCAATCCCCATTCTCTAATCGCAACGATTCAATCCTGTTACGTTGTCTCCTAATCAGGGTTGAAAGATGGAAAAAAGACGTGTTTCTATCTCCACACTTCAACCACTGCTGCCTTGATTTATGTGCCCATAATGTCTCTTCTTGCTCAAGAACAACATCAATCTGCTTCACCACCTCGGCCTCTCTAGCAATAAATTCGATTGTGGTCTCTCTAGCTAAATCCGCAGTGATTTGATTCAGTGTTGTCATCAAACTTGCTTTTCTAGCATGAATATCTCCAAACACTCTCCAGTTCCATTCTCTAAGCACTTTTTGGAGTTTGCTCAGAGCCAAGGGAAGGTGTGTCACCCTATCCCATGCACTCGCAATCAGCCCGGCAAAATCAGGATGAGTAAACCACGCCGCCTGAAAACGAAACGGTCTATTTCTCCGATTACTCCTCCACGACCCTTCCAAATTCAGCAAAAGGGGATTGTGATCAGACGAAAGCCTAAGGAGATGACAAACACTCACTTCCGGCCACTCCACTCTACCAGTCAAGTTCACCAAAACTCTATCAAGGCGTTTAGATAACCTCGTCCTCTCCTCCCTCCCTCTAGCCCACGTAAACGGAGACCCTTGGAAGCCTAAATCGATGAGTTGATTTTCTTCTATCCAACTCCCGAACTCTAAAGCCGTCCTATCCAATCTTCCCGAACCACCCAACCTTTCTTCAAGGCTTCTTATTACATTAAAATCTCCTCCAACAAAAAGAGGGCTATCAATCTCTCTCGTAATGTTCCCAATCTCCTCCCACACATTTTCTCTATGCCGGGGATCTGGACATACATAGACTGCTATCACATGAACCACCATAGTTCCCTCACCAACACTCATATGAACAAACTGTCTGTCCTTCCGGAGAATAGTAAGCTTACAAACCCCAGCATTCCAAAGAAACCAAATACCTCCTCTTTGACCCACAGCCTCAACTCTCTCCACTGAATCGAAACCCATCCTATTGCAAATGACGTCAGCAATATCTCCCGAACAATGGGCTTCAAAGAGAGCTACAAAATCAGGTTTATACTTACGAAGCATGTATCTCATGGACCGTCGGAAACTGGACTTCACAGTTCCGAAACAATTCCAGAAAAGACCTATCATTAAACTATTAAACAAGAGAAACAAGGTTCCCTTAAGACTGGGAATCAGGAACAATCGACACCTGGGAATCCCCTACACCCATATCCGTGTCTATATCCATAGTTGGGCCCCTGCCTTCATTAGATATTCCTTCTCCCTGTACATTCGTGTCTCCATTGCCAAATGTTATGGCCTTCGACACTGCTCGGTTGAGGATTTTAACTTGTTGAATCTCCTTTGGTGCTTCCTTCCCTTTCATCACAGGCAAAACCTTGTCAGAACATGTACTTGTGGAAGCACCGTTTCCATCTTTTGACTTCAAAATCAATGCACGTCCAGTCAGCACTTTATTCACATTGATTCTCTCCCCCTCCGATCTAGCCCCTTCACTCGATCTATTAGTTCTATATCTCTTCTTGGACTTAAGGTTAGTCACAAAACCTTCACCCGGGTTCCCAACTCTATACATAGGTTTGTTACCCTTATCTGCAAACCTCCCCGAACCCGCATTCACAACATCCCCTTCAACTGTCTGTCTATTATCGAAAAAACCCTCTTTATTCCCCATCAGATTGACACGTGCCTTATCTTTATTCTTCTTTTGCCTTCTGGGGACCACCATCCACGGGCCCAAATCCGACTCTTCCTGCTCCACGAGTGTTCTCCCAACTACCCTATGCACGTTCCCTTCTTCCAGTCTTTCCATATCCGGATTAGGCACTTCATTTGGACCAACTTCCTGACGGACTAACACCTCTTTCATGACTTTACAGGCTTCCTTATTATGGCCATAGCATCCACATTTAAAGCAAATAATGTGGAGATTTTCGTACTCCAACAACAACCTTTTTCCATTTAGCATCACGTCACCCTTTAGAGGCCTCGTAAGGTCAATACGGACACAAATCCTGGCAAATCTTCCTCGAGTTAGGTGAATCGTATTTTCATCAATCTTCAAGGGGGTACCAATGGCAGACGCAATCGCTTTCAGAACACTACTATTATACATGGAAAACGGAAGTCCCGAAATCCTAACCCATACACCCGTAGAATTAATCACCGATGACATTGGATCAAAAGTTGAATCCCATTGCTGCATAAGTAAATAGTGGCCAAATATATTCCAGGGACCCCCTGTCAGAACATCAAGCATATTTGTCTCTCTTTCAAACCGGACCATATAAAACTCATTAGGGAGGTGAAGAATAGTCCATCCCCTTTTCAGTTTCCATATTCATCGAAGAGTTCGATCCAAAACATTGAATGATATCATTCTACCCAACACTTTCACCACTACTGAATTTCTCCACGGCGCATCAACACTTGGACGACCTCAGGTGCCACAGTTACCAATGGGGTTCCATCCTGCCCCTTAGGATAAGTAATCTGGATTTTCCTAGATTCCAGCAAGTCCTCTTGGAATAAAGGAAGGCGGCGCCATGAATTTTCACCGAAAAGCATTTGACTCCAGGATCTCGTTCCATCTGGAGGGTCCCCAGGTGGACCAGGCTGTCCTCGTTGATCTTCTATGCGGTTAGGGTTGGAAAGCTCAAAGCTTTGGTTCCAATCATTGTTGGCGGCGCTAGGGTTTGCAGCAAAGGGAACAGGCGTCTCGGGATTCGCCATCGCTCTCTTTTTCATTTTAGGAGGCTCCTATCAAAAAAAAATATCTAAATGAATAGATATGATATATCATTAATCGTCTCTACTATAGGAAAAGGTCTTATTTACATTTTTTCTTGCACAAAAATTTCACAATCTTTATTTGTAGAGTTAAAGTCTCTACTGATCGTACCATTTTTAGACATAAACTTTAGTGTTCTAAAATTAACACGAGTGCATCTGAATGCCATAAATCCGAGGACACAATAGAATAAGTAGAAGTAGTATTATTTTTATTGATAGTACTAAGTTTAAACCTTCCATTACATGAGTATCATTTGCCGATGAATATTACGCCCTTAGTTAAAATTAGTTTATTTGATTCTAACAAAACCTTTATACCGTCCTTACATAGAAGAGTTGAAGAAACTAGATTTTTTCTAATATCAAGAGCATGTAACATTTGTCACCTTTAACTTTTTTCAAAACTAAACTAAATGTAAATGTCTCCCAATCTCATCACCTTAGACACGTTATTATTGCCCATTAAGACACCATCATCCTTCTCGAAAGCTTTGTAGTTCGTGAACTGGGAGAGATCATTACATACATTGTATTGTAGTACCAAAGTCATACCAATACTCCTTGGTGATCACTGTTGAAACCCTGTTCAATTTAGTGACCATGTCAATCTACTAGTTAAAAATCATTGCAACAATTTCAGGAACATCTTTATCATCCATGTTGACTTGCATGTTTCCAATTTCTTGTTAGCTTTTTCTTCTAGATTTTACATTTTCTTTTGAAATGCCCAAATTTGTGACAAAATTGGCATTTGAGTATATGTTATCATTCGTCTCCTTCTTTGACCTTTTGTTGGTGTTTTCTTCGTAAGATTCATTTCTTTTGTTTCCTGCATTCTTTTCTGAACACTTACCATCAATATTATTAACCTTTGATTCATAATCCAACTGTTTACTATATTGCTTTCTGGTTTCATCCTCTATCCTTAAATGTTTTTGAAATTTTTCCAAGGATAATGCTTATGTGTTGTGCAAAAGTATCCTACTATAGTTATTTCAATAGGAAGGTAGTTCTACAATCATGGCTCTTGAAAATATTATTTCGATTCTTTAAGTCTGTTAACTATACTCAACAAATCATTAACCTAATCCATCATGAGTAGATAAGTTTTCATTGAAAATTCAAAGTACTTCATAATAAGAAACTTATCTACTCCCCATTTCTCATTGTTGTATCTAGTTTTCAAGCGTCGCTCATATCTCCTTGGGTGATTTGATGACTGTAAACAGATTGTATAATATGTTTCATAGTCGGTTCAAGATATGACCTCTACATAGGACTTCATCTTCTTCGCTTTTGTTTTTAGGGTCTTTGATTTCTAAGCTTTCTTCTTCTACTTGCAGTTGTAAACGTATGGTTCATCTTCCGACACATAGGAAATCTTCAAGGTTGTTAGTAAGATCATCATCTAGTCCTTCCAACTTTTTGTAGTTAATTCCATCAAATTTATCTGATTTGAAGAAGTCTTGATTCATTAACGTTAGAATTGCTTCTTGTGATTCGCCTCCATCACAACATATCACTTTAACATTGTTGGAAATTAGGATGTAGAAATTGATTGGAGGCGTGAAAAGATCACCATCTTTAAAGCAATATTTGTCCCCTTTAATTGTTTTAGGGTTTTAGCCAAATTCACCTCCCAAGATACAACAAAGCCCGAAACGAAACAAACAGCTAATCTCATTTCCTTCTTGTATTTTTTGTAAAGAAACGATCCTCTATTTATAATAAATTTTCTGAATCTGTTTACGACATTAAAATTAAGATTAAAATTAAGAATTGGGTTGACAAGAGTTAGGGAGTTATTTAACCGATCTAATCCGTCCCAAGAAAGATCACAACCGTTGATCTATTAAACAAACCAACTTTTAATCTAAACAATAGATTTTCAATAAATCTATCTACTCTTTTTAATAAGTTTTTAGAATCACTTTTTTTTTTTTGGAAATTCTGGATGGTTCCCTTCTACTTTTGACTTTTTTTTGGGATTATATTCTTCTACCATTCATAAGATACAATTTAAGAAAAAAAGATATATTATTTGCTTGTTATTTCTAATAGTAATTATAAAGGCATAAATAATTTCTTGATTGAATAACTTTTTTTTTGTTCCCTTATATTGTTAATGAAAATTTAATTTATGAAAGGTAGAAGGACATCATCCGAAAATCTAAAATTCAAGGGCAACATCCGAAAACAGAAAAACGTCCCTGATGTCTCAATAGCCCGTCCCATGATAAACTGCGGTGCCTCTCATCGGGACATCCTGTCCCGGATCCTCATCAAAATGGGACATCTCTCCTGCTTCTGCAGGATCTCACCGCACAGGTCAGGTAATATCTCTAACTCGGACAAACAACAGTCCGTACCCGAAAACCGGATATCCAACTCCAAACCTATCAAATCCCTCTGCAACTGAGGCTGAACCGTAAGCCGAACTATAGCCTCCTCTCGAGGAGTCCTCCTACTCAAAGCATCGGCGACTACGTTCGCCTTACCCGGATGGTACAAAATCTCTAAGTCAAAGTCCTTAATCAGCTCCAACCATCTCCTCTGGCGGTTATTCAACTCCCGCTGAGTGAATATATGCTTCAGACTCTTATGGTCTGTGAAGATCTGGCACGTAGCCCCGTACAAGTAATGTCGCCAGATCTTCAGGGCATGAAACACTGCCTCTAGCTCAAGATCATGGGTAGGGTAATTCTCCTCGTACGGCTTCCGATGCCGAAAAGCGTACGCAATAACCCTACCACTCTACATCAAAACACACTCCAATCCTAGCTTGGAGGCATCACTATACACTACAAAAACCTCCACGCCCTCAGGCTGGGCTAAAACAGGAGCGGAGGTCAACCTCTTCTTCAGCTCCTCGAAACTGTGCTGATAAGGCTAGGACCAAACGAACCTGGTAGACTTCCTCAGCAAGGAAGTGAGCGGTCGTGCCATCACGGAGAAACCGTCAACAAAACGGCGGTAGTATCCGCTAAGCCCAAGAAAACTGCGCACCTCCTTGACCGTCCTAGGAGGCGGCCATGAGGAAACAGACTCTATTTTCGCCGGGTCAACCAAGACACCTTCGGCGGAAACTATATGACCCAAGAATGCCACCTAGGACATCCTGAACTCGCACTCAGAGAGCTTAGCGCAAAGCTCTCTATCTTGGAGGACTCGAAGCACCGCCCTCAGGTGTCCCTCGTGCTCCTCCCTACTCCGGGAGTAACCTAAGATGTCGTCTATAAACACTACCACAAACTGGTCTAAGGAGTCGATGAAGATTCCGTTCATCAAATCCATGAAGACGGCGGTGCATTCATGAGCCCGAATGGTATCACGACAAACTCATAATGGCCGTATCTCGTCCTGAATGTCGTCTTTGGCACGTCCTCCTCTCTCGATTGATACACTTGAAACGCCGGGTGAACACCCTTTACTCTTAGCGGCCATGCCAGCCGGTAAAACACTTTGTCAACTTGCGCTAAGATCTCAAAAAGGTCCGATGTATCGGAAACTCAACTTCCTTCTCGGGTCTTCCTCACTACAACATTTCCATTATGTTTCTTCTTTGCTTGTCTCTAATAAAGAAGATCGAACTTCCAATTTACACCGTTGGCTTTGGTTCTTGTCAAACCAAACTTCGATGTTACTTTTCCTCAATTCTTGTTGCAAGTTATAAGTAATGAAGGAAGTACCTTGCTTCACACTGCTTCTACTAACGAGACATGTATGTTATAACTTTTACATCGTCTCTCGATACTCAATCAAGACCATGTCTTGAAGAATCGCTTGTACACTTCAAACCGATCGTACCTCGAGGCAATTTCCAAAACAGTTGCACCAATGAATCCCCTTTTAACTCTCAACAACTCCATTGTCCATTTTCGTCCCACTCAATACTTCATCGTCATCCGGAGTAGGTTAGTCATAGATGGTGTTACTTGGAGAATCTCTCCACAATCCGGTAATGATCAGCCCATCCAAGAAACTTGCAACTTCTTTCCCATCCTTTGGGGGTTGTAATCCCGAGACAACTGTTCATACAACTTCTCTCTTCTTCGAGAGTAGACTAGAATGTCCTATTCGGGCATTACTAAGCCCATATGGAATCACTACAACTCGTGGTGACCATGGTTTGTCCAGAATGCGATGTTTGCATTACCCCGGTCTCGACTTCTCAATTGGTGACAATCAAACCTTAACTCGTTTTTAGAAGAGACCACCGACCCTTGCAACCGGTCGAGTAGATCATCTATACGTGGTAAGGGGGTACTTGTTCTTCATTGTAATCTTGTTCGGTTCATTGTAGTCGATGTACAAATGAAGATAACCGTCTCTCTTTTCGCAAACTGGTGTTCTCCATAACAACTTCAAATCAAGAGTTTAAGATATAATCTAAGCTCTTGTTACCGTTCCTTTATGATTCCACAGCCTGGTTACTCTCCCCCACACTCATCCATAGACCACCCGCACATGCGTGTTCTCCGTTGTCACCAATTAGCTAATAACTGACCTTCTCACGTGTCAATGACTTACCATTCTTCTATGCTTCCATGTTACCATTCTCATGAAGGCTACCCTCTCGGGGTACCTTAAACTCCGTTAACTCATTCTTCATTCCACGCTTCCTTTTCCTTCAGCGAGATAAATATACCCTTCTCGGCGTTGTTGAGTCACATGACTCGCCTTCATAGGCTTAACCGCGCTTCATGATATCTTGTAAGTGCGTCTTCTCAAAATCTCTAACGTTAGTTAGCATCACGTGTTGCTCTCATTTTCTTAGGATCATCATTTATACCTACTCCATCCTTTTTGGTGTTCCTTCGCCTTATCGTCATAGCAGAAACCGGTCAACTCCGCGTAAATCCCCACCTTGCCATTCTTCTCATAACTCTCGTAATGTTAATTCTTCACTTAATGGTACCTCGTAAGCTTAACTTACGGTATCTTACATTTTTCCCACTTGGTTCGATCACGTTTCTCATCTTGACTCCAAAGCTTAGGAGCGTCTAAGGAAAGCTTCACTTCTCGTGATGGAACACCGACTTTAACCTTGTTAGAATGCACCCATCTCCTCCTTGATTCGCATCTTTAGTTGTCCACGCGTCTTCTTGACGAACTTAAGTTTGCTATCTCCATTGTTCTTGTCGTATGTAGTCCTCAAACATGGTAGCTCCAATGGATGCTCCCCTGGTCCTGGAAGATGGAGAACTCTACGCCCCGGACCTCCCAACGGTCCTATCCCTAGCCTCGGGAACAATGCTCTCTGTGACGTCCTCTACGGGGACCTCGACTGCTAGTGCACCCACAACTGGCGGGTCCACAATGGGGATACGTCCCCGACCTCTCGCGCCTGGAGGTCTTCCTACTCGTCCCCGTCTCGGGACGGTAGGAGAAAGAGGGGGTCTACCCCTGGCGGGTCCTACGTAAACGGTAGCTCTCATACGTGTCATCTAATAGCGTATGGCATTTACTTATGTATAAATACATAGGTAATACTTACGACCTCGGTATGATAAAACTTCTAAAGGAATAAAGGTAAGCATGATCACAATATACATCCAAGGCATTCAAGCCCAAAACATCCTAAGGTCACATACATAACTAGGTACATACAATTCCAAAAACATCCTAAGGCCATATATAAATAACTACGTAATAATATACATACATACATCAACTCTAGAGATCTAAGTCGCCGAGGTTTGCGGAAGGAGTGGTGGTCCCGTACATTCTAACCCAAACCCGACTCATGCACATGATTTTGAAAACGAAAAGTCAGAACCCGTGTGGGTTCTGTTTTATCCCTCATTCGGCCTTTAAAAAGATTGCGAGTGCCATTGTTGTCAATCTAGGGCTCTGATACCACTTTTGTAACAACCCAAATCCGCGGGACTCGGGATGCTACGGGCGAGACCTCACAATGGGTCCCGACCCTTAGCTTGACAACAATTTCACCGGACCATTCCAACAAGGCACAAATAAAGGCGAAAACTCAAAACATTTTAATGTATGAGAAAACTGAAAAGTAAAGACTACAAAGTGGAAACTCGGCCGAGTCCTCAAAACATCACAACTCCGATAAAAGAACCAAACCGTACTACATAATCCACAATACAAAGACATATCCCAAAAACGTCCCCGTCCTATGATGTACGGAGACCCCGGCTGTCCACTCCTCCACCTCACTCGGTGGCATCCCTAACCTGCAAGTCATCTACAACCACGGTTTAAAACCGTTAGCTAATATTCGAAGCATTAGAAAAGAGGTAAAGGCACAAACACACGGATAGCACATAACATAAAACACGCAAGTCCGGTTTATTATCTTTATATTATTAAGTCGTATCCCGTTCTAATTCAACTTAGGTTTGTGACACGAGACCACCGTGGTCTCGCCTCGGTCCCTCCTACCAGCAAGGAATGGTACGGATGCACCCGACCGTATACCCGCCGGGCCAGTCGCCAAGATCCTCCGAGTCCCAGGCAAGGCTAGGCAAAAGATGTCACCGCCCGTTATCATACACTTGGGCCAACATATATATAAGGTTGGTGGTCCTATTTACCGGTTTAGTTGTTTATAACAAGAACATAAACACACACCACCAAACACATATCAATGCTAATACATAAAATACGAGCTAAGTAAGTCCGGAGACTTACCTCGTCACCAAACCCAAGTCACCACACTCTTGCTTCCTTAAGGAGGAAGCCCACAACCTGCTCACAAGAGATATGCATATCAATACATACTCACTCTCAAGAAGTCTTAGACTTCACTCTAGTGATCTAAGCAAGATCACCTAACCCTCAAGCTAGGAATGCATCCTAGGTCCCAAGTACTCATCACACTCTCCACACATGAAAGTAACACCCAACAGTTCACAATCTCACAACATATTAATCCTCAACCAAATAGGCACAAGCTAGCCTAGAAGGTCCATCATGCTCACATGCTCATATCCATCAACTATAACGAGCCTTAACAGCTCCTAGGTTCACAACCACTAAGTGGCATTCTCAAGCTACTCTAGGCCATCCTAAGCATGCTACTAACATGATACAAATATAAAGCTAAGGAAGGAACGAAGAGGAAGGGAGAGGAGGAACCTAATGTCGAAGAAACGCAGCCGCGGAGTCAAGTTGGCACCCCGGCGGAGCAGACACCGCCCCTGCGGAAGGCTGGAGCCGCCCCAGCGGTCTTCTGGCGGAGCAGGCACCGCCCCTGCGGTGGCAGGAGCCGCCCCTGCGGCGGTTTGGGCCGCCCCTACGGCTGTGGTCAGCCGCACATGCGGCGGTCCGGCGTCCTGGAGCCCGGAGCCGCACCTGCGGCGTGATGAGCCGCAGCTGCGGTGGTCTATGGCCGCCGATGCGGCTGTGTTGTGCCGCACCTGCAGCGGGCCTGTGACACCCAAAATCCGTAGGACTCGGAGTGCTACTGGGCTAGGATCTCACAATGGATCTTGACCCTAGCCTGACAACAATTTCACTGATCTTAAAACAAGGCACCGATAGATTAAAACAAAATATGAAACTGATATATAAATATCAAAAGGTTTATACAAGTACTGTTGAGTACAACAAAATATAACCATAAACATAGTCAAAATATCCTATCCCATGAGGACGACCCAGTGTACGGAGCCCTCTGCAGATCACCCCTCTGGATCACTCTGCAGTTCTCCTAACCTGAAAAGGATCTACAACACGGCATAACACCGTTAGCTAACCATACACATATATAAGAAGATGCTAGAGCACAAACACACATCAGAAATCTTAACACATCACCATGCTTTCACACATTTACCCGGTTCATTATCTTTATAAAGTCCAGCAATCAACTCGTATATATATCCATATAAACATATGTGACACGAGGAATATATAATCCTCGCCTCTGAGTCCAATAGCCAGCTGGAATGGTGCTTGGAACACCACCCCGTGTACCCTAAGGAAATGGGGAGTGCCCGAACCGTTTACCTGGCCTGCCTACAGAGAACCTCCCAGACTCCCGGCGGAATGAAAGGGCAAGTTATCACGACCCTACAATGGGCAAGCAATATACCATAGATCAGTGATAACCAAAACGCATGCTATCAAACATATACCACACACCACTCATGCACACATCCAATATAGGGATGGCAACTAAGTAAGTCCTACGGACTTACCTCAATCTCGGAAGTAATCCCAACTATGATCAACTCTCAGATACGTCCACTCCAATCTGGAGGACAACACGGCCTATACAAGGCATACATATATACATATCAATCTACTATCACACAAAGAGGCCACACCTAGACCCAAGGGATCCATATATAGGGATCATATCCAACTCGTAAACCTCAAAGCCCTAACCGGCATATCTATATCATACTCATCATCATCCGATACCTAGCATAATACTAAGTCCCTCATACTAGGAAAGGAAAAGAACTACCCAACTATAGGTAGTCCCGGGACGAGACACACCTGCGTGATCAAGGGACGCAGGGGCGGAATAGACAACCCGCAGGCGCGGCAGGGAGCAGCCGCATGTGCGGTGACAAGAGACGTAGGCAACGCAGGCAAGGTGCGGGCGCTGGCGCGGGTGCTGCGGCACGGCTTCCGCAGGGGCTGCGGCTTCCAGGCGCGGGGGCGGCAACGGTGTAGAACGTGATCCCGCGGCTTCTCTTCGGCTCTTCACGTGATCAAATCACGTCTTCTCTCATCCAAAACCACACACATACATATACATACACATTCCATGATCAATCTATAATCAATACATCTAATCCTAAGTTAAGGAAGGAAGAGAAGAGGGAGAAGAAAGCTTACCACAGCTGTGGCCTAACCAGGAACTTCTCACCACTAGCTCCTCAGCTGGCTTCCAAGCTCAGCCATGTACATCATCAACCAACATCAACAACCCAAACCAAAACACTACTAAACTCAAGAGAGATCAAGAACAAGATCAAGAAGGATGAAGGAGAAGCAAGGAGGACGTAGGGCTAGAATGGAGAAGTGAAGAAGGTAACCCTTGCTCAGCAAGGAAAAGAAAGAAGTAAGCAAAGTGTAAAGCATGGGTCAAAGGAGTCAACAAAACCGGTTGCAGCCGCCGGAAACCGCAGGGGCGGTTCCCTGAGCCGCAGGGGCGGCAGACATGCCCGCGGGTGCGGAAAGGCCAATCTCGGCTAAGGTCCAATCTCGGTCCGAAAGACTAAGGCTCTTACATCTCACCCCCCTAAAAACAAGTTTCGTCCCGAAACTTGCAAAGTCCTGAAACCACTCGGACTCATAAGCCGAGGTACAACTCTCTCTATAACCTCAACATAAGCATGGAGGAATGCATCAACTCCAGCATCAAAACACTATCCAAGGCCTAGAGGAACCATCTCTAGCCTGCTATAAACACATCACAAGGCATCGAGGAATCACATCTCTAGCCGTATCATACTCATAACAGAAAGGCATGTAGGAAGAACATCTCCAGCACTACTACGTCCATCAAAATAGCATGGAGGAAAGAACCATCTCCAGCTAAACCTATCATAACACCATAGCATGGAGGAAAGAACCATCTCCAGCTATAAACAATAGTCATACTAGCACAACAAGATCTAATAAGATCATAATCACATCAAAGCTAGCACGAAATAAACACATCATAGCATATAAGCACATAAGACTCACCACGATAGTACTAAGATCTACTCGGTGATCCTACTGGTGCACCTATCTCGGCATAGAACTCTGGATAGTTCCTCTGGATACTATCCTCAGCCTCCCATGTAGCCTCATCCGGTCCTCGTCTCGACCACTGTATCCTCAACATAGGTATGTCCTTCGAACGCAGGCGTCTCATACCTCGTTCTAGGATTGTAATCGGATGCTCAACAAAAGTGTGGTCCGGCTCAACCACCAAATCATCATAACTCACGATGTGTCTCGGATCTGGTATATACTCCTTCAGCTGAGACACGTGAAACACAGGGTGAACACCCTCTAATCTCGGCGGTAAGACCAACCTGTAAGCTGCGCTCCCAACTCGATCCAAAATCTCGAACGGTCCGACATATCGGGGGCTCAACTTCCCCTTAATGCCAAAACGCCTAACACCTCGTGTCGGGGACACTCTCAGCCACACAAGGGCTCCAACTCTGAACTCTAGAGGTTTACGCCTCCTATCAGCATACGACTTCTGACGGCTCTGGGTAGTCAGCATCCGCTCTCGAACCAGTGCTACTCGAGCTACATCATCCTGAATCTAATCAGATGCTAAACCACTAACACTGCTCTACTCATCCCAGCATAACGGTGTACGACATCTCTGCCCATACAGTGCCTCATATGGGGCCATCCCCATCGATGCATGCCAGTTGTTGTTGTATGAGAACTCAACAAGTGGGAGATGATCCGTCCACACTTGTCTCCAATCCAACACACAAGCACGCAGCATATCCTCCCGGGTCTGAATGGTCCTCTCTGACTGACCATCTGTCTGAGGATGGAACGCAGTCGTAAAGTGCAAACTCGTCCCAGGGCAGTCTGAATCTGCTGCCAGGATCTCGAGGTAAATCGTCCATCTCTGTTTGAGACGATAGTCCTCGGTACACCATGGAGTCTCACTATCTGCCTAGTGTACTCCTCTGCTAATCTGCTCACCGGCCACGTCTCTCTAATGGGAATGAAAAGTGCCGTCTTCGTCAATCTGTCCACAATAACCCAGATAGCATTAAAACTCCGACTCAGCCTCAGTCCAGTCACAAAGTCCATGGTGACGTCCTCCCACTTCCTCTGTGGAGCAGGAAGTGGATGGAGCTCACCTCCAGGTCTACAATGCTCTATCTTGACCTGCTGGCAAGTCGCACACTGTGCCACAAACCTGGCCACATCGGGCTTCAGCCCTCCCCACCAATATAAACGTCTCAGATCCTGATACATCTTACTCGTACCTGGATGTACAAAGTAAGGTGTACAGTGAGCCTCTTGTAAAATTCTCTGTCTCAACTCTATATCAGCAGGTACACAGACGCGACCACGGCGTCTCAATACTCCATCCGCTCCCAGAAGAAATTGTGGTGCCTCATCCTGAGACATCCGCTCTTTGATCCTCATCAAAGTCGGGCAGGTCTCCTGCTTCTGTTGGATCTCACCCAATAGATCATGTAGAACCTCTAAAGTACTCAGCCGGGCATCCTCATCAGGAAACTGGATGTCCAACTCCAGCCAGATCAAATCTCTCTGTAACCGTTGCTAAATTGTCAGCCTCGCAATCGCCTGCTCTCGAGGCGTCTTCCTGCTCAAGGCGTCGGCGACAACGTTCGCCTTCTCCGGATGATACAGAATCTCCAGATCAAAATCCATGATCAGCTCAAGCCACCTACGTTGGCGGTTATTCAACTCCCGCTGCGTGAAAATGTACTTCAGACTTTGATGGTCTGTGAAGATCTGACATGTAACACCATACAGGTAATGTCTCTAGATCTTCAGTGCATGAACTACTGCTGCCAACTCCAGATCATGAGTCGGGTAGTTCGCCTCATACGTCTTCAGCTTTCTAGACGCATATGCAATCACTCTGCCCCGCTGCATCAACACACATCCCAAGCCTAGCTTGGATGCATCACTGTATACTACAAAATCCTCTATACCCTCTGGCTGTGCCAAAACAGGAGCAGAAGTCAGACGTCTCTTCAGCTCCTCAAAACTCTGCATACACTGATTAGACCACACGAATCTGGTAGTCCTCCTCAGTAAACTCGTCAGTGGACGGGCAATCACAGAAAATCCCTCCACAAAGCGTTTGTAATAACCGGCTAGGCCAAGGAAACAACGTACTTCCTTGACGTTCGTCGGTGTAGTCCATGCAGCTACTGCCTCTATCTTCGCCGGATCAACCTTGATCCCCTCGGAGGATACAATGTGACCCAGGAATGCTACCTCTGGCATCCAGAACTCGCACTTAGAGAAATTAGCATAAAGTTCTCTATCCCGCAAAACCTGCAATACAGTCCTCAGATGTCCTGCATGCTCCTCTCTGCTACGAGAGTATACCAGAATATCATCTATGAAGACCACCACAAAATGATCCAGGAAGTCGATGAAGATACTGTTCATCAACTCCATAAAGACGGTTGGGGCATTCGTAAGCCCAAATGGCATTACTAAAAACTCGTAGTGTCCATATCTGGTCCTGAATGTTGTCCTATGCACATCATGCTCTGTCACCCTCAGTTGGTGATACCCGGAACGCAGATCAATCCTGGAGAACATTGTCGCTCCCTGAAGCTAATCTAACAAGTCATCAATACGCGGCAATGGATACTTGTTCTTGATGGTCACCTTGTTCAGCTCTCTGTAATCAATACACGGTCTAAACGATCCGTCTTTCTTCCGTACGAAGAGGACAGGTGCTCCCCATGGGGACACGCTAGGGCGAATGAAGCCCTTCTCAGCCAGTTCCTCCAGTTGCTTCTTCAGCTCCAGCATCTCGACAGGCGTCATCCGGTATGGGGCCTTCGAGATCGGTCTCGTACCAGGCTCTTAACTCGATGCCAAAATCCACACTCCTCTGAGGCGGCAAACTGGACGGCTCAGCAAATACATCTGTAAACTCGCAAACCACAGGAATATCCTCTAATGCTGGACTCTCCCCCTCTTTCATGGCATAACACAAGAAGGCATCACAACCCTGTGCAATCAATCTAGCTGCCTGTACCCCACTGATAATCGTGCCTGTCTTTCCAAGGTCCCAACCTCGTAAAACCTCTATCTGACCCAACTCGGTAGAGAGGGTAACAGTCCTCCTACCTACATCTAAGACGGCAGAAAATCTATCCATCCAATCCATACCTAGAATGACTTCCTCATGCTCTAACGGCATGACAAAGAAGTCAACTAGTAACACACGGGTCCCTACAGAAATGGGACAACCATGAATCTCACGGGTACCTCTGACTCTACCACCATCGGGTAACCCTATAATAAAGGGCATCCACTCAACTGTATCTAAACCAAGACGCTGTACACAGGCATCAGAAATAAAAAAGTGTGTAGCACCAGTATCAAATAAAACTCTAACAGGTAAACCATGAATCATAATGGTACCTGTAGCAGTAGGTGCAGTTGGCTCCTCTGCACTCCTAAGCTCAAAACACGACCCTGTGAGCCTCTGGTATCAGTGGTGCTCCCACCACGACCTCTGCCTCTACTCGGCCCAAGAGCAGATCCTTGAGTCGTAGGGCAATCTGGGACTCTCTGTTGTCCCGGTATCTGTTGTTGCTGAGGTGGCCTCTGCCCACCTCCCGCTACACTGGCAGGAGAAGAACCCTACTGAGATGCAGCTCCGCCCTGGCGACAATAAACGGCTTTATGGCCCAGTCTACCACAGGTAAAACACGTCACTAATGGCCTCGTGCACTCTGGCCTCATATGTCCTGGATCACCACAGTTATAACACTGTCATCCCTTCTCTGTAGTTGGTGCAGATACAGAACGACCCTGGCGTCTCTGACCACGCCCAACACTAGCAGCTCCAACAGCACCACTGGTCTGCCCAGTTCTTTGTCTCTTCCTAGACCTTCTATGCTCCTCTGGAACCTGAGTAATCTCAGCAGCACGTGCCGGTATAACTGGCACCTGAGTAATTCTATGAAGTCCTTCAAACGATTCCCCATGTGCTGGCAGATCCGGGGTACATCTACCCACTCTGGCAGCCTCCTCCACTTGTTTGATGTATGCGCGGAAATCTGGTCCCCTCATAATGACATAACCCGAGTCATCAAATTGGGCTCGTTGTGGTGTATGTCTCCCAGCTATACCGTTCCCAGTCTCAGGAGCAACACTCTTAACAGCAACCTCATGAACCTCCTCCGCTGCAGGTGAATCCACAGCGGGAATCTGACTCCGTCCTACCTCTACTGGAGGGAGAGGGAATCTATCCCTATCTCGTCCATCTACAGATAAGGCTCTAGTCTGAACCATCTGCAGAGGACGTAAACCTAACTCAGAAGGCTATATATATGCCGTATGTATAGATATATATCAAATCAATCACAACAGAATATCTATATATATATATATATATATACTATCAAGGTCTTCAGAGGGGCGATGGCTCACGTACACGATATCCCAAAACATTTGTAATCATTTCAAAACCAAAACCTTTTGAAAAGTCATACCCCTTTTTGGGTTCTGTTTATTTATCTATTCGACCTTTATCGCAGATTACAAGTGTCATTGTTGTCAACCTGGGCTCTGATACCAACTTTGTAACACCCCAAATCCGTAGCACTCGGAGTGCTACTGGGCTAGGATCTCACAATGGATCCTGACCCTAGCCTGACAACAATTTCATTGATCTTACAACAAGGCACCGATAGATTAAAACAAAATATGAAACTGATCGATAAATATCAAAAGGTTTATACAAGTACTGCTGAGTACAACAAAACATAACCATAAACATAGTCAAAGTATCCCATCCCACGCGGACGACCTAGTGTACGGAGCCCTCAGCAGATCACCCTCTGGATCACTCTGCAGTTCTCCTAACCTACAAAGGATCTACAACACGGCATAACACCGTTACCTAACCATACACATATATAAGAAGATGCTAGAGCACAAACACACATCATCATGCTTTCACACATTTACCCGGTTCATTATCTTTATAAAGTCCAACAATCAACTCGTATATATATCCATATAAACATATGTGACACGAGGATTATATAATCCTCGCCTCTAGGTCCAATAGCCAGCTGGAATGGTGCCTGGAACACCACCCCGTGTACCCTAAGGGAATGGGGAGAGCCCGAACCATTTACCAGGTTTGGCCTGCCTACAGAGAACCTCCCAGACTCCCGGCGGGATGAAAGGGCAAGTTATCACGACCCTACAATGGGCAAGCAATATACCATAGATCGGTAATAACCATAACGCATGCTATCAAACATATACCACACACCACTCATGCACACATCCAATATAGGGATGGCAACTAAGTAAGTCCTACGGACTTACCTCAATCTCGGAAGTAATCCCAACTATGATCAACTCTCAGATACGTCCACTCCAATCTGGAGGACAACACGGCTTATACAAGGCATACATATATACATATCAATCTACTATCACACAAAGGGGCCACACCTAGACCCAAGGGATCCATATGGATCATATCCAGCTCGTAAACCTCAAAGCCCTAACTGGCATATCTATATCATACTCATCATCATCCGATACCTAGCATGGTACTAAGTCCCTCATACTAGGAAAGGAAAAGAACTACCCAACTATAGGTAGTCTTGGGACAAGACACACCTGCGTGATCAAGGGACGCAGGGGCGGAATAGACAACCCGCTGGCACGGCAGGGAGCAGCCGCAGGCGCAGTGACAAGAGACGTAGGAAATGCAGGCAAGGCGCAGGCGCTGGCGCGGGTGCTGCGGCACGGCTTCCGCAGGGGCGGCGGCTTCCAGGCACGGGGGCGGCAACGGTGCAGAACGTGATCCTACGGCTTCTCTTCGGCTCTTCACGTGATCAAATCACGTCTTCTCTCATCCAAAACCACACATATACATATACATACACATTCCATGATCAATCTATAATCAATACATCTAATCCTAAGCTAAGGAAGGAAGAAACAAAGGAAGAAGGAAGAGAAGAAGGAGAAGAAAGAGAAGAAAGCTTACCACAGCTGTGGCCTAACCAGGAACTGCTCACCACTAGCACCTTAGCTGGCTTCCAAGCTCAGCCATGTACATCATCAACCAACATCAACAACACACACCAAAACACTACTAAACTCAAGAGAGATCAAGAACAAGATCAAGAAGGATGAAAGAGAAGCAAGGAGGACGTAGGGTTGGAATGGAGAAGTGAAGAAGGTAACCCTTGCTCAGCAAGGAAAAGAAAGAAGTAAGCAAAGGGTAAAGCACGGGTCAAAGGAGTCAACAAAACCGGCGGCAGCCGCCGGAAACCGCATGGGCAGTTCCCTGAGCCGTAGGGGCGGCAGACATGCCCGCGGGTGTGGAAAGGCCAATCTCGGCCAAAGCCAATCTCGGCTAAGGTCCAATCTCGGTCCGAAAGACTAAGGCTCTTATAGAGCCGCTCTCGCGGTCGTGATGATCCGCCCCCGCGGTTACGCTGCAGAAGCTCGTCTTCTTCGTCTCGATCGTGGATCCGTGGCTCTAATGTCCTCCTTTCCTTGTTGGGTCTTCTCCAAACGCCAACCAATGGTCTTAGACTCCTCTCCACGACCTAATCGAGCTAAGAACCTATGCATGCAAAGATTTGAGCAAAAAATCTTCAAGATCTTCATCCATGGCCATGGATGAAGGAGGGAAGAAGAAAGAGGAGAATCAGCCATGAAGGAGAAGGAAGGAAGAGGAGAAGCTTACCACACTTGATCTGGGATCCCTCTACTGCAGTCCACACATGCAAGATTTGCAATCCAAATGGAAGAAGAGAAGAGAGCAAAGAGAGGAAGAGGGAGAGGGAAATGAACGTGAAAGATAGGAGAGGAGAGAGAGAGAGGGGACAATGGCTGCAATGTGGGAAAGGGAGCTGACCTCTTGTCACATCACCATGGAACGAGGGTCGGAAATGACCCCTTGTCATTTCGACTCGGAACGATGGGTCGGAACGCGGGAAAGAAAGGGAAAAACGACGAGTCGGCTCGGGATTTTTAGGAATAAATCCCGGTGTGGCATCTCGGGCCTACGGGAAGATCTACAAGGCGCTCTAAGTCCGGAATAAAATTCCGGACGTTACATACCATTTGAAATTTATCTTCTTCTTTTTTCAATTATAAAATCAACAAATCTTATTAATAAACTTTTACCAAAACTAAAGGGAAGAAGAGAAATCATCAAACAATTTTGTAATTTTTTTATTAAAAAATAGGTAAAATGGTATTTATGCCATATTGCGAGTTAACTTATATTCACTTGATTAATAATAATGGACCTACACAAAAAATAATAAATGAGAGAAGATTGGAGGTGCTAACACCCTTTCTTAAGTCTGTGTTGTTTTTGTCCTTCTTTAATATTTTCTTAACTAATTGTCCCTTTTAGCCTCACATTCTTGTATACAAATTTAATTGTAAACTCTTACAAATAAGTTTACGTGTTTCTTAAACGTATCTTGAACATATCTTATAGGTTATTTGAATCTTGTATTTTTTTATCGATAAATTTCTTGTACTAAAAATTATAGAAAGAGGATATTTTATTATAAATTTATTGAAATAGAGCAAATGCTTATAATTGGTGATTTCATTAATTTGTACTTAATTAACTTGATCACATAAAAATATATTATTTTCTATGATTAGAATAAAAATTATAATCATTTTTATAGAAATAAAAAAAAAAAGTGGGGTTGGTCAAGTCACTATCGTGGTGGGGATGGGGGTTCTGTGATACGTAAAGTCAACCTCACAAACGAAAAGAAGAGTGGAAGCAACAAAAGATGTGAACCGTTGATTGAAATAATATGACTGCTGAACCGTTGACTCTTGTACAGTGTCTTTCGCTTTCTGCTATCTTCTGAAAAAGTGAAAACCCTTCCCCTCTTAAATTGACATGTCTTGCCATTTATGGACTTCATGCTGATCATAATATACTCACAATTAACTCGTTACGTGTATCTAACTATTCCAATATTTATCGATGATTTGGGATATATTTTTAAGCTTCTCTAGTTTGAAACAAAACTAATTAAGTTATGTGTTCAACGTCATAGCTGACAAACTCGTTTTTTATGGTCATATGCTTCGAATGGAGACGAGGAGCTACTTGACGATGTTGTTTACTTCATCCGTTTGGATGCCGTAGGTCGGTTGGTCTCTAAGAGATTACTCATCTATTTTCTTACCTTATATTAAAAAAATAATAATAATAATAATAAATAAGTCGCATATTATTGGAATTTTTAACCAAGTAATACAAATGAATTAGAAAATATATGTCTTGAAAAATAGATTATGAGGAAAACAAATCACTAAGGGTGACATATGACCTTCACTCGCGTTGCATACTTAAATTTTAATTGAATTTTCCGACGTCATCAGAGGCGGAGCATGCCAATCTGAAACGAGTGCCGTGACATTGAACTCTTTATGTTGGGGGTTATTTTGTGGTGGTAGTGGTGGTCAACGTTCAGGAAGGACGGTTGCAATGATATAAAAATGAGAGATACGAGATAAGTGAACTAGGTAAAACTGAGGGACAATGGATAATTTGTGCTATATATGTAGTGGAACGACTTATTATTTCTTATTTGTTCTACAAATCTAAAATTACGAAATTGGAGGAAATATTTCAAATTTAATGACATGTGATAAAAATATGTATATACCATTAATACGGGCTTTACGAGCTTAATTAGGTGTCAAGAGGAAAATTATAATCATTTTTATAGAAATAAAAAATATGTATATACCATTAGTACTTTATAACAAAATTTATATTATTTTTGCGGAATGGATGGTAGCGATGTGCTAATCATTATTTCATTGGCGAAAATATTACTCGTAATTTTTTATATGATTCAAATAATACAAGAGGAAAATTAATTTTTTATATGATGAAAAATAAAATTCACCCGATACAACCGAAATTGTATTTGAAACTCAATGGTGCAACACAAATTCGCAATCTGAAAACTGACCCACGATTCTAAGAGGAACTTTCTCGGAACGCTTGGAAAATTTTCACATGCCAAAGAAGAGAATTTTTTTTATATATAAATATATCAATAAAAAAAATTAAAAAAAACAAATCTTTTGGATAGCAACCCTATACATAGCCCTTGTGGGCACACTCTTGACCTTTGCCGCCTAGTGACCTTTGAGAAACATCCTTTGTACACCCCATTTGGACTACTTGTGACTTATTGCTTTTAAGGTGAGGCGGGATCCTAATGTGATTTGGTGAGATCTGAAATATTGTTCGTTTATTTGGAAATGATTACTTGGTTTTTTTTATAACATCCATTTATGATAGTTTTCAACTATCATTTTTATCCATCTCCTTTAGTGTATATTTGCATCATGTTATTGTAAATTTAATGGACTTGGCTATTTTGGAGATCTGTTTGTGCGCTTGTGTATATGTAGACATTCTTGTTCATTTTTAAGTATAAATTGTGTATCTTAGAAATAATGAATAAAACTAGCCAGAATTTTCCTTGAGGTCGAAGAATTCCAAATCAAGACTAAATCGATTGAGAGCCCAAAGATAATGAAACAAAAAAGAAGTGGTCGAAAGATTTTAAGTGATTGAATCGATTGAAGATGACGATCTAGACGATCGGTGCACATGGTTGAGCCAATATCGACCATGTGAGGAGCACATGACCACTTATCGCAAACGTTGCGTTTTGCACATAATCAAATCGATCCACTACGTTGGCCGAGTCGAACATTGGAAATTTTGCGTCATCACTTGCTCAACACACTTGTTTATCTATAATCAGGTTCCTCCAAAAGTATCTCTTCACTATCAAGCCAACGTCGTCCTTAACGAACTTTAAGGCACAATGTAAAACCCTCATGTTACAAAATCGTACGAACAGCACCACAACCTCTCCTAAGTGTACTCCTATCAATCCCAAATAAGACTTACTTGTTTTCTCCCTTGTTTTACCTCCTTGTTTTACCTATGAGACAAGGTGAACGCCTTGCTACCATCTGTGAGGTACTAAACGCTATACTCACTCAATCCTTAAAAATGATCCCTACTATTTTACGGGTTATTATTCTTGACAAGACCTGCAATAATTTTATTATTCTTGACAAAACCTGCAATAAGTTTTTTTTTATTGTGGCTCTATTACTAATGCCATCGACGTTAAGGTCATCGACCGTTTAGGCCTCACAGTTTAAGTTCACCCATATCCTCACACCGTCAATTGGTTGACGAAGGACCAAAAGATCAATGTCACATGCCAAGCTACTTTTGACTTCTCTATCGATGCCTTCCAAGATACTATCATCTATTACTTAAGTGTTTGTAGGCATACTGTCACCTTTAAATACAAGAGCACACACAAGCGAATGTGATACGACATATCCTCATTGAGCCTTCCATTTCAACTTATAACATCTCAATAAAATTGATGTTCCCACTATTGTAGTTAGAGTTGGAAAACATACAAGGCCTACTTTAAAGGATTTTCGAAGATCTACAACTTTGTAGTTCGCACACAAATTAAATCTAGTTGGAATATGTCTAACAATCCAAAACAAGATGCCAACTAAAAATTCTACATGTTTACCCATGAAGCAATATTCATTATTCTACCGTTCCTCCTTCATGGCTTGGTGATTTGTTACTACGAGGCCCATGAAACAAGATTCATCACCCGACCCGTCCACCACTTCGACACGATGATTTATTATTAGTTGTTTTTTATCTAGTTATCTTTTATTTAATTATTTAATTTTTTAGAGTTTCTAGTTAGATTATATTATTTTATTCAAAGTTAATTTTGATTTCTAGTTAATTTTTTTAAATTTTTAATTGAGGTTGTTAGGTTAATTATTAACATGTTTTCATCCTAGTTTTTAGATGATTTTCTAGTGGTCATCCTATATAAAACCTTGTCTGCTTCACTCAAATCAAGCCCTAAGTCATCTGAACAAAGATCTTCTAGCTCAGTTTCAATGGTAACAATATCTTGGAAGGCCTTTTGAGATGTTGTTTAAGAGATGCACCAATATGCACAGTAGCTTCATAAAACACTTTCGAGAACTTAACAAATATCGCTGCATTGTTCCAATCTTCAATCGTGGGCGGTCCAACTCTCTTCACTCTCCTAGAATTAGGCATACCACTCTCACTCGATATAAGTAACTCATTTTTTTTATCATCATGTTCATTCTCATCAAAATATCTTATAAACCTTATATCATCATAATACAATATGTCAAAAGCTTTTATGTATCCCCAAGCTCCATCTAACATCAAAAAGGTGGAGTTCCACCTTGTTGGAACATCCAAGACACAAACCTTCCTACAATCAAATTTTCCTTCTCCACGCACTTTCAAAACTCATCATTTCTCGCACTAGAACCCCTTACATATCTCACAACATTTCTTATTACAACAACAGACTTCTCTAAGGTCTTCAAGCGAAATATCACAATAACTTTTATGATGTGAACAAAGCATCTCACATGCATAAACCTACCCCCAAGAATCGGTTTAGTTTTCCAACTGCACAACTTATCTCGTACATTATCAATGACAATTTTATTAGTTGATGCATTGTCAACAATTATACAAAGAACATTATCAATTGACCAATCTAGCAAACAAGATTCCAAAATCTTACTTATTGTAACACCTTCATGATTTGGTATCACACAAAAAGTAAGCACTCTCTTATGCATGTTCCATTCCCTATCAATGAAATGTGCAATGGCAACCATGTACTTTATGTTTTGGCAAGAAGTTCAAGTGTTCGTCGCCAAATAAACACTACAAAAATAACTAAATCCAAGAGCTTCAATGTAGCTAAATGGGAGTTCATCAACAATAATCAAATGAGTTGCAACAGTAACACAATTATCTTGTGTCCAATTAATCATTATGGTTGTGTTCTGACCAACCACCACACCACTAGAAAATATTTGTTTCCCATATTGCACAATAGCTCTACCCGGACATAGTTTGCATATAGTCTCAATATGTTTCCTAAGTAGCGAAGTACCATGAGTAGTTAGACTTTTAACAAATAAAGTATCACAATAATTACAGTGGAGTCTTTGGAAAGATCCAACAACTTTGTCAACACCATCGATTACATTCCTTAATGGATGACTCATACTCACGAAATGAGAGTATATATATGCATTTGACACTCTTTTCTTCTTTTCTTTTCCGTTTCAATAGGTTTCAAAACAGATTTAGTAGTCCCCACTAGTTTCTTTTCACACCTAGCTTTCTTTACTGTTAGTTGTCGTTGAGATGACGGAGACACAATCTCCTTGCACTCATGGTCACTTTCAAACTCATATTGAGAGGAAGATATGCTCCTAGATAATTCAGACATTATGTACCTATAAAATATAAATAAAAAAATTATGAAATTCATAAGTTAAACTATTAAAGGACAATTACAACAAATAAGTATGAAGAGCAGACAAGCAGGTTTAGAATGAAAGAAAATTTCGTTTCTACTAATAATCTCAACTATTACTTATAGTCCAAAAGTAATCTATAAATCGAAATTTCGAACTTCACAAGCTATAAAAATAATACAATACTAACTTATAACTTATAATTATCCACACTCTACAATTGAATAAGAACTATTGCTTATTTGCTTATAGTCCACAAAGTAATCTATAATTCGTACTTTGTGAGTTTGTGTAACTAAAAGAACAACCACTAATGCTATGATGTCACTGAAGTTTAAGAATAATAACTATAGCTTTCGGAATAAAAGTAACACAATACTAACTTATACCAACTTATAACAATTTAATAACAATTTAATAACAATACTAACTTAAAACCTATAATTATAAGTTAGCTTGGTTTGTAACAAGTGAATTCAGAATTTCAGATGCGTCGACCGAAAAGAAATGTTATGATTTGGCAAGAAGTCCACAAAGTAATCTATAGTTCGCCCTAACTTTCATTGAAGCAGTTAAGTATATGATGAAGGAAGTTGATGGTCCTGATCTCGTTGTTTACCAGTAATGGCAACATTCACAAAGGTTCAGCAATGTCAATCCTCAAAGGTTCAACAATGGTTCAACAAAGCTAGAAATAACATTACCAATTATACACATGAATTTCACTATGAAGATAATTTTATGCATGTGGGAAGCAAGTCAAGGATGCAACTTACAGTTGTAAAGATTCCAGTTTAACTTTGCACAAGGAATGTGTTTAGTTAAGTATCGATTCCAGTACAGTCTTTATCTCTATTCGGATGACACGTAGCGCGTTCCTCTATCTACCTGAGTCACATCTAATTATGTCATCCTTTGCGTTGGACGTCCTCTTCTTGCTCACAAGGTGTATGGTTCCTTGCTTCAAAGCTTCTCCCGTGTTAAGTCCTAGTTATGAAGATGCTCCTGCATCACCAAAATCCGGAAATCAAATTCAGCTCTTTCTTCATGCTCTCACCATTTTTTTCAAGATCAAAATAACATGTTGGATAGGATCTTTCCAAACAAATTGGTTGCCTAAACATATCATAAGACTTGCCTTTAGGAAGATGGGTAAAGTCTATAATCTTAAACAAGGCACTCTATGGGAGTCAAACCATTGGTACATTTTCTTTTCTTTTGAATTTATTTGAATAATATGAGTGTTTTTTGTGTTGCTTTGATCTTAAAAGATAGGACATGGAGTGAAGATGAAAAAGGTTGAAGAAAAATGCCGAAGAAAAGTAGGAGGAATGAAGGATTCAAAGCAAGGAGTTAGGAATCCTACCTAGAGTGGTGAAGCAACTAACGACTCAACCTAGTTTCTTCCTTCTACCTCCTTGCTCCGAGCTACATTCAACTCTTTTCATCGCCTATCCATGAATTGATGTATGATCGAATGATTCAAGCATATAGATGGAGTCAGGCACTTCTACAAGTCAAGACACAATTCATCTTGTAAGTCTTTTAAACTATCCCCTTTTCTTTTGCATGAGGGACAATGTGAAGTTTAAGTATGGGGTGTGAAAATGATTACATTCATATATATATATATATATATATATATATATATATATATATATATATATATATGCTTCTTACGACGAAGATATGATCATGATGAAACATATGTTCTACCCTTGCCAATAATTTGAGACTTGTTGATCTTAAAGTGTGTGAATTAAGTGTATTACAAGCATGTTAAATACTAGTCCATGAAATGTACAGGGTAGCTGAATTTAGTTATGCACTTATATCTTTCTATTGGTTGATGTTTGACTTAGTAAATCCTACACTATACATATGATATTTGAGCTAAAATAAACATGATTATGTACATGATAATGTGTATTGGTTAAGATCTATTAATTGATTTGCCTAGGAAAACTTATATTAGTTGACACTCACTTAAGTGAAAAATACTAACCCGTTAGACAAAACGTATATCATGAAAAAATAAAGAAAGTAATTTAAATCAAATAAAAATCAAAAGTTTGAAGGGGTAATTAATATATTATAAAATAATGGTATTATTTAGTTATAAATTATACATTTATTTAGTAATTCTTTTTTTTTCTACAAGCTAAAAAAAATCAAGGTACAAGTCTCATAACTTAAGTATAAAATAGACAAAGAAAGTAGTGGGACAAAATTCGAATTTGGGTGGATGAAAAATTAGAATTTCTACAAGGTAAGACAAACCATTGAGATATATAGACATTGTGATTCAATTATCAAACACAAACATAATATAATTGTTCAGATATGAAACAAATGCCTTATTTAATTGGACGTCTTAAGCACATGTTCATTTGACACATGCTCAAGGTCAGACCTGCGTCAAATTGACCAAAATATGAATGCGTCAAATTGACTTAACTAGATGATGCCGACTTAAATATGAATATAAAAAAAGAAAAAAGTTTGAGCCTTTGGAATCGACCCGTCACAAAAAATTAGTCCTACCCGAAAACAATCAAATTCAAAAATTTTCGAACCGAAGCAACTGAACCTAATCATACATAAAGTAATTCGACCCGAATTTACGCGATACATAAAGTAGACTGACCTAGATTAACCCAATAAACGAAGCGACCCAACCCGAAAATACCACGAACCCGAATTTCAATTGTGAAAATGAACCCGATCTGAGATCAACCCGATTTAGCCTGAGAACCGATTAAAAATGACCAAATAACCCGAATTTCAATTGACCCTCTTCCTTTAAAAATCTTTGACTTCGAGTAAATTACAAGATTGTAGCTTTTGAAAGTAACTATAAAAGTCTTACTCATGGACCTTCAAACTTCAAATATTGGCTTTCTTATAGTCGTTTTATCGAGAGTGTGTAAAACTTGACAACTTAGCCGGAGCGAGCGAAAGTGGGATGACTTGGGCATGCTTGGAGTGAGTATTGTTGTCTTGGTTTTGATAGCTGTCGTCTTACTTTTGGGCTTGACTATCAAGAAATGAGGAATTTTGGTCTCTCCATGTGAGGCTTCCAACAGTTGATGAGAAAACTCTTCTTGGTCAATATTAGTTGTTTTGACTTTGTCAGACAAAGCGATAGGTGTCGCGATGTTGGTGGTGCTGATTTCTTTTTTTGTCAGACCCATGTCACAAATGCTCGGAAATATGGACTGACCGACCGATTAGGATGGGCAAGTCAACTAATCCATATTTTTATCGGGAGCAATCTTTATTTCTCCAATCTCGGGTCTTAATCAATTCAGTCTTGACCTCAACTTACATTATCGCAAGGAGAACCTTAGTGTACATTTTTCCGCCAATAACTCCATTTTAACACCCGGATGGCCTATCATGCCTACAATATCATAAATGCGTTAGTAGAATTCCAAAATAGGGAGAAAAAACATTATATGCTCAAAGTATGGATAAGAATGAGGGCGAAAAAGACGTTAAAATGGATATTATAAAAATGCACTCAACAACCACTACGTTTCCCTTGCCATAAAAAACTCTATCGTCGGTGTCATCCGGTAGATCCACCACCACTCTCGATTAACACAACCACACCACCATTGTTACATAGCTAAGAAGAACGATAAACATGTACTAAATCCCATATCTTAACTCGATAAACATAAATTGAAAAAGAAAATCATATGTCTAATCTTCACATACATAAATTGAATCATTTAAAATAAAGTACAAACCTAATTTTCATCATCAATGTCATCTACCGTCATTCTTTCCATGCATGAAATATATCTTATTTTGAATCCATTTTGAAAATCTTGCTGGAAGAGTTTGTGAATTCCTTCGAGTGAAACAATTACGGGGACAAATCAACTCTTTCTCGTTTTAGACGGAAATTTGATAAAAATAAGGGGAAAAAAAATCTACCACCGCGGTGCTTCCCACCATCATCTCCACCGGTATAACCTATCACCGTTATCAAACTGATAAATCACACGCCTTTTTAAAATCTATGACTTTTCAACAACCCATCAACCAACAAATCAAAATCTTGATTGTCATACAAACTTCTCAAATTTCAATCGCAACACCTTTAATCCTTCTTCCTCTGAAGTTACAAGATAGATATACAAAACGTATAACCAAAACAAATCAATAGAAAAAATAAAACTCAAACTATGCTCGATTCAAGTAATAATCCGAATGAAGGTGAATCCATTGACTTAGAATTTTGTATCTTATAGATATGCCCCAAACATGTTCCATGAGAGAAGTTGTTGTATAGGCATATCATCCAAATTTCATCACTAAAACCTAGATATACATTCAGTTATCCTTAGATTCCTCTGAACAAATGGGGAAAAAAAGAAGAAGAAGTGGGTCTTCTTGACGTCTTGTCTTGTTGGTATGGGTCACAAATAATAAAACAAAAGCATGTGTTAATTAGTTTGTGATCCTCAAGAGACAAGCATAACCTCCGACACCAAAATTTGGAATGTTCACCGTCATTATCCTTTGTCTTATTACAAGTTAGAAAGTAGATTATTAATCATAATTTTATCAAAATACGAGTTTTATTTTTATGTCTCGTATATGGCCATACATATTGGTGGCCTTTACTAACTATGAAATTTTATTTATTTGTTAATGTTGGAAAAGTACTATGAAAATATATCAACTTAGATACAAGAAAACTAACCAAACAAATAAAAACCAATTAAAGTTAGGTGTTTGCTTCTGCCACGTATTCCGTAATTTGTAGTGATTTCTTTAGAGTTTGGACAAGGTTTATATATACGCGCACTTCGAGCTGCATTCATAGAATCTTGTCATAGAAAATAATTTTAGTCGTAACTTAAAATGTTTATACTAATTTATTTTATTGATGAATTTCATCGTATAAACATATAAGCTTAGCTATTAGTATTATAATCTTAATTTACAAACTTAACCATTATTAACTCAACACCTATACTAAAATATTATATATAAAATATATGGAGATAAAAAGTAGGAAAATAAGAGTGATTGATGGGATGGGATGGGAGGGCAGGCAAGCATCCATGAAATACGCAGTCATTATTCCTGGGCGTTCATTTCATCTTTCAACAAGGAAAATGCTTTTTTTTCTTTTTTTTTAAAAAATATTTCGGTTGATATCTAGGGTGTGTTCTGTCGGAGACGAAATAGTTGAGGTTTTTTCGGAATTTACCCAATATTTTTTTACGGTTAGTTGATACCCCTGTGTCTTTTTAAAAAAAATTGCTCTCGTCTAACTTCATAGTTCTTTGTTCTTATTCAACTACTAAAAAATAACAATTTTTGTTGACATGATTATCAACTTAATTTCTGTAAGTTAATCATAAAACACCATTCAAATGATGCGGAATGTTACAACATATCACATATCAAACTACATTACACATGATCTTTATTAATGAGTTGCACATATCATCTATACTACACATGATTTTTTATGTTGAGTGCACATGTCACCTACACTACACTGCATGTTTTCAGTACAAGTTATTGCATATATCACCTACACAATACTACACATGATTTACAATATTGAGTGAACATATCAGTCATTTATGTGTAGTGTAGTGTAGGTGTCATGTGCAGTCAATATTAAAGATCATGTTCGGTGTAGTATAGGTGATATGTTCATTGACTTGTACTAAACATGTGTAGTGTAATGTAGGTGACATGTGCACTTTACATTAAAGATCATGCGTAGTATAGGGTAGATGATGTGTGCACTAGCGTGTACTAAACATGTGAAGTGTAATATACATGATGTGCATTAGCTTGTACTAATTAAACATGTGAAGTGTAGTGTGGGCGATATGTATGCTCATTAATGTAGATCATGTTCAGAATGTAATTTATGTGATACGTACACTCATCGGTATAGATCATGTGTAGTGTAGTGTAGTTTGATACACGATTAGAATGTAGTGTAGATGTTATGTGTACTCATTATTATAAATCATGTATAATATAGTTTGATAAATGAAAAAGTTTAATATAGAAGATTGAAATAAAATTTACGAATTATTATTCATATTGATAAAGTTATGCACATGAATTATAATCAAGAAATAAAATTTTGAAAAATATATCAGAAAAACAAAATACTTAAACATGTACTAGACACATATTTTAATTAATAACAACAAAATAAACAATGGATGGAAAAATTGAGTGTTTTATATTAGATTGTATATCCCACCACCAAAATTTCTTGTAATTGATTACAATCCATAATATACAGAATTAAAATGTTAACATCCATTCTTAATTTAATTAAAAACATATTTGCTCATTCTGTAAACTATATTAGTCATACACAAATTTAAAGCGTATAAAACCTATTATTTACAACCTAAAAACATATTATTATTGTTTCATTGCGAATAAATATAAAAGAAAAAAAAATAAAAAACCATACTCTTATGATTCTTATTATACAATTAATGTTGCATTTGATATTAACAAGTAGTTTTAAAAGTAAAAGTTTGAAAAGGGTAAAAAAAAAAAAAGATAAAAAAAAATTGTGTAAGGGAAAAGGGAAGGAGTAAGGAGCATTGAGCCCAGCGTAAAGGCGTAATCACATCCTCCAACCTCCAGCTCTTTCTGTCTCGCTGCTTCCCTAATCCCAATTTATTAATTTTCTCTTTATTTAATTTACTATTAATTAATAAATTAAATGTTGGGAGCGTGATTTCTATGCGCGTGGGACTCGACACAAATTGCAGCTCTGTTATTAGGGTTACAGCACTCCTCTACCACGTGCCATCGTCCCACTCGACCACTCCTACCGATTACGTATACTTTTAACTAATGTATTACCAGTGTCTTGTACATGATTTTAATAAAAATATTATTTATTATCATATTTTTTTAAGAGATTATATATATTTTTATTTTTTCATTAAATAGAGTAGATAAGAAGTCATAAATATTTGTACACTTTACCTATAATATTATATAATACATTAATAAAATATCTAACCGTATAATAATTCATATTTTGATTTTTCTTCCCCTTATTATACTTATTATACTGATTCATATATTAATAGAAATAGTATATTGGTAGCATATGGTGTTAAATTATTATTATATATAAATTAATTTAAAAAATAACACAATTTCATGTAACAAAAAGGTGATTGGAAGGGATGAAAACCGTAACATTTAATTGTTAAAAATGGATTTAATTAATTCTTTTTTTTTGTACTGCTAAAATTTGTTATGGATGTGATTCTAATCTATTATACATATCTCATGTAACAAAAAAAGGTGATTGGGAGGGATGAATTTAATTAAGATTTGATTTTAATATTTCGTTAAATAATTTTGTAATGAATAAACTTAATTAATATTTTGGTGGGCTGTGGTTAAATGCTAAAATGACACGTGACAGTGAGTATTTTTCTGCGTGACACATGGCAAGGAGTGCTACTCCTATAATATATATAAGATTTTATTATATGTGGTTCGGCGAAAATAAAAAAATAAATTTTTTTTATGGGAACAAGGTAAGTGACTCGATCACCGTTAAAAAACGGTGAACCGAGAGGCTGCGAAAAGATGGCAAACGGAAACAACCGTCAAAAGGACAAAACAAACAACAACAACCACAAGTGGCGGAGACAAGGGGGTAAGGGAGGGGACTGTGCGTTTGTGCCTCCTTGCCTCGTTATATTAATGGATGTTTTGGTTTAGAGTCACATTTGTTGGATGGCTTAGTTGGTTTTCGTTTTTTTTTTGGTGAGAAACCTGCATAATCTTCTTAAAAATTTTGGCTTCTAATGTTTCCTTTCTTTCTTTTTTTTGCCTCCTTTAAAAAAAAAGCTGGCTTTGCCACTGACAAAAACAACAAGAAACAAAAACCAAGAGAAGGAAAAGAGCCGAAGGAGAACAACGGATCACCCATGGATATGAAGGAAGAACTCCATGAAGACAAAGCGGGTGAGACAACGAGCCAAGCGCTGCTGAAGTAGCACCGTCGGAGGCAGGTACACCAGGAAACGAACTCCTGGGGAAGTGAAGACGAGACTCCAAGGAAGCATGTTCCATCAAAAGGAGCTATCGGATCACACGACCACGATCCAAACACGACTCAAACCACTGACTACGATCAACAAAAGAACAAAGACCAAAACCACGGGTTCAAAAAGAGCAAAAAGAGATCCAGCCAAGCTCACGATCATTATCTTTTATCCTAATGTTAGACTTAGAAAGGTAGTTCTTGGAATAGGGTGTTTAGGAATAAATTATCGACTTTTATTTTGCATCACCAAGGAGAATTGTTCATAGCCATCGAGACTGGAAAACAAGGTCCTTGTTTTAGATGCTAGAGGTAGACAAACCTATTAATTCAAGAAATAGTTCGAGATGCAAACCAACAAGAATGACAAAGGAGCTAACCCCAACTCTTCAGAGGTTCTCTATTTTGATTGTTCCAAATTCCCGCAAAATCCATAAATATACATTGGTGTGCTTTAAATGGGTAAAATATTTGTACAATTTCCTGAGTTCATGTCCATAATCAAAAAATATTTGAGCTTTATGGTTACTCCTTGTAATTGCTAGTAGCCTAATAAAGAATATCCAAAAAGGAAATAGCAAACTCCTTACTGACAAAGAACATCCAAAAAGGATTTAACACATATCATTCAATAATGGGTAGCATCCATCTTACCCGGTTTCAATCGGTACAAATCGAGAATGATTATTGATTTAAATATGGGTGTAGGTTCTAACACTAATTAAACAAGTGCCGGTTTTTTTTTTCTTGAAAGGATATTGTGAAAGATCCTTTCCACTAATGTTCATGACATATCAAACACCATGGCATCTACATGGGCCAAAAGAAAATGAGTTTTTCAAATATCAGTAGTTATCGATAAGAGGCACCCTCATATAACACAAGAGTTATAGAGATATAACGTATTTCTCGATTCATAAGGAAGTGCATAAACTCCTTGTTTTGGTTCATTTGTTCAGAGGATCCACGGTGTTCGCTTGCATGGCAGATGTAATTTGAGTTCAAGAATTCAAGGTTTCAATAACATAGACACCTAGGAAAAAAACAGAAAGATCCGTTTTCTCATAAGAAGCAAGGACACGAAACGATCTTGAAAAAGATCGAATGTTATCTTTATTTATGTGGGTAAAAGATTCAGTTTCACTGATTGATAAATGGTTTATTTTTGTGGGTAAGAGATTCAGTTTCACTGATTGATAAATGGCTAAAAGTAATGTTCGAGATCAACCCAAAATTTGGGGAGGAAAATCATTCCTTGTTCAGAAGACATAAGACAAAGGTTAGGTCGAGATTTGATGGAAACGAGCAAGAGGCCACAATCCCACAAGAATTGAAAACTTATAAACATTCCAGAGAGCTTTAGACGGTCAAAAGAAATGCCTATCAAGAAGCACCATCCCACCATCTTCCTCCATTGGTTCAGAATCAAAGCTTTTCCTTTTATTTTTTTTGTAAAGGAAGATAAATATGGTCATACGACACCCTTTTTTTGACAGATCCTCGCTGGATTGAGAACAGCGAAGAGAATCATTCCATTTTTTTTTGCAAAAAACGAACTAAACACTACAAGAGATGAGATATACTGTAGTTTTTGTGGGTAAAGGGAAAAGGGTGTTTGGGATTTTCGGGTGGAGAAGGCGAAGAGCCGAAGACTACACTAGCCGCACCATGACGGCGGCTAGGGTTTCCTGGGTTCTTCGTTTTCTTGATGAAATAAGGAGTTATAAGATGCGCGTGAGGGGCACGTTGATTTGGAGGGTTTTTGGGCTACATGGTTATTTTTTATATATATATATATATATATATATATATATATATATATATATATATATATTTATTTATTTATTTAGAAATAACTTTTTTTTGTCATTATAAATGCTTATATCGTGTGCGAAGTAAATAAAAATATTTTTTTTTACCTCTACTGCACACGTGAAGTTTAAAATTTTTTATTTTTTAAATATTTTTGAATGGATTCAACTACGCACCTAAATATGAGTAGTTGGAAACCGCTCAATTACGAACGCAAAGTGCGTAATTAAAGTCGGTTTCCGACTACACATATTTGGGTGATAAATAAAGAAAATCAAAGTGCGTAATTGAAGTCGGTTTTCGACTACACATATTTGGGTGATAAATAAAGAATATTAAAGTGCATAATTGAAGTCGGTTTCCGACTACATATTTGGATGATGAATAAAGAAAATCGGTTTTAGGTCTATCAATCCCCTTATTATATTCACTGCCTACTTAACCTTAATCTCGCATGTATTTGGACTCTGAAATGGAAGTCGGTTTTATGTCGACATAAAATTGCTTAATCTCATTTCTTGTGTCAAAAGCTGAAAATATTTTAGAAAAATAAAATTTATGAATTTCGCATTTGGGTCATGGGCCTGTTGGAAACATTTTAGGGATAAAAATATATTAATTTAGCATTTTGACCCCAAAGCCGGGAATATTTCAGGAAAAAAAAAAACTCATTTCGCATTTGGACTCAAGTGCGAAATTAGTTCAGTTTTTGGTCCAAACACGGAATTGTTCTAGTTTCGGTTTTAGAGCCCATATACGGAATTAAATGGCTCATTTCGACCCTAAACGACTTTCACTTCGAGAATCATACGTGAAACTGAACCGAAAAACAATTTCACACCTGAATTGCAAAATTAGAAAATTAGAAAATTTAAAAATATTTTTATATAAATACATCTAATAGCCCCTATTGTAGCAGTCAAGATCTTTTTTATCCCTCTTCATGTGTATCCTTATATCCCTTTCGCGTGATTGGTAGAATTCATATTGTTTATTATTTTTCTCGTAAAACAGTAAAACTTTAATCCTTAATTATTTAGCTTCAACCAATCACAACATAGGGATACATGTATCACTTGTATAAGATGTTACAAGAGATCTTAATTGCTATTGTAGTGTCATATTAGATATTCTCAACGGTTTATCTACCATCTTAAAATCGAATAAAATAAAGAAATTAAAAGTTCGTTATAATAATATTTGAAAAAACATCTAATAACTTCAAAAGGAAAACATTAGACGTCATATACTTAACACAACATCTTACGTCATATTACAAAAAAACAAATGCATAATTTTTATTTTTTATACAAGGTAAGAAAATTAGGTAGGTCAGATTTTTAAAAAGTGACCGTCCTAAAGCATTTACGGATGAGGTTTTCAACATCGTTTGATAGAACATTGTCTCCTGCGTTTGAGTTGTGTCTGCAACACATAATATATCATAAGCACGAGCTACACAACTACCCACATACGGATGACAGAATACTAAACGACATCCTTCACATTCACCTCAAAGATTCCGTATACCATTTTACTCATATCGATTCTATTCAACGGAAGTGATATCCACATATACAGGGAAAATAAATCCTCTTTTATATATGTTTTTTTAATTACTATTAATTTTAAAATAAAATCACTTTATAAAATATCTCCGTTTCATTATAAGTTAACTGTATAACTTTTCGCACATTTAAAAGCAAACTAGAAACTAGAGAAAGAAACAAAATGGAACAATTATCATTCTACAGGCATATTAAGACCCTATGAAATAAACAATAAATATAGAATTACCTTATTTTCACGGTGTTAAATTTACTAATACCAACTTAACTTGCAGTTAGACCGTAAAGATTGGTAAACGAAAAGCTTGTTTGTTTCTATTGAGTTGAAACGTTTAAATACATTTAAATCCAATAATTCTTCAACTAAAATATATGAATGAAATTATACACTAAACTAAAAATTATTTATCACTATTAATTATCTATAACACTCCCCGTTCAAGTTGGTGACGCTAATTTGGATAGTGTATAGAACTTGACCCGAGTTGGGTCAAGTATCTTGGTCAAAATTCTGGCAAGCTATGAGAACCTAACATGAAATATGTGCAAATGACACCTTTTTAGTCTGATTTCGTGACAATCAATATCTATATGTTTGGTTCGTTCATAAAACACCGGATTATTTTCAATGTGGGTGGCGGTTTGGTTGTCACAATGAAGTCACATAGGTTGTTCATGATGAATACCAAGAGAAATTAGTAGTAGAAGTCATGGTTCCATATTCGGCTTCAATAGAGTACCGAGAGACAATGACTTGTTTCTTGGTCTTCCAAAAGATTGGAGATGTTCCAAGAAGAATAAAATACCCGGTAGTCAACCGTCAAGTAGTAGGGCTAGTAACATAATCAGAATAACAAACGACTTTCTTATGAAGATTGCTAGATCTTCATAGAAAATGTCTTGGACAGGTGATGACTTGAGACACCGAAGAACTTTCAAAGCAACATCCCAGTGACCCAAACATGCTTTATCATGAACTGAGGAAGAACATAAACTAAATAAGAAAGATTTGGTCGAGTGATAAATAAGTAAATGAGTCTATTAGTGAGTCAACTATACTTTTCAAGATAATGGTTAGGGTAAGAAATATCCGGCTGAACATTTCGAGTTGGCGGTAGAGGAAATGATGATGGCTTGGATACTAGTAGACCAATATTATTGAAGATATCAAGAGCACGTTGATTTATTCAAATACTAGAGGTAATTCGTACAATTTCGATGCCAAAAAGATTCGAGGGGATCAAGATCTTTCATGTAAAAGCATTTGTGAAGATAGCCTTTGAATCTAGAGATAGTTGGAGGATTGTTGCTGGTAATAACTACACATCATCAACATAAATTAATACCTAAAGGATGATACCTGACTTGGAGTGGGTGAATAGGGAGTAGTCGATATATGATTGATGAAAACCATAGTGAAGCAAGGCAAGAGTGAACTTTTGGTGCCAATTATGAGGTGTATGTTGAAGCCTATAAAGAGATTTTTACAACCTATACACTTTTGTTGGAGGTATATAAAATGATACGGGGTTAGCCGTTAGTTGGCCCGATCTTTCAACACCAAGACTCGAAATGAAGAAAATGAATAAAAAGATGAAAACTTGAAATAAAAAATGGAGGAATGATCCAATGATTGTGAAGGATCGATAGATGGATAGATCTGGTCGAACCCTTAAGGCAACCAAGAGCACGATAGGGAAACAAAGGCCCTAACACACAACTTGGAATGACTTGAAGAAGCCCTTCCGCTATAATCTCACACAGAGGGGAAAACGATTGTCCCCAAAGCACGAGAAGTCACCCGGAGATGATTGAGAGCACCAACTTGCCAATCCAAGTGACACAACTCAAAACAACGCCAAAGTTGTTGGCAAACGGATTCTGCTCACACAGTAAGGTGTCTCGATTCCACGAGAAGAATATGGGATAAAAGAGAAACAATACTCAAAAGTACTTGTGTTTTAATTCATTCAAAGGTAGGGTAAAAGGACGTCCAACCCATGCCTTATATAGGCGAGGTGGTGCGTCATTCTTAAGCTAACTACGGGCTATGGGCTTGATCCAAGATCGAGCCCAATCTAGCTTAAAAGATAAGATCAAATCTCCAAGAGATTAGATCAAAAATAAAAGAGAAATAAAATAAACTAATGGGCTAAACTAACAAGTCTTAAAAAGCCCACAACAAATAATTAAAAGCAAGCCCATCTTTTATTTAAAAGATGTCCAAGAATGGGCTTTAAATAATATGCAAGTTGGGCCTAATTTAGTCACTTAAATTAGCCCGAAATCTTCTTCCTTCAAATGCACCCCGACGTGCTTCTTCTTCATACGGATCAAGTGGATCACGGCCCATTCTCTCCTCCAAGTCTCGGCCATGATCTCAGATGTTTCTCTCCACATCTCGGTCGAGCTCTCTCTCCACATCTCGGTCGAGATCGTCTCCATGGGTAACTCGTCTCTTCTTGCTCATAGGCCCATAAGGGAGTGAAGTCGAGCTGAGAGATGCTCTTGCATCATAAAATAGTTTGAGGAAGCATATAAAACATCTTCTTGCAAATCTCATAAGGCATTATGAACGTCTATTTGATGAAGTCCAAATTATGAATGGTGGCCAATACAAAAAAAAAGTTTGAACGTGACTAACTTGGCAACAAGAGCAAAGACTTCAACGTAGTCGATTCCTTCTTGCTAACGATTGCTAAGAACAACCACATGAGCTTTGTAATGTTCAACTACACCGTCAAATTAACTTGTATTTGATGTGAAAGACCCATTTGGATTCTATAGTGCGTCAATTTGGAGGAAGAACATAGTACCATTTACCATTGATGCATGACAATGGTTTCTTTGTGCATGAAATTACAACAATTTGGATTGGTGGAAGCTTCTTCGAATGAGGAAGGTTCACGTTTTTGCTGAACAACTTTAAGAGCCGCAATGTAGGTATTAGACAAACTATCGTATGAAAAATTAGCAAGATAATAAGGGACCTCTGAGTTTGATGAAGGAGAGGCATTGATCGAAATGGGATCAAACTTGCTTGCATTTTGACAATATCTCATAAAAGGACGGAAATTTTTGTGGTGCAAGAGCTCCGGCGAGGTGCCGGTGATGGAGGTACGTTGTGCCATGTTGGTGGTTTAGGTTAACAAATTTGGTTTGACCATTCTGGCGATGGTTTTAGTAGGGGGTTTATAGGGGAGATATGAGAGGGGCTCTATGGGTAAGTTGTTAGTAAGGGGATCATTGGTAATGGAGATGGGGCGGGGGGCATGGTTGGTTGAGAAGAGGGAATATCCGTGAGGAAGGGGATCCATAAGTGGGAGAGTGGGGGATATAATTAGGGTGAAGACTTGAGGGGACCACAAGTGTATGAGCTGGGGGTTGACATATGAGTCGAGTTTTCTGAAAAGGGGAGAGTAGGGTTTAGAGGCAAGTCAACGGTAATGGTTGGAGAGTGTTTTGGGTTGACATATGCTTCATTTTCTTTTGCGGGAGATCCTAAGTCATCATGTACGAGTCTATTCCTCCTTCTTTGTGCGAGTGAAGGGGAGCCTTCAGTAAAGTTTGCAAAGGCATTGGGCCTTCTAGACTTGCATCTCCATACGAGTCTTGACTTTCCTAACTAATTGCTTAGCCTTCTTCACGTTTTGCTCCGGGGATTTCCTTTGCAATTTCCTTCCATGCTTCCAACTTTGATGATGAGGTGGTTATATCTTTGAACCTTAGATATGTCCATTAATGCTTCAAATAGGCCTAAAACTACCTAAGCACAAGAGACAAACGAGAGTAGACATTTTTTGATACAAATAAGCTTTAGCAATAAAGTAAATGCCTAAACCTTGCAAAACTACTAAAAATACATGAAAATAACGCTATAAAAGACAGCATAAAAACATTTTATCAACACTTACATCCTCTAGGACGAAACTTGTCAAGCGGGGAAGAATTGAATAATAAGGCTACAAGACCCAAAGATGAGGAAGTAAAGGATGTTTGCCATGAAGAAGTCCATAAGGCATTTTGTTATGAAGAACATAGTATGTATCTTACTGATAAGGTAATATGATGTGAGGACGCATTCCCCCTAGAAGGTAATAGGAAGATTACATTAAAATAGAAGGGCCCTAGCAATGATGAGAATATGATGATGTTTCCTTTATACCCTTTAGTTTTGTTGAGGTGTATATGTACAAGAGGTTACGTGAACAATGCTTTGGGAGCTAAAAAAGGTTTAGAGGCTTAAGGTTTTCGTGCCATTGCCACTTCAAAAGACATGATATGAACCACATTTATCTAAATAGACTAAATTAATTAAAGCTGATGCATGTGATGAACTAATAGGAAAAGAGGGACGAGGTTGCTCGGCTTGGAAACAAATGTCACTGACTCACAGGGTGTGTTGGCCGTGGTTGTCGAGTGTCCTAGGCGACATTGGAGAAGATGGTCCTTGATAGACGTGGTATGTCAAGAGGTGCAAAAATGAGGTGTTATCCAACGTAGCTAGTAAACCTCATTCCGAGCTTCACTTGTTCTAATCACCATCCTTGAAGTTCGTTCTTTTATTAAACATAGCCGATTAGTTATCATAAAATAGAAATTTAGATAATCAATCAATTGATTCAAGGATAGTAGATAACATTCTAAGCCTGGAACAAAAAGGACGTTAGGGGTCTATAAACTGCTAGTAAGTTGAATAGTAGCAATTATAGTGGATTTGGAAATAACACCATTAGGCAACTTAATGTGGTGTTCATGGAAAATTTTGACAGAGGAGAGATGATCGCATATGCTTATCATATGAAACGAGGCTCTAGAATCGAAGATTCAAGGGAGTAAAGCAATACCTGAAAACGTATCATGGGACGAATGTGATGCAGGAGCATCTAGAAGCCCGACCTCCGCACTTCAGATGACGAGACCAATCAAGATGAGACGGACTACTAGAGAGGAGGGAGAGGAGAAGAGAACGTGCAGCCCAGACGTGGAGAGACCCAACAGCCTACGAGAGAGACATGAAGAAAGAGTGCATCGGGCTGCCTTTGAAGGAAGAAGACTTCATACTAGTTTAAGTGGCTAAATTAGACCCAACAAGTTTTTTATTTTTTTCAGCCCATTATTTAGACAATTTTAATATTGGGTTTTGTTTTATTGTTATTTTACTTCCTCTTAGAAGGTCTCATCTCTTCAAGATTTGACCTTATCCGTTTGTTAGAAGATCGTATCTCTTAAAGATTCGATCTTATTTTGTCGTATTTTATTTCATTTCTTTTAATCAGTTCGGACTCGATCTTGGATCAAGCCCGCAGCCCATTGTATTCATTTTGGACGTCCCCTCTGCCTTTATAAGGCATGTTGGACGTCATTTTGGAGAACATTCAGATTAATAAACACATTTTGATACTTTTCAGTATTTCCCTCTTCTCGTGAGACTCGAGAACGAATAGGTGTGACTCCTATTCAAACCCTAGTTTGAAGTATAGGTGAGACTCTAAGATAGGCTTCTCTTCATCTTCAAGCGAATTCTTGTGTTTTGGGAACAATCTCGTCTTTCCCATCTACATAAGATTATAGCGGACGAGTTGAATTACGACTGGGAGATTCGTCCAGACTATCCAGCTACGATCCATCCTCAATCACCGGATCAATCCTCCATCATACCACACGTTTCTACCCTCTTCACGTCCCAACCATTACTTCTCTCTATCTAGTTCGTGGTGTTGAAAGATCGGGAAACCCTCGCGGCTTAACCCCACATCAAATTGGCATAAGAGCTAAGGTTCATCAACACCAACCGCGTCATCAAAAGAAGAAAATTTGAAGCTTTCAAGACTTGTCAAGAGGCTTCAACAAAAACAAGCGATTGAGAGCTTAAAAGCCACGGTTAGTAATCTATTCACGCTAGACACTCTGCTTTTTCACAATCTAATTTCAATTTCTTGAAAAAATTAATTGTGGTCTGAATTATCTCAGCATAACTCAGCCAAGTTTCAATCTTTTTCTTGCCATACCTTTGATTCACTTCGTGAAAACCTCTTCGGGCTAAATCGCGGGAAAACCAACCAGGACGATCTTTTTGGCCATGGTCACTCTTGAATCACCATACCCTACCCTCGCAGTAGCCGCTGCCCTATCACAAAAAAAAAAACGGCGCTGGAACCCTTGTTCCGCCGCCCACAGCCCTCCCGCTGGCCACCACCAGCTCCTCCCAACACCACCAACACCCTTCCCGGCCTCTGCCAGCCTCAGCCACCCCCAGCAGCCCCACCTTTCCCTTGAAACCCCTCGGTTTCACACCTTACCTGCCGGACACCCGCCGCTGGAGCTCCGCTACCCAACCGTCGCCGTCTACCACCACCACCTGCCGGTTTCGGCCCCTGCAGTCCCTTCCCGCCACCACCAGCCTTCACCACCCATCCCAACCGCCTCCACCACCCTTGAAACCCTCGGTTCACCCTTGAACCCGCCGGTTTCCGCCGCTGGACACTGTCCACCTGCCCGCCGCCAGCTTCTTCCGGCTTTTCTGCCGCTACAGGACCACCAGCACCCGCCACCCCCTCCCGGCAGCAGCTCCTTGCCGGTCCTCCTAGGGTTTCGGCCTTTCAAAAATAAAACAGAAAAAAGAAGAAGAAGAAACGGAAACGAGAACGGGAACGGAGCTTCGATCATCTTTTGGCCTTTTTGAGCCTCTTGCGCAAAATACCCTTTTCGTTTCCAAGAAAGGGAGCAATTTGATTTATTTTGTTCCTTACCTTTTGTCTAATTTCCCCTTTTTCATTTTGGGTTCCTTGTAGGCACTACTCAAATTCCCTTGCTTTCAACCTTTTGTTCCTTTGGAGCCTTACCTTGCCCTTTTTCTTTCAGGCTACTTTTAATATTTCTTTCTCAAGATTAATTGATTTTAGTTGAGAAATTGCAGGCGAGTATAGATTATTTGATATGTCTACTTTAGGAACAGAGAACGAGCCCAGGGCTGACGAGCCTAGAGCTATGGACGTCGAGACTATGTTTACAAGGATGATGGAGAGGATGGACGTCTTGGAGACCCGGTTCAACGAACGCCCGGCCCTCCTCCTCTTCCACCTAGACAACCTCTGTGTCAAGCTAATCCATGAGTTATGCAGCCTAGAAGATATGTTAGAAGGGAATTAGATTTTGAGGATAGAGAAGACGAGCATCCCGTACTAGAAACTGACTTCTACTCTAAAGCTAAGGTGAAGATACTACCCTTTGAAGGAAAGTGTGATGCTGATTTGTACCTGGTCTGGGAGGCAAAAGTAGAACAAGTCTGGAGCTGTCATAATGTTTCAGAACTTAAAAAGGTACAATATGCTGCACTTGAGTTTATTGGCTATGCCTTAATGTGGTGGAACAACTTGTTGAAAGAGAGAAGACGATGTCTAGGCACTGAGATCACCACGTGGGATCAGATGAAGGCCATTCTGAGAGCCCGATTCGTTCCACCGTATCATGGAAGAGATCTACGACAGAGACTAGAGAACCTGAAGCAAGGCTCTATGAGCGCTGAAGAGGTTTACACAGTCATGGAGATGGTTATAGTTCGAGTTGATGTTCAAGAGGATGAAAAAGCTACTATGGCGAGATACCTCAGGATTTTGCATCCTACCCTAGCACACGAGATAGAGTTGTATGCATATACTAACTTGACAGATTTACTGCATCTCGCTGTGAGAGTGGAGAAGAAAATGAAAATACGCAACCAAGACAGACGATCCCCTCAAACGTGGAGCAAGAGTTCAGGAAGAGATCAAGGTAGTAGCAATCGAGATCAGGGAAGCAGCAGTCGAGACGTCTCAACTTCTGCGACTTCCGGAGCTGCTGCAACGCCCAGTAAGACTCCAAATTCGACATCTCAGGGAAGTGACTCTGGTTCGTCACGAGCTAGAGATATCTCTTGTTTTAAATGTCTGGGAAAAGGACATTATGCCCGGGAATGTCCCAACAAGAGGACATTGTTCATCAACGACAAGGGCCTCTATGAGTCAGATTCCGACACCGAGGAGGCTGAAGAAGGGAAGTCGACCCTCATAGCTGACAAGGAGACTTACGAGGACATGGATGGGCTACCCTTTGCTGAGGGATTATGTCTCCACGCTAGTAAGATCGTCCCTGATTCTCAACTTGTTTTAAGTACTCCAAACGAGATGGATATTGATGAACATGACCTAGATATACATGCTAAAATTTCTAGTCATGGTCTAGAGGAGGATGAGTGCATCCTACCCTAGCACACGAGATAGAGTTGTATGCATATACTAACTTGACAGATTTACTGCATCTCGCTGTGAGAGTGAAGAGGAAAATGAAAATACGCAACCAAGACAGACGATCCCCTCAAACGTGGAGCAAGAGTTCAGGAAGAGATCAAGGTAGTAGTAGTCGAGATCAGGGAAGCAGCAGTCGAGACGTCTCAACTTCTGCGACTTCCGGAGCTGCTGCAACGCCCAGTAAGACTCCAAATTCGACATCTCAGGGAAGTGACTCTGGTTCGTCACGAGCTAGAGATATTTCTTGTTTTAAATGTCTGGGAAAAGGACATTATGCTCGGGAATGTCCCAACAAGAGGACATTGTTCATCAACAACAAGGGCCTCTATGAGTCGGATTCCGACACCGAGGAGGCTGAAGAAGGGAAGTCGACCCTCATAGCTGACAAGGAGACTTACGAGGACATGGATGGGATACCCTTTGTTGAGGGATTATGTCTCCACGCTAGTAAGATCGTCCCTGATTCTCAACTTGTTTTAAGTACTCCAAACGAGATGGATATTGATGAATATGACCTAGATATACATGCTAAAATTTCTAGTCATGGTCTAGAGGAGGATGAGTGCCTAGGTGATTACATGAGTATCGACGTTGTTGAGCACCCGGCTGGCTTAATTGATGAGTTACTTGATTGCTTTGTTATTAGAAGGGCACTGAGCATATTACCTTCTAAAAATGAGGACAATCAAAGGGAGAATTTGTTCCATACGAGATGTTTGGTCAAAGGAAGAGTATGTAACATGATCATTGATAGTGGAAGCTGCAGCAATTTGGTGAGTAATGAAGTTGTAGAGAAGTTGCAGCTAGGAACCGTTCAAGACCCACATCCTTACAAACTGGGTTGGATGAATGACTGTGGGGAAATCAGGATCGACAAGCAGGCGAACATCACGTTCAAGATTGGAACGTATGAGGACACAATGCTATGTGACATCGCCCCTATGCGCGCTTGCCACATTCTGCTTGGGCAACCTTGGGAGTATGATCGAGATGTCACACATAAAGGGAAGACAAGCCATTTTTGTTTTACTTTTCAGGGTAAGGATTTCACGCTAAAACCCATGACACCCACAGAGGTCACTGAGTACTATGAGAAGAAGAAGAGCAAAGACGAAAATACTAAGAAGAAGACCTTGATGATCCGTAATGTAGAGAGGACAGAACCACGACGTGCAGATCCATTCTTATGTCCTGTTTATAGTTATGTGTGCAAGGAGTTATTATCCTTAATATTCGAGGTGGGTATGTTTGAAAATCTCCTTGGTAGTCTTAAAGATATGAATGGATTGATCGCAGTATGAAACTGGAGATGTATGGCTACTAAATATCCCTCTTTGAGTACTGTTACTCAATTTGAGGATCTCCGCTTGAGGGTGATTGCGCAAGTTGACCTCTTGGATATCATCCCTACGTCCTACAAACATTGCATTCATAACAGGGAGTTGTTTTCATCTCTTCGAGATAAGACATTGAGAATATTCAATGTTACTTTCACACCTTATGCGAGTGGTAGTTGTGTGTTAGCGATTCGTGTCGGCACTTTCAGAAGGATTCAACACATGGAGGAGGAATCGAGTCATACTTCGTGGATTCGAGGTCGAATCTTTCCAAGAAAGGGAGGATGATGCAAGAGCATCTAGAAGCCCGACCTCAGCACTTCAGATGAGGAGACCAATCAAGAAGAGACGGATTACTAGAGAGGAGGGAGAGGAGAAGAGAACGTGTAGCCCAGACGTGGAGAGACCCAACAACCTACGAGAGAGACATGAAGAAAGAGTGCATCGGGCTGCCTTTGATGGAAGAAGACTTTGGGCTAGTTTAAGTGGCTAAATTAGACCCAACAAGCTTTTTATTATTTTCAGCCCATTATTTAGACAATTTTAATATTGGGTTTTGTTTTATTGTTATTTTAATTCCTTCTAGAAGGTCTCATCTCTTCAAGATTTGACCTTATCCGTTTGTTAGAAGATCGTATCTCTTAAAGATTCGATCTTATTTTGTCGTATTTTATATCGATTCTTTTAATCAGTTCGGACTCGATCTTGGATCAAGCCCTCAGCCCATTGTACTCATTTTGGACGTCCCCTCTGCCTATATAAGGCATGATGGGCATCATTTTGGAGAACATTCAGATTAATAAACACATTTTGATACTTTTTAGTATTTTCCTCTTCTCGTGAGACTCGAGAACGAATAGGTGTGACTCCTATTCAAACCCTAATTTGAAGTATAGTAGAGCCGTCCTACTTGGTGAGACTCTAAGATAGGCTTCTGTTCCATCTTCAAGCGAATTCTTGTGTTTTGGGAACAATCTCGTCTTTCCCATCTACATAAGATTATAGCGGACAAGTTGAATTACGACTGGGAGATTCCTCCAGACTATCTAGCTACGATCCATCCCCAATCACTGGATCAATCCTCCATCATACCACACGTTTCTACCCTCTTCACGTCCCAACCATTACTTCTCTCTATCTAGTTCGTGGTGTTGAAAGATCGGAACACCCTCGCGGCTTAACCCCGCATCAGAATGGGTGTGGTAAGAGTTTAAGTCGTTAAGAAGAAAGGACCACTGATCATCAGTTATAGGAAGGCCAACAACGCGACGGTCTTGAGTAGTAAGAAGGATGCTCGCGCCCTAGTTTTCTTGGGAATTGACCAAGGCCCAGGATTGACCGGAATTAACGACTGTTGGAGGGTTTTCTAGCAGTGTGCTGGTGGAGGAACAAGGGTTGTCACAAGAGCCCTTCCAACAATTTACCAGGTTTGCATGATAGGTGGGCATGTAATCTTTTGGTTAGATTCTCTGGTTGGTTATCGCGGCTTCAAGCAACGGTTTTAGGCTTTCTTCATGGATGATCATGAAATATTCCTTAAAATGTTTAAGTAGAAGATCTTGTGAAATGATAATGGATCGTAGAGACGCATAATATTCTTCATCTAGGACAATTAGAAATTAATGCACTTCCTCTTCAACTTTGGCTTTTACTTTGTTGCCACAACTGTAGGCACAATTTAGATGTTGATTTTGTGAGAATAAGTTTCATCTCAAATCTTCTTCGGATGACCGAAATAGGTGCTTACCTTTCTCCATTTTGAAGACAACGTGCGAGATTTGTGAGAAGATGGAGAAACGAGGACCTTTTCCAGCATCGAATTGTTGTTTTAGATCTTCCTATAAAAGTTGGAATGTGGAACGGTAACTAATAGACAAGAATAAAACAATAGAAACCATTTCTACTCATGGAGCATGTAATTAACACTAAGCTAATAAGGACAATCTATTGATTTTGGGTCTGCTTATGAATTTATCCATTGATGATTTCGAGCTTTGATTTAGTAAAAAGAACATGAGTAATGACACCTTGACTATTCAATGCAGTTAACATTGGTTCGAAAGATATGACATACTTGTTGACAAGGATGGTAAAAGGATGCAAGTAATAGACGTATGTTAGTAGAGAAAGCATGAATGCCAATTTTAGGGTTAGGGTTAGACGGAAGTTTGGTTATGAAGAAAAATAACTTGTACCATGTAGAGATGGTAATACATTAAACTTGTGTTTTCTATTGACTTGAAACATTTAAATACATATAAACAAAATCATTCTTCTACGATGTGTCAAACCCACAATAAATTATCGGTTACACATAAAACTCAATAAATATATGTTTAATTTTTAACTTGTACCATGTAGAGATCGGTAACACATAAAACTCAATAAATATATGTTTAATTTTTTTAAAAAGAATAAATGGATGATTATTTTTATAAATTTTAATGTAGATTGTTTTGAAAAATGTCTTGAAGGGTAGATGCATAACTACAATGAGTTGGAGGGAGTATATCACACGGTACAAAAAAACAAGTAAATAGCAAAGCTTAAGTAATTTGTGTCAAGTGTTAAGTTGTGAGTATTTTTAGGATGATCGATGATGTGTCAAATTCACAATTAATGTTGTAATTAATTTTTAAAATTATTAGTTTTAAAATTATTTTTAATACCTCTACTTTACAGAATTAACATGATAATTTTTTTTGTATATTATTTTATGATATTTAAATTAGTGCCTACATATATTTTGTAATATTTTTTGAATTTTAAAATAAAAGTAACTTAAGTTAGAGAATTTGCACAATTATATAATTGAAAACAAGGATCAAAATTTATTTTATTGCTAAAATTTAAAATAAATCACACAAACAAACATTAAACTAATTTATATTATAAAGTACGAGTTTTATATATATAAAAAAGAAGTCGGATGAACCTCTCTACCTTTATGTTGTCATATAAGTGGGAAATGAGAGCATGTGGTAGCAAAAAGTTATAAAGCACAATGAAGCTAAAAAAGAAAAAAGAAGGATTTAAAGAGATTATTATAGCTCAAAGGACGGTTGTTAGTGGTTTTAAAGACATTTAATTTGGATTTTCTAAGTTGTCCATCGACTTGTACTTATCACTTTGTACTTTTAACATTTTATTTTGAGAAACAAAGTGATTTGCTAGTTTAAAAAATGATTTTTTAGGAAAAAAAATAAATTGATTAAGTAGGCTTCTTTTTTTTTTTAGAAAAAAATAGTTTTAATTTACTCAAACCTAACTCAATGTCCAATCAATTTATATAAGCCTAGACCAGTGTAGTTACATAAGCCCAAACTCAATCCAAAATATTAATACATAATATTAATGATATCTTGTACTTAATAGGTTTTGAATGGATGACAAGCTCACCCTTATACCAACTTGATTAATTGAACTTGTATAATTTATTTTTATTTTTTGTAAAGTTGTACTTAAAACCGAATATTAATACACAATTTCAAACACACAACGTTAATACACACTTCCGTCGTTTACACAATGTCGAGTTATAAGCCAAATTGAATTACACAAGCCAAAAATTCTGTTGTTTACACAAGGGCGAATTATACAAGTCTAAGCTCAATCGAGTTACACAATTCCAATCGAGTTACACAAGTCCAAGCCCAACCGAATCACACAAGTACAAGCCCAATCGAATTACACAAGTTCAATGTCCGTCGAGTTATAAAAACCCAAGATCCGTCGAGTTACACAAGTTTGGATCATTTATCAAACAAAACTATGCATACAATATAATTCTAAGATTTAAAAGCCTTTTACTCTAAATCAACCACATAAAATCAGCCATGCTTGAGTCAGCTTCATGTGTCCCCCGTGCTCGACGACACTCTCGACGTCCTCCTTTAGTTGCTTGAAGAAGCCGCCACAATTTCTATACATCTCCAGCACCATCCCCACATGTCCCCGTGCTCGACGGTGCTGACTAGCTGGCAAGGGCCCCACATACCCCGCCACCAACGGCTGATTCAAAGCGGCTCACAGGGCTGCAGTTCCCGACAGAATGTGACCGGCTACCGCCAACGCCTTGCTGAGCGTAAGAGACCGGAGAGATTCACATCGCTCAACAAAAAAACTCCTAATCCCTTCGCAATGATTGATAACTCTTCAAGATGGGATGAGGTCATTTCGATGTCGATTTGTCGAAGAGATGCGAGTGCTTCGTATGAGAAACTCGTTAATTCCTGAAAATTCAAAATCCAAACCTAGAGAACGAGGATTCAAGATCCAAACTTGCGTACTTTCCGGGCTACAGCGATGACTTAACATACGAAGGAATGCTTGTGGTTGCGAGTTCCAGTGACCTTCTTCTCTAGATCCGGCAAGGGATTATAGGAGTTGCAAGTTAGGAGACTAGAAGAAAAAGAAAAAAAAACCTAACTGTAATTAAGGATGGTTTTATAATTAGGGGATTATTAGACGTACCGGCAAAATCACTATTTGTCACCATAACTACGCACTTCGCGTGTGTAGTTGACTGGTTTACAACTACGCATATGGGGTGCGTAGTTGGAGTCCGAGAAAAAAAAAATTTGAAAAATTGAACTACGCACTTGGCATGCGTGATAGAAGTAAGCAAAAAAAAAAAAATAATAAAAAAATTAATAATAACTACTACTACGCACCTCAAGTGCGTAGTTGGATGAGTTCTCAACTACGCACGCGAAGTGCGTAGTTACGGTCTTAAATAATAATTTACATCGGTACGTTTAGAAATCACGTATAATTAAGGATGATTTTATAAGATTTTTTTTTTTTTTTTAATTTATCCTTAGACTCTTAGACTCTTAGACTCTTTTATTAAGCTTTTCTAAAATTAAAATTTTATTAGGAAATAGAAAAGTCCAGTCCGTATTATTGATAAAAAAAGACTGCTTGTAACCCAGTCTTAAAACCAAAATACATAAATGATTGTGATATTGAAAAAATAACAATGGAAGAAAAAAACTTACTGATGTCAAACAAAGCAAAACATCAAACGAGAAAAATAAGGCTAGAACTTGTTATTGTGCGATGCATCTTATCAGAGTAATCTTTGATTAAAAATTTTAACTGCGAAAAGAGGTAAAAGACGGTTAACTCTATAACATGATGATTACCATCATGATCATGAACACCTAAAACTTAAAAGTACAGTTAGTTAGTTAGTTTTATAAATAAAATAGATTCAAGCCGATCAGAAATCTTAGTTTATATTTATTTATAACTTTTTTTAATATTTTTTTCTAGTCTTGACTAGAAGATAGAGTAACACATTTGTATAAACAATTCACTTTAAACCTTTAATTATATACATGTTTCCTACACTTAAGTCCCTCAACAGCCAACACCTTGATGTAGTTTTTAGTGTCAAATGCAGAAGAGCCTAGTCGAGAATATGGCAATCGTCAAATGATCACTAATATGGCCGACAATAGGTCGGTGATGTGTAAATAAGCTACTTCCATCATCCACCTGTTATCTTATAATGTGCATCCATCCACCAATCGTCGTCCGTCGGGTGATCTAGTGGATTGAGTTCATCTGCAAGTAGAGATAACTACGTGTCGATGATGGGTAATGAACCAATTTCATCGCTCGACCCGTTTGTCATTTATCCATAGATTTTTCGCCCGTATTCACCGAGTGGACGGACGGATTGAGTTTTTTTTTTTTTTAATAAACAACCTTTTTGAAAGTTAATGTTCAACAAATAAAGGTGCAAATTTAAACGAGATAAATCATCATTCCATCCTAACTTTTAATGTGGTCAAATTATAGCCTAAATAAAATAGTTCGCATAACTACAAAACATATAACTACAACAGTGAACAATCATTAAATCAACTAACCTTATACAAAATATTTTTGAACTTCCGTAAAGAAAATGTCAAGATATACTTTGTCAAACTCTTCTCGTTTAGTAACGGACATCCTACGATAAAAAAGATAATTAATTTTTAATATTTATTTTGATAAAAAAACAAAGGAAAGAGCTATATATATAATCCGAGTTAAGAAGAATGGTGGGAGTTTGAGTTTGCAAGAGGGGGAAGGACCAGAACCATCGTTCCCAAAAGAGGGGGTTTGTGGACCAATGGCTAGATAAAATTGTGAAAGTTGAATACTATTTGTAATGCCGACTAAGACAATAGGAGATTAGAAGGGTTTTTTCAATTCAATCTTCTAAATCTAAATATTTTATAATAATCTTGAAACGGATGATAGGTAGAGCGACGGATTTTGAATTGTCTTTCCGTATATGACTCACCCAGTTCCTTGTGTATTTACGGACTTTAACCGATTTTTATAGGACAAGTTCGCAGACACTCGTTGGATACGGATAATAAATTAGAAATATTATACGCCGGAGAGAGAAAATAGGATACAAAGGATAGGTTGATGTTTTTTTTTGATACAAGGTAAGGAAAATAAGTGGCTCGGCTCCTAGAGAGTGACCGACCTACGACATCCAGATAGATGAGGGAGATAACATCATCAGGTAGGTCCTCGTCTTATGTAGAAGCAGTGTGATCATGGAGGACGAGCTTATCAGCAACCGCGTTAATTTTCCTAATGATGTGAACGACGCTAGATCTTGGGAATCTTGATATCAAAGCGGATATGTCAGATATGATCATATCCATCTCCCACGGGGAATCCAACTCCGGTTTATTGCATTGATGAGCATCAGATTATCTCCTTCAATCTCGATTACTGTGATCCCATCAGCGCGGCCTTTTTTAGACCGAATCTTCTGCCTCTAAGACTGACTCATCATTGCATCTTCCTTTTCCTGTAGCCAAAGGACAACCAAAATTATTATGGATAATGAATCCGAACGCATATTGATTATTATTGTTTCTTGATCCATCAAAGTTCAGTTTGACAACATTTCCTTTTAGTTTCAGCCATTTAATGTCTTTTCTTTTCCTTCTAGTTCTTGTTCGAGAAGAGTTGTCTTTTGATTTGACATTAGCTTCATGATAGATTAACGTTAAAATGCCATGAAACAACTTTTTGATATATTTAGTTTATAGTTTATATTTTTTTGAAACAAGTAGATTATAGTCTATAGATGCTTGAGACTTGAGAGTTGTGGAGATGATTTTGGAAGCAGGCTGTAATCCAGTTGTGCTCTTACATGGGCCTATAGGGCCGACACTGACCTGGGTTTGCCCTGTTACTGGGCCTACTGGAAATATCTGCTTTTCTTGTATTTGTACAAGTCTCAAGAGCTTTGTAACAGGTTACGTTCACACGACAAGACATTACTTATTTAACCAAAAAAAAAAACAAGACATTACTTATGTCATACAATGCACCATCTACTATGAATAGTCACACTTTCAACCCCTTGAGCGTATTATAAGGCGCTACCATGTTTGGCGTGACTATTACTATCAATTGCTCCATCGATCTTGTGGCCTATACAAATACTAATCGGCATCCGTGTCCCGATACTCGATACTTCACTTCGGAATATTATGATTTGTCAATGACAATGTATCGTCTCTCGGTCTTGTGAAAAACGAATATAAAGTTGTCTCCGAGAATTCTTGGCTTCATAACATGTCGCTTGACCATCTCTTAACAATCCGACGATGGTAACTCTGAGTGTGCCATTCACACATGTACATTTGGGTGCGAAACCCCTTACTGTAAGATTATGCACATTGTACCAACACTATGTTTTGCACGATCGTACACTTAAGTGTACACGATTATGCTCTTTGTTTTACTTTATTTGTTCATTTCATATTGTTTTATTATTCAATCATTAGTATACCGTAATGTGCTTCTTTGTAGGGTTTAATGAATGAAGAACTGTTTCATTTATGAGTTAAAGAAGGGAGAGACAATGGAGAGCGTACGATAGCAGTGGAATGAAAATAGTTAGGTTATTTTCATGTATCCGTTTGGTTTGAGCAGTGGAATGAAAATAATTCAGCGCAAGAAAATTAATGAAAATTATTAAGTTACTTTCATGTCCTCTAACATTCCATTTTAGCAACTAAACAAATGTGATTTTTGATTGATTCCGAATCATTCCGTTTTCGAAAATAGTTTTTAGGGGTCGTTTGGTATCGCTACCCTGATTAAAGGTATCAGGTATGGATATCAGATATGGGTATCGACTATCGGGGTATGAGTATCAAAATTGATAGACAAAATGGTGATAAATAGCACCAATTTTAGTGGTGGTTGCGTTCGGTGACACAAACTTTCAGAAACTCGAAATAAAGCACAAACTTTGGGAGGTGGTTGCGTTTTTTAGCACAAGTCTGATTCCGGTTAAATGTCCGGATTATTTTGCTGATGTGGCACCGGAAAATGATGATTTAACTTTTTTTAATTATTTTTACACCTATGTGTATTAAAATTTTCTAACTAAAAAAATAATACAATAAAAAAAATTTTAAAAAAACAAATTTCTTCTTATATTGTGAGGCCACTACTTAAATATTTATTATTCTTTAAGGGAAAAAATACATTTTTATACCAACAATAAATTGTTATAATCGGGAAATATATATATATATATATATCCAAGTTAAATTTATTTATAAGATGGAGTATTTACATGTATAGAAAAGATCTATTGTATATAATTTTTAATTATATAATAAATATATAAATTTCATCAACGAAAAATAAAATTAATGTTAAATATTGATACTAAAAAATATATATATTTAGAAAACCCTATATATCAACCCATACAAAATTTATAATACCAAAATTTTTTTGTGGTATATAATTTTGTACTTTATTTGTATTATAGTTTTTATATAGAAAAAAAAGTCAATACACATAGGTGTCAAAAAAAAAAAAATGCCAAATCATCATTTTCCGGCGCCACATCAGCAAAATAAACCGGACATTTCACCGGAATCAGACTTGTGCTAAAAAACGCAATCACCCCTCAAAGTTTGTGCTTTATTTCGAGTTTTTGAAAGTTCATGTCACCAAACGCAACCACCCCTAAAGTTAATTAGTGCTATTTATCATCATTTTGCCAAATTGATATGATACCCCAATTTGGTATGTTGCAGTATATCAAATATCAGTTTTGAATCCAATCAACAAACCCTAATCAGATTTATGAAGAGTAATTGGCTTGTAAGTATGAAGAAATCTAAGTTCCTGTTGTTGAAAGAAGGACATACATAAGATGGAGGCAAATTGACATTTCTCACAACACAGGTAAAGAAAAAAAGAAAGATGACAGATTGAAAGAAGGAGATATGTATTTGCCCCGGTCGGCGGTTCCTTGCTCCGGTCAGCGACGAGAAGGAAGGAAGAGAGAAAGGGGAGAGTTCATTACAGCTCCTTCGATCGACTGTTCAATCGCAGAAGGAAGAGAGACGGGGAGATAGAGGGCGAAGGAAAGAAGAAGCGATACCTCCAAAGTAATTCGTATATTAAAAACCGTAATATTTTGATCGATATCAGGGTATTATTTTGATATCGATACCCTGAAATATCAAACAACATGTATGGGTATAAGTGATACCCATACCCATATCTTTAACGAAGATATGAATACCAAACAGCCCGTTAGTAATTCCAAACGGCCCCCTCTCTCTTTATATATAAAAGCCAGCTAGCTAGTCAGGATATTAAAACTGCAACTCAATTTCACAGCAGTTGAAAATGTGTAACAATACACCAACAACAATTAGAAGATAATAAAATTATTTATCAACAAAGATGCAATCTTATTAGACAAGAATGAATATGCACATGCCCCGATCGGCGGTTCCTTGCTCCGGTCAGCGACGAGAAGGAAGGAAGAGAGAAAGGGGAGAGTTCATTACAGCTCCTTCGATCGATTGTTCAATCGCAGAAGGAAGAGAGACGGGGAGATAGAGGGCGAAGGAAAGAAGAAGCGATACCTCCAAAGTAATTCGTATATTAAAAACCGTAATATTTTGATCGATATCAGGATATTATTTTAATATCGATACCCTGAAATATCAAACAACATGTATGGGTATAAGTGATACCCATACCCATATCTTTAACGAAGATATGAATACCAAACAACCCGTTAGTGATTCCAAACGGCCCACTCTCTCTTTATATATAAAAGCCAGCTAGCTAGTCAGGATATTAAAACTGCAACTCAATTTCACAGCAGTTGAAAATGTGTAACAATACACCAACAACAATTAGAAGATAATAAAATTATTTATCAACAAAGATGCAATCTTATTAAACAAGAATGAATATGCACAATAAAAATGTTTATCAGCAAAGATGTTTTAATTAATCTAAATAACTGTTAAGTCGATTCTAAAATCACTTAGGGAAACTAAGGGGAAAAAAATGTAATGAAAATGGTTACATTACTTTAGGTTCTCTAACATTTCATTTTAATCGCTGAACAAACATGATTTTCAATTGATTAAGAATCACGGAATAGTTCCTTATCGATTCCACACATTAATAAACCACTTGACATACAACAATGAAGTAGCAACTGTACGTACGTACAACATTTAATAAGAAATTGAAGCCAGCTAGTCAGGATATTAAAACTGCAACACAATTTCAAAGCAGCTGAAAATGTGTAACAATACACCAACAACAATTCGAAGATAATAAAAGTATTTATCAACAAAGACGCAATATCATTAGACATGAATATGCACAATAAAAGTATTTATCAGCAAAGATGTTTTAATTAATCTAAATTACAACTAAATCAATTCTAAAAACACTTAGTTGGATTTTTATCTTTGCTTGTGTTTCCACTCCAATCCTATAAACCTACAAGGCGAAAACCTAATCTTGTGCTCAGAAATGGTCTCAAGCTTGGGCGACCATACATGCTCTCTAGACCTCACCACTACTTGATCGTACCTCTTTTGCAACTCTGGTGTACTGCAAATCAGCGGCGGACTACTATCCCCACCACCACCACCACCACCTTGATCACCGCTAACCCTAATTTGATAATCAATCTCATTTCCGGTGACGATCTTGGCAATAAACTCAGGAGCAACCTTGATCGAAACCCTACCGTCATCTCCTTTTAAATACTCAAAAGGGCTTAAATTCCCGAACTTGACCGGTCCCGGCGTTGGACTCAGGCTAGAGAGGTTGGCCGCCGAGAGGACGTTCGACGGAGCAACACGGTCGATGGGGATGACGAAGTAAGTTTTTCCTTTCTGCAGTCGATCATGAACCGCTAAGGCCGGAATGGGTTGACCTATAAAAAAGCCATCTGCATAACAAACCATACATTCCGGGAACTCAAACATGATTTCTCCGGCGACCCACTTCTTTCTTCCTTGCAGAGATCTCGTTGAGCCTTGACTGAGAATTAGGGTTATGGGTTTTGAAGAAGACGCTATTGTGCAACATGGGTAGCTTGTAAGTTTATTACCCATGGCCAAGAAGATGAATAATGATTGATGGAGGTATGAGGCCTATAAATATGCAGTTGATTGACTTTTTTTTGGGTCGGGATTGGATTGGAGGAACAAGTCTAAGATTGAAGTTGTTGATGGAGAGATTAAAATTTGATCGAGATTAAGGCAATAGAAAAAGGGTCGGTGGTCAACCATGGCGGCTATATAGCTAATATATTTGAAAAAGTTGGATCGACATTTGCTGCGTATAAATGGTAAGTAGTAATTGCGTAATAATTTATTGTGAGGTGGATGACTCCCACTTGTTCAAATTGTAAATTGCAACTACTACGCTTTATTGTTTTGGTTTCTCAGATTTTGACCACTCTTTTTTTGCAAAGAAATCATTCATCATTTCGTGTATAACCACATAATAAAGTTGGTCATGGATTTATTCACACAAATTGAAGGTTGCTCATATGTATATATGCATGTCATGTGTTTTTATACATGTTGATATAGTGAAAAACAAGTATATTATTCCAATTAACAAGTTTATAGCCCGGATTTTGAACATATATATTTATATATTAAACGTTTTTAGAATAAAATGTCATTAGTCTGTCCATGTGCAATGCGCAAACTGATATTTATAAAGTTTTTATAGATATGAGCATTCCTCTTTAATTTTTATATTATCACATAAATAAAATAGTCATGAATAAATAATAGTTCAATTAATCTCGACTTTAATAAACTATTATATAACATAAAATTTCATTTTATATTTATTAATAAATAACCTTAATTATGCTCTTACAACATTCATTGTGTACTAGCATGAGTGAAAGTTATAATTACTTAAAAATTAAAAAAACTATTTACTTAAAAATTGGGTTATTAATGATTTAAAATTAAAATAATATTCAAAATATAATAAAATGAGATACTGAGTGAAAGTTATAATTACTTAAAAAATTAAAACAATAATTTTAAAACCTAGTTTAACTTTTTTGTTTTTGTCAGCAAAAGTTTATTATATTTTATACGCAGCAACATATTTCATGAATTGATTCTTTATTTTGTGCATAACCACATAGTAAAGTTGGTCTTGATTTAAATGGATTTTATGTCACATAAAATGAAGTATAATAAGCTACCGTATGAATCTGGGAAATGTTATTGACAATATTATAGATTGTTAAAACTCATCTTCATCACAAGGATAAACGTCATCGATCTAAATTTTATAAATCGCCTTGGATACATGTCATCAATTTAGATTAAATATTGTAAGTCGCTTTAAGACACCAAAGTAGAGCTTGTACCACCACGCGTGCAGTTGCATTATTTATCCGATAAATGATACAAATTGGTGCAACCATGTCATTCATGTGTCACATGTTGCATATTTGTGTAGTTGCATCCCGTTATGTTGACGCAGTTTATGGGCTCCACGAATTCATATCATACTAATAAGATTGCACAAAATTCATATACTCCGTAGAGATCTAACTAGTGTATTATCGCACCTTGTGCGGGTTAAGTTTAAAAGATGTGATAATAAATGCTTCTTTTAATATGCGTAACATTAGTTTGATACATTTTAAATCCTTACAAAAATAAGGAATATTATAAAAAATGATATTTTATATTAATATTAAGGTGCGGATATTAAAATGGGTCATTTAAAAATCACTTTCGTAAAAACATAATAAATTATTTTTCTTAACCATATTTATTTTTGGTTGAAATTGTATTGTTATTATTTTTAAATTTTTGATTCAAAGTTAAAACTAAAAATTCCAAAAGAAAATATATATCCTCCGTAAAAAAATTCGACGTTATCTATAATTCATAGATTTGTTATGAATGTTAATTATGGATTTTTTTTTTAATACTTGGAATTAGTTCACGTATTTTAACAAATTACTTATGAAAAAGATATCAATATTATGATTCAAAATTTGACCTTTACCTATTATTCATAAATTCAGAATTTTTCAAGAAGAATTGTATTTATCATTTTTTACAAAATAATTTGGAATTCAAAATTTTAATTAGAAATAATTACAACAAAATAATTCGATATAATGATGATATAACCTTGTATTCAAAAACTTTTTTGTTGAAATTTGATGTTAGTTCAAGTATTTCTTATTCAAATTTGATTTTTTTATAACTTTTTTTATTTTAAAACTTTACTTTAACTTGTTGAGGAGATTTTTTTGTACCATCTTTTTAGAAAATGATTTGAAATAATTTTTAATTTTGTTTAATGAAGAGATATTTTGCTGGAATTAAAATTAGTTTAAAAATCAAAATCCTATTATAAATTATTTATTTAAATTACGTATTTTAAAAAAAATGTTTAGACTGACGTTAAATCTGGAGGCGACACGTGGCAACAAAGGCCTGTAAAATTTTCGTTGGGCTGAGAAAAATCCCGGAGGCGACACGTGGCAATAGAGGCCTCTGCTTTAATATATATATAAGATAGTAGGGATTGTGTCTTCTGCCTTTTTAATTACTAATTATTTTTAATAAATAATACATAATGATATATGATTCGATGACACTAGATAGTTATAGCGAAATTAATTGTGATGTATGTCTTTTATATAATAAAATATGTAAAAGAAAGGTGGAAGTTATAAAATTTTAACTATTCAAAATAATTAAAAGATACAAATAAACCTAATATCCTAATTTATAAGATAAACGACAAACAAAATCTACAAAATCACAACTTCTCCTATTCTCCATTCTTCTTCTTTGTACTCCGTCAACAGTATCGAACACCCATAGTCGACAATGACAACAATGGATCTGCTTCGACCATCGGCAACCTTTGGCGCGCAATGCTCACGTGCGAGCATTGCGCTGTAAAGTGGTGGTGGATCCTCTTCGCTTAAGTTTCCCAACGGAAGTCGCATAATTTGAGGACTCCAATAACGATGGTGGAAGTTATAAAATTTGGGTAGCTACAAACTTGCCCCACTACTTTGAGAAAATAATAAAATCTACCTTAAATTGGGTGTTAAAAATGGGCATTGGAAATAGTTATCGAAATTAGGTATCATGAAAGTTGGGTATTTATGAAAATTGGGCATTAAATTTGGGCATTACATTAATAGAGTTTAAGTATTTAAATTTGGGTAATTAATATTGGACATTACGATTACGGTTTAAGTATAATTAAAAAAACAAATTGTGAGATGCAATTAGTCAAGATGATAATAGGGGAGGAGGGATATCGACCAGAGTTTGAACAATTGTTCCATGATCTAATTAATTTGGATTATTCCTACTTTTAACCCTAATACCTATGTGTGTTCAAAAAAAAATCCGATCCGACAATCTGGCCCGAAAAATTTCGAATACGGTGGATTTTTTTTTTCCAGAATCCGATACAATCTGAGAAAATATAACGGATTAACCACTACAAGAAACGCGGTTGTAGCCACGACATTACCCTCGATGGTAACCACGAAAATATGACTTACCCTTGAATTTAGCCATGCATTTACCGTCAAGTACTAATTCGAGGCTACAGAGGCCGTGGCAAAATTTTGCCACGATATTTACCCTCAAAAATTAAATTCATGGCTAAGACACCCACAAAATATTACCCGAGGTTAACTTTGGAGGTATATTTGAAGGTACTAGCGAGGGTAACATCTAGTGTAATTGGTCGGTATAGTCGAGGATAATTTTGAGGGCAAATGCAAGGGTAGTTTTGAGGGCAAATACAAGAGTAATTTCGAGGGTAAATTTGAGGGTAATTGTCGACGGTAATTGGGAGGGTAATTTTCGAGGGAAAACTCGAGGGTAATTGCGAGAGTAATTTTCGAGGGCAAATTCGAGGGTAATTGCGAGGGTAATTTTGGAGGACATATTGGAGGGTAATTGAGAGGGTAGTTTTGATGGAAATACAATGTTGAATTCGAGGATATATTTGAGGACTGATTTTATTAATAACCTTAGTTTTTTTTTTCACTGTTGTATATTTACAATTGCAAGAATATACAAAAAACAATTATAATGGAAGACAAAATATATTAATTCACTTCCAAATATTTGTCAATTTCTTAGGTACAAAACCTACCAAATCAAGATTGACATCCTTCGTATAACTAATGTCATGCTAAACTTCAACAAACATCAATCCAAAAACTTGTAATCCACACAAGCAAAATTTCAAGTCAATGTTTCGAGAAAGGTAGAACTAAGAAGATGGGGGATGTGAAGTGCTCATGGAAACACCCTTTTGCAACCTTAATTGCTCTTGTAAGAGGTTTTGTTGTTGTTCCATGATATCTTGCAATTTCCTCATTTTTTTCGGTTAACTCCTTCACCTCGTTTGTTGAGACTTCTAGATTTTCCTTCATCTCTTTTACCTCGGTTTTTAAAGGTTCCATCTCTTTAGATGTACAGTAAGTTTGAGAAGAATTTCCAAAGCTGAAACAGTTTGCAACCAAGTCGGTGCGAATGAGTCCCATGCCATGTTCTCCTAATCCAAAGATCATTCCATGTTGTTGACCCTTACAATGCTTGGACCCAAAGCTCATCGTCATTACGATGAGTCTTGGTTTCATCAATGTCAGATGAAGAATGTCGAGCACATAAACGATCATATATTCATCATAAGAAAACAAAACACAAACAAAAAATAACAAGAATCATTATCAACAATAAAAAACAAGCACAAACATCCATCATAAACGAGATTCAACCTCAGTTTTTACTAGGTTTATATTCCAATAAGAACTATGTACAACAATACACAACCAACAAGAACTATCTAAAACAATACAAAACCAACAAATCTTATAGTAACAATCAACAAACAATAACAATAAAACATAAATAGTAAACATCATATAATACAAAAAAACAGCCAACAACATAACAATAAAAATCAAACATTTACAGTTGAGAAGACTCACCGCAAATGTTGCAGGTTTTGGACCTGACCATTCCCTATCTTTGTTTGACCACAAATATTTTAATGACTTGAGAAAGGGGTGGTGTTACCCCTTTAGTATTTGCAACCTAAAAACAAGGGGGAAACATTAAAATTAGCATTAACTACTAAATATACATTTAAAAAGTTAACCCCCCAATGCACACACACATATTTACCATTTCTTTCCTCCACTTATTGACTTTACATGAACCCCCTCGATACACCCCATCATCAACTGCATTTTTCTAAACCCGGTTCAACTTGTTCACTTCCGATTGTCGTCAATATTTTGGACAACTTAGTATAAGAATCTGCATATATTTTCATTGTTCTTCCCCAAAAAATTCAGGAACAATCTTGTTCTTACTTTGTGGTATCTTTCAATACCGTCAATTTCAGAAAAACAAAACTCTTACGCCTTAAAGCCTTATCAGGCTGATTTGGGATTCTACTTTAGTACCGGAGGAGTTATACAGATTGGTTCATGCATCCACAAACTTAATTTCTTGAATATAACAACCTAATCTTACTCTATATATATGCAAGAAATTTATTTGGTTACAACCCAAATTATTCTATATCAACAATATGTCATTAAAAAAACAATGTCAGAAGTGTTTAATCCTCAAAAGAATGACATTTGTTGTTTTTTCACAATTGATGAGTAAAAAAAGAATCTCATATCTTTAGACTCTCAGATCCAGAAATAAAAGAGATTGTCCAATCATGTCCTTACCACATTGATGTGTTTTCTTTTTAAATCATAATAACAAAACAAATAGACCAACAATATTACTGGATTCTTTTTTAGAACAAAATCATATGTTCAAAATAAAGAAAACCAAATACCCTAGTGATCTAATGATAAAATAAAAACGTTGGTAGTTTGATTGTTAGTTTTATAAATAGTAATCGGAAAAACTCCGGAGATTTGTAAATCAACTCTTTTTTAGGAATGCTTTGTGCTTCTCCTCAACCGCTTTGTCAAAGATTTACCTTGTACGTGTCAAGTTATTCAATTTTTGTGGTGGATGCTTCCGAGTTTTGTGCAAGCTATTGGTTGCAATTCGAGTTGTATGTTCTGGAAGGGTCATGGATTTTTGTTCCCTAACTCCCGTCTTGTGCACTTCCTTCAACGATATACGCTATACTCTCCGTTCTCTATTGATTGGCTCACTCTTCTTTTCCTTGAATATTACGCTGCTTATGGGTCTACTTGTTGTAATTTTGTATTTTTCTTTGATGTTTTTTCTTTTCGTTCTTCTCGACGGTTTGTCCATCTACTGATTTTTTCGGCCTTTTGATCCATTAGACGGTATGTCATGTAGTGCTTAGAACTACTTTTCTTTAACAAATATAATATTAAGAAATCAAATCATTATAATTCAAAAAAAGAGTATATATAAGCCCGTAACGTATTATAAATTACGAGGTACGTAAATCAAGCATTTAATTCACAAATAATAATACAAGTCTTATATTTAAATATCATAATTTTCTTTTAGTAGAAGAAAAAAAAATCATAAAATTATAAAATATTGTACTGATTATATATTAGGTAGAAGGGCAGATATTTAGATCTAGGTAAACTTGGACTCGTGTAGGCAAAAAAATCTTTTTAGCCCATTTTTCAACTTAGACTCGGGCCTAAGGCCTTGCCTAGATCCGGATGATCTGGCAAACGGACGGGCTTTTAGGCCCTAAATTTTGTTCTAGGTAAAGAGAAGACAAAAATTCATATTAAATATAAGAAATTTTACACAAACAAAATAGTCCAATGGTTGTTTAAACTTTTAGTTATTCAACCTTATTGGGTTTCACGTTCATTTAATACAAGGGTAAGCAGTTAGGCATAATCACCATCTATTGTTGGACCATCATATGACATCCTTGCGGATAAGGATCGTCTTTGTGTGAGACCACTACTCTGGATGCAGGGCTGTCTTGGTATAATGTCGCGAGTTTGTTCGCAATGTTGTTGACTTCCTTGAAAATTTGATGGATTTGAACATCCGTGAAACCAGAAAAAATAAGAGAACTGTTTGAGATAATCAAGTCGATTTTCCATGAAGGATTCCAAATTATTTTTTATTGAGTTTATAATCGTGAGATATCTCCCTCAATTTCAATATGTTTTAGTTTAGTATCTCATTCTCTCAATAGTCCTTTCATTAGGGCATATTCTTTCGCGTGTAAGACAAATGTGTAACCACATTGTCCATAGTCGTATGTAGAGCTGTCAAAAGTTGGCCCGACCCGCGAACCCGACCCGACGAACCCGAACTGACCCCGAAAATTTTGAAAAAGAGAATCTCCAGTACCGACCTGCTTGAAACCGATTTAACCCGAAGGAATTTATGACCCGAAGTAACCCGACCCGAATGACCCGACCCGAACAACCCGATAGCCCGAAGTTGTAACACCCCAAATCCGCGGGACTCGGGATGCTACGGGCGAGACCTCACAATGGGTCCCGACCCTTAACTTGACAACAATTTCACCGGACCTTCCAACAAGGCACAAATAAAGGTGAAAACTTAAGGGGTCAGCTGAGTGAAACAGTGGAGTAACGTGAGAAATGAGCCAAGGGAGGAGAGAGAGAGAGAGAGAGACAAAGTCTGAAAAGAAGGTGTGAGGATCAAGGGGTCATTTGACCTCTTGTTCCTCACACGGACCGAGGGGTCGTAAATGACCACTTGGCATTTTTAACCCGGAACGAAGGGTCGGAACGCGGAAAAAGAGGAAAAACGACGAGTCGGGTCGGGATTTTCTTAGGAATAAATCCCGAATCTCGGCATCTCGGGATTACGGGATAACTACAAAGTGCTCCAAGTCCGGAATAAATTCCGGGCGTTACAACTAACCCCTCTAAAAACAAGTTTCGTCCCGAAACTTGCTAAACCAACACTCTCCAACCAACCCGTCTCGTAACCCCGTGGAACTCATAAAACGTACACTATCGGCTCTAATCCAAGTCTACAGATCGGATCACATCAAGACCTCGCAAGATACTCATAACTCATACAAAAATCACATAACATATAAAACAAACAAGGAAGATCTCAGAACTAACCCGACGACCCCATCGATGTCACTGTGTCTGCATAAAACTCGGGATAGTTCCTCCGGATACTATCCTCCGTCTCCCATGTAGCATCATCGGCTCCTCGCCTCGACCATTGAATCCTCAGCCCTTCGATCGAAGGTGTCTCGTACTCCGCTCTAAGACCGCTATCGGGTGCTCTACAAAAGTGTGGTCCGGCTCGACCACTAGGTCCTCGTGACTGATGATGTGTCTCGGGTCATGTATGTACTCTCTCAGCTGAGAGACATAAAAGACCGGGTGTATACCCTCCAACCGCGGTGGCAGTGCTAACCGGTACGCCACCTCACCGACTCTCTCCAAGATCTCGAATGGTCCGACATATCGGGGGCTTAACTTCCCCTAAATGCCAAATTGGGTGACGCCCCGCGTCGGTGATACCCTCAACCACACCTGAGCTCCTGCCCTGAACTCGAGAGGTCTACGCCTCCTATCCGCATACGACCTCTGGCGGCTCTGCACAGCCAACATCCTCTCCCGAATCAAAGCGACTCTCGCCATGTCGTCCTGTACCTGATCCGGTGCTACAACGCTAGAGCTCCCGGGCTCGTCCCAACATAAGGGAGTACGGCATCTCCATCCATACAATGCCTCATAAGGTGCCATCCCAATCTAGTACACATGCTCGTAGCATATCCTCCAATGTCTGAATAGTCCGCTCGGACTGGCCGTCGGTCTGAGGATGGTATGCGGTGGTGAAATGGAGACTCGAACCTAGGGTGGCGTGTACCTACTGCCAGAACCTCGAGGTAAAATGCCCGTCCCTGTCCGAGATGATGGTCCTCGGGACTCCATGTAGTCTCACAATCTGACAGGTAAACTCCTCGGCTAAACGACTCACTGACCACGTTTTCCGTATAGGAATGTAAGGTGCGGTCTTCGTCAGCCGGTCTACTACCACCCATATCGCGTCAAAGCTCCTACTCGGTCTCAGAGCGGTCACGAAGTCCATGGATATGTCCTCCCACTTCCATTGCGGAACGGGCAGTGGGTGAAGCTCTCCTCCGGGTCTCTGGTGGTCGATCTTGACCTGCTGGCAGGTCACGCATCGGGCCACATATCTAGCTACATCGGGCTTGAACCCACCCCACCAATAAGATCTCCTAATGTCCTGGTACATCTTACTCGCGCCTGGGTGCACTGAGTAAGGTGTGGAATGGGCCTCATGCAAAATCCGCTCTCTCAGCTCCTGATCCGACGGTACACAAATACGTCCCTGACGTCTCAATAGCCCGTCTGCTCCCATGATAAACCGCGGTGCCTCTCCTCGGGACATCCTGTCCCGGATCCTCATCAAAATGGGATATCTCTCCTGCTTCTGCAGGATCTCTCCGGACAGGTCAGGTAGTACCTCGAACTCGGACAAACAACCGTCCGTACCCGGGAACCGGATATCCAACTCCAAACCCACCAAATCCCTCTGCAGCCGAGACTGAACCGTAAGCCGAGCTATCGCCTCCTCTCGAGGTGTCCTCCTACTCAAAGCGTCGGCGACTACGTTCGCCTTCCCGGGATGGTATAAAATCTCCAAGTCAAAATCCTTAATCTGCTCCAACCATCTCCTCTGGCGGTTATTCAACTCCCGCTGAGTGAATATATACTTCAAACTCCTATGGTCTGTGAAGATTTGGCATGTAGCCCCGTACAAGTAGTGTCGCCAGATCTTCAGGGCGTGAATCACTGCCGCTAGCTCGAGATCATGGGTAGGGTAATTCTCCTCGTACGGCTTCAGCTGCCGAGAAGCGTACGCAATAACGGAGAAGCCCTCAACAAAACGGCTTCATGTGTAGGGTAATTCTCCTCGTACGGCTTCATGGGTAGGGTAATTCTCCCCAAGTCTAGCTTGGAGGCGTCACTATATACCACGAAATCCTCTACGCCCTCAGGCTGCGCTAACACAGGCGCGGAGGTCAACCTCCTCTTCAGCTCCTCGAAGCTGCGCTGGTAAGGCTCGGACCAGATGAACCTGGTAGACTTCCTCAGCAAGGAAGTGAGCGGTCGTGCAATCACGGAGAAGCCCTCAACAAAACGGCGATAGTATCCCGCTAAGCCCAAGAAACTGCGCACCTCCTTGACCGTCCTAGGAGGCGGCCATGAGGAAACAAACTCTATCTTCGCCGGGTCGACCATGACACCCTCGGCGGAAACTATATGTCCCAAAAAATGCCACCTCGGACATCCAAAACTCACACTTAGAGAGCTTAGCGTAAAACTCTCTATCCCGGAGGACTCGTAGCACCGTCCTCAGGTGTCCCTCATGCTCCTCCCTACTCCGGGAGTAGACTAAGATGTCGTCAATGAATACCACTACGAACTGGTCTAAGAAGTCGATGAAGATGCCGTTCATCAACTTCATGAAGACGGCGGGTGCATTCGTGAACCCGAATGGCATCACGACAAACTCATAATGGCCGTACCTCGTCCTGAATGCCGTCTTCGGCACGTCCTCCTCTCTCATCCTAAGCTGGTGATATCCCGACCTCAAATCGATACGTGAAAACACGGAGGCTCCTTGCAACCGGTCCAACAAATCATCAATGCGCGGTAATGGGTACTTGTTCTTGATGGTGACTTTGTTTAACTCCCGGTAGTCGATGCATAGCCTCAAAGATCCGTCCTTCTTCCTAACGAAGAGGACCGGTGCACCCCAAGGGGATACGCTCGGGCGTATGAAACCCCTCTCGGCTAACTCCTCGAGCTGCTTCTTCAGCTCCAACAACTCGATCGGCGCCATGCGATATGGAGCCTTGGAGATCGGCCTCGTGCCAGGCTCCAACTCAATAGCAAAGTCAACGCTCCTTTGCGGTGGTAGCCTGGGTGGTTCCCCGAAAACGTCCTCGAACTCGTATGCCACAGGGATCTCCTCCAGCGATGGTCCCGACTCCTTCTCCTTCATGGCATAGCACCAGAAGGCCTCGCATCCCTGCCCGATAAGTCTAGAAGCTCGGACCGCGCTAATGACTGTACCGGCCTTCCCGAGGTCCCAACCTCGGAAAATCACCTCGTGCCCCGTCTCCGTGGTAATCGTCACGGTCCTCCGGCTGATGTTTAACACGGCTCGATGGATGACCTCTTGTCCCTCACACGGACCGAGGGGTCGGAAATGACCCCTTGACATTTTTATCCCGGAACGAAGGGTCGGAACGCGGAAAAAGAGGAAAAACGACGAGTCGGCTCAGGATTTTCTTATGAATAAATCCCGGCTCTCGGCATCTCGGGATTACGGGATAACTACAAAGTGCTCCAAGTCCGGAATAAATTCCAGGCGTTACAGAAGTAACCCGACCCGAAATAACCCGATAGCCCGAAGTAACCCGATAGCCTGAAGTAACCCGACCCAAAGTAACCTGACCCGAATGACCCGGTAGCCCAAAGTAACCCGACCTTAAATAACTCAATAACCCCATAAATTTATACAAATAGGGTATTTTAGATTACATTGATACTTTTGAGTTAAATTGATAATTATTTACATGATTTATTAAGAGAATAAATAGATAAAATTTTACCTAGAAATATGATAATTTAAAAAATAAGTTAATCATACACCGACTATTTTGATGCATACATCGATCATACAAATTCAACCTAAATAACACATCACTCTTTATCATCTCATTAGATTGTTAACTCCAATTATTTTGAGTAAATCCAAAAATTCGGGTATCCGGATATATAAGAGTTATGAATATCCGACTATTTTGAGTAAATCCGGATGTTTAAAATTACAATGTGTGTGGATATCCGCTTATTTTGTACAATATAACAAATTATTAATATAAATTTTAAGAATATATACTTTTTGAAATTATAATGTATTCGGGTATTCGGATGTTTAATATTATACTTTTTGAAAATTTAACTACGAGTAGGTGTCGCGTAATAACTATAATTTTTAGGAATAGACATCTTAAATATAATTTTTTTTATTTACTATATTGTCTATATATACATAAATAAATATTTTTATTTACTATATTGTCTATATATACATAAATAAATATTAAATAATCCATATCCATACAATAACTAGCAGTATATCATGGCATTGACTCCCACACGATAAATGTAATGTAACGACGATTTTAACTCATTAGAATAACTTTTGATTTTAACTTATGGTTTACTAATAATTCACTAACCCATAATATAAATTTATAATATAAGTATATAATTACATATTACATAATACGTACATATTACATAATACGTACATATTACATAATCCTTAATATAAGTCGGATATCCAGATCCAGTTAAAGTCATTTCAATCAAACGAAAGTCGGTTAATCTAATCAAACGAAATATCTAATCATTAGATATTTCGATCAAACGGATCAGTCGGATATCCATATCCGGTTAAATTCATACTCAATCAAACAGATCGGGCTAAATCCATTCCGATCAAGCATATATGTGGATCATTAGATATTTTGATCAGACGGATCAGTCGGATATCCATATCCGGTTAAATTCATATGCAATCAAACAAATCGGGCTAAAACCATTCCGATCAATTGATTAAACATCTATGTGGATAACTACCCGATCTGACTAAAATTTTTTTTAGATATCATATTTTCGAATATGGATCAAATAGATCGACCGAATTCCACTGATTACTATCCGATTCAGCAAAAGATGATAGATTTTATTTTACATTTTATAACAAACAAAATAAGAAAAGCGTATATGAATCAAATGAATTGATTAGTCGGTCATATTAGATATTTTGATTAGACGGATATCCATATCCGGTTAAATTCATATTCAATCAAACAGATCGGGTTAAAATCATTCCGATCCGACATTTATGTGGATAATTATCCGATCCGACTAAAGTCGTTTTTAGATATCATATTTTCGAATATGGATTAAATAGATCGACTGAATTCCATGGATTATTATCCGATTCGGCAAATTATTATTGTTATTATTATTTATTACGCATGTCTTTGATTTACTATTACATTTTTATAAAGAAAATAACACTAATAAACCATCAAAAGTCTAAAACACGTAAACAACACAACTTTTATTTCATCTTTTATCAAATTCATATCTTCGTATAAATTTTAGAACAAATTACGCAAACCCGAACATAAATTGACTTGAATCAAGATGTTAGGCAACCCGATCCGGTTTCGACCGAACCCGAACATAAATTGACCCGAATTAAGATGTTACGCAAACCGATCTGGTTTCGACCCAACCCAAACATAAAAATGACCCGATTCCAACTCGATTGACCCGTATTAACCCGATAATTAATACCCGACCCAAACAGGCCCGACCCGAAACAAACCGATAAAAATGTGAGCTTGTTTTAACCCGACCCGTTTCAACCCGTGCCTGTTATAACCGACCCGTCCCGTTACGACCCGGGAACCGAGACTACACGATAACCCGTTTCAACCCGAATAAATGAGACCCGGCCCAAACCGACCCGACCCGAAACAACCCGATTAATAACCAAGCCTTTTTTGACCCGACCCGTTTCAACCCGAGCTTGTTAGGATCCGACCCGAACCCGACCCATTAGCCCCGTTTGACACCTCTAGTCGTATGCAATTGTAAATACATTACGGTATATCAAAATGTACCCAAATGCGCACTAGCCATTGCTTCTTTCACAACCATCGAAGTTGAGTTTTAAACTTCCTACCATTGTTTTTCACCGATGAATCTTCTAGTTTTCATTTGTCGTGTTTTCATAGCCCTTTTGGCAGGGTTCTTAGAGTTACGTTCCAATTGTGAATTCCCCTAGTAACCAATTGTTTGATATCAATTAGCGCTATATTAATAAATATATTTTGATTTTTCATTTGCCAAATATTTCACCATGTAACGATTATTTGTATCACAGTCTTATCGTCAAATTTATCACGCATGAGGGATAAGATTTATAGAAATTTTTTGCAAGATATGTTTACATTCATCACGTAAACTTTGATTGTTGCTTTTTATTAATAGTGAAACAAATTGATTCAAACATTTAAATTGATTATTTAAACGACTTTCATTTATATTAGATGTTAGTTTAATTGTAGATAAAAACAAACTTCTTTCCATGTATTTTTTTCTCCACCTATCTATAAATAAGATTATATTTGAAATAAGTTCTTGATATTTGATAACCCTTATAAATCGAGAGATAAAATAATGAAAATGCCTCTCGTTTAAAAATCAAACAATGAAAGGGAACGAGTTTTTTTAACTAACCTAGTTGAATTATAAAATTGAAAATCTAACCACTGACTTTTCATGTCATGTTTTTTAACCACTTAATTTAAAAAAATTCGAACTTTTTTTTTCCACCCGGATAAATAGCTTGTTGGAATGCAATGTTAAAATAGAGTCAATAGACTATCAATAAATGTAAAATATATTGCCAAGAAGTGTAGAATAAATTTCTAGCAAGTATTAATGGACTTTCAACGAGTGTTAAATGGAATGTCAATCAAAACAAATGTATAACCCACAAGTACATTTTTTCATAATTGTTTTTTTTCTCGAAATATCATTATTAACAAGTGTTAAATGGACTGTCAATATCAACTTATCTAAAAGTGTAAATTAGAATGTGAACAATATATTTTTTCATAAATTTTTTTCAGACCATCAATTAGTGTAAAATGGATTGTTAACAAATATATATTTTCATAATATTTTCGGATTGTCTACTAGTGTAAAATGGACTGTTAATAACCATTTCAAATTGTCACCAAATTTTATATAACTATTGATGTTTAAAATTAATCCTTAGAACGAAGGATAAAATTTTCAACTAGAAAAATAATTTTAACATACCAAATTCGTTTTTGAACGATCAATGAATATAGAAAAGGATCCGAACCCCATTTACATTTTCTTTCTCTATGCCATTTCATTTTTTACTAATTTTTTTTAATGTCTTAATCAAGACAAATTAAGATCGATCCTTATTTAATTTACTCCCAAACTCCCTCGGATGAAACCTAAACTTTGCCTTGGAAAAAAAAAAGAACAAAACTGTCATCTTCTTTGTAGAAGCAAGTTGAGACCTATTTTTGTATTCACTACAATTAATTAAACATCACGATCTTCTCACTTCTCACTACTCAATTAAAATTTTTTTTTCTTTATTTAAATCTGATTAAGTTTTCTAATGATATCCTTGTTCATCCCCTCAGAGTAGCTACACCTACCTATGAAATTGAGGATGAAGAGCGGCAGCCTGGTTTCGTATGTACACATTCAAAACTACGTAATGTTTTTAATCAAAAAGATAAATTGCTTACTTCACTTACATGTATAGGTTGAATCGTGTTAGTACTTAAAATTAAAATATGGTTAGAAAGCAGCGCAATAAAATATTTAAGTACGATTAATAAACGAAGTAATGTTCATGATTTAAAATGAAAACCCTATCTGACCAACTAATCAATATTGATTAAAATTATTTGCTCGGCTAATATCTTCCCTAGCAAGTAATTCAACTCTTCACACAATTTTATTGACCGTTTAGCCGAATTATACACTTCTCACTCTTAGTACATGCTAGGACCCCTCAATTTCTAATCTCCACCACTATCCTCTAAATCTTTGTCAAAGTCCACATGTAAGTTAGGCCCAAACCCAACACATAAACCCGATGATGTTTCATCCTAAAACCAATTGACACTAGGAGGAGTAGCCCGTCGACCTTATATACTAGGCTCAGAATGTCCCAAACTTTCGATGTGGGAACTTGTTTATCTCCAACACGCCCCCGCAAGTGCAACTAGAGGATATATACCAAGTTGCACTTGCCCACATGTTAGGATCGTGAGCCGCATAGAGGCTAACCGTTCTGATACTATGTCAAAGTCCGATATAGACGGACTGGATGGAGCGGAGGACCGTGTGCATACAAGAACACATGCACGTTAGGCCCAAATCCAACACATAAACCCGATGAGGTTCCATCCTAACCAATTGAAAATAGGAAGAGTATCCCATCGACCTTATATATTAGACTTGGAATGTCCCAATCTTTCGATGTAGAAACTTATTATCTTTAACAAACTTCTCTACACTTCACTTCACAACACTTCTTCCCACTCCTTGTGTGTCTTCTACAATCGACCGTGTCTTCGACTTTGTTTGATCCGTGCCACTACATGCCCTTTTGTGTGTTCTAAAACCAAAATACAAATTTCGAAAGAGTTAATCAACTATAACAAACCCTAGAGGTATATCTAGCGGATCAAACAAATGAAAAGATATAGTTTCCTTTATCGTCTTCGATCAAGGAATAGATAAAGCCAATAATATCATTTCCTACCTAAACCAAGATCCAAAGATACTTAATCGCTAGAAAGCAATATCTTTCAAAGATATGCTTTACAAAGATCGATAAGGGTTCTCCGGCAAATCTTGTTCATACATATATAATATGTTTCGTGACATAGAAGATAAGATTTTCAAGATTGCGGTAGCTTCCACATGGTGCAACATCTTGTCTCGATGCACCGCAGTTAGAGTCTCGTATAACTTAAAGCCCTTGCTTACATCAACATGTAATCGTTGCAATACAACACTAAGTTCGTGACCTAAGATCATTTCCTCTTGTGTTTATTCCTTGAAAGAAAACTTGTGAAAGTCTTATTAAAAGATTTATGCCGAGTTATTTATTGACATTAAAACATCAGAACTTACGAGTTCCTTTCAGAACCTAACAATATATATAAAAATTTAAACTAAGCCCGCCACATAATAAGACTGACATCAGTATTAAGGGCCTGTTCGGTGGAGCGAGATTTTTTGGTAGTTTAAGCTTTTTGTGTAGTTTAAGCTTTTTCGGTAGATTTTTGGGTAAAGTATTGATTAGCTTTGTAAAATATGAAAATCTAACAAAAAAGCTAAAAAGTGTTTGGTATGTGGAGATTTAAGGGTAGATTTTTGTGGTGAAATTACTAAAAAGGATAAGTGTTGCAAATAATAATAAAACATGCATATATATATTTGAGGGTAAATTGGACCAAAATTATAGAAAGCTAATGAAAAAGCTCTCTCACAAAGGTTTCAAAAAGCTACCCAAAAAACTACACGAAAAATTACTAAAACTCTAATCTCCACAAAAATCTCCTCCCACCAAACACCTATTAGCTTTCAAAATTCTCAAAGCTCCTCAAAAAAGCTCTAACGAACAGGGCCTAATTCACCCATCCTCTCAAATTTTTGTTGCATAATGTGGACGTTTTCTGCTAACGGCTCTAGTACCATTAGGTATTGAAAGTGTGTAAATATGCATAGTTCTAATATTAGAATTGTGGCCTTTTTGTCATTCCAAGCATCACCCTATAACCACAAAGAGAATATTGAAAAGGGTGATACCATCGAACCCTAAGCTGAGAATAATTGACTGACTCTGTATTCTATATATGTCATGATAATGCGTTCAACCCTGGCCAGATTCACTAACATATAGTCATTCATCATAATTTGCAATGTTTGGTTTCTTTGTGGCATAATCATTGTTTGTGGGCCAAGAATAACTCCCTTGCTAAACCTAAGGATTAACGTGAAATAGCTTTGACCAATTAAGATAGCATAAGTACTTTATATTGTGAGAAATACGAACCCAATTGGAAGATGGCTGCAAATTACAGCTCAAATTTGACAAAATAGAGCTTTTTCCCGTTCAATAAATTAGATATCACCAAATATGTGAGGGTTTGACCAAAGCATCACAAGACCTAGTTGAACAAACCTAGAGGGACCACGTCCACTACGTAGTATTAGTCAATCGTTTGTTTTTGGTAACCAGTTTCCAAGTTACAGCTATATGTGTTTGAGTCGTCTTCATTGGCCATCGTCCGTGGATTCCACACGGAGCTAACTCTCGGTTAGATGGGTCATTTCGGGTCCGAGTTAGTCGGCCGGATCAACCTATCTTTGGAAGGTATTAGAGTCGGATCAAATCGTTTTCATGATTATTTTGGGTCAAAATGGTTCACATCCGAGTTAGTCGGCCGGATCAACCTATCTTTGGAAGGTATTAGAGTCGGATCAAATCGTTTTCATGATTATTTTGGATCAAAATGGTTCATATCGTAGAGAAATAAGACGCATAAAATATATTTTATTTTATTTTATTAACTTTAGTCGTTTATATACACAATAAGTAATTCTACTACAACTAAAGAATAAAAAATAAATAGTAAACTAACATAAATATATAATTTTCTACTGAAGATAAATCTATATATTATTACACACCAATTAGTTTCGGCTTCGTTTAGGTTTTGATTCATTCATGTTAATGAGGGCTGAGTTTATGCAAGTTAATGCATTTCTTCGTTGATAGTGTTGATATTTTTATTTATCATGTATGATATTTTTAGATTTCGTTTAATATAAACCGGGTTTGTTCAAGTTGTTGCGTACTAATACATGTCAGATTATTTGGCTGGGTTTGAATTTATTTAAAAAAAATATTTTTTTCAAGTTTGAAAAGATAAAACCTGGATAAAATTTTTACATTATTAATGAATTATAATTACCTCGTATCTTATAAACTTTCATATTATTCAATAATCATTTGCATAATATATAAACTTCAAATTCAAGTATATATATGTATATATATATAAACATGACCAACTTTTCGTATAATTATAATTTACGACGAAAAAATTCAGATTCGAGTCTATTTCGGATCTGGTTTTTTTTTTTTCTTTCTAGGTTTACTTCTAATGGGGAATGCTTTAGATCTGATTATGTAACGGATTTGGGTTGAATTGAGTCAATTCGGGTAGAGACTTGGTTCTTCATTCGTTTTAAAAAAATATCCAGGTTAAATCGGGTAAAATTGATATATCATGTTAGATCGGATTTTATTCACAGTTAAATTTATTTTATTCATAATCAAATTAATAATCTAATTAAAAAACTAATAAGTTGGAATTTATATTGCCAACTTGATAATTAAAGGCAGACTTTTCAAATTGAGAAAAATAGCCTTTTAAGTATACGATTGGTTCATGGTCATGATATATTGATCACTAAAAGTCACATGTTATCATTGATAGCTTTTGAACATCAAGTGTGATCCAATTGGTCAACACTAATGATTATGATTTACCCCCGTTTGGTTGTAACTCCGGAAACGGAAACGGAATGAAAACGAATCTAGTCCATATGTGTACCTTGTTTATGGAATTATTCCGGGTAATTTATTGCAAAATGCACTTGGTTTTCCCTATTTTATTACCCTATATATAGGGTATTAAGATTAATCAAATTCTACTACAATTAATTCAACCTACAAGGAATGATTCCCAAAAACTTCATGAACATGGGTGTACGTATGAACTAGATTCGTTTTCATTCCGTTTTCGTTTCCGGAGTTTTAACCAAACGGGCCCTTAATTTCGTAGGACCGTTTATTCCGGTCCACACATGGAGCAACAAATTTCTGGGTTGGATCTAAATATTTAGGTCCGGTTCATCCCGGTCTGGTTGTGTCAAAATTTTTAATATTATTTTTGGTTCTAAAATTAAACCTTTAAAACCAGAAAAACTGGTCCAATCGGTCCAGCTGGGACGACCTGAATTTTCAGGACCGGTCTAATAACAAATTTTCATTTCACGTCGATCAAAATTGATCCGGTCTAAAAAAATTTTCCGGACCGAAATTTGAATAGTCCTAATAATTGTGTTAGATTATAGAGTCCAATTCACCTTTGGGACTATGATCCAAAGTATTTTATGTTTATGTAGGGAGGAAATAATGTTATATTCTCGTTTCAAAACCTAAAAACTAGTAATAGAGCTTGATTCCAACAATCAAGATCAGAGACACCGGTGGATCTGATTTCGAGCGTTAGAAAATGAAAATTGAGGATTATCTAATTAATAAAAATCTATACCAACCTTTTTTTTTTTTGGACAATAAAACTCTCATTCATTCAACAATATCAGCAAGAACAAGAGTACAGAGTTCAGAAGGAAGAGAGTCTGTAACACCTAGAAACAAAGTAGAAATAGGACATATAGAAGCAAGCCAATGTGCCGGTTGGTTTCCATCCCTCCGAATAAAAGACCAACTGCAAGATCGTAGCAGCCGACACTCATACTTAATCGTACGTAACAAACATCCCACCTCACTACGAACCGTTGTACCATCTGTAAGCTTTCTGATGAGACCCTGTGCATCTGACTCACAAACAATCTCCTTCCAGCCATAAGAAATAACAATATGAATTGCCCAGCGTATCGCAGCTGCCTCCGCCTCCTTCACTGTCTAATCCCCGGATAATGTTTTTGCGCCTGCAAGACGCATCGCAGTTGAACTTAATCACACTACCTGAAGGACGAATCCAGCGTGTCAAAGAATTAGAAGGATGCTTACCAGGAACCACGGGACTACCAACACCTCCAGTATACTCAGCAACAACAACCAACGCTTCGGACAAGATCGCGTACAAAGGCGTAGAGAAACCTTCAAAGACAACCCGATTCCTTGCTTTCCAGATCGCCCACAAAAGTGTAGCCCATAACTGAAGTTCATTGTTGGACACCTCAGACCAAGCAGAGGTGAACCACTGAAAAATCGAATCAACCCCTCTTCTATATTTCTCCATACCTGGAGTAGCCTTCCAAACACTGCAAATGAAAGGACATGTTGCCAAAGCATGCAACGAAGTTCCAAAAAACCACACGCATGACACCATGGTTCGATCGGAACTCTATGAAGGTAAAGGTTCGAATTGCAGGGAATGATATCTGAACAGGCACGCCAAAGCAGGTTCTTGATAGTAGGAGAAGTCTTAACATTCCAAACTTCCCGCCAGAAAGAACGACCTCCACTTGTAGAAGAGCTACCAAGATCCCTAGAGTGATCCCAATCTCCCATGATCATATGGTAAGCAGTCTTAACACTAAACAGGCCATTAGTGGTATAATACCAGTACGGTTCATCCCGTAACTCATGGGAAATCAGAGGTATCCGCATAACTGAATCACCATCCACTAATCCCAAAGTTTCACGTATAAGAGATTCATTCCAACTGCAACTATCCCAGTCAATGAGGTCAAGTACTCTCATATTAATGTTAGCCTCATATGGCCGTAAAATTGGACTGAAGGAAGCCGGCCTAGGTATCCAATGATCAAACCAGACCTTAAGAGTTGATCCATTACCTACCGACCAACATAAACCTTTTTTGAACTCCGTCCTCCCCTTCATAATACTCCTCCACATATAACTTGGTCTGTAACCAATATTAGCATTCAAAAAAGAATCATTTGGGAAGTATCGAGGCTTAAGAAGCTTTGCAAGAAGAGAACTATCATCAGTGATCAACCGCCAACTCTGCTTAGCAAGCAAAGCAAGATTAAAAACCTTCATGTTCCGAAAGCCAACACCTCTAGCGTCTTTCGATCTACACATTTTACTCCAACTTGCCCAATAAATCTTCTTATTGGACTCCGTATTACCCACCAAAATTGGCACATCATACACTCACTATCGTCACATATTCCTTGAGGCATCTTAAAACAAGACATCGTGTACGTAGGTATCGCTTGAATAATTGATTTTAAAAGAACCTCCTTACATGCTCTACTAAGCATCTTCTCCTTTCAACCTTTAATCTTCTTCCATACACGCTCTCTTACTTTATCAAAGATGACTTTCTTCGATCTTCCAACCATCACTGGGAGTCCAAGGTATTTCTCATGCCTATCAACCTCCCGAATGCCGACAATTTCAAGAATCTCATCTTTCCTCACTCGACTAGCGTTATTACTAAAAGAAATCTCCGACTTTGCAAAATTAACCTGTTCACCCGACACTGCTCCGTACTCACGGAGGATAGAAACAATTTCATTGCTCTGTTGACAGGATGCCTTTGCAAACAAAACACTATCATTTGCGAAAAAAAGATGAGAAACCCTAGGGGCAGTATTAGCAATCTTGATGCCCTGAATGAGACCATTCACCTCCTTATCTCTAATAAGGCTAGAAAATCCTTTCGCACAAATAATAAACAGAAAGGGAGACAACGGATCCCCTTGACGAAGCCCTCTGTTTGGAGTAAAAATAGGAGAAGGGAAACCATCCATTAAAACCGAAAATGAGACAGTAGAAACGCACCTCATAATAAGCTCAATCCATCTACTATTGAATCCCATCGCCCTCATGCACGAATCCATATATCGCCATACAACTCTGTCATAAGCCTTTGCTGTAACACCCCGAATCCGTAGGACTCGAGGCACTACTGGGCTACTCACCATGGATCTTGACCCTAGCCTGACAACAAGTTCACTGGATCTTACAACAAGGCACAAATAGATTAAAACCAAAACATCAAACTGTATATATATAAATCAAAAGGTTTACAGAAGAACTGCTGAGAACAAAACATAACATATAGCTGTACATACAAAATCCCCATAACCCTCGCATGAACCTAGTGTACGGAGCCCTCAACGGATCACCCCATCTGAATCACTCTGCAGTTTTCCTAACCTGCAAAAGATCTACAACACGGTATAAAACCATTAGCTAACCATACACATATATATAAATAATGCATAAGCACAAACAAACATCAGGGAATAATAAGCACATCATCATGCTATCACACATTTACCCGGTTAATTATCTTTATAAAGTCCAACACTCTAATCGTATAAAAAGATGTATATGAACATATGTGACACGAGGAATATATAATCCTCGCATCTCGGGAATGGTGCCAGCTGGAGTAGTGATACGGTCACCGTCCCCGTATACCCTATGGGACTGGAGAAAGCCCGTCCCACTGAACCAAATCTGGCCTGCCCGCAGAGAACCTCCAGACTCCCAACGGGATGAAAGGACAAGTTGTCACGGCCCTACAATGGGCAATCACTAAACCATAGGTCGGTAATAAACAATATCGTATGCTATCAAGCATATTTCAAACACCACTCATGCATACATCCAATATAAGGATGGTAGCTAAGTAAGTCCTATGGATTTACCTCAACCTCGAAGTACTCTCAATCCGATCAACTCCAATCTGGAGGACAACACTGCCTAATAACAAGGCATAAAGAGATATTAAATCTCCTATCAATCAAAGGGGTCACACCTAGACCCAAGGGATCCATAAGGATCATATCCAACTAATAACCTCGATAGTCAACTAAACCTCAAAGCTATAACCGGCATATATCACTATCATAATCATCATCATTCTATCCTCATATACGTACCTAGCATGCTACTAACCCGCTCATACTATGAAAGGAAAGGATCGATACTACTCTAAGTAGGTCGTGTACAAGACGCACCTGCGGAACGGAAAGACGCAGGGGCGGAAAGGCAGCAGGCGCAGGCGCTGAGGCACGTTAGCGCGGCCTCTGTGACCGTGGCCGCAGGGGCGGTGGCTTCCGGGCTTGGGTGCGGTGACAAGGTCCCGCGAGGCGGCGACGATTAGGCGCAGGGGCGGCGACGCTGCAGAACGTAACCTCTTGACTTCTATTTCACTCTTCACGTGATCATATCACGTCTTCTTCATTCCATAGTGCAACACATACATATACATACACATTCTAACATCAATACACACCTAGAACATCTAATCCTAAGCTAAGGAAGATGGAATGGAATCAAAGAAGAAGAAAGAAGAAGAGAAGAGTAAGCTCACCTATTGCTGTAGCCTATCCAAGGAATGATCAACAACACAATGTCAACTGCATCCTAAGCTCAACAACACATCCACACATCATCATCATCATCATCATCAAACACACAACCAACTCTTACAAACCAAGAAAAACTCAAGCATAAGATCAAGGAGAAGGACAAGAGAGAAGAAGGTCGTGAGAAGTTGGAAAAATGAAGACTGAAACCCTTCATCACGATCCAAAGAAGATGCTTAAGGAGGAAGGAAGGAAACAGTAAAGCACGGGTCAAGAGTCAACAAAGTCGGCTGCAGCCGCAGGAAACCGTAGGGGCGGATTCCTTGGCCGCAGGGGCGGCTCTATAAACCCGTAGGGGCGGCTAAGCTGGCACAACTCCTAAAGGTCAAGGCTCTTACATCTCACCCCCCCTAAAAACAAGTTTCGTCCCGAAACTTGTGAAATCCTAAAACCACTCGGACTCATAAGCCGAGGTATAACTCTCTCTATCGGAGGCATCACCTCTCCGCTCATAAGGTATAAACCTATAACACTCTATAACCTCAACACATGCATGGAGGAAATCACCATCTCCAGCAACAAGATCACTATACTATCCAAGGCATAGAGGAAAACCATCTCTAGCCAAACTATAATCATATCACAAGGGCATAGAGGAAAAACATCTCTAGCCATATCATCATCACATCGCAAAGGCATAGAGGAAAAACATCTCTAGCTGTATCATCATCATAACAGAAGGGCATGGAGGAAAAACATCTCCAGCAATACTATGTCCATCAAAATAGCATGGAGGAATAACCATCTCCAGCTAAATGATAATTGTATCATAATAGCATGGAGGAAAGAGCCATCTCCAGCTAGAAACATCAATCGTACTAGCACAACAAGATCTACTAAGATCACATATCACATCATAGCTAGTACGAAAATAAACACATCATAGCATATAAGCACATAATCACAACACTCACCAAGATAGTACTAAGATCTACTCGTCGATCCTGCATGTATATCTATCTCGGCATAGAACTCTGGATAGTTCCTCTGAATACTATCCTCAGTCTCCCATGTAGCCTCATCAGGTCCTCGTCTCAACCACTGTATCCTCAGCATAGGAATGTCTTTCGAATGCAGGCGTCTCATACCTCGTTCTAGGTCTGCAATCGGATGCTCAACAAAAGTGTGGTCCGGCTCGGCCACCAAATCATCATAACTCACAATGTGTCTTGGATCTGGTATGTACTCTCTCAGTTGAGACACGTGAAACACAGGGTGAACAACCTCTAATCTCGGAGGCAAAGCTAATCTGTATGCTGCGCTTCCAACTCGATCCAGAATCTCGAACAGTCCGACATATCGGGGGCTCAACTTCCCCTTAATGCCAAAACGTCTAACACCTCGTGTCGGAGACACCCTCAGCCACACATGGGCTCCCACTTTGAACTTTAGGGGTCTACGCCTCCTATCTGCATAAGACTTCTGACTGCTTTGTGCAGTCAGCATCCTCTCTCTAATCAGTGCTACACGAGCAACATCATCCTGAATCTGATCAGGTGTCAAACCACTAACACTGCTCGTCTCATCCCAACATAACGGAGTACGGCATCTCTGTCCATACAGTGCCTCATATGGGGCCATCCCAATCGATGCATGCCAACTGTTGTTGTATGAGAACTCAACTAGTGGGAGATGATCCGTCCACACATGTCCCCAATCCAACACACAAGCTCGCAACATATCCTCCAATGTCTGAATGGTCCCCTCTGACTGACCATCTGTCAGAGGATGAAACGCAGTCGTGAAGTGCAAACTCATCCCCAGGGCAGTCTGAATCTGCTGCCAAAACCTCGAGGTAAATCGCCCATCTCTGTCTGAGACGATCTTTCTCGGTACCCCATGGAGTCTCACCATCTGTCTAGTGTATTCCTCAGCTAATCTGCTCACTGGTCACGTTTCCCGAATAGGGATAAAACGTGCCATCTTTGTCAGTTTGTCCACTATAACCCAGATGACATCAAATCTCCTACTCGGTCTCAGCCCAATCACAAAGTCCATGGTGACGTCCTCCCACTCCTCTGTGGAACAGTAAGTGGATGGAGCTCACCTCTAGGTCTGAAATGCTCGATCTTGACCTGTTGATAGGTCGCACACTGTGCCACAAATATGGCCACATCGGGCTTCAACCCTCCCACTAATATGAACGTCTCAAATCCTGATACATCTTAATCTTACTAGGGTGCACTGAATATGGCGTACAATGAGCCTCCTGTAATATCCTCTGGCGCAAATCCGCATTAGTGGGTACACAGATGCATCCTCGGCGTCTCATCACTCCATCTGCTCCTATAAGGAACTATGGTGCCTCACCACGGGACATCCTCTCTCGGATCTTCATCAAGGTCGGGCAGGTCTCCTGCTTCTGTTGGATCTCACTCAACAGATCAGGAAGAACCTCTAAAATACTCAATTGGGCATCCTCATCAGGAAACTGAACATCCAACTCTAACCAGACCAGATCCCTCTGTAACTGATGCTGAACTGTCAGCCTCGCAATCGCCTGCTCTCGAGGCGTCTTCCTCCTCAGGGCGTCGGCGACAACGTTCGCCTTTCCCGAATGGTACAGAATCTCCAGATCAAAATCCTTGATCAGCTCAAGCCACCTACACTGGCAGTTATTCAATTCCCGCTGCGTGAAAATATACTTCAGACTCTTATGGTTTGTAAAGATCTGACATGTAGCACCATACAGGTAATGTCTCCATATCTCCAGGGCATGAACTACTGCTGCCAACTCTAGATCATGAGTCGGGTAGTTCTCCTCATACGTCTTCAGCTGTCTAGATGCATATGCAATCACTCTGCCCGCTGCATCAACACACATCCCAAGTCTAGTTTAGATGCATCACTGTAAACCACAAAATCAGTTGTACCCTCTAGCTCTGCTAAGATAGGAGCGGAAGTTAGAAGTCTCTTCAGCTCCTCAAAACTCTACATACACAGCTCAGAGCATACAAATCTGGTAGTCTTCCTCAGCAGACTCGTCAATAGACGGGCAATCACAGAAAATCCCTCCACAAAGCGTCGGTAATAACCGGCTAGTCCAAGAAAGCTACGTACTTCCTTGACATTCGTCGGTGTCGTCCATGCTGCTACTGACTCTATCTTCGCCGGATCAACCTTGATCCCCTCGGCGGAAACTATATGACCCAAGAATGCTACCTCTGGCATCCAGAAATCGCACTTAGAGAACTTAGCATAAAGTTCTCTATCCCATAAATCCTGTAACACAGTTCTCAGCTGCCCTGCATGCTCCTCTCTGCTGCGAGAGTACACCAAAATGTCATCTATGAAGACTACCACAAACTGATCCAGGAAGTCGATGAATATGCTGTTCATCAACTCCATAAAGACTGCTGGGGCATTTGTAAGCCCAAATGGCATCATTATAAACTCGTAGTGTCCATATCTGGTCCGGAATGCTGTCTTGTGCACATCCTGCTCTCTCACCCTCAGCTGGTGATAACCTGAACGCAGGTCAATCCTGGAGAATATTGTCGCTCCCTGAAGCTGATCTAACAATTCATCTATATGAGGCAATGGATACTTGTTCTTGATGGTCACCTTGTTCACCTCTCTATAATCGATGCATAATCTCAACGATCCGTCCTTCTTCCGTACGAAGAGGACAGGTGCTCCCCATGGAGATACGCTAGGGCGGATGAAACCCTTCTCAACCAACTCCTCGAGTTGCTTCTTCAGCTCCAACATCTCGACAGGCGCCATCCGATATGGGGCCTTCTAGATCGGTCTCGTACCAGGCTCCAACTCTATACCAAAGTCCACACTCCTCTGAGGCGACAAACTGGACGGCTCAGCAAATACATTTGTAAAATCACTGACCACTGGGATATCCCCGCTGGACTCTCCCCCTCCTTCATGGCATAACACCAGAAGGCCTCACAACCCTGTGCAATCAATCTGCACGTACCGCACTAATCACCATGCCTGACCTCCCAAGATCCCAACCTCGGAAAACCTCTATCTGACCTAACTCGGTAGAGAGGGTAACAGTCCTCCTACCTACATCTAATACCGCATGGTGTCTATCCATCCAATCCATACCTGAAATGACTTCTTCATACACTAATGGCATGACAAAGAAGTCAACAAGTAACACACGGGTCCCTACAGAAATGGGACAATCACGGATCTCACGGGTACCTCTGACCCTACTACCATCGGGTATCCCTGTACTATAGGGTATCCGCTCAATCGTATCTAAACTCAGACACTCTACACATGCATTAGATATAAAAGAATGCGTAGCTCCAATATCAAATAAAACTCTAACAAGTAAACCATGCATCAGAATGGTACTTGTAGCAATCGGTGCAGCTGGCTGCACTCCTCAGCTTAAAAGCTCTACATTGTGCTCCTTTGATGTCAGTGGTACTCCCAACACGACCTTTGCCACTACTCGGCTCAGGAGCAGATCGCTGAGTAGTAGGATGGTCTGGGACTCTCTGTTGTCCCTGTCTCTACTGCTGCTAAGGTGGCCTCTGCCCACCTCCCGCTACACTGGCAGAAGAAGAACCTTGCTGTAATAAAGCTCTGCCCCGTCTACAGAAAATAGCTCTGTGACCTGGTCTGCCACAAGTGTAGCAAAGCACTGTCTGCCTCGTACACACTGATAATATATGGCCATACTTACCACAGTTAAAGCACTGTCGACCCGTAACTGCAACTCCCTCAACACCAACAACTCCCTCAGCACCACTGGTCTTCCCAGTTCGCTGTCTCTTCCCCGGCCTTCTATGCTTCTCTGAAACTTGAGTAATCTCAACAGCGCGTGTCGGTACAACTAGCACTTGAGTAACTCCATGGAATCTCTCAAACGATCCCTCTTGTGCCGGCAGATCCGGGGTAGGTCTACCTGCTCTGGCAGCTTCCTCCACTTGCCTGATATATGCGCGGAAATCTGGTCCCCTCATATAGACATAATCCGAGTAATCTGACTGGACTCGCTGTGGTGTATGTCTCACAGCTATACCGTTCCCAGTCTCAGGAAAGACACTCTCAGCAATAACCTCATGAACCTCCTCCGCTGCCGGTGGATCAACAGTGGGAATTTGACTCTGTCCTACCTCTACTGGAGGAAGAGGTGATCTACCCCAACCTCGTCCATCTGCAGATATAGCTCTAGTCTGAGCCATCTGCAGGGCAAACACACCCAACCTATAAGGCTATATATATGCCATATGTATAAATATATATAAAGTCAATCACAGCATAATATCTATATATATCTATACTGTCGAGGTCTTTAGAGGGGTGATGGCTTCTCGTACACACTAGCCCAAAACATTTGTACTCATTTTAAAACCAAAAACCTTTTGAAAAGTCAGACCCCTTTCGGGTTCTGTTTATTTATCTATTCGACCTTTATTGCAGATTGCAAGTGCCATTGTTGTCAACCTAAGGCTTTGATACCAACTTTGTAACACCCCAAATCAGTAGGACTCGAGGTACTACTGGGCTAGGATCTCACCATGGATCCTTACCCTAGCCTGACAACAAGTTCACTGGATCTTACAACAAGGCACATATAGATTAAAACCAAAACATCAAACTGTAAATATATAAATCAAAAGGCTTACAAAAGAACCGCTGAGTACAAAACAAAATATATAACTGTACATACAAAATCCCCATAACCCTCGCATGAACCTAGTGTACAGAGCCCTCATCGGATCACCCCGTCTGAATCACTCTGTAGTTCTCCTAACCTGCAAAAGATCTACAACACGGTATAAAACCGTTAGCTAACCATACACATATATATAGATAATGCATAAGCACAAACACACATCAGGGAATAATAAACACATCATCATGTTATCACAAATTTACTCGGTTAATTATCTTTATAAAGTCCAACACTCAAATCGTATAAATAGATGTATATGAACATATGTGACACGAGGAATATATAATCCTCACCTCTCGGGAATGGTGCCAGCTGGAGTGGTGATACGGTCACCGTCCACGTATACTCTATGGGAATGGAGAAAGCTTGTCCCACTGAACCAAATCTGGCCTGCCCGTAGAGAACCTCCAGACTCCCGGCGGGATGAAAGGACAAGTTGTCACGGCCCTACAATGGGCAGTCACTAAACCATAGGTCAGTAATAAAAAATATCGTATGCTATCAAACATATATCAAACACCACTCATGCATACATCCAATATAAGGATGGTAGCTAAGTAAGTCCTATGGACTTACCTCAACCTCGAAGTACTCTCAATCCGATCAACTCCAATCTGGCGGACAACACTGCCTAATAACAAGGCATAAAGAGATATCAAATCTCCTATCAATCAAAGGGGTCACACCTAGACCCAAGGGATCCATAAGGATCATATCCAGCTGATAACCTCGATAGTCAACTAAACCTCAAAGCTATAACCGGAATATATCACTATCATAATCATCATCCTTCTATCCTCATATACGTACCTAGGATGCTACTAACCCGCTCATACTAGGAAAGGAAATGATCGATACTACTCTAAGTAGATCCTGTACAAGACGCACCTGCAGAACGGAAAGACGCAGGGGCCGAAAGGCAGCAGGCGCAGGCGCTGAGGCACGCTGGCGCGGCCTCTGTGACCGTGGCCGCAGGGGCGGCGGCTTCCGGGCGCGGGTGCGGTGTCAAGGTCCCGCGGGGGCGGCGCACTGAGGCGCAGGGGCGGCGACGCTGCAAAACGTAACCTCCCGACTTCTCTTCCACTCTTCACGTGATCAAATCACGTCTTCTTCATTTCATAGTCGAACACATACATATACATACACATTCTAACATCAATACACACTTAGAACATCTAATCCTAAGCTAAGGAAGATGGAATGGAATCAAAGAAGAAGAAAGAAGAAGAGAAGAGTAAGCTCACCTATTGCTGTAGCCTATTGACGAGCGTATTTCCTAAGGTCGTTATTATAAACTTATCAAGTTAAATCCGAACTTAATACTAAGCAATGTATAGTGATTAAGTAAGGGTCGAACCCAAGGGAGTTTATCGAGTTTTTATTATTTTAAATATTGATTTGGTAACAAATGGGGGGGGGGGGGAATTTGGATTGAAATAAAACAAGACAAAGACACTTATAAAGTTGGTGAAAAAGTTGATTTAAAGAACTACACTAGGTTGGATCTTAGCATACACACTACTTGGTTGATTCTTTTTATAAGTTGTTCACCGATGTTCTCATCTCGATGGTAGATATGTGTTAAGCCAACCGACATTAACACAACTTAACTAGTTTATTAATCCGTAAATCTACAAGATTAAACCACAAGTTAGCATTCTAATAAAGATAAAGAGATATAAAGAAGAATAAAACAACCCGTTAAATCTTTCTTTATAGTTATTTCCTTTCCCTTAGATAATCGCAACCAGTTTTTACCTATGGGTTTGCTACTAGATTAAGGACCCGAACCTGGAATCAATTAATCCTAGCGTTTTACATGAATTAGTACACTTAAGGTGATCAATCTAAGTGGATAAAAACATGCAAACATAAGTTAAAGAACAAGGAAAATAACACAAAGGATAATGAACTTGAACTTATATTAGAAGAACTTACAACCAAATAGTAATGTAGCTTCAATCAACCCAATGTAGCCAAGGGAGCTTAGAAACTCATTACAAAAGGCACTAGAAAATAAAGGTTTTTGTGTGGAAAATGAGATGAAAATAGCTATAGCCAAGGGCTCTATTTATACTACAAAATGCATTAAAAATGAGTAAATAGGTAGTGCAAACAGCCACCATTAAGAATGGATTAAAGTCTGTGCAAACAGCCACACTTAAGGCCTCAAAGCCGACGAAAACATCCGAGTAAAGTCCTCTGACGCTAACCCGCACCCGTGGCCAAGGGAGTCGCAGGCGCGGTTTAGGCAAAAACGTTCCCTCTTCTTCTTGGCCGCAGGGGTGGCTTGTCACACCCGCGGGGGCGGGTTCTTCAATGCTCTTTGAAACGTCTGACTCTTTAACTTCGGGCGTTTCTGGTGAAGATCCGCAGGCGCGGCCCAGAGTCACCGCGGGGGCGGTGACACTGGATTCTTCGTCAGGCGCCGTCTTCGCTTCTTCAGAATGGGTCACCGCAGGGGCGGCCAAAGGCGGCCGCGGGGCGGTGACAGGCTCTTCTTGGCCGCGGGCGAAGGTGCTGGCCGCGGCGCTTGTCATGGGTCTTCAGGCTTGTCACCGCAGGGGCGGCCAGAGGCGGCCGCGGGGGCGGTGACATGCTTCGTTCGGCGCAGGTGATGCCGCTGGCTTCCGGCAAGGGTGTCACCGCAGGCGCGGTGACACTTCTCCGCGGGGGCGGTGAGGCACCAGAAACTTGTCTTCGTCTTTACTTCAACTCCTAAGTGTTGCTAATACCTTCTTTTGCTTCATTTTGACTCTTTTATCTGGATCAAGGCATTAGTAACATAATATGACTCAAAAACATAAAAACGACTCTAAAAACTACCTAATTTGATAGTGATTCCATCACCTATCAAACTCCCCCATACTTAGACTCTTTACTCGTCCCGAGTAAACAAACATCAAACAAATCAGCACAAGTCTCAGGAAATATGGTGTAGTAGAAAGATGAGGAACAAAAGAGAAAAAATGACCAAAGAAAGTGAGAAAATGTGAGAAAAAAGAAAATGTGAAAACTACCATCCTTATTGCTCCAAGAGTGACCTACCCGGACATCCTCCTTATGACTCCCCTTCTTATGTCGCCAACGCCGGAAGGAGAACCTACACTCGGTATCGCTCATTTTGCCAAGGAGCCCTTTCGGGTTTTCACCTTGCCACTCTTCTTCTTTTCATGATGATCTCACAAAAATCTCACATCCCTCAAGTCCAATTTTGCACCAACCTAGAGTTGGTCGGACTACCTTCTTTTTGCCTAAACCCCTCTCGGGTTTTCGGTTTATCCAAGGATTTCTTGCCTTTTTCTCAATTCTTTGGCTTTTTTCTTTTTTTTTTTTTTTTGAACATGAATTACAATTAAGAATTTTAAAACAAACTCAAATGACTAGAAATCAAAATAACTCAAATAAAATGCATGATAAGTACCCTCCCCCATACTTGAAGAACGCTTTGCCCTCAAAGTGTGGAAATGAAAGCAAAGATAATATGTGGAGAAGGGCAAAAGAAGAAGCTCACTAATGGGATGGTCCGGCTGGACCATCCGGACCGTGCTCCGGAGGATACGGGAAGTGGCTGAAAAAGTGCTCCTGACGCTGGTACAAGCTGTCAAGGCGGGCCTGCTGTGCGTCCATCCGAGCTCCGAAAGAGGTCTCAAAGTTGGCTTGCCAAGCCAACTGCTGATCCTCCATCCTCCTCCAAAATCTGCCTGCCACGCCTGCTGCTGCTGGAGCATAGACGTCTGGTAGCCGGTCTGCCACGCCTGATGCTGCGTGGTCAGAGCCGCCATCTGAGCTAGCAGACTGGCGTGTGTGGGGAGTCCTCCTGTGCCGCGGTGGGCATCTCCTCATCATCATCATGAATGGGCATGTGGTCCTCCTGTCGGACCCTGCTGGAGCTCGCCGCATGCCGCTCAATAACGGCGACCTGTGATCGCCTCGGTACGTAAGGGTCGGCGGCAATGTAGAGATCGGAGAGCTCATCTCCTAAAGGTAGCGGCCGGGGCAAGTATGTGACGTGGGCTCCCATCTGTAAAAGACAACCAGAAGAGGTTCTCACCATCCCTCCTCAGGAGCTTGCAGCGCCGTAGAAGAGCCTCGTCGTAAAATGGGATTGGTAACCCATCCTCCAGCTCGGTCAGGTCCATGACCTGCTCTGCAATCAGGGAGATGATCCCACCTCCAACAATGTCACGTGGCTCATCTTCCTAATCCGCTTCAAAGCGGTAAGGAAGAGGGTGATCCAATCCGGCACGTTGTCACATGCCGCGACACAAGCATAAAGCAGTGGGAGGTCCTTGAGGGCCACCTTGTTTTCCTCCTTGTGTCCACAGAAGACACACATAATAATCTTGGATAGGAGCCTCAAACAGGGGTGAGTGAGTTTGTTGTTGTACTCACCCCCGTTCGAAAGTCGGAGCCGGTAGCCGCTCGCCAAAACTCCACCAAATCCGTGTGTAGGAGCTCCCTCCCACCATTTTTCCGAAGGGTTCTTAGAAACCCCGAAAGCCTCCTGTAGCTGAGAGAAGGTGACCGTATATTTCCTCTTTGAACTTGAAGGTGAGGCCGACACAGATGTGGTCCTCTAGCTCCATGCTGAATGTGGCCACGAACTGCCTGGTCAGCTCGGGGTTGTTTGGGCACTCCTTCCAGGAATTCCCGAGCCCAGCATTGCCAGGAAGATTGCATGCTTTCCAACATGCCCAACGCTCTAAGTCGGAATGTGCAAAAACCGAGTTGCAAAGACTTGTCGGTTTTGCACAATCTCATATCGAGCTTTTCCCTATCAGTCATCTTATATTTTCGTGTGATCCATTCTAATCACAATTTCAAGCAAAGAATTAGAATTTCACAAAGGGAAAATAAGAGACGACCTTCTGTTTTTATCCGCAGGGCGGTGAAGCGTGGCGCGGGGGCGGGGCGCAGCGGTTTGAAGACCCGCGGGGCGGTGAGGCGGTCGGGCGACAACGAAGCGGGGGCGGGAGAAGACTGCGGCTGTTGGCTACTCCTGTGGTGCGTTTCCGGCGTCCGTTGGTGCTCCGACGGTGGTTGACGGTGCTTTGGAGGGTGGTGAGTGTGGTGATAGATTAGGGTTAGGGTTTGTGAGATTGTGGGTTAGGGGAAAGGTTGTGCAGCCGGAAGGAGGGAGGAGTAAACCGAGGTGGCGCAGGGCGGGCGAAGGTGGCGCAGGGGCGTGTGGCTGGTGGCGCAGGGAACGGGCTTGACGGCGCTGGGGCGTGTGAGTGAGTGAGAGTGTTTTTCGGGTGAGGTATGTGTTGGAAGAGTGAGGGAGGTGAGTGGGTTAGGTTTAAAACCGATCCTTTTTTTTTTTTTCTGGTTTACCGCAGGGCGGTGACAAGGGTGGAGACGCAGGCCCAGCGCTGGGTGCGGCGCTGGGAAACTCGTCGGAAAATCCGCGGTGCGGGGGTCTGTCACCGCGGGGCGGTGACAGCTTTGTGCTTGCGCTGGCTCAGCGCCGGGGCGGGCTGGAGCGCGTGTCACGCGGGGCGGTGACATTGGTCCGCGGGTGCGGTTTTCTTGACAGAACGTCAGAACCTCTCTTCTCTTATTTTCTCGGGTTGCCTCCCGAGCAGCGCCTTTGTTTTACGTCGTTGGCTCGACGTAAGGCCTTCACTTCTCTGCTTGGGCTTCCTCCAAGACCATCTCATCAATTGGATCAATCTTCACTCCCTCATGGTATAGCTTGAGCCTTTGTCCATTGACTTTGAAGATCTTGTGTGTTTGTGGATCGTAAAGATCCACAACACCATGTGGATGGACTTCGGCTATGACGTACGGACCTGTCCATCTTGAGCGAAGTTTTCCTGCAAAAAGCTTCAAACGTGATTGAAATAAAAGGACTTTGTTACCCGCTTTGAAGTCTTTTCGGAGGATATTCCGGTCATGCCATGCTTGGTTTTTTCCTTGTATGTTGTGGCATGGTCATATGCATCGAGCCTCAGTTCTTCAAGCTCTTGTAATTGGAGTTTCCGGAATTCACCAACTTCATTCATGTTCATGTTGCACTTTTTCACCGCCCACCAAGCCTTGTGTTCTAGCTCCACCGGTAGGTGACACGCCTTTCCAAACACAAGCCGGAATGGTGACATCCCAATGGGGTCTTGTACGCCGTGCGGTATGCCCATAAAGCATCGTTGAGCCTTAAGCTCCAATCCTTCCTTCCGGGGGTAACCGTCTTTTCGAGGATCGTCTTGATCTCCCGATTTGACACTTCCGCTTGCCCATTGGTTTGTGGGTGGTATGCCGTGGAAACTCGTTGATGGACATGATACTTCTTGAGGAGGGCGGTGATCGTCTTGTTGCAAAAGTGCGTTCCCCTATCGCTTATCAAAGCCTTAGGGATGCCGAACCTTGCAAAGATGTTGTCCTTAAGAAAAGCTGCCACAACTTTAGAATCATCAGTTTTGGTGGCCTTTGCTTCCACCCACTTGGAAACATAGTCCACCGCAAGTAAAATATAAGTATTCCCAAAGGAGTTAGGAAAAGGGCCCATAAAATCTATCCCCCAAACATCAAAAATTTCGCAAAAAATAAGTGATGATTGAGGCATTTCATTTCTCCTAGAGATATTACCTATTCTTTGACACCTATCACACACTTTACAAAACGCATAAGCGTCTCGAAAAATGTGTGGCCAAAAGAAACCAGCTTCTAATACCTTCCTAGCTGTTTTGTTAGCCCCAAAATGTCCTCCGCATGCTTCAGAATGACAAAATGATAGGACAGATTGTACCTCGTTGTCCGGGATGCAACGTCGAATTACTTGATCACTACAATGCTTCCATAAGTAAGGATCGTCCCAAACATAGTGCCTAGCCTCGGCTTTCACCTTTTCCCTCTGAGCTTTGGTGAAATCTGGTGGGTATTCGCCTCTGACAAGGAAGTTCACGAGGTCCGCAAACCACGGCTTAAAGGAATGGAGCTTATACAACGTTCTGCAGAGTTAGCCGCAGGGGCGGCCAGATCTAGCCGCGGGGCGGGTTGCCGCAGGGCGGTCCTCCTTGGCCGCGGGTGCGGATACACAACAGAGAGTTGTGTAAAAGGTGTCGTCCGGGAAACTTCCTAGGATGGCTTTCCTTCTGCTGGATCTTCTTCCTCTTGTACCAACCGACTCAGGTGATCGGCCACAAGGTTCTCCGCTCCTTTCTTGTCCCGGATTTCTAAGTTGAACTCACTTAGAAGTAGGACCCAACGAATCAACCTTGGCTTGGTCTCCTTCTTAGTCATGAGATAGCGTAACGCTGCATGGTCAGTGTACACTATTACCTTGACTCCTAGCAAGTACTGCCTGAATTTTTCCAAGGCAAAGACCACAACCAACATCTCCTTTTCGGTTGTAGAGTAGTTCTTTGAGCTCCGTTCAAGGTCATTGATGCGTAGTGGATTACATGTGAGGCTCTCCCGTCCTTTTGTCCCAGGACCGCTCCTACAGCGTAATCACTAGCGTCACACATTATTTCAAACGGCTTCTCCCAATTTGGTGATTTGGATTATCGGGGCACTTGTGAGCATTCTTTTCAATGTGTCAAAGGCCTTCTTGCATTTCTCATCTATTATGAAAGTGGCATCCTTCTTCAATAGTTCACACAATGGTGCGGAGATCTTTGAGAAGTCCTTGATGAACCGCCGGTAAAACCCTGCATGGCCTAAAAAAGAACGGATTTCACGCACATTAGTAGGATAAGGTAAATTTTGGATAACATCAATTTTAGCTTTGTCCACTTCTATTCCTTTAGAGGAGATTATGTGGCCTAGTACAATTCCTTGCTCCACCATAAAATGACATTTTTCCGAGTTGAGAACTAAGTTAGTTTCTACACATCTTTTAAGAACAAGTTTTAAGTGTTCTAAACATGCATCAAAACTATTTCCATGAACGGTGAAATCATCCATGAAAACTTCAATAAAATTTTCAATGTACTCGGAAAAAATACTTATCATGCACCGTTGGAAGGTGCCGGGAGCATTACATAGTCCAAATGGCATTCTACGGTACGCAAAAGTGCCAAAAGGACATGTAAAGGTTGTTTTCTCTTGATCCTCCGGGGCTATGGCTTTTGGAAATACCCTGAATATCCATCTAAGAAACAATAGTAAGGGTGTCCCGCAAGACGTTCAAGCATTTGATCAATAAATGGTAGAGGGAAGTGGTCCTTTCTAGTTACCGTGTTCAACTTACGGTAATCGATGCAAACCCTCCATCCGGTTTGAGTCTTACTTGGCACCATTTCTCCATGTTGGTTCTCCACCATGGTGATTCCTCCCTTTTTCGGAACAACTTGGGTTGGACTAACCCATTTGCTATCCGAGATGGAAAGATCATGTCCGCTTGAAGGAGCTTCAAAACCTCCTTTTTCACTACATCCATCATAGGTGGGTTGAGCCGCCTTTGAGGTTGCCTTGAAGGTTTTGCATCTTCCTCAAGGAGGATCCGGTGCATGCAAGTGGAGGGACTAATCCCTTTTATGTCCGCTATAGTCCACCCAAGGGCCGTCTTGTGCTCTTTTAGCATTTCCACCAACTTCTCTTCTTGTTGTGGTGACAACTTGCTAGACACAATTACGGGCAATGTGTCATTGTCGCCAAGGAATGCATATTTGAGATGTTGGGGAGTTCCTTTAGTTCTATCTCGGGGCCTGCACAATAGATGGAACAAGCTTCTCGCTTGGGGTTAGTAGAGTGGGCCCAATGGCCAAAGGTGTGATGGGGAGCCTTGTGTGGCTATCCACTTGGGCTAGAACATCCTGCATATTAGAGGTCAAAGCATATTCCGATTTTATGAGCATCAATGTCATTTTCAATTATGCTTTTTAGTTCATCAAAATCAGAAATGTTAAACACATCTTGCACAATTGGTTCAATTATGTCAATGGAGCATAGAGAATGGTCATCAATGGGGTGTTTCATGGCATCATATATGTTAAATTCAATAACTTCACCATCAAATTCCATGCTCAATTTCCCACTTACATAATCTATTTTTGTTTTAGCCGTTTTCAAGAAAGGTCTTCCTAACAAGATGGGTGCGGCATGCATATCATGTTCCATGTCTAAAACAAAGAAATCTGCCGGAAAAATCAAGTTGTCAACCATTACAAGGACATCTTCAATTATTCCTTTAGGATACACATTAGACCTATCGGCTAGTTGGACGACAATTCGAGTTTCATGCAGTGGTCCAAGACCAAGTGATTGATAGACAGAATATGGAAGTACGTTTATTGATGCACCTAAGTCTAGCATGGCTTTATCGAAACGAGTTTCTCCTATGACACAAGGGATACTTACCATGCCGGGATCACTACATTTCTTGGGCATCCTTTGTTGGAAAACCGCGGAGACATGCTCACTCACTTGGACTTTTTGTTTCCCTTTCAGCTTCTGGTTTCTCTTGACCGTGCAAAGTTCCTTCAAAAATCGAGCATATTTAGGAATACTCTTCACAAGTTTCAAGAGTGGGATGTTTACCTCACATTTGGAAAAGGTCTCAAAGAGATCCTTATCCTCGATCACCCTTCGCTCCCTGAGTGCTTCTGGAAAGGGGGCCGGTGGTTTCTCAGCATATAGTGGTGGGAAATTTGGACGGATGTAAGAATCCTCCTCCAAGGAACTCTCTGACGTCTTAACCGCAGGGCGGGTTCATCCAGCCGCAGGGCGGCGGCTCAGGGAAGAAACCGCAGGGGCGGTGCAGGGGCAATCCTGCCGCGGGGCGGGGGGGCGGATAGCAGAGGACGTTTCCTTTCGGAACCAAAGCTGGCTTTGGCTGCACTTGCCTTCCACTTCTTAATGTTAGAGCACTAACATTCTCCTTGGGGTTCACGACGGTCTGGGAGGGTTCCCAAGGATCGAGCTTCGATCCTTGTGATGGCTTCCGCCATTTGTCCAACCTGTTTCTCGAGATTTTTTGATGCTAGATTTTGTGGTTTGGACATGAGTAGCAAAGTTTTAGTCAAAACATGTAACATATCATCAGTGGATTGGGGACTTACCTTGGCGGGGTTGTTGTTGTTGTTGTTTTGTTGACCTCCACCGGTAGTTTTGTTGATCGGCAACATACTCCACAAGCCTTGAGTTGTTGTGGAGTTCCCATCAAGGTGAGCCTCTTCACCATCTCCTTTAGTTCCGCAATCTCTTGCACAAGTTCCGGACGGCTGGGTTGATGGCATGGACTCCTTTTTTGGTAGAGGATCTACCAAAGTTCCTCGTTCCTTCCGCCATTTCTTGCATCTTTTCCATAGCAATCTCGGGAGTGGAGTTTAGAATGTTGCCTCCACAAGCGGCATCCACGATCCTTCTTTCGTTGTCCAAGAGCCCGTTGTACAAGTACAACACAAGGTCTTGGGTGGAGTACCCGTGGAAGGGACACTCGATCTCAACTTAGCAAATCTCTCAAAGTACTCATAAAGAGTTTCATCCGCTTCTTGCTCGATGTTGCTTATTGCCTTCTTCAAGCTGTTGGCCTTCTTGGCTGGAAAGTATTTCTCCAAGAAGGCTTTGTGGAGGTTCTCCCAAGTATCGATACTACCGGATGGAAGGTGGTAGTACCAATCATCCGCCGCATCCTTGAGAGTAAAGCCGAATGCTCTCATCTTGATTTGCTCTTCGGTCACGTTTGCCGGCTTCATGCTCATGCAAACGGTATGAAACTTCCCCAAGTGCTTGATGGGATCTTCTCCGCTCAGCCCATGAAAGGAAGGTAGCAAATGGATCAAGCCGGCTTGAGCTCGAAGTTGACCCTTCTCAATTGCCGGTATGGTTACCGCAAGGGGGTGTTGAGTCAAATCGGCTGCGTGAGTTGTCGGAGTGTGCGGTTCGCCATTGTTCTTCGTTCCGACTTTGTCTTCTTTGCCGATGGTATGTCCTCTCGATTTCTGGATCAAAAGGGACAATTCTAGTTAGTAGCACGGGTTTGAACCATGAAATGGTCCAAACCAATAATCAATAATAAAAATAACAAAAACAAAAATTAAACTCCCCGGCAACGGCGCCAAATTTGACAAGCGTATTTCCTAAGGTCGTTATTATAAACTTATCAAGTTAAATCCGAACTTAATACTAACAATGTATAGTGATTAAGTAAGGGTCGAACCCAAGGGAGTTTATTGAGTTTTTATTATTTTAAATATTGATTTGGTAACAAATGGGGGGGGGGATTTGGATTGAAATAAAACAAGACAAAGACAATTATAAAGTTGGTGAAAAAGTTGATTTAAAGAACTACACTAGGTTGGATCTTAGCATACACTACTTGGTTGATTCTTTTTATAAGTTGTTCACCGATGTTCTCATCTCGATCGTAGATATGTGTTAAGCCAACCGCATTAACACAACTTAACTAGTTTATTAATCCGTAAACCTACAAGATTAAACCACAAGTTAGCATTCTAATAAAGATAAAGAGATATAAAGAAAAATAAAACAATCCGTTAAATCTTTCTTTATAGTTATTTCCTTTCCCTTAGATAATCGCAACCAGTTTTTACCTATGGTTTGCTACTAGATTAAGGACCCGAACCCGGAATCAATTAATCCTAGCATTTTACATGAATTAGTACACTTAAGGTGATCAATCTAAGTGGATAAAAACATGCAAACATAAGTTAAAGAACAAGGAAAATAACACAAAGGATAATGAACTTGAACTTATATTAGAAGAACTAACAAACAAATAGTAATGTAGCTTCAATCAACCAATGTAGCCAAGGGAGCTTAGAAACTCATTACAAAAAGACACTAGAAAATAGAGGTTTTTGGGTGAAAAATGAGATGAAAATAGCTATAGCCAAGGACTCTATTTATACTACAAAATGCATTAAAAAGGAGTAAATAGGCTGTGCAAACAACCACCATTAAGAATGGATTAAAGTCTGTGCAAACAGCCACACTTAAGGCCTCAAAGCCGACGAAAACAGCCGAGTAAAGTCCTCTGACGCTAACCCGCACCCGCGGCCAAGGGAGCCGCAGGCGCGGTTTAGGCAAAAACGTTCCCTCTTCTTCTTGGCCGCAGGGGCGGCTCGTCACACCCGCGGGGCGGGTTCTTCAATGCTCTTTAAAACGTATGACTCTTTAACTTCGGGCGTTTCTAGTGAAGATCTGCAGGCGTGGCCCAGAGTCACCGCGGGGGCGGTGACACTAGATTCTTCGTCAGGCTCCGTCTTCCTTCTTCAGGATGGGTCACCGCAGGGGCGGCCAACGGCGGCCGCGGGGGCGGTGACAGGCACTTCTTGGCCGCGGGCAAAGGTGCTGGCCGCGACGCTTGTCATGGGTCTTCAGGGTTGTCACCGCTGGGGCGGCCAGAGGCGGCCGCGGGGGCTGTGACATGCTTCGTTCGCGGCAGGTGATGCCGCTGGCTGCGGCGCTCGGAAGGGTGTCACCGCAGGCGCGGTGACACTTTTCCGCGGGGCGGTGAGGCACCAGAAACTTGTCTTCGTCTCTTCACTTTAACTCCCAAGTGTTGCTAATACCTTCTTTTGCTTTATTTTGAATCTTTTATCTGGATCAAAGCATTAGTAACGTAATATGACTCAAAAACATAAAAACGACTCTAAAAACTACCTAAATTGATAGTGATTCCATCACCTATCACCTATCCAATGAATGATCAACAACACACTGTCAACTGCTCCCAAGCTCTACAACACATCCACACATCATCATCATCATCAAACACACAACCAACTCTTACAAACAAGGAAAACTCAAGCATAAGATCAAGGAGAAGGACAAGAGAGAAGAAGGTCGTGAGAAGCTGGAAAATGAAGATTGAAACCCTTCATCACGACGGAATCACCGACCAAGATTTCCGACCGAGATTCCTGTTCGCCGATTTATTTCGTTAATTTCCGGATTTGTTTTAGGGCAGCCCGTTGCGGGATATAAAAGGAAAGCCCTAAATGATTTCCGGGGGTTCCCGTTTCATTTCAAATTTCGAGCTCCTTTGGAGAGAGCCTTTTCCCCTTTCTTCTCTCTTTGCCCTAGGCCATTGTTGGCCATTGTTGAACTTGTTGAAGCTTGGAGAAACTTCGCAAATATTGGAGAATTTGACGTTTTGCTAATCCTCTATCAATAAAGTTGAGTTTCTTCTTTAATCTCTATTTTAGTTCTTGTTTATGCATAATCTCTTGAATCTCTTGAATCTCTTGAATTGATTGACTTGATTGGATTGATAATTGCTTCTTCCATTGAATTGCTTGGATTGATGATTGATTCTTTCATTGAATTGAGTGGATTGATGATTGCGTTTGAAATGTCACTTGTTGGCTAAACTCGTGTGGATCCGAGGTGAATTGGGATTTATTATTACTCGGACTATGATGGAACTGTGCTTATTGCTTGGTTTAAGTAGCTTTGAAATCCTATGGTTGGCCTGTTCTTAAACCTAGTTAGAATTCATCTAGCTAGTAACCTAAACCGGAATTGAGACCTACGCGGTAATGTTCCGTTTGGATACTTGAGTGTTCGATCATAGGTAATAGAGGTGGAAAACTCTATTGGGTTGAGTGTGCCTAGATTCTGTCCTAAGTAGGGTAATACTAAGACTTACCCGTAATGGTTTACCTTTCCCTTAGTCTGGAATTTGGTTTGTTTAGAATTTCCTACCTCTCTACCTTGAGACTTACCCGGTAATAGGTAGTTGGTTTGGAACTAGATAGTCTTCAGACTTACCCGGTAATAGACTATCAATTTAGAAACGTTCTTCCCTGAAGTTTGTAACCATAGATCTTTTGAGAAATTTCCCGAGTCCGTGCGTAATAACGATGACCTTGAATCCTTGGAATCCGCATTTTCTTTTTGATATACTTTCATTTGTCTGTTTTACTTGGTTTTCGATCAAATCTGTTATTTGATTGCGAACTTACAAAAAACCCTTCAAAACTCCTTTGATCTTTCTTCCCTTCTTTTCCAACCTTGTTCTTTTATTTTGATTTACGCTATCTGTGATCACATCTGCATTATAAACATTTAGTCCCTGAGTTCGACCTTGGAATACTTACCCTAAATGTAATTGACCCATACACTGTGGGTTCGCTACAGATTCGGTGTTTATTTCTTGTTTATAAATTTAAAACATACCGTATTTTTACTAACGTGTGAGCTTTTATCATTCTTGATAAAAGTTTACAGGGGCGTGAAAATAGCGAACAAAGTTTTTGGCGCCGTTTCCGGGACATAGTCATTTGTTATGTTTTGTGATTTCTTATAGTGTAAGTCTTTCTGGTTACTTTAGATCTCGTTTTCTTTCTGTCTTTGTATTCTTCAGGTACAAGATGGCTTGGAATAACGGGTCTGGCTCTTGGAGGTATTGTGAGGGTTACGTTTATAATCCTTTTGGAGAAACACTCGAACCCCCCACAACCTCAAATACAACCCCTGCAGCAACCTCCCGAAGATCAGATCAAGTTGATGTATGAAAATTTATTGAGGATGTATGACAGGTTAGACAGGAGATTGTCTCGCAAAGATGAACCTCAAACGTTAAACGAATTGCGGAGATCAAGGGAGAAATCTGAAAGCATTTTAACTCCCAGGGAAGAGGTTCATCCAAAGGAAGAGCGCATCGAGGATGAAGAACTGACGAAAGAGGAAGACGGATCGGATAACCCTATCCCGATCCCGGCGAAATAATTCCTATCTCGACCGAGATCCTTGATATCTCGACCAAGATCATACCCATCTCGGCCGAGATTCCTGTGCAGAAAGAAAATCTCGGTCTCATTCCCACAAATCTCGGCCGAGATTTTTTACATGGCTGCCCGAGATTTGCTGAAAATTGTCCTTGTGGCTTCCATCTTGCTCGAGTTGCGCCTAAAAGCTGGAGGGCAGTGCCAAAGGAACCTCCAAGGTTAGATTGAAGCTTCTCCCTGACCAAGAGAGCTTATCGTTCAAGTATGGGGTAGCCCACAAGGTTACTATCCCATACCATCTTTTATTGTTGGGAAGAGTGGAAATCTTCCAACAGGACATGAAGAGAGTTCTCAAGAAGAAATTTTATGAGTCCTGTGAGAAGTGGTTGCAGGGACTGGATGAGCAGTCCAAGGCTTTTGATGTGAACTAACACAACCACGGAATTGGGTCCGGCTAGAGACCTTAAATCAAGCGCTTCTCGGAGGCAACCCCGAAGTATGAGTTTTTCCCTTTCTTGTTTTTGTTTTTATTTTTGCTTTTCGCTTTTGCGTTTTTGCGTGTTCTTGTTGTGTCTTTGCAAGGCCTAGGTGTCATGGTAAAAAAAGATACGGGAAGCAACACTCTGAACGAGCTTAAGGCGAGGAAATTGCTATGAAAGACGAGAAACGAAGTAAGTCGAGGAAGAAACACGCCGGATGCTTCTTCATTCTTACATTGTGAGTATTGTTTTTACTTCATATTTATTATTCACATTAGGGAAAATGTGAGATTTAAGTATGGGGTAGGATGCTTGCAATTCCTTTTAGCATGTTTCTTTTATTTGTACTGCATTTTATATGAAAATCCAAAAAAAATCAGAAAATTTCAAAAATTTTGTGCTTCTAGGATTGATGTGACCTTAATGAGGAAATTGTGTATGTTTATTGGCTATCGATGTTTATTTTAAGCTTTAATTGATTTAATGGCAACTATGGGATTTGAATGCCTTGTTTGTAATCTATATGATTTATTTGGATTACCTTGTTAATCGGATTGATCTTGAAAAGTTGAAGCTATATGATGAGTTCTTTTACATGGCACAAAAATGACTTAGGCAATTCGAATTCTTCTTCTTCTCTTCTTTACCATTTTCAGCACCTCAAACATTGAATTTATTTGCCCCTTATGACCCATCCGGAAATTAGGAAAGTGAAGTTTGAAGGTGTATGCCTAATTGTGAAAAGTGAATTATGTGCAATATGTGAAGAAGTTGTTTGATTTGTGATATGTGAATTGAAAGAAAAAGATTTCTATGGGTTTTGTTGGCTATGAAGATGAGTAACTCGGCACCATTCACATAATCGGGTGTTTGTGTCTTGTCAAAGTCGGATTAGTTTTAAAAACATTACATAGAGTTGATTTGGTATGTGCACTTTGGTGTAAGGTACGTGAAGGAAACTGAACACCAAGGTTTCGACTATTGTGCACCTATGTCCTTCACTCAAAAGAAAAAAAGAAAAAAAAGCAAGAAAAGAAAGGATGTATGTCGAGAAAGGAGAAAGGAAAGAAAAATGTTGTGTTGTCCTCTTTCCCGGATTTCCACCACATGACCTATACACATCCTACCTTTATCACGTTTCTTGGCCTTTATTTGTTAAGTCCTATTGATATTTGCATACATGTAATTGACTTCATGGCCTAAACTTAGATTTTTCATGAATTTTAAACATTGGTAGTTTAAATGATGATTTTGGATTCCTTGCAAGGTGTGATTATCCTATATCTTGCCTATCTTACTTGACCTTAATCGAAATATGTCTTTAGCCTTGTGACTACACTCTGAAAGTGATCATGAATAGAAGCACTACCAAAAGAGTTTTTGCTTTTGTTTAGCTTAGATGATTCATGCTATCTTGCCTTGAATTTGTTATTTGCTTGGGGACAAGCAAAGATAAGTATGGGGTATTTTGATAACATGATTATCGACCTGTTACACTCATGCATTTAGTTAGATTTCCCTTTCCGCATTCATGTTTTAGCCTTAAGTTGTGTTTTTTATACTTGTTTAATGCAACTTTGCGAGTATAGATGTCTACACACACTTTTGGTGTCTTTGTAGGTATTTTGGCGTGTTTCGGAGCTAAAACGATGCATTTGAGGATCATGCCTCGGGATAGACGCTTAGGAGCGATCACGCAGGCACGGGAAAGGAGGAAAAGACGATCCAAGACGAAACGCACGAGATTGAGCAATCTCGGTCGAGATCCACATGATCTCGGCCAAGATCCGAGCCATCTGAGCCGAGATTCGAGCCAGCTCGACCGAGACCGCATATCAGAAGTTTCTGTCGATGCATCTCGATCCTCATCTCGGTCCCGATCTCGGCCGAGATTTTTCACAGTAGACCGAGATTTCGTCAACGCTGGATCACGAAGCAAATCTCGGCCCCGACTTTCAAAAATCTCGGTCAACGCTTAGGCGTAATTTCAGCAACTTTGAAAAGTTTTGTAGATCACATTACACAAGCTGATTGGACGAAGGTCCTTCATACAAATAGGGTTGTTTCACTTTCGGGATTAGAGAGATAAAAGTATGATTATAGGAAGTAGGAAATTCCGCACCGTTAAAAAGATCAATAATAAGCTTAGATACCTCCTGGCCAACTATATCCCAGTGTCGCTGGAAAAACAAAGCCGGAAGACCATCCGGACCAGGAGATTTCGTTGGATGCATATCAAGAGAGCAGACCGGACTTCATCCGGTGTGCATGGAGTAAAAAGAGCTTCATTGTCCTCATCCCGACAACCTAATTAGAGGATTAATGCTCGCATATCCAAGCCCTTTAAATCAGAAGTAAAAAGACTGGTAAAATAATAACCGCCACTCGGTCTTTCCCTCCACTAATCACCAAGAGAGATCATTTTCATCTACCAATCTCGAGACCCGATTTCTTTTCCGCCGTCCATTTGCCTTATTATTGAAAAACGCTGTATTTTTGTCCCCACAACGGAACTCATTTGCTCTCGCTCTCTGGTGCCAATACATCTCTTGTTTAAGCATAAGATCTCTCTCCCTTGCTTCCAAGTGTTTCCTCTTCGTTACCGTCACTCCGTTCACCCCCCTAAAATGAAGACGCTTCAATTCCGCCCTCACCTTAGACAACTCGTACCCAAGATGACCAAAAGACTGACGATCCCAATCTTGAAGATCAGCACAACACCTCGACATCTTCCCAAAAATCCCAGTATCAGCTACGGAACTACCCGGATTATGCACGCGTTACGCGATAATAATTCAGCGCAAATTTCATCCGTAGTCCATAGCGCTTCGAAGCGAAAAGACTTTGGGGCATCCGAGAGCGAATGAGTATTATGTTCACCTTCAGTAGTCAACATAATTGGACAATGGTCCGATTAAAGTTTGGGAAGATGAATGATCTTGGCGTGGGGAAACATGGTATGCCATTCCTTCGAAGCAAAACCAAAATTAGTCCTCTCCTGAATAAATCCGTCTCTCTCCTGACCGTTGTCCCAAGTAAACGAGGACCATCGAAATTAATATCATGTATATTACAAGCCTGAATAGCCAACCTGAACTCTCTCATCAGTGTGAAATCAGGAGCCAACCCTCCATATTTGTCGTCAGAGGATAGGATCAAGTTAAAATCACCCATTATTACCTACGGATCCTGAACATCCTCCTTTATTCGGTTGATCAAATCAATAGTATTCCTCTTCTCATTTGTCTTTGACCAACCATAAAATACCAGTAAAACGCTAGTTTCCGACACTGGCATCAATATGGTGTTGGGTGTATGTGAAAATCGTGATTTTGAGGCTGGAGGACCACATAAGACACAAACCTCCCGAAGTCCTGATACTGTCCATTGTATAACATCCCTACATTTAAAGACAAACTCAAAGAACTTCCATCTTCTTCCTGTTGCTCTTGGTTTCACTCAAGAACAACAGATCGGGTTCCTTCTCTTTGACTAGCCTTGCTAGCTGTGTAACTGCCGGGCCTTTACCCAATCCCCGGCAATTAAAACACAAAATATTCATTGCTCCCGACAAGAGAGACTACACGTCTCTCCTGCCGATCTCAATGCCACGATATCTTTCTTGGATCTTTTAGTTTCTTCTACCTGTCCGACACCCTCATCTGAATCCCTTTCGATACGTAGACGTTTTTCCCCATACGCCTCAGATTGAGATTCCATAGCCGGTAGTTGTATAGGTAGACGTGCCTGCCTTTTCCATTTCTTACTTGTAGCAATGTTTGTGGAGGAGCATTGTCCAGGAGCCTTCCCCACCACTTCACTATGATCCATATTTAAATTAACCCCACTCACGTCCATTATAATTGCATGTTCATCCTGAGTTGGCAAAGCCACTTCGGTTCCGTCCTTTTCTGTTGTCTGTTTCTTGTCGTTTGGGAGCATCCTCATCTTTGTCTTCCACTGGCCGTAGCGCATCTTTCAAGCCTATAGCCTCAGAAACCAGATCTTGCTTCACTTTAGACGCTTATACAAAGGAGCCCTAAGATCATCGTTGTATTCATTGTTCTACTGTTTTGCTACATCATCTATGTAGTCAAGTTCAACATGTCCAACTCGACCACAAACATAGCAAAATTTGGGCAGCCTTTCATATTGAATTGGAAGCCATATCCAATCGTCCCCAACCGTAGTGATTAGGCCTCTGCGTAAGGGTTTCGTAATATCCACCATAGCCCTAAGACGAAGAAACAAACTAGTAGAGTAGAGACTTTCATCATCAATTCCAATATAATCGCCAATCAGATCTCCAATGGCTTGCGCGCTAATCCCAAATTCTTTGTTCCAATTGAAGATAACTTACCCTTACCCAGAATGGAATATGAGTAAAAGTGATTTTCGATGGCTGTTCCGACCCCGTTCTTTAAGTGCAAGCAAGCACTTATCAAAAGACCATGGGCCAGTTGCTAACACTTGATCTTTATCATCGACAATGGCAAATTGAAAAATGATGAGATTTGCTTGTAATTCCCTGAAATTGAAACCTCGTTTAAGTCGCCAAGCCCTTTTATCGTCGCCTTCAATGCATATTGGTTAAAAGGTCGTGTAGTGAGAACCTTTCCAATCAACACAATAGCCGTTTTCTTACTGGGTTTAGTAATGCCGTAACCCTGTTTCAATACAATGCATTCAACATTGGTTAAGTGTAACTGTTTCTTGCCTTTGTCCATCTTAACACCACAACTAACAAACAACCACACTGGGTGGTGGTGAACCTAGCCCCCACAGTCAGTACCGGAGGGAAAGCCAGACGGGAAGTAGTGATAGCGAAAAACCGCAGTCGCCCAAAACCGTCGCTGCTTCTGGTGTTAGCATGTATATTGGTTAGTTTAGGACATCAATTGTGTAGTATTGCATGGGTTTTATAGCATCGTAGCATGCTAAATTAAATGGGTTTACCTATACATTTTGGGAAAATATCCCCAAAATGTAAGTAGTTAGTTGGGTGTAGATTTGCATGGTATGGAATGTCTTACCAATGATTACCTCAATACCTAGTTAATTAATTATGTAGTGTATGAATCTCCGTACATTGTTTCTTGATAGGTGGTATATATATGACTAGCTTGTCTTGCCACCTGAGTTGTTTTAGTTCTATTGAACTTCATGAAAAATGCGATATTTTGGGATGTGAGTGTGAGAGCCCTAGTCTTTCGCCGAGATTGGACCTTAGCCGAGATTGGCTTTGGCCGAGATTGGCCTTTCCGCACCCGCGGACACGACTGCCGCCCCTGCGGGATTCCGCCCCTGCAGCACAGGGAACCGCCCCTGCGGTTTCCGGCGGCTGCAGCCGGTTTTGTTGATTCTTTTGAATCGTGCTTTACCTGGCCTTACTTCTCCCGATTTGCCTTGCTGAGCAAGGGTTTCATCACATTTCCTAATCCAGTCTCACGTCCTCGTTGCTTCTCCCTTTCTTCTCCTTGATCTTGTTTTGGATTCCTTAGAGTTGAAGAGAGTTGTGTGCTTTGTGTTGATGATGATGCTAGTGATGTGTATGTTGAGCTTGTGAAGCCAGCTGAGTTGTGCTTGTGCTCTTGCTTGCCTAGACCTTCAGCAGTGGTAAGACTTCTTCTCCTTCTTCTCTTCCTTCTTCCTTTGTTTCTTCCTTCCCTAGCTTAAAATTAGATGTATTGATCATAGAGTGATGTTGGAATGTGTATGTTGTGGCATGTGTGTGACTTTGGATTGGAATAGACGTGATTTGATCACGGGAAGAGCAGGAGAGAAGTCGCGGGATCACGTTCTGCACTGACGCCACCCCGCGACTGGAAGTCCCCGTTCCTGCGGAAGCCGTGCCGCAGCGCCCCGCGCCAGCGCCTGCGCCGTGCCTGCGTTTGCCTACAGCTTTGTCACCGCGCCCGCGGCTGAGTTCCGCCGCGCCTACGGGTTGCTTGCTCCGCCCCTACGTCCCTTGTTTTACGCAGGTGCGTCTTGTCCCGGATCTACCTAAAAGTTAGGAAGATCCTTTACTTTCCTAGTATGAGCGGTAGTAGCATGCCAGGTAGGGGATGTTAATGAGTATGATATAGATATGCCGGTTACGGCTTTGAGGTTTACGAGTTGGATTTGATCCTTATGGATCCCTTGGGTCTAGGTGTGACCCTTTGTGTGATAGGAGTTTGATATATATATGTATGCCTTTTATAGGCTGTGTTGTCCTCCAGTTTGGAGTGGACTGAGTTGAGGGTTGATCCAGTAAAGACGACTACGAGGTTGAGGTAAAGTCCGTGGGACTTACTAGTTTGCCATTCCTTATAGGATGTTGTGCATGAGTGGTGTTTTTATATGCTTTATAGCATGCGTTATGATGGTCACCGACCTATGGTATATTGCTTGCCCATTGTAGGGCCGTGATAACTTGCCCTTTCATCCCCGGGAGTCTGGGAAAATTCTATGTAGGCAGGCCAGACCTGGTAAACGGTTCGGGCACTCCCCATTCCCTTAGGGTACGTGGGGTAGTGTTCCAGGCACCATTCCAGCTGGTTATTAGACCAGGGGGCGAGGGTTATATTCCTCGTGTCACATATGTTTATATGGATATTTATATACGAGTTGATTGCTGGACTTTATAAAGATAATGAACCGGGTAAATGTGTGAAAGCATGATGATGTGTTAAGATTTATGATGTGTGTTTGTGCTCTAGCATCTTCCTATATATGTGTAGGGTTCTTTTGTTGTATAGTGTGGTTTTGTTTGTACTCAGTGGCACATTGTACTACCTTTTGGATATATATATATATATATATATATATATATTATATATATATATATATATATATATATATTGGTGCCTTGTTGTAAGATCAGTGAAATTGTTGTCAGGCTAGGGTCAGGATCCATTTTGAGATCCTAGCCCAGTAGCACTCCGAGTCCTACGGATTTGGGGTGTTACAAAGTTGGTATCAGAGCCCAGGTTGACAACAATGGCACTGGTATCTGCAATAAAGTTTCGAATAGATAAATAAACAGAACCGAAAAGGGGGGTTTGAATTTTCAAAAGGTTTTGGTTTTGAAATGAGTACAAATGTTTTGGGATACCGAGTACGTGAGCCATCGCCCCTCTGAAGACCTCGACATATATAGATATATATAGATATTCTGTTGTGATTGATTTGATATATATCTATACATATGGCATATATATAGCCTTCTAAGTTAGGTTTACGTCTTCTGCAGATGATTCAGACTAAAGCCTTACCTGCCAGCTAGACGAGCGAGGTAGAGGTAGACCCCCTCTAGGTAGGATGAGGTAGGACTCCTGCTGGCGGTTCACATGCAGCGGAAGAGATCCACGAGGAGGTTGCTGAGAGTGCCGTTCCTGATTGGGAACGGGGAACTGAGAGGACAGGGGCCCACAAAGAGCCTAGTCTGGGGAGTATGATCGTGTCTCCATGGAGGGACCAGCCTTCCACGAGTACATTAGACGTGTTGAGGAGGCTGCCATGGCAGGTAGGCGTGCCCCGGATTTGCCAGCACAGGAGGGATCATCTAAGAGATCCCATGCAGTCACACAGGTGCCAGCTACACGGCACCTGCCGCTGAGATTGCTCGCTAGGTGTGACCCTTTGTGTTATAGGAGTTTGATATATATATGTATGCCTTGTATAGGTTGTGTTGTCCTCCAGTTTGGAGTGGACTGAGTTGAGGGTTGATCTAGTAAAGACGACTATGAGGTTGAGGTAAGTCCGTGGGACTTACTTAGGTGCCATTCCTTTATAGGATGTTGTGCATGAGTGGTGTTTTGTTATATGCTTTATAGCATGCGTTATGATGGTCACCGACCTATGGTATATTGCTTTCCCATTGTAGGGCCGTGATAACTTGCCCTTTCATCCCGCGAGTTTGGGAGGTTCTCTGTAGGCAAGCCAGAGCGTTCGGGGCACTCCCCATTCCCTTAGGGTACACGGGGTAGTGTTCCAGGCACCATTCCAGCTGGTTATTGGACCCAAGGGCGAGGGTTATATTCCTCGTGTCACATATGTTTATATGGATATTTATATACGAGTTGATTGCTGACTTTATAAAGATAATGAACCGGGTAAATGTGTGAAAGCGTGATGATGTGTTAAAGATTTCTGATGTGTGTTTGTGCTCTAGCATATATATGTGGGATGACCTTAATGAACCGGGTAATTTTGTTCTTGTAATTTATTTTGGGTGTTTAGACTTAACAAGTTAATTATGTTTGTAAACCTTGTTGCGACATTCTATTTTTTCTGTTTTTCGTGTTAAGGATATGAACGAATATATACTTTCGTAAAATGTTAATTTTTAAACCGAAAAGGAGAAAACACATTTTATATAGATCACGCGGGATTGGTCGCATCCCGTCCCGTCCCAACTAGGATAGGGCCCAATGATTTTTAGTAAAAACCTCAAGGCCCATCCCGGTCTCGTCCCATATATAATGGCCGGGATGGGACGTGGGATGACCTTAATTCGTCTTGTCCCGTCCCATGCCCAACCCTAATATATAGACTTGAATTGATAAAGTAAGGGTAGAATATAAATTATGTTATGTCGGGGACAATTTCATTCGACTTTCGGATGTTGCAGAATATGAAAGGTATGAGTGACTCGATTATCGTATTTTGTCATCAATACCTAAAAGAACATATAGAAATGGAAGACTCAACACTAGGCTCTCGCATTTTTGCATAAATGGCACGCCCCCTCTAGAGAGTTTGATTTTGATCAACACCAAATGTGTGATGATAATTCTAAGGCTTCCATGCCTCTTTATATAGGCCTAACACGTGGTCCAACTCATCAAAACTATCAAAAAGGAATCTCTAACAAACTTTTGCAAGTGGTTTGAGGTTAGGATTTCTTCTTTGTCCGAGTTTTCCTTTTCACTCGATCCACGTTGTCGGTTCACTCGATCGAGTGGAATGGAAATTCTGGGCAGTTTCTTCTTCATCTAAGTTCCCGTTTCACTCGATTCATGTATATTCTTTGGCGGTCGAGAGGATTGAAATTAACTCTTCTTCCATCGAGTAGAAAGGGAATTTGGATGGCTTTGAGCTCAAGTCTTCTTACCCAATCGAGTGTCGATTGAGTAAAGAAGTCTTCTTCTTTCGGGTGAATTTCACTCGAACATTGTGCTAGAGTTCCATCTATCCTTGGAGAGCCCATGTCTTCTTGGATCTAGTGTCTTGTCTTCTTCTATCGAGTGAGCACTCTTTCTTTGATCGAGTGAAATGTCACTCGATCCAGGAGTTTGGCTTTGTCCTTTGATGAGCTTTCCACTTTCTTTGTTGCTTCTTGGCCTTTCTTTCCTTGATGCTCTGGGGATGTCTTCCTTGCTTCCTTCATTGCTTCCCTTGATGCTGTGAGTTTCCTTAGACTTGATGGATTGTGTTCCTTTAAGCTCCATTCGACCTAAAACACCTAACAACAAAGACAAAATGAAGTATACATTTTTTGATGTATTTAAGCACTAGCAAATATGTAAATGCCTTATCCCATGAAAAAGCTATGGAAGACACATGAAAAATAACACTATAAAGATAACATGAAAACATGGTATCAATAAACAATCGAGAACAACCAAAAACTCTCATGGATAGACATTAGGTGAATATATATATATCATTATCAATATCGTAGATCAATGTACTCGGGATCTTCATATCCCAAAACGAATGAATTTAAGACACACCTTAAAACAAATTTAAAACTTTACTATTCGAAGGGAAAATGAGACAGTCAATCGAAACCAAATAGAGACATTCGATTGACAAGGGTTGCGAACTTCAGTCGTCGAACGAAACTCTCAAATGAAAACTGAATGAAAAACCTAATGACAGTAAACTCTATTTATAGGGGAACGTTTAACCTTGTTCCCTTAAGATTTTCTAGTAAATCCGCTAAAATCTATCTTATTACTAGAAGATATAATATCAAATGGACTAGCTAAAAAAGTAAACATGTCCAACTAGACAAGCTAAAAAATATCCCAACCTATAAGAGGTGATAGAAGATACCGTTGAAGAGTAGGCATGTCGGATCCGATCGATCGATAAGTGGGGCCTATCTGAGCGATCAATTTGAAAGACGATTGCTCTGGTCTAATGGCCAGGTGCTTGGCATGTGTAGGTGTTGATCGATCGACCGATAGAAAACCTGATCAATTTTGATCTTCTCTATCAAGATCTTAATCAATTTAGTTAGTCTTGACCTTGACATCCTAGACAACAGGGAGAACCTTAGTTTGTTTGAGCTCATTCAATCGCAAACATATCCATTTTAGCTCAGCAAACACTTGAAATTCTCACAATTTAATAAAATAATAGGTAGATCCTCTAAACACAAAAGGGAATAAAATATCCGATAACTCATGTTAATATACCCAAGAGAGTTAAGGGATGGATAAGAATGATGGTGAAAAAGACACTAAATTAGATGTTGTAAAATACCACATACTTGAACCCTACTTGTCCTCAAGTAAGATATGTAGATAACCTCTATGCGAAGGATGATCATATACCTATCTCAACTAACAAGATCAAGTTTTCTAACCATGTCATCGTCACACATATCGTAGCAATAGGTACAATTCAAAGCTCATAAGTTTTATTACTACTCAAGGAGATGTGTATAACTCTCTCACTCGTGTTTTTAGGGTGAATAATATCACTTAAGCTCAACACATACACAATGATAACTAATTATAAGCTTACCATATCGCTCTTAATCTCCACCGCTTACTTTCTTGTAATTACGATATGAATCATGAGGTCTCTTTAGGTTACATTGTAACTTGGCCATGGGTCACGAGAAAAAAGGCGAGGAAAGAAAAAAGGCCGTGTGTTGCAAAAGATCCAAGAACTAAGATGTCTCAAAAGTCACGGTTGACTTGATTACTGCGTCCAGACTAGTCGATTGGTTATCTTCAGTCCTTTTTAATGGTCCTTTTAATCGATCCATAAAGCCTTTCTTGCAATATCCTGAGTTCTTCACACTTGAACTCATACATTTTTATATATATATTATATATATATATATATATATAAAATATTTAAAAGCATTTTGGGCTTTGCAAAAAATCAACTCCTTTTTCTTTTCTTCAACTAGGTCGAAGTGGTTTAATATATACATGTAACTTACAATATAACATTCTTTTTTTATGGTCAACACCACAAGAAACCATATTATATTGATAGTTTGTTTATCTATTACATTTTAAAACACACGACCCTTATACTTGTTTCTTGCTTTCTTCTTCTTCCAATGCATGATGTCGCCTTCTAATCTCCGAATGGGTCAAATGAGGCTAAACAGATGTCGAGATGTTTTTGTGAAACAAAGGTTAATATATAAGATCAAAAGATCGAGGCTTACAAGATTAAAATAACGACCAGTGTAACAGGGGAATAATAGTGTGAATGTGTTTTGACCCACCTATAAATCTACTAGTTTACTATCGGATTGTTTTCGAAAGTCTTTGTATAAAAATTGTGTTTTCATAGGAAATTGACATTTTAACCCGATTAGGGTTAAGCATGGGTATATCCTTTGGTTTCTAAAAGACTTATGGTCATGTTGTGTGTAGGGTGTCAAATGGGGCCAACGGGTCGTGCTTGGGTCAAGTGACAAAAAGCTCGGGTTGAATTGGCCTGGTGAAAACTAGGGTTAGTTAAAAAGTAGCTTGTTATGATTCGGGTCGATTTAGCCCAAATATCGATTGTTCCGTTGGTCGGTTGAAACGGTTATCGGCTACCCTCGGTTCTTGGTCATAATGGCGGTTTAGCTCAGTTCTTGGGTCATTTCAGGCCAGTTTACTTCGGGTTTTAAATGAATTAGGGTAGTGGTGCCAATTGGCGGGTCAATTGGGTTTGAAGTTGACCCAATTTATGTTTAGGTTGATCTCAAGTTGGGTCAAAACTGATATATGATTTCTTGACATCTTAATTCGGGTCGGTTTTGAATTGAAAATTTTTGTTTGTAGAATTTGGGTTATTCATTTATACTCGGGTCGGTTTTTGCTTGACATCTTGATATGGGTCGGTTTTTTCACTAATATTTATTCGAAGATATTAATATGATCCGGATATCCGAATCCAATGTTCTGTGAACCCCGATCCAGATACGACATGGATTACTATATACTGTCGTATATACGGCTAATTGTCCATTTGATAAGAATTTATAAAACATGACATTGGTCTCTCAATCAACTTTAGCAGGATCGGATAATTATTAGCGGATGTGATTAGTGATCCGAATGACTTAAGCCAAATCCATTTCATTGAAATTGACTTTAATTTAATCCGTATTGACTGGTCCTTTTAATTTGGATATCCAACTAATCCATTTGATATTGATCCGTTTAATTTGGATAATACAATTTTGTTTTTCCTGCTTATCATTAACGAGACTTATATTAGTTTGCAATATCATTTCATTTATAAACTAGACTTATACAGCTTTGAAATATCGTTTCATTCGTTGTTAAATATCTCATATTAAATGAGACTTTACATTAGTTTGCAATATTGTTTCATTTATAAACAAGACTTGTATTAGTTTGCAATATCATTTCATTCGTTTGTTAAATATCTCATACTAAAGGAGACTTATGTAGTTTGCAATATCATTTTAGTTATAAATTAATGAGACTTATTTTGCAATATCGTTTCATTTATTTGTTAAATATCTCATATTCGAGATTTATATTAGTTTGTAATATCGGGTGGGGTTACTTTAGGTAATCGGGACATAACGGGTCGTGTTAGTTCGGGCAATCGGGGTCGGTTTACTTCGAGTAATCGGGTCATTTGGGCGGCCATTTACTTCGGATTATATATTATTTTGCAATATCGTTTCATTCGTTTGTTAAATATCTCATATTCGAGACTTATATTAGTTTGTAATATTGGGTGGGATTACTTAAGGCAATTGGATATACCAGGTTTGATTACTTCGAGCAATCGGCATTTGAAAACGCCCGGTTACTCCGGATTATTTATTATTTCGTGTCAAACCGGCTTTAAGCTGATCGGTTCGGGTGCTTTGTATTTTCTTCAAAACTTTGGGGGTCAAGTCAAATTTGAGTTCGTCGTGTCGGTTTTATAGATCGGTCAAGTTTTAACGTCTCTAGGTATGAGCCAACCTCGTAAAAAGCATTACGACATTAGGAACCAATATGATATTTCACTCCACATGTTAGATCTGAACGTGAATGTAGATCTCGCACATTGAGGACATCATTCTAGGTTTTGAAAATTTAAGTGGACTACGACTTTACTAATTGATGTAAAAAAGATTGATTACGAGCCATGTCCGAAGCTTTCGTAAAATAAATAGTCAGGTATAATGTGAATGTACATTGCTGGTTTTGTTTGATGAATTCAGCAAGACTAGCAGGTACTGATGAGAGTTGTACGTAATTGGATGAAAAGGTCTCATGGAAGATGCATGTATATCATAATATCTATTATATATTGGCATTATTACCGTCGAGGAAGCGCAGGAGAAGTAGCAGGTGAAGATGCATGCATGTCTTAGAGTTGAACATAATCATATGAATGATGACGTAGATAGATGATGTTCTAATTAGCACGCTTAATGGAGATAGACCTAATCAAAAACTAATTGCCACCCAGAAAGATACATGTTTCAGCACGTGTTGTTCAGCAGATAATGCTTTGTTCAGCATCTAAAAATCAATATCCATATAAAAAAGCCATTGACTTGCTAATTTAAGCACTAGTTTATGTCGTCGTCTCGACCCATATGCATATACATAGACTATTGAATATTAATATGAAGATTGAGCTAAGGCGCACATTGTATACGACTCAATAAATCTGCTGTCCTTAGTGGGAATTTAAAAGTCGTAAGCGGATAAGGCATGACCAAAGGGTGGCATTGTAATCATTTTCTTGTCTTCTTGTCCGTTTCATTCTTTCGATATTGGTTCCTACAACAACCCATTTGTGCCTGCTTAATCACTGTCACACCCTTTCCTAAACTTAAGAAAACAAGAGATTTTTACTTTCATAAAAACAAGAGATTTTCTTTAAAGTACGTCTAATTTATAAGAAGATGGCCGCTAACCAATTTGACTTTATAAACGGTAAGGATATATGAACAAAAAAAACTTAACTTAAATGCAAAAAACTAATTATATTAATAACGTTATTTTCCGCATTTAAAGTGAACGAATTGTGTTTTTTTTTACTCTAATGTGTAGTTATTGATTATTTTATAGGACGATAGATACAAATGTATAATCTAATGATATTAAGTAGTCAAATTGTTTTGCTTTTTTAGAAGTTAACTATGACTTATATATTTTATATGATAAAATATATTGTTAGTATTATCGGATCTTATGAGATCATACCCATTAGGATGATATGCTAGGTCATTTAATAAGGAGATATAACATGGAGGGTGTATTTATTGTATAATAAGGTTTTATTTTATAATAAAGATTAATGCTAATAATTCTAAGAAATATCCTTATCCAAAAAATATTTTAAAAGACGGGCTTTTTTAGAGAAAAAAACCCTTTATTTTACACGACTTTGTCCGAGGTATCATAAACAACTCTAGCCATGGTATTATTAGATACGACTTTGGCCATAGTATTAAAGACGGCTTGACTGCTATTAGAGTCGACTTTGTCATCTCCATTCGATCCCTTGTTTTGTCTTGGATCCTTGCACTAGCATTCAAGATTAAGACGATCTAGATCTATACTTGGGTGGACCAACTAGCGGAGTCACATTTGCAGCTCTCAAATCTCTCCTCAAGGCAGCGGTTCATGTAGCAAAAAAAAAAAAAAAAATCATTTTCCCTTAAATTTGTCTAATCGATTATGCACGTGATCCTCGTTCAGATGTTCAGGAAAACTGGTTTTCTACAATTCCGCTTTGACACGTCTAAAATCCAACAGTGGTATCAAATTCCATAAATTGATTAGATAAAATTTAAGAGGCCATGCATTGATGCATGGTTTGGTTTATTTTAATTTTGATTACGAAAAGAGATTGTTTTTATGGCATAATTTGCATGATTAAAATTAAAAAATTGATTTGTATATGCCCTAAGTTTCATTGATTAGTTCATGCAATTGTTGCATATAAGATGAACATACGTTATAAATTTGATTTTTAATGCTTGAATCATGAAATTATCAATGTTGTTTTTTCCTCCTAAATATTGTAAATTGTTTTCAAATTTAAGTGAGAGAAGCCGTATATTGTTTTTGAAAAATGATCCAGCCGCCAACTAGGGTTAGTTAATTTCCTAATGAGATTAGTTAATTTAGCATAATTTTCATTAGATAATACATTTGATATCTTATATTAGGAAATTTGATTTATCTTAGGAAATAAGTTCTTTGATAACTTATTAAATAAATATTGATTTAATTAAGATATTTGATATCTTATTATGTAAATATACAGTTACATTAATTAAATCTCATTGGAATATAAGATTTACTTATAAATTTTTATATTATGATATCCTTTTAGGGGTCATACTGTAACCACCTTTCATTATTAAATTACTTGAAAGCTTTAATTTCCCATTATGCATGAACGTATGTCAGTTTATTTATGTTGTTCACTTATAAAATGACAAACGAACATGTTAATGAAGTCCCTTACAAGAATACTAAGAAGAAACGTCTTTCCATATCATAACCAATCACCGCCTTGAGATTTCATTGGATAGGTTTTGCCTTCGCGAGTGTCCTGCTACCTTGATATATTGATATGGTTTATATTCAACAAAAGACCATAAGGATTTTGGATTTTGGATTTTGAATTTTGGATTTTGAGGCATACGGATGCGTTGGCATTAGATGTGACCATCAAAACAAGAATTATAAGAGTTATAATTAGTAAAAGAGTTCACTTGCCTTGATTGTATGAGATAAGAGGAAGTATCCAAGTACACTGGAATTTCATATAAGATAGGATCATGAAATATTTTACTCTAAAGGAATTTGAAATAGCTTTGTAGAATGTGCAAAATTTAGTATTTAAAGATTGTCTTAAAATGTATAGTTTTGCTTAGATCAATCAGTTGTGGCACTATCACCCCTTCTCCGGGGTCTGAGCTCTCGACGGAAAACCCGATCGTCTATAGGCATGAACTCTGCGACGTCCGACAAATCCTAAACCGGAATTGGGGGGTGTCGTACCCTCTGTATGTTCTCCGGTCCTCCTATCTGAATTGCTCTCCTAGGACCGGGTCGGTCCCTCTCATATGATGAAGCCCTGTCCTTGTATTCTAATAGAGACTCACAACAACCCGACGAGGTAGGAACGAGTGTCCTCCCTTAACCTTCTCGAAAACAGGTAGGTATGGTGATCCGCCGGAGGAGCAGCTGACCCAGCAAGGCCAACTCCTCTCTAAACCTCCTAATCACCTTTGCTATCGGGATATCCTTGTACCGAGCCTTGAGGTAGTCCTACAATCTCTCCCTCCCCAGTGATGCCGGGCAGAAGTGTTCTTTGATCAGGCTTCGCATCTGGTCAAACCTGTCACCGTGCAACGGACGGTTCTGCACCAATAATGTGCATGTTCCCTGAACAGCGTCTGCACTAACTCCACATTTCGGTCCTTGGGCATCTGATTGCCTCTAAAGCAGTCTCCACGTGCCCCAGCAAATGCCCATCTCTAGTCCTAACTTTCCATCAAAGGAAAGTACTCTCATGTGGTTGAAAGTTTTTAACCACTCATATGGCCTTGGGTGCCGCACTAGGAGGTCCGGACAAAACAGTGGCATCCTTTCTGGCCTCGGGTGCCGCACTCTCAGCAATATCTTCCTCAACATCATCTACTGACTCCTCTACAAGAGGTGCATAGGGAATAGCTTGACCCCGGCCTCTCACAACTAGGAGTCTACCTCTACGACCAAGTCTCCCAATTGTTGGTGATGTACCACCCTACCCGTCCGGATGGTAGAGAGGTGGACGACCTCGACCTCTACCCATCGCGGGTCCTACTCTAGTACGATTCATTTATACAAGACATTGAGACAAGAATTAATACACATTACTAACTACGGGACTAGCATAATTAGATATTATTGCTACTGAGATCCGCAGAGGGTAGTGGTGGTTTCCGTACTGACTAACTTATCCCGACTATGCATGAAATTTTAAATGGAAATTCAATTTGAAATTCAAACCCCTTTTTTATATTTATTTATTCGGCCTTTTAGGAGATTACGAGTGCCATTGTACGTTGTCAACCTAGAGCTCTAATACAATGTTGTAACACCCTGAATTCTAGGAAAATCGGGATGTCACCGGCTAAGACCACACAATGGGTCCCGACCTTAGTTTGACAACAACCTTATCGGATCTTACAACAAGGCACATATAATAAACCGAATAAAATCCTTAAAAAACAATGAAATAGTCAACAACGAGATATGTCCGTCAACCATACATAAAATATGATAAAATCCATAGATAACTATTGAGTCTTATCACCAAAGAAAAACCCAAACCCGAAATAACTATTATGGAAACCAGGCTGACCACCCCACTCTAGATCACTCGGCAATCACCTAACGTGTAAAGTCTACAACAACAGTATAAACCGTTAGCTAATAATTATAATTTCAATAACATACTATGATACATACACACACAATACAAAAAGAATAAACACCTCAACATGCTCATACAAGGTACCGGTTATTATCTTTGATTAGGTGATTCTATTCTATTTGTTCAACTTAATTGTGTGGCACGAAGATCCTCCAACATTTTCCTCCATCCCCTATACCAACAGGAATGGTTCGATGCATCTCTCCGTATATACTGTATGGGCTAGTCGTGGAGAACCTCCTAGTCGCGGTTCAACGTTTGACAGTGATGCCATGACACGATATACATACACTAATTGGGTCTCCGAAATAAAAGTACAGTCCTCCTTGTCAAGATATATTTTTATTCACTCAATACACACACCATCATAATAAGATACTTTGACATAAACAACGTTAGCTAAGCAAGCCCAACGGACTCACCTGATTTGATCCGAGATCCTAGTGTCACTAAATCTCGGTCTGTACTTATCTAACCTCCTAAGTTTGGTCATGAGGAAAAAGTGTCTTAATAATATGATCCTACTATTTACATACTTCAAAAAGGGTTTATGGACTAGCAAAGGAGGTTTTCGGACTGTATGGGTTTGAAACCTAAGTTTTAGAAATTACCATTTTACCCCTGATTTCCCCAAATTCCCAAAAAGACCTAAAATGGTTCTAAATCTCTTCTTATGGTCAAACTCTATATTAGAACTCTACAAGACCCATCACGGGTTTGAGAGTTCACGAAAATTTGTAATATGAGACCAAAAGTCTTAACAAAACTCTTTAAGAAATTATTCGAGTACACAACTTCGGACTAAAATATCTACACTCTACTAAGCTAAAGTTTCCAGAACATTCCTATACTTACTAGGTCATACTACTCTTATTTAATATGAACATCATCCACATATACATATTCATCAGATCCAAGAAAAATTTCAAAGTTACAATCATGCACTTCTATTTTCCATACTTAGTCCCACTTCCTTATACTTCTAACAAAATGAGTATGATCCCAACATCGTAATCTAATAACTCTAAATTCAACAGTTGGATCTTCTTAAAGTTTTTAATACATTAAACTACATATTATCCTCTACAATATATCGAAATTTCAACGGTGAATTATCGTTTCACGATACCTAAAAACAGCTCCCAAGTTCGATGTTGGTGTCGATTTGCTTTCTAGAAACCGGAAAAACCCTTAGGTCAAAGGTTCGAATCTCGCCGAGAGCACAAGGACAAAAGAAAGCATGAGCGTGGAGACACCGGTTCGAAATTCACTGAAGGTAGTAAGCACAAATAAACTTTGGAACATGGAGGCTGGGTTTCAAAACATGTGGGCAACAAATGGGGGTTTAAGTAATAGAGCGTGACACCCTGGGTTTGAAACCCGCCAAGGAAAAAAATGGGGAAAAATAATGCCCGACCCTCCACGCATGTGGACTGAGGGAGGAAGGAAGGAAGAATGTTGCTCACCCTCGTCTGTGGCCGGTGTGAACCCGGATGAGACTAGTTCGACCTGACTCGCCTAGTAAGAGATCCGGTGGCTCACTAACCTTAACCAGGGGGAAAGGATGAGTACATGTCTCTAGGAGAATGGAGGAGAGAACAAGAGAAGGATAAATAAGGCTCACCGTTCGTGTCGAAGGGGGAGGTAGCGTGGCCCGCCGCTACAGTGACGCGGAGGAGGAAGCAGAATTCGAAGTGGCAGCTTCTGGGGTTTTCCAAAGCTTGAGGTTGCCGGTAATAGAGTTTTGATAAGGTTTGGAGGAGAGCTGAAGGGGGTGGAAAGCTGGTGTGTTGGGGAAGAATGGTAGAAAGGAGGCCATACAACTCGTCATTACTCATGAGGTCTTAAACATCTATTGCCTTCATTTCCGCCATCTTCAACGGTCGTCAACCAATGTTCCGATAACTCCCTTTGACGAGGAAGTCGAAGGAGGACTGAATCAACTTGTTCTTGTTTGGCCCATGCAAAATAAGAGGGAAGTGGGACATGCACAATGGGCCTCATCACTAAATTTCTACTCCCGCCTGGCCCAAGGAAGAGGAAGGAGAGGAAGGCAAGATTTGAGCCGGAGGAGGTTACACCTTCATCAAATCCTCCCTATGGGCCGGCTCTTCACAACTACAGAGTAAAAGTCATGGGTCGAGTGGGATGGCCAATACACTAAGATTCATTTGCATGGCCCAAAATAAGAGGCGTGGACGAGGATCTCGGCCGGTTGGTGATATCCTACATCGGTTTGGTTCTGTTCACAAAACTTGGTAACTCGTGTTGGGTTCCGGAATAAGAACAATTTTCCAGTTATTACAAAGATTTCATGCCACTCGATCAGTGTGGACATGAGCTGAGGCAATGCCATGACACATGGAGGAGTCGCGGTCAAGGCTTGGCATTCCGGCCACTCGAACGATGATGAAATCTCACAAACCGACTTACTTTTCCACTTGGGTCGAGTAGACCCCAACTCGGAAGAAGATGAATCTTTATGGGATACTCGATCAAGTGAGGAAGCAATGTCGGTCGAGTGAGAGACCTGAATCGAACGAAGAAGACCGGCGATGTAACGGCCTACACATGAGATTGTTAGAAGAAGATTCATTTTGTTGAGTTGGTAATTTGTTAGCCGATAAATTAGTTGGGCTTCTAGACAATTGATATTCTTACACATTCTAGACATAGATCACAATAAACTTCTCTCTCTTCTCTCATTGGCCGAAATATTTAGATATTGTTGGTGTTCTTGAAGTTCTTGAAGAATTTGGTGACTTTGATCCTTTCGCTATCTAGTTATCCTCGTAACTTTTGTTTGGTAACTCCGTTTTACTCGATTCTTTCTCCATTATTCCTCATTTTTTGTCTAGTTTCATACTATGTCTTCAATTTCTGGATCCATGATGATTTAATGTCCTGATATGTGTGAGTAGTAGTGCCTTATTAGGGATTTGGGATGAAAGCTCCAAATCCAAGCTAAGTCCACTTAAATTGATGTTATACCTTAGGAAATGAATGAGAAATTTCTGCATGTTCGTGAGCATATTGGAAGGATCTATTCATTTTTGAATTTCTAAGCCATGCTTGTTCTAATTTGTATGTCGGATGCTGAATTTCATGTCTAGATTGTTCCTTTGTAGGCGCATTGTTTAGTTTCAAGTATGCTCATATGTTTTATGATGGTCAACTATCATGGATGAGATTGATATTCGCAAACACCATGAGCTTGTATGTCTTAATTTGGAGTTGATCTTGCTTTATTCGATTGCCTTTCAAACTTTGTGAATAGAAAACACCATATGACATTTGTTTGTTTAGACAATTCATGCTTAGATTAATCACATGTCTAATAATGTTACTTTTGTTTAGTATGCATTTATTTGTTACTTGGTCTTCACAATTCTCTTAATTCTAGAATGGCATAACATCTACTTCTATTTGACTTAGTGAGGTTTTGGAGGAATTAACCCCAACCCCTAATCGTTTCCTTTATTGAATTTGACTTTGAATCAATACCTTCTTGTTACTCAATCGAAGTGGTTTCCCTTGTTTATTCACTCGCTCGAAGCTGTCCTGAAAATCGATCAAAGTTGTCTTGAAACTCAATCCATGTTGACAAAATCCCCTGAATTCTTCATGATCACTTTATCTATTTTTGTTTTCTTTTACACACTTGCATTTGTTTAGCTGACTTCTTAGAGAAAGATTGGGATAACACGGTCCTTTGGAGATGACCTTGACATGCTAGTCATATATTTACATTGACACGGCCGTTCACTTGAGGCTTTATGTGATATCCTTGAGTGTATGCATGCTTTTGTGACATTATTGCATATTTTTCATCCTTTCATCCTATGCTCGGGGCACATCATGTTTTTGGCATGTTTGATCAATGTTTGAATCCATTTTGAATGTTGGATGCTAGATCATAATCTAGAGTGTTCCTCTTATGCACATTATATGTTTTCAATCATGATTTTACATCAATTATGGAATGACATTGTGGATGAGATTTACAAGTAATTCTACAAATAGTGATGATTTTTTAGATGCCTATCATGCTAGAGTATGTCTTGCTAGGGCCAAAAGGATGGCTTGCATGCTTGTAATGGGTTTATCCATGCTAAACTAGGTTAAGTTGTCTGAGCAAATAACAAACACTATGTGATATTTACATTATTTAATCTAGATCTTAGTAGTGACTTAAAGTTCCCTATCAACACTTGATTAGGAAACACCATGTGACATTTGTTGATAGATAACTCATGCTTAGATATTTACATGCATATTCATGTTGCATTAGTTTAGTAGCATTAACTTGTTACATGGAATTAAGTTCTCATTCTCATGTATGGCACACCATCATTTTACTTGGATTAGCAAAGATTTGGAGAAGAATCTCAAAATCCTAATAGTTTATAAACCTTGATACTTGTTTACTTGTTAGCTTGTCATCTGTTTTCACTCGATATAAGTGTACATGCTCTGCTTTCTCACTCGATCATAGTTGACATAGTCACTCGATCGGCGTTGAATTGTCACTCGATTGGAGTTGACAAAAACCTGCACGTTTGTGATCACTTGATCGATCCTTATTTTTCTCTTTTCCTCCATTGAAATCTACTTATTATCTAAATTTCGTACTATTTTCTATACTTTCTAGAATACGTTGTCACCTCTCTATCACAAGGTCCCATTTATGAAGCATAATGGTATGAAAAATAAAAATAGGTATCACAAAACTATATTAGACCACATCGGCAATTTTTTGGACTTTCTCTACAACTTCTTGGACTTAATTAACTTTTTCTAACGTATTCCTGTATATGAATTCCATTACATAATGAATTAAGAAACAATATTGGGTTGGATGAATTACGTATCTCCATCGTCGAGTATCATGTCAACATCTTGGTCACAAACATTTCTTCACAATCCTACATACGAGCATCATCACAATCATGAATATCTTCTGATGCAGGAGCCTTATCCCCACATCATCTTCGTCACAATCATGCATATGAGCATCATCACAAGCATGCATATCTTCGTCACAACCCTGCGTATTAACCTCCATGTCAACGTTCTTGGAGGAAGCATTTTGTATATGGGGGGCAATAAAGACGCACTAAGGCTGGTTTTTAAAATTTGTTTTACGAATATTATTGAGGATCTCACCCAACCTTATACAAAAATCATCTTACAAGAATCGTCTTGTAAGAGCCTTAATCTTTGGAGCCATTTTGGCCTTAGCCGCCCTCGCGGGTTTAGGGAGCCGCTCATGTGGCTCGTCCAGTTTCCACTCCTGTGGCTCAGGGAACCCCCCTACGGTTTCTTGCGGTTGCAGCCCGGTTTTGTTGACCGTTGGACTCGTGCTTTACCCTTTCTTTCCTTCCTCCTTAAGTTTCTTTTTTGGCCCGATCAAGGGTTTCATCTTCACTTCTTTTCCAGCCTTCTCACTTTCTTCTTGCTTCTCCCTTTCTCATCCTTGATCTTGTGTTGATTCTTCTTTGTTTGGAAGAGGTTTTGTGTGGCTTTGGTGGATGTTGTTGTTGTGTACTGTGGCTGATCTTGGAAGCCAGCTGAGGTGTTAGTTGTGATCATCCCTTGGATAGGCCACTGCTGTGGTAAGCTTTCTTGCTTCCCTTCTTCTCTTCTTTCTTCATTGATTCCTCTTCCTTAACTTAGGATTAGATGTATTGAAGGTGTATTAATGTTACAATGTCTATCTGTATGTATGTGTTTGGATATGGAAAGGTGAAGACGTGATTTGATCACGTGAACAGTGAAAGAGAAGTCGGGACTCTACGTTTGGCAGAGTCGCCGCCCCCGCGCCTCAGCGTAGCTGCCCCTGCGGGAACCTTGTCACCGCACCCGCACCGGAAGCTGCCGCCCCGCGGGCCACGGTCCCAGCGCCTGCGCCCGTGCCTGCTCTTGTCTGCGGCCACTGTCATCGCGCCTGCGGCCGAGTGTCGCCGCGCTTGCGGTTTGCCTTGCTTCGCCCTGCGTCCTTCTTGTCACGCAGGTGCGTCTTGTCCCGGATCTACCTAGAGTAGTGTAGATCCTTTTTTTCCTAGTATGAGCGGTAGTAGCATGCTAGGTATATGTATGAGGATAGAATGATGATAAGTATGATAGAGTTATATGCCGGTTATGGCTTTTGAGACTTTAGCTTATTACTGAGGTTATAAGTTGGATATGATACTTATGGATCCCTTGGGTCTAGGTGTGACCCCTTTGTTTGATAGGAGATTGATATCTCTGTATGTCTTGTATAGGTAGTGTTGTTCTCCAGATTTGGAGCTGATCATACTTGAGAGTACTACGTGGTTGAGATTACTTCGAGGTTGAGGTAAGTCCATAGGACTTACTTAGCTACCATCCTTATATTGGATGTATGCATGGGTGGTGTGTGGTATATACTTGATAGCATGCGTTATGGATTATTACCGACCTATGGTATATTGATTGCCCATTATATGGCCGTGATAACTTGCCCTTTCATCCCGCAGGGAGTCTGGGAGGTTCTCTGTAGGCAGGCCAGACCTGGTAAACGGTTCGGGCACTCTCCATTCCCATAGGGTACACGGGGAGGTGTTCCAGGCACCACTCCAGCTGGCTATTGGACTCAGAGGCGAGGATTATATATTCCTCGTGTCACATATGTTCATATACGTATTTATATATGATTCGATTGTTGGACCATTTATATAAAGATAATAAATTGGGTAAATGTGTGATACCATGATGAGATGTTTATGCTTTTATGATGTGTGTATGTGCTTATGCTTATCTTATATATGTATGGTTAGCTAACGGTTTTATACCGTGTTGTAGATCCTTTGCAGGTTAAGAGAGCTGATGAGTGATCCAGAGTGGGTGATCCGCTGAGGGCTCTGTACACTGGGTTTATACGTGGGATATGAGATAATTTTGATGTACGGATATATGTTTTGATTTGTACTCAGCGGTTCTTCTGTATTACCTTTTGATGTGTATATATACAATTTGATGTTTTGTTATAATCTATATGTGCCTTGTTGTAAGATCCAGTGAACTTGTTGTCAGGCTAGGGTCAGGATCCATTGTGAGATCCTAGCCCAGTAGCGCCTCGAGTCCTGTGAATTTGGGGTGTGTTACAAAGTTGGTATCAGAGCCTTAGGTTGACAACAATGGCACTTGCAATATGCGATAAAGGTTGAATAGATAAATAAACAGAACCCGAAAGGGGTCTGACTTTTCAAAAGGTTTTGATTTTGAATGAGTACAAATGTTTTGGGGATAGTGTGTACGTGAAGCCATCACCCCTATGAAGATCTCGACAGTATATATATATAGATGTTATGTTGTGATTGACTTGATATATATCTATACATATGACATATATATAGCCTTATAGGTTGGGTGTAATTACCTGCAGATGGCTCAGACTAGAGCTGTATCTGCAGATGGACGAGGTAGGGGTAGATCCCTTCTTCCTTCAGTAGAGGTAGGACAAAGTCAGATTTCGCTGTTGATCACCGCGCAGCGGAGGAGGTTCATGAAGTTGTTGCTGATAGTATCGTTCTTGAGACTAGGAACGGTATAGCTGGGAGACTTACACCACAACGAGTCCAGTCAGATGACTCAGATTAAGTTTACATGAGGGGACCAGATTTCCCGCATATATCAGACAAGTACAGGAGGCTGCCAGATCCGGTAGACCTACCCCGGATCTGCCAATACAGGAGGGGATCATTTGAAGGATCCCATGGAGCTACTCAGGTGCCATTTGTACTGTAAGAGCCTTAGTTTTGGAAGCAAGATTTGGCCTTAGCCGCCCCCGCGGGTCTGTGAGGCCGCCCCTGCGGCTCCCCTGCTGTTCCGCCCCTGCGGCCAGGAAACCCGCCCTGCGGTTTCCTGCGGCTGCAGCCGTCTTTGTTGACCTTGACCCGTGCTTTACTCTCCACTCCCTTAACATAATCCTTGCTTTGGCTTGCTGAGCATCTTCACTTTCTTCCCAGCTGCCTTCACGTCCTTCTCCGTCCTCCTTGATCTTCTTCTTGGTTTCCTTAGCTTTGGAAGAGTTTTTGGTGTGGCCTTGTGAGTGGTTGTTAATGTTGATGTGGTATGATGTTGTTGCTGAGCTTGAGAGCTAGAGGAGCTGCTGTCTTGGATCAGTTCGTGCCTAGGCCACAACTGTGGTAGGTACTCCTTGCTTCTTCTTTCTTTCTTTCTCCTTTCTGTTCTTCTTCTTCCTTAGCTTAGGATTAGATGTTTGAATGTAGGATTGATGTTGCTATGTGTATGTTGTGGCATGGATATGAATCTGGAAGAGAGTGAAGTGATTGATCACGGGGAAGAGCTAAAGAGAAGCCGCGAGGTTTCATTCTGCACTGTCGCCGCCCCGCGGCCAGAAGTCACCGCGCCCGAGGTTACAGTGTCACAGCGCCGCGTTGTGCCAGCGTCCCTTGTCACCGGCCCCGCGACGTTCCGCCGCACCCGCGGTTGCTTGCCTCCGCCCTGCGCCCTTTGTTACGCAGGTGCGCTTTGTCCCGGGTCTACCTAAAGCTAGGTAGATCCTTTCCTTTCCTAGTTGAGCGGTAGTAGCATGCTCGGATTTGGATGTTGACGAGTATGTTATGGAATGCCGGTTAGGGCTTTGAGGTTTACGAGTTGGATATGATCCCTTATGGATCCCTTGGGTCTAGGTGTGACCCTTTGTGTGATAGGAGTTTGATATCTATGTATGCCTTGTATAGGCCGTGTTATCCTCCAGATTGGAGTGGACTGAGTTGAGGTTGATCCAGTGAGATGACTACGAGGTTGAGGTAAGTCCGTGGACTTACTTAGCTGCATTCCTTTATAGGATGTTGTGCATGAGTGGCGTGTGTTATATGTTTATAGCATGTGTTATGATGGTCACGACCTATGATGTATTGATTGCCCATTGTAGGGCTGTGACAACTTTTCCATTCATCCGCTGGAGTTGGGGGTTCTCTGTGGTCAGGCCAGACCTGGTAAACGGTTTGGGGCACTCTCCATTCCCTTAGGGTACACGGGGAGGTGTTCCAGCACCATTCCAGCTGGTTATAGTACCCAGAGGCGAGGGTTATATTCCTCGTGTCACTTATGTTTATATGGATATTTATATACGAGTTGATTGCTGGACTTTATAAAGATAATGAACCGGGTAAATGTGTGAAAGCATGATGATGTGTTAAGATTTCTGATGTGTGTTTGTGCTCTAGCATATTCCTATATTTGTGTATGGTTAGCTAACGGTTTCATACCGTGTTGTAGACACTTTGCAGATAGGAGAGCTGCAGAGTGATCCAGAGTGGGTGATCCGCTGAGGGCTCCGTACACTGGGGCGGTATCGGGGATATGGGTTATTTTGATGTACAGTTTGGTTTTGTTTGTACTCAGCGGTACATTGTATTACCTTTTGATATATATATATATATATATATATATATATATATATATATATATATATATATATATATATATATTATATATATATATATATATATATATATATAGTTTCATGTTTTGTTTTAATCTATCGGTGCCTTGTTGTAAGATCAGTGAAATTGTTGTCAGGCTAGGGTCAGGATCCATTGTGAGATCCTAGCCCAGTAGCACTCCGAGTCCTACGGATTTGGGGTGTTACAAAGGTGGTATCAGAGCCCAGGTTGACAACAATGGCACTAGTAATCTGCAATAAAGGTCGAATAGATAACTAAACAGAACCCGAAAAGGGGTCTGACTTTTCAAAGGTTTTGGTTTTGAAATGAGTACAAATGTTTTGGGATACCGTGTACGGGAGCCATCACCCCTCTGAAGACCTCGACAGTATAGATATATATAGATATTCTGTTGTGATTGATTGTGATATATCTATACATATGGCATATATATAGCCTTCTAAGTTAGGTTTATGCTCTGCAGATGGCTCAGACTAGAGCTGTATCTGCAGATGGACGAGGTAGGGATAGATCCCCTCTTCCTCCAGTAGATGTAGGACAGAGTCAGATTCCCGTTGTTGATCCACCTACAGTGGAGGAGGTTTGTGAGGTTGCTGCTGAGAATGTTGTTCCTGAGACTGGAACGGTATAGCGGGGAGACGTACATCACAGCGAGTCCAGTTAGATGACTCGGATCGTGTCTCTATGAGGGGACCAGATTTCCGTGCGTATATCAGGCAAGTAGTGGAAGTGGCCAGACAAGGTAGACCTACCCCGGATCTGCCAGTACAGAAGGATCATTTAGGAGATTCCAGGGAGTTACTCAGGTGCCAGTTGTATCGGCACATGTTGCTGAGATTCCTCAAGTTCCAGAGGAGCATAGAAGGCCTGGAAAGAGACAGCGGACTGGGCAGACCAGTGGTACTGGTGGGGTTATTAGTTCTGAACGAAACTGGAGACGTCCAAGTTCCCCCGCACCTGCACCGGTTGCGGTTACGGGTCGACGATGTTATAACTGTGAGGAGCCTGGACATTTGAGGCCAGCGTGCAAGAAGAAGTTAGTGACTTGTTTTACCTGTGGCGGACTGGGTCACAGGGTTGTTTTTCTGTAAACGGAACAGAGCCTTACCTCAGCAGAGTACTGATGAAGTTGCTGGTTCTGGGCAAGGCCCGAGCCGCCAGAGTCATCCCTCATCTACACCAGTTGCAGATAGGGTACGACAGTGTTTCAACTGTGCAGAGTATGGACATATCAGACCAGAGTGTACGAGGCAGATAGTGACTTGCTTCACTTGTGGTGGACGAGGTCACAGAGCTGTCTTTTTAGACAGGGTGGAGCTTCGTCTCAGCAGGGTTCTACTCCTGCCAGTATAGCGGGAGGTGGGCAGAGGCCACCTCAGCAGCAGATACAGGACAGCAGAGAGTCCCAGATCGTCCTACCACTCAGGGATCTGCTCTTGGGTTGGGTAGAGGCAGAGGTCGTGGTAGGGCACCACTGATACAGAGGCCCACAGGGCCGAGTTTTTGAGCTGAGGAGTGCAGAGGAGCCAGCTGCACCTACTGCTACAGGTACCATTCTGATTATGGTTTACCTGTTAGAGTTTGTTTGATACTGGAGCTATGTCTTCTTTTATATCTGATGCTTGTATTGAGTGTTTGAGTCTAGATACGTCAGGGGATACCCTTTAGTATAGGGTTACCCGATGGTGGTAGGGTCAGAGGTACCCGTGAGATTCACGGTTGTCCCATTTCTGTAGGGACTCGTGTGTTACTAGTTGACTTCTTTGTCATGCCGTTAGAGCATGAGGAAGTTATACTAGGTATGGATTGGATGGCTAGACATTCTGCAGTCTTAGATGTAGGTAGGAGGACTGTTACCCTCTCTACCGAGTTAGGCCAGATAGAGGTTTTCCGAGGTTGGGACCTTGGAAAAGGTAGGCACAGTTATCAGTGCTATACGGGCAGCTAGACTGATTGCACAGGGTTGTGAGGCCTTCTGGTGTTATGCCATGAAGGAGGGGGAGAGTCCAGCGTTAGAGGATATCCCAGTGGTCTGTGAGTTTACTGATGTTTTTGCTGAGCCGTCCAGTTTGCCGCCTCAGAGGAGTGTGGATTTCAGTATCGAGTTAGAGCCTGGTACGAGACCCATCTCGAAGGCCCATACGGATGGCGCCTGTCGAGATGCTGGAGCTGAAGAAGCAACTCGAGGAGTTGGCTGAGAAGGGCTTCATTCGCCTAGCGTGTCCCCATGGGGAGCACCTGTCCTCTTCGTACGGAAGAAGGACGGATCTTGAGGTTATGCATAGATTACAGAGAGCTGAACAAGGTGACCATCAAGAACAAGTATCCACTGCCGCGCATTGATGATTTGTTAGATCAGCTACAGGGAGCGACTGTGTTCTCCAGGATTGACCTGCGTTCCGGGTATCACCAGCTGAGGGTGAGGGAGCAGGATGTGCACAAGGACAGCATTCAGGACCAGATATGGCACTACGAGTTTGTAGTGATGCCATTTGGGCTTACGAATGCCCCAACCGTCTTTATGGAGTTGATGAACAGTATCTTCATCGACTTCCTGGATCAGTTTGTGGTGGTTTTCATTGATGACATTCTGGTATATTCTCGTAGCAGTGAGAGAGCATGCAGGACATCTGAGGACTGTATTGCAGGTTTTGCGGGATAGAGAACTTTATGCAAAGTTCTCTAAGTGCGAGTTCTGGATGCCAGAGGTAGCATTCCTGGGTCACATTGTATCCGCCGAGGGATCAAGGTTGATCCGGCGAAGATAGAGGCAGTAGCTGCATGGCTACACCGACGAACGTCAAGGAAGTACGTAGCTTCCTTGGCCTAGCCGGTTATTACAGACGCTTTGTGGAGGGATTTTCTGTGATTGCCCGTCCACTGACGAGTTTGCTGAGGAAGACTACCAGGTTTGTGTGGTCTGATCAGTGTATGCAGAGTTTTGAGGAGCTGAAGAGACGTCTGACTTCTGCTCCTGTTTTGGCACAGCCAGAGGGTACAGAGGATTTTGTAGTATACAGTGATGCATCCAAGCTAGGCTTGGGATGTGTGTTGATGCAGAGAGGCAGGGTGATTGCATATGCGTCTAGACAGCTGAAGACGTATGAGGAGAACTACCCGACTCATGATCTGGAGTTGGCAGCGGTAGTTCATGCACTGAAGATCTGGAGACATTACTTGTATGGTGTTACATGTCAGATCTTCACAGACCATCAGAGTCTGAAGTACATTTTCACGCAGCGGGAATTGAATAACCGCCAGCGTAGGTGGCTCGAGCTGATCAAGGATTTTGATCTGGAGATTCTGTATCATCCGGGGAAGGCGAACGTAGTCGCCGATGCCCTGAGCAGGAAGACGCCTCGAGAGCAGGCGATTGCGAGGCTGACAGTTCAGCAGCAGTTACAGAGGGATTTGATCTGGTTAGAGCTGGACATCCAGTTTCCTGATGAGGATGCCCAGCTGCGTACATTAGAGGTCCTTCCTGATCTGTTGGATGAGATCCGACAGAAACAGGAGACCTGCCCGACTTTACAGAGGATCAGAGATAGGATGTCTCGGGATGAGGCACCAGTTCCTGCTGGGAGCAGATGGAGTTTTGAGGCGCCGCGGTCGCGTCTGTGTACCTGCTGATACAGAGCTGAGACAGAGGATATTACAGGAGGCTCACTGTACACCTTACTCGGTACATCCAGGTACGAGTAAGATGTATCAGGACTTGAGACGTTTATATTGGTGGGGAGGGCTGAAGCCCGATGTGGCCAGATTTGTGGCACAGTGTGCGACCTGCCAGCAGGTCAAGATCGAGCATTTCAGACCTGGAGGTGAGCTCCATCCACTTCCTGTTCCACAGAGGAAGTGGGAGGACGTCACCATGGACTTTGTGACTGGACTGAGGCTGAGCCGGAGTTTTGATGCCATCTGGGTCATAGTTGACAGACTGACGAAGACGGCACGTTTCATTCCTATTCGAGAGACGTGGCCGGTGAGCAGATTAGCAGAGGAGTACACTAGGCAGATAGTGAGACTCCATGGTGTATCCTCAGACAGATGGTGCAGAGAGGACCATTCAGACGCTGGAGGATATGCTGAGCTTGTGTGTTGGATTGGGGACAGGTGTGGACGGATCATCTCCCACTTGTTGAGTTCTCCTACAACAACAGCTGGCATGCATCTATTGGGATGGCCCCATATGAGGCACTGTATGGACAGAGATGTCGTACCGTTATGCTGGGATGAGCAGAGCAGTGTCAGTGGTTTAGCACCTGATCAGATTCAGGATGATATGGCTCGAGTAGCATTGATCAGAGAGCGTATGCTGACTGCGCAGAGCCGTCAGAAGTCGTATGCTGATAGGAGGCGTAGACCTCTGGAGTTCAGAGTTGGAGCCCATGTGTGGCTGAGAGTGTCCCCGACACGAGGTGTTAGGCGTTTTGGCATTAAGGGGAAGTTGAGTCCCCGATATGTCGGACCGTTCGAGATTCTGGATCGGGTTGGGAGCGCAGCTTACAGATTAGCCTTGCCTCCGAGATTAGAGGGTGTTCACCCTGTATTTCACGTGTCTCAGCTGAGGGAGTATATACCAGATCCGAGACACATCGTGAGTTATGAGGATTTGGTGGTTGAGCCGGACCACACTTTTGTTGAGCATCCGATTGCAGTCCTAGAACGAGGTATGAGACGCCTGCGTTCGAAGGACATACCTATGCTTAGGATACAGTGGTCGAGACGAGGACCTGAGGAGGCTACATGGGAGACTGAGGATAGTATCCAGAGGAACTATCCAGAGTTCTATGCCGAGATAGGTGCACCAGTAGGATCACCGAGTAGATCTTAGTACTAGCTTGGTGAGTCTTATGTGCTTACATGCTTATATGCTATGATATGTTATTTCATGCTAGCTTGTTGTGATTATGATCTTATTAGATCTTGTTGTGCTAGTATGATTTTTGTTATAGCTGGAGATGGCTCTTTCCTCCATGCTATTGGATATATGTGTTTTTGGCTAGAGATGGTTTCCCTCTAGGCCTTGGACAGTATAGTTTGTTGCTGGAGTGGATGGTTTCCTCCATGCTTATGTTGAGGTTATAGAGAGAGTTGTACCTCGGCTTGTGAGTCCGAGTGTTTGAGGATTTGCAAGTTTCGGGACGAAACTTGTTTTTAGGGGGGTGAGGTGTAAGAGCCTTAGTTTTGGAGCTAGATTTGGCCTTAGCCGCCCCGGCGGGTCTGTGAGGCCGCCTGCGGGCTCCCCTGCCCGCGCCCTGCGGCCCCGCCCCTGCGGTTTCCGCGGCTGCAGCCGTTTTGTTGACCTTTGACCGTGCTTTACCTTTTAACCTTCCTTCGTTGTTGCTGAGCAAGGGTTTCCTTTCTTCCAATTTCACGTCCTTCTCCTTCTCTCCTTGATCTTCTTCTTGTTTCCTTTTTGGAAGAGTTTTGGTGTGAGTTGTGGTGTTTGTTTGATGTTGATGTGGTTGATGTTGTTGTTGAGCTTGGAGCTCCTTGGATCAGTTTGCCTAGGCCACAGTGTGGTCCTCCTTGCTTCTTCTTTCTTTCTTTCTCCTTTCTTGTTCTTCTTCTTCTTCCTTAGCTTAGGATTAGATGTTTGAATGTAGGATTGATGTTGTATGTGTATGTTGTGCTGTATGAATCTGGAAGAGAGTGAAGTGATTGATCACGTGAAGAGCTAAAGAGAAGCCGCGAGGTTTCATTCTGCACTGTCGCCGCCCCCGCGGCCAGAAGTCACCGCCCCGCGGTTCCGTGTCACAGCGCCCGCGTGCCAGCGGCGTGCCTGCGTTTGCCAGCGTCCCTTGTCACCGCCCGCGGCTACGTTCCGCCGCATGCGGTTGATTGCCTCCGCCCCTGCGCCCTTTTGTTACGCAGGTGCGCTTTGTCCCGGTCTACCTAAAGCTAGGTAGATCCTTTCCTTTCCTAGTTGAGCGGTAGTAGCATGCTAGGATTCGGATGTTGACGAGTATGATATGGAATTGCCGGTTAGGGCTTTGAGGTTTACGAGTTGGATATGATCCCTTATGGATCCCTTGGGTCTAGGTGTGACCCTTTGTGTGATAGGAGTTTGATATATGTGTATGCCTTGTATAGGCCGTGTTATCCTCCAGTTTGGAGTGGACTGAGTTGAGGTTGATCCAGTGAGACGACTACGAGGTTGAGGTAAGTCCGTGGGACTTACTTAGTTGTCATTCCTTTATAGGATGTTGTGCATGAGTGGTGTGTGTTATATGTTTATAGCATGTGTTATGATGGTCACCGACCTATGATGTATTGATTGCCCATTGTAGGGCTGTGACAAACTTTTCCATTCATCCGCTGGGAGTTGGGGGGTTCTCTGTGGTCAGGCCAGACCTGGTAAACGGTTAGGGTACACGGGGAGGTGTTCCAGGCACCATTCCAGCTGGTTATAGTACCCAGAGGCGAGGGTTTATATTCCTCGTGTCACTTATGTTTATATGGATATTTATATATGAGTTGATTGCTGGACTTTATAAAGATAATGAACCGGGTAAATGTGTGAAAGCATGATGATGTGTTAAGATTTCTGATGTGTGTTTGTGCTCTAGCATATTCCTATATTTGTGTATGGTTAGCTAACGGTTTCATACCGTGTTGTAGATACTTTGCAGGATAGGAGAGCTGCAGAGTGATCCAGAGTGGGTGATCCGCTGAGGGCTCCGTACACTGGGGCGGTATCGGGGATATGGGTTATTTTGATGTTAGTTTGGTTTTGTTTGTACTCAGCGGTACATTGTATTACCTTTTTTATATATATATATATATATATATATATATATATATATATATATATATATATATATATATATATATATATAATATATATATATATATATATATATATATATATATATCAGTTTCATGTTTTGTTTTAATCTATCGGTGCCTTGTTGTAAGATCTGTGAAATTGTTGTCAGGCTAGGGTCAGGATCCATTGTGAGATCCTAGCCCAGTAGCACTCCGAGTCTTACGGATTTGGGGTGTTACATGTACCGGCACGTGTTGTTGAGATTACTCGAGTTTCAGAGGAGCATAGAAGGCTTTAGAAGAGATAGCGAACTAGGAAGACCAGTGGTACTGGTGGAGTTGTTGGTTCTGAACGAAACGGAGACGTCCAAGTTACCCTACAGTTGCACTGGTTGCAGCTACGGGTCGACGGTGTTTAAACTGTGATGATCCTGGACATCTACGACCCGCGTGCACGAAGCCGTTAGTAACTTGTTTTACTTGTGGCGGGCGATGTCACATAGAGATTTTCTGTAGATGGGCGGAGTTTTATCACAACAGAGTTCTTTTCCTGCTATTGCAGTAAGGGGTGGGCAAAGACCACCTCAGCAGCAGCAGATACAGGGACAGCAGAGAGTCCTAGACCGTCCTACGACTCAGGGATTTGCTCTTGGGCCGAGTAGAGGCAGAGGTCGTGGTGGGAGTACCACGGATATCAGAGGAACTCAGGGTAGAGTTTTTGAGCTGAGGAGTGCAGAGGAACTAGCTGCACCGACTGCTACAGGTACCATTCTGATTCATGGTTTACCTGTTAGAGTTTTATTTGATACGGGTGCTACGCATTCTTTATTTCTAATGCATGTGTTGAGCGTCTGAGTTTAGATTACGTCTGAGGGGATACCCTTTAGTATAGGGTTACCCGATGGTAGTAGGTTCAGAGGTACCCGTGAGATTCGTGACTGTCCCATTTTATAGGACCCGTGTTTTACTTGTTGACTTCTTTGGCATGCCATTAGAGCATGAAGAAGTTATTTTAGGTATGGATTGAATGGATAGACATCAGGCAGTATTAGATGTAGGTAGGAGGATTGTTACCCTCTCTACCGAGTTAGGTCAGATAGAGGTTTTCTGAGGTTGGGACCTTGGAAAGTCAAGCATGGTTTTATTGTGCGATACGGGTAGCTAGATTGATTGCACAGGGATGCGAGGCCTTCTGTGTTATGCCATGAAGGAGGGGGAGAGTCCAGCATTAGAGGATATCCCAGTTATTTGCGAGTTTACAGATGTATTTGTTGAGCCGTCCAGTTTGCCGCCTTAGAGAAGTGTGGACTTTGGTATAGAGTTGGAGCCTGGTATGAGACCAATCTAGAAAGCCTCATATCAGATGGCGCATGTCGAGATGCTGGAGCTAAAGAAGCAACTTGAGGAGCTGAAGAGACGTCTGACTTCTTTCTCCTATTTGGCACAGCCAGAGGGTACAGAGGATTTTGTGGTTTACAGTGATGCATCCAAGCTAGGCTTGGGATGTGTATTGATGTAGTGAGGCAGAGTGATTGCGTATGCGTCTAGATAGCTTAACACGTATGAGGAGAACTACCCGACTCATGATCTGGAGTTGGCAGCGGTAGTTCATGCACTGAAGATCTGGAGACATTACTTGTATGGTGCTACATGTCAGATCTTTACAGACCATAAGAGTCTGAAGTACATTTTCACGTAGCGGGAATTGAATAACCGCCAGCATAGATGGCTTGAGCTGATCAAGGACTTTGATCTGGAGATTCTGTACCATCCGGGGAAGGCGAATGTTGTCCACTGACGCCCTGAGCAGGAAGACGCCTCGAGAGCAGGCGATTGCGAGGTTGACAGTTCAGCATCAGTTGCAGAGAGACCTGATTTGGCTGGAGTTGGACGTCCGGTTTCCTGACGATGACATCCATCTGAGTACTTTATAGGTTCTTCCTAATCTGTTGGGTGAGATCCAACAGAAGCAGGGGTCCTGCCCGACACTGATGAGGATCCGAGAGAGGTGTCTCGGGATAAGGCACCACATTTCCTTTTAGGAGTAGATGGAGTGTTGAGACGCCGCGGTCGCGTCTGTGTACCCGCTGATGCGGATCTACGCCAGAGGAAATCACAGGAGGCTCACTGTACGCCTTATTCAGTACACCCAAGTACGAGTAAGATGTACTAGGATTTGAGACGTTCATATTGTGGGGAGGGCTGAAGCCTGACGTGCCAGATTTGTGGCACAGATCGCAGGATATTCAGACCTGGAGGTGAGCTCCATCGAATACTTGTTCCACAGAGGAAGTGGAGGACGTCACCATGGTTCTTCTGTATTACCTCTTGATGCCATCTGGGTTATAGTGGAAAGACTGACGAAGACGGCACGTTTTATCCTTATCCGGGAAACGTGGCCAGTGAGAAGATTGGTTGAGGAGTACACTAGGCAGATAGTTAGACTCCATGGTGTACCGAGGACGATCGTCTCAGACAGAGATGGACGAATTACCTTGAGGTTCTGGCAGCAGATTCAAACTGCCTTGGGGACGAGTTTGCACTTCACGACTGCTTTCATCCTCAGACAGATGGTCAGTTAGAGAGGACCATTCAGACATTGGAGGATATGCTGCAAGCTTGTGTGTTGGATTGGGGACAAGTGTCGACGGATCTCCCACTAGTTGAGTTCTCATACAACAACAGCTGGCATGAATCTATTGGGATGACCCCATATGAGGCACTATATGGACAGAGATGTCGTACTCCGTTATGCTGGGATGAGCCGAGCAGTGTTAGTGGGTTAACACCTGATCAGATTCAGGATGATGTGGCTCGTGTAGCACTGATTAGAGAGCGGATGCTGACTGCACAGAGCCGTCAGAAGTCTTATGCATATAGGAGGCGTAGACCTCTAGAGTTCAGAGTAGGAGCCCATGTGCGGCTGAGGGTGTCTCCGACACGAGGTGTTAGACGTTTTGGCATTAAGGGGAAGTTGAGCCCCCGATACGTCGGACCGTTCGAGATTCTGGATCCGGTTGGGAGCGCAGCATACAGATTAGCCTTGCCTCCGAGATTAGAGGGTGTTCACCCTGTGTTTCACGTGTCTCAGCTGAGGGAGTATATACCAGATCCGAGACATATTGTGAGTTATGATGATTTGGTGGTCGAGCCGGACCACACTTTTGTTGAGCACCCGATTGGAGTTCTAGAACGAGGCATGAGACGCCTGTGTTGGAAGGACATTCCTATACTGAGGATACATTGTTCGAGAGGAGGACCTGATGAGGCTACATGGGAGACTGAGGATAGTATTCAGAGGAACTATCCAGAGTTTTATGCCGAGATAGATGTACCAGTAGGATCGACGAGTAGATCTTAGTACTATCTTGGTGAGTGTTGTGATTATGTGTTTATACGCTATGATGTATTTATTTTCGTACAAGCTATGATATGATGTGTGATCTTATTAGATCTTGATGTGCTAGTACGATTGCTGTTTATAGTTGGAGATGGCTCTTTCCTCCATGCTATTGAGATATGATTAGGGTTTAGCTGGAGATGGTTATTCCTCCATGCTATTTTTGGTGGACATAGTGTTGCTGGATATGTTTTTTCCTCCATGCCTTGTTTTTATGAGTATGATACGGCTAGAGATGTTTTTCCTCTATGCCTTGTGATGTAATGGTTTGGATAGAGATGGATTTCCTCTATGCATTGGATAGTATAGTGATTTTGTTGCTCGAGATGATGATTTCCTCCATGCTCTTGTTTGAGGATATAGGGAGTGTTATACCTCGGCTTTTGAGTCCGAGTGGTTTGAAAATTTCACAAGTTTCGGGACGAAACTTGTTTTTAGGGGAAGAGATGTAAGAGCCTTAGTCTTGGAGCCATTTTGGCCTTAGCCGCCCGCGGGTTTAGGGAGCCGCTCCTGCGGCTCGTCCAGTTTCCGCCCATGCGGCTCAGGAACCGCCCATGCAGTTTCTTGCGGCTGCCGCCGGTTTTGTTGACCGGTTGGACTTGTGCTTTACCCTTTCTTTCCCTTCCTCCTTAAGTTTCTTCTTTGGCCTGATCAAGGGTTTTCATCTTCACTTCTTTTCCAGCCTTCTCACGTTCTTCTTGCTTCTCCCTTTCTCATCCTTGATCTTGTGGTTTCTTCTTCGTTTGGAAGAGGTTTTGTGTGGCTTTGTGGATGTTGTTGTTGTAATGTGCTGAGCTTGGAAGTCAGCTGAGGTGTTAGTTGTGATCATCCCTTGGATAGGCCACAGCTGTGGTAAGCTTCTTGCTTCTTCTTCTTCTTCTCTTCTTTCTTCTTTGATTCCTCTTCCTTAGCTTAGGATTAGATGTATTGAAGGTGTATTGATGTTAGAATGTCTATCTATATGTATGTGTTTGGATATGGAATGGAGAAGACATGATTTGATCACGTGAACAGTGAAAGAGAAGTCGGGACTCTAAGTTCTGCAGAGTCGCCGCCCCCCGCGCCTCAGCGTAGCCGCCCTTGCGGGAACCTTGTCACCGCACCCGTGCGGAAGCTGCCGCCCCCGCGGCCACGGTCCCAACGCCTGCGCCCGTGCCTGCACTTGCCTGCGGCCATTATCACCGCGCCTGCGGCCGTGTGTCGCTGCGCCTGCGGTTTGCCTTGCTTTTCGCCCTGCGTCCCTCTTGCCACGCAGGTTTGTCTTGTCCTGGATCTACCTAGAGTAGTGTAGTTCCTTTTTTTCCTAGTATGAACGGTAGTAGCATGCTAGGTATGTGTATGAGGATAGAATGATGATAAGTATGATAGAGTTATATGCCGGTTATGGCTTTGAGACTTAGCTGATTACTGAGGTTATAAGTTGGATATGATCCTTATGGATCCCTTGGATCTAGGTGTGACCCCTTTGTTTGATAGGAGATTGATATCTTTGTATGCCTTGTATAGGCAGTGTTGTTCTCCAGATTTGGAGCTGATCATACTTGAGAGTACTACGTGGTTGAGATTACTTCGAGGTTGAGATAAGTCCATAGGACTTACTTAGCTACCATCCTTATATTGGATATATGCATGAGCGGTGTGCTGTATATGCTTGATAGCATGCGTTATGGATTATTACCGACCTATGGTATATTGATTGTCCATTGTAGGGCCGTGATAACTTGCCCTTTCATCCCGCAGGGAGTCTGGAGGTTCTCTGTAGGCAGGCTAGACCTGGTAAACGGTTCGGGCACTCTCCATTCCCATAGGGTACACGGGGAGGTTTCCAGGCACTACTTCAGTTGGCTATTGGACCCAGAGGTGAGAATTATATATTCCTCGTGTCACATATGTTCATATACGTATTTATATATGATTTGATTGTTGGACCATTTATATAAAGATAATAAATTGGGTAAATGTGTGATACCATGATGAGATGTTTATGTTTTTATGATGTGTGTATGTGCTTATGCTTATCTTATATATGTATGCTTAGCTAATGGTTTTATACCGTGTTGTAGATCCTTTGCGGGTTAGGAGAGCTGCAGAGTGATCCAGAGTGGGTGATCCGTTGAGGGCTCCGTACACTGGTTTATACGTGGGATATGAGATATTTATGATGTACGGATATATGTTTTTTGATTTGTACTTAGCGGTTCTTCTGTATTACCTTTTGATGTGTATATATACAATTTGATGTTTTGTTTTAATCTATATGTGCCTTGTTGTAAGATCCAGTGAACTTTGTGTCAGGCTAGGGTCAGGATCCATTGTGAGATCCTAGCCCAGTAGCGCCTCGAGTCCTGTGAATTTGGGGTGTTACACAACTTGCAAAATTCTCGCTCCAAGAATCAGCATCAGTAAAACTCTTCCTCCATGGTGCACCAAGGCTGGTTTCTTATTTGTTTTAAATAAAATTATTCATTTTTCAATATGATCTATAAAAAAAATTGAGTAGTTGATTTTACATATATTTAATAAGTCCATTCGAATTATGTTTATGTTTCAATAACCCCACACGTTATATTCTAAAATGATTAGATGCTAAAATGATAAAAAGTGGTATTATACTTGATTTTAGCTAGTGACCGATTAATATATGATTTATTGATTTGTATAACCTTTAGATCTTCCTTCTATGTATAGATACTCTCAAATTGTTATTTTTATTTGATAAGCGAGGTGGGATAATTTAGTTATACAATATGATATTAAAAAATACTAGTTGATGACTTTTAAAATTTTAAGTTGACATATGACCTTACATATCAAGTATTTAACTAATAAGAACAAATAGTACTCATGAACTTAGCCAAAAGACCGAGAAATATATTCTAGAACCCTAACTTTACGTGATAAAGGATGTGAGATACAAAGTCATTTTTGTATAAAAAAACCCTACAATATTTTTATCTTCATATGATTATTCAATTCATATTTCGTATATTTTTAGGTTTTCATATTTGTTCTCAAAATCGATGTATTATTTTCAATAGTATCAATGAATTTTTACCTAGTTAAGAATTCAACTCAAACCGTATTATGTATATATAATATATATATTATATATATATATATATATATATATATATATATATATATATATATATATATATATATATATACTATTTGATTCCCTAAACTTAAGCAAATTAAATTAAAAAAAGTCACACCAATAGTATAGAACCAACATACAATAAGTGTACGACTCATATATCAATAGGTCAACAACTCACATGCTAGATATTAATCGATATGAATAAATATTATAATTAATTTTAGCCAATAGGTCAGGAAATATATAATTTTTTTATTCTTAAAAGCTTCTATTTATACAGTTTTTAAACTGTCAATCTTGCTTGATAAATGATATGGGATAATATAACTAAATCAATAAATAATAAAATGACCGAATTAAAAAATATTGTTGATTAAAATTATTTTCTTACAAAAATTAAAAAGACTTTTTAAAAAAAAAGATAAAAAAATATTATAAGTTGAAAAGATCTGTAGGTAACGTTGTTAAATTAAATAACAATAAAGTGAGATCGCAATTCATTCAGTTGAATGAAATCATAGAAAAATGAAAATCTATAAATAAGTTGAAAAGTCTTTTGTGACATGTATTAGAACATGATGCGACATGCTGGTTGTTTCTTAATTCTTACGGGAATTGTTTTATAAAGGAAAAATGGCAAATTTATAAATAATGTGTGGCATATCCATAAATAATCTGAAAAAGGTTGTAAGTGACATTTCTAAGAAGGTGACGTGGTCTTAGTGTAATATGTTTTAGTAAGATACTAGTTTCTTTTTCGTATCTCATGTCCGTTGATCTAATATAAATAATTTATTTTATTTTCATAAAGTTTTGGAATTAAAGTTTGTGTATTTTGATTTTATAAATACTCAGACATATACAAAATATGTAATAATCGAAAATTTTCAGAAATCAATGTAACTATTTTAATTTTAATTTTATTAAAGTATTCGAGATCCGAATCATATTTCAATAATATTAATCAATCGAATCGTTAAACCAAATCAAACGAATCCCTTTTGGCTTCTCTTTGAGCCGGACCCATGTGGTTTTATAAAAAATGAACCTAATCAGCCTATATCGGCCCAACTCCTTCCCTACCATCTAGGCCGGCCTCCTCATGTTTCTCCTGGGCCGAACGGACAACACCACTGCACAAACTTCCTTCCCCAGCCTCGGCCTTTTTCCTTCTTGTCATGGGCCGGCTAGCAGGCCTAGCAAACCGGACCAACTCCCCCGCCTTGTTACGTCATCACCATCTTCATCGTGCTTTCCCCAGCCGTCGTCAACGAACATTACGGAAATGAAAAACTTCGTAACGCCGGCATTGAAGGGCCTTCAATCAAGATCGTTGAACCCTCTCCCGTCTGCACTCCCCTTCCAACCATGCCATCCCGCCCTCTGGCTACCTTATCCGAGTAACCTTCCGATCCCACCGTTCCTTACCGGTAACCCATCACTGCAGAACCTCAAACCATCGTCACAACCTCCCGCCTCACCAACGTCGGCACTTCCCCAGCACCGGCGAGAATCCACTACAACCTTTCAATCCAACCTCATTGTTGCTTCCTCCTCCCTCCAGCCTAACCCGCCTCTCTCCCTCACCTTCCCTTGTCCCTGTTCGTTTTCTCCTGCACTCTCCAACCACCTCGACACCCTACGCCACCCCATCGTCTCCCCAACTTGAACACGGCTGGCCTACTGTGTTCCCTCCCGACCCGAGCTCCCACCAACCTGGTACTAACCTCTGTCGCCTCCCGTTTTTCAATGCAAATCCCGATCTCCAACCCTCTTGCCTCCCCTCCTCTTCGACATTCCTTGTCCTTCCCTAGCGCCATCACCGGAGAAAGAGTCAAATGTTGGACCAACCGTGACGGTAACCTTGCTACGCATTCAGCGTGGGAATTGAGAATGAGACGTATGGCTTCCCCTACCAGTCACAATCACCATGTGAGGTAGAGAGTTCATTTGTTTCTAGTACCGCTCGAACCCTTGACCACGGCTTCCGTGGGAAATGCTCAATCACAAAGTTGGACTTCCTGAGCTTCGATTCCTTAACCTTTATCACCATAAAATCATAATTTAATCCGGGCAGTGTTGACGCCGGGATTCGATCTAAGGACCAATTGTTTGCCATCAGACGTCTAGTACCACTAACCGTTTGCAACTAAATCGATCCGGTTAGACCTGAACCTGCTTTTCTTTTAATTTCCGTTAACTTAATTTCCCGTACTAGATAATCATTTAAATTATAATTATTGTTATAGTTAATTTATTTATTTATTTTTGATAATTTAGTTATATAATTTTGTGGATGTTAATGGGATGAGTAGTAGAACGTTGAAGTGGATTGTAATTACGGAATTTATAAGAAATGATTGGAACGTTGAAACTAAGACAAGTTGTGATTTATGGATTAGTAGAACCGGAGGAGAACCTGGACAGTTAAGTAGTTTGATAACAATAGACTAATTAGGGATTCCCGAACGTATGATAAATGAAAACTTGAAATGGATGTCTAGGTCCGTGAACCTAGGACGTAGAAAACGTCAGGGTATCGATGCTAGATATCATATCTGAATATTTAGAATGATAGGTCTCATCGTAAAAAGGGTTGAACTCATTCTAAGGGATGATAAATGTGGAACAAGATAATCGGATCTTTGACTGGCAACATCGCGAGACGTTGAGACCAGTACATATAAGGTGAGTTCGTAGCACTCACTTAGATACCTTTTAATACTGAGGGTGCACTAGGGTAGTGTGTTTTGTGATTGTGAAAAAAAATGAACAAACTAAATCATTGCTTTAAATTCCTAAAGAGAGGCACAAGTGTACAATAACGTGCCGTAGTTGTCTGTCCGGGCCGAGGGTGCCGGAAGATTATCCTGCGACCAGTTTAGTAGCGTATACGGGAGGAGGTACAAACACCATTCCTACTGGTTAACGGGGGGGCAAGAGTCGGGAGACTCTTGTGCTACCTTGAAAGGTTGGAAAATGGAATGACTAATTCCACCAAAAAAAGATAATAAACCGGGACATTGTTTGTTGCATGTTGATTGATTTACAATACTTCTTTATATGTTTGTGCGCTTTAGTGACCTTAGTATTAGAATTGTAGCTAGCAGTTTTACCGTGTTCTTAGGTTTTTGCAAGATAGATCTCTACCGAGAAATCGGGAGTGGAGTGGCAAGCCGGGTTTCCGTACTAGGAGTTTGGGTGTTGGGATTATATAATTTTGTTTTCTTTATTTTAGTACAGTAGAGTTTATTTATTTAACAGTTGGCTGATGTCTGGGTCCAAAGTCTATCATTTAAATACTTATTTGTGAAAGGATGTTATTTAAAATACTTGTTCCGTATTGCAAGATCCGACGTTATTGATGTCAACCTAAGGCCGGGACCCACTGTGAAGTCCTAGCAAGTAACATTCCGAGTTTCCAGAATTATGGGTGTTACAACATGGTATCAAGGCTCTAGGTTGACAACAATGACACTCGCAATCTTCTAAAAACGCCAAGTACAAACAACCCCCGAAAAGGGATATGGATTTCCAAAATGAATTTCAAAGTTTATTTCTTGTCAGTCGGGTTGGGTAGTAGTACACAAATCACCGCTCCACTCTATAGATCTCGGTAGTAGTAAGTTAGTGTGATTTGTACTTAGAAATAATACTAGTTATAGTCGCCTGCCTCGTATAGACGGTGCACACAAAGATAGTAACCGTGTCGGGTTGTGTTAAAGGTGATTACCTTTTTCACCCTTCCCGCATGGAGTAGAATTAATAAAGCGCTACAACCAATACTCAGTTGGTCTAGTGGGATGTGGTGCTAGGCTTCTTAAGTGTTTAGCTTGGAGATTCGAGTTCGAATCCTCCTGACGGCATGTATGGAAAAATTGATATTGGGAGGGTATCCCCCAACAATGTCCACGACTTTCTACGCGATCCGGACGTAGAGCGGTTAAGCCGATCGAACCGGGTGGTCTACGAATTTACCATTTACCAAAAAAAAAATAAAGCGCTACAAATCAAGCACGTCAGTGAAGAAATTAAAGCTTTCCAAAGACGAGAGTACAAAGCGTGAGATTGTTGAAAGTATGACCCGATGGTACTCAGAATTCGAAGACACGACCAACCGAACCAGGTCACACTTCGGAGGGAGCCCAGGGTTCAAGGAATGATCTCAGACTCCAAAAATTGGAGTGTTGTTGACTTTCCAAGAATAGAAGACTAAATGACGGAATTGCAGTTACACCAAGTTACACCATAAGAATGAAGAGCAGATGGAAACGATGTGGGAAAAGTAGGAGAACCAACAAAGGCGTCCTCTTGACAAGGACTCAAGACACCTATAGCAAGAGATACTCCCAAGAAACGGGAAATAGAAGAAGAGAGCATCATAGTGCTTAGAGGAATGCGAGGATAAGTCATCATACGATGCCATGAACTACGATCAGGTTGGTTGGACGGCGAGAAGAAGTTTAGAAGTGGCGATTACTTGCGCAGGAAGTCAAGCAGGCACTAGTAACCGAACCACACCGGTTAAGGTACGAAGAAGGAAGCATTAAACAAAACCCAAGAAACCGAAGAAATGGGTAGTTGGACCGACACGCCGAGTTAAGGGGAAAGGAAGTAAGAACAGTGACGTGCTTCCCCGATGAATGGTAGAGTATCACAATCAAATACGGTAAGGGAACCATTAGGAATGAGCGATGATACGGAAGCCACAAGGAAAGAACATAAGTACATGTGAAGCGGTCAAGATGCCACCATTGTTAAGAGACGACTAGTTAGACGAAGGATAATGATTGAAGAATACAGTTGATCTAAGAAGACCCAAGGTGGAGGAGACAGAAGGAATAATATGAATAGATAATTAACTCTTGTATAGAACTAGCTAAGACTATGAAGGGATCAGGACACGACTATACCCCAACCGGCCTTGAGTCGGAAAACCGAACCTACAGTGAAGCCGCCTATTTACAAGAAATCACACTAAAGCGTCCCCAAGACTAGTTTAACGAAGACTCCTACCCCGAGACGGATCCTTTGAGAGCAAGTGGGTAATCCAACGAAACCAAGTGGACAAAGAAAGAGGAGAAACTTGGTAAATATGTAGTGGTTAGGATTCCATCACTTTTGAGCATGATTTATAAGTCGGACGATTGTAGACGGAAAGGGCATGTCGACCTTTTGACCTAAGAAGGGATGAGATACCGAAAATGGAAAGGACAACGTGATAGGACATTCAACTCCTAGTATAAGGACTATGGGGATTAAGGCATGTGGTGGATACGCTCACTGACCAACAAGTCGTAAATTAGAGGACTAAACCGCAGGTGAGCTGATATATGTATAAGGAAGTTACAGTAGAATATCATCAAGACATGTTTAACGAAGACCACACCGAGAATAAGATGGATCCGGTATGATCAAGTAAGCAATTCCACGGAGACAAGTAGACAAGTGAGGAAAATACCCAAATACCGGAAAATGAACAATTAAAGAGTAAAGACGTCAAAAGAGTTGCGTTGACGCTCGATAGTCACTACCCTTATGAAAATGATAGTTAAGAATACAAACGACCCGAGACACAACATCACCAGAAAATAGCAAGAATGAGACATAGAGGAACCAGAGAATTATGACCATACATGGGCAAGGACGCTCAAACAAAGGCTAGTAATTCACTCGGAGTTAACCAGCATCATTTCATGCACCAGCTAAAAAATTCAGAAAGTGAGACATCATACGGAATGAGAAGGCTCGCGACAAGACTTAGAAATATAGTCAGCTGATGGATTTAACTCTTCCCAGCAACCGAGAATGGTAGTATGACATTATCATTGGACGACGACCGAAACATAATTAAGCGACAGGATAACGGGAACATTAACAACGACGTTGAAGTATAAGCTGAGAAACCTATCCGATACACAAGAGGACCATCCTTGGAAGGGAGAGAGAATTGACTGCCCTTGTAGGCGGAGTAAGAAGAACCGCCTTATGGAATCTAGAATAGATCAAGAGAGCTTGAAGAGCTAAAAGGAAGAATCAATCGAGTTGGTCAAGGGCTAAGACCTAGAAGCCCGGTACCACCTAGTAAAGATGAAAGAAACCACCAACCCATTGAGTAAGAAGACGTCTCAGGAAAAGGCGATAGCCGATTGACAGCTCAGCTTGAGCTACAAAGGAATCTAGAGGGACTAGAGGTAGAGATTATGTTCCCAAACACCAACCGATACTTGAGTGCTTTAGACCATGTGTTGGATCCGTTGGAGGAGATCCGACAGAAGCTGGACAGTTGACCCACCACATCCAGGATTCTGGAGAAGAAATCCCGGGATGATGCACCACAATTATGATAGGTATGGATAGAGTGAAGGTACGCCAAGGGCATGTTGATGTTCCTCTGGATGAAGAGTTGAGATAGAGGATACTGCAGGATAACTCTACTCACTGCCGGTTCCGCAGTGAAAGTGAGAGGACATATATATAGACTTGACACTAGGTCGAGGCATAACAGAAATTTGACACTAACTTAGTAATAGTGGATAGAATAACCTAGACCGACCATTCATCCCCATCAAGGAAACGTAGCCGATGTGTCGGTTAGTAAGGAGTTCGTGAGATAGATAGCGAGACTAGGGGTGATCATAGGTCCAAAACCGAACCGAACCGCATTAAATCGAACCGAACCTAAATCGATTTTCTTGACACCTTGGACCGAAAACCGAACCTAAAAAATTAGGTTCGGTTTCGGTTTGCACCTAAAACCGAAATTTTAAAATATTGGAACCTAAAACTGAAGCCTATTAGGTCGGTTTCGGTTCGGTTTAGGTTTTGGACCTAAACTGATCTAAATAGTAAAAACTACATGAAATCGATAAATATAAGATATATGAACATTATCCAAATCCAATAACATAAAATTCATTAATACAATAAAACGATAAAGTTTAAATCTCCAACATTTTTAGTGTAAAGAGTTAAAGCCTAAAAAAATAACATCCCATTTAAGCATCAAGTAGACAAATCCACCAATCCACCGCTTGAGTCGACGAAAACACTTCACATCTACTGATCTACATGAAAAGAAAATTTTAGAAACAAATTAGATAATGTAAGCTCATTTACTAATTCATAATAATTATCATCAATTCAAAATACAACTAAAGTTTATGACTAAATTGTGATTTGTAGAGGAAAACATAAGTCTTATACAACATGTATAAGCTGTTTTACAGCAAAATATATAAGTTGTTATTTGCAGCAGATTATACTCTGCATAGTTCAGCAATTCAGTTTGTGACTAAACTATGATTTTCATCAGAATATATAAGTTATTTTACACTTTTACAGCAAAAACTATAAGTTATATACATCATATTAACCATATTTAGCAGCAGTTCAGTTATTCAGTTTTATTTATCAACATTTCAGCAATTCAATTCAGCATACATGTACAAATTATAGACTGCACAGTGTACATCATACACTCGGTTCAACATAGATTAGTCGTCCTATAGTCCTATTTATCAACAATTCAGTTCAAATGCTTCAGCATACATGTGGATCACAAACAAAACTACATAAAAAAACAACAGGCATGACATACCTTCATGATTCGTATCAACAAAATATTGGTTCCTTATCAACAATTGATAATGAGCTTAGTGCCAACAATTCTTCCACGTCTAAAAACAAATCAAATACAAAGAAATAAATGAATCAATCATTCAATCATAATAGATTTTTTATGGAAATTTATATGAAATATAGTACTTTAAAATTAAGATGTTTTACCTCGTAATTTACCAAAAACCTCGTCTACTTCTTCTACTTGTTTAATGTCATTGTCATAGCGAACCCTCATTTTTGCAAGAAGCCAGTCTTATGCACATATTAACCCTTGAACCGTCTAGGTATCATCATAAAAGCAGAAAGTTTTAAGTATCATTGCAAAAACAGAGAACTTAAAAAATGATATAATATTCCAAAGTTAAAGAGCTTCTATAATCATCAAGAGTACGCCCACCGGTGCTAAAGGCAGATTCGGATGGAACGGTAGTGATCGGTATGGCAACACATCACAAGCTATGTGTGCGAGAACAGAATACTTACCTCCGTTCAACCTCCACCACCCCAATATGTCAATATCTGAAGTCCTTTCAATCAAATATGCCTCAAATTCAGATATAGCAAATCTACTACCCGAAACATCTTGCTCCTCAAGTCTTTGTGTTAGACCCATCAGAAAAGAATTACCTTTTATCCCCACATGTGTACGTAGAACTTCCTTTCGCTTGACTAGCTCGATTATCAAAATTTGAAGGATAATACTTGACTTTATACTCCTCCAATAACGCCATAGTAAAAGCCTTCACCTCTTGTGTCATTTTTGCTCCTTTGTCTTTCCCATGTATGGCTTGCAAAGCCATTTCTACCATAGTCAACTTCTGATTTGGATTCAGAATAATCGCAACAAAAACCATCATATTTATATTCTGTAAGGAACCCCAATACTTATCACACTTCTCTTTCATCTGAAAGGCCATAGTCTGACACTGATAATCTGTAGCATTGATCCATTCGTTTAACACTGCAATAACATTACCAATGTAGAAGAAGACATTTCTCACTGTCACATACGAGGAACCCGATACATTTTTGTTAAAATCATAGAATACTTTCAAAAACTTCACAAGCATCTCAGCTTGAAGCCAATCATCTCCTGACATATGTCCTAGAAGTTCATCACTCCCTTTTGCAACTGGAATTTACAACCTAGAAAACACATTCTTGTACTTCAAAGCAATGTCTAACATCGTATAAGTGGAGTTCCATCTTGTACAAACATCAAGGACCAACTTCAGCTGGCAACTAATTTTCAACTTATCAACTTGTTCTCTAAATGTCTTCAACCTTGCAGGAGAGAACGTTATATGCCTAACCATGAAGCTCACTTTCTCAATGCAACTATGGTGCAATTTTAAACCATCATTAACAATGAGATTGCCAATATGAGCTACACATCTCATGTGTAAACTACTACCATTATTAATGCTAGAGCCATTCTCTAAAGACATATCTTTTAAGCAAACACACATAACACCATTAGCACTTGCATTATCAACCGTAACGGTAAACAACTTCTCATATAAACCCCAAGCACTTAGGCAATCCTCAAGTCCTCTAGCTAGTGAATCACCCTTATGATTAACAATTGGACAGAAATTCAAAATTCTTCTCTGCAGATTCCAATCATTATCAATAAAGTGGCAAGTGACAACCATATAATTTATTCTTTGATTTGAAGTTCACGTGTTAGTAGTCAAACAAACTCTCTAGAAATTCTTACTCATCCAACATTTCAATGAAACCTTTTCATTCAGAAATAGTTCATAGCAATCCCGTGCAATAGTATGACATGAAGGGATTTTAAAAGTAGGGCATGTAGTTGCTACAAAACCTTTAAAACCAATTTTCTCCACATGTCTGAATAGTAACTCATCAGAATTACATTCTCTAGTTTCTTCGATTTGTTGTAAGATTAGTTTAGATTGGGTACCTTTGGTTTTGTTGGCAGGGTTCTCAACACATTTCTCAACATGGAGGCTCAAGTTCTTCGTGCCGTTGATTTTTGGATCAGCTGCAAATGTCTTCTTACAATGGATGCATTCAGCCCTTATCTTATCATTCTCATCAAAGTACCTCTGATAGGAATCCCAAAATTCTGACCTTGCTTTTTTCCCTTCTTTGATTCAATGTACACTCTATTCGAAACTAAATGTTTAGGTTGTTTATTAGCTTGCTCGTTTTGTGCCACTACTAACTCCTTACCCAAACATTTATGTGCATCAGTCACCTCTTCACACACTTCCAATCATCCTCTTCATCGTTTATATCATCAAGTGAATGAGACTTCGGAAAACTACAAATCAACCTTGACTCACTTTAACGATTTGAGACCG
>CM008279.1:42825453-42923416 GCA_002319775.1 Fagopyrum tataricum | reverse complement strand
TGATGATGTGCTTAGCTGCTGAGCTTGTGATGCCAGCTGAGATAGTGCTTGTGATCTTGTTTTGCCTAGACCTTCAGTAGTGGTAAGTGATCTTGCTTCTCCTTCTTTCATTCCTTGATTCCATCTTCTTAGCTTAGGTTTAGATGTATGTGGATGTAGATTAATGTTGGAATGTGTATGTATATGTATGTGTGTGAATTTAGATGAGAGAAGACGTGATTTAATCCCATGAAGAGCCGAAGAGAAGCCGCGGGATCACGTTCTGCTTCGTCGCCTCCCCCGCGCCCGGAAGACGCCGCACCTACGGAAGCCGTGCCGCAGCGCCCGCGCCTTGCCTGCGTTCCTTGTCACCGTACCTGCGGCTGAGCCTACCGCGCCTGCGGGTTACCTGTTTCGCTCCTGCGTCCCTTGATCACGCAGGTGCGTCTTGTCCCGGGACTACCTTACCTATAGTTGGGTAGCTCCTTTCCTTCCTAGTATGAGGGAACTAGTACCATGCTAGGTATCGGATGATAATGAGTATGTTATAGATTTGCCGGCTAGGGCTTTGAGGTTTACGAGTTGGATATGATCCTTATGGATCCCTTGGGTCTAGGTGTGACCCCTTTGTGTGATAGTAGATTGATATGTATATATGTATGCCTTGTATAAGCTGTGTTGTCCTCCAGATTGGAGTGGACGTATCTGAGAGTTGATCATAGTTGGGATTAATTCCGAGATTGAGGTAAGTCCATAGGACTTACTTAGCTGTCATCTCTATATTGGATGTTGCATGAGTGGTGTATGTTTATACTTGCTAGCATTGTTATTACCGACCTATGGTATAGTGACTGCCCATTGTAGGGCCGTGACAACTATCCTTTCATTCCGCTGGGAGACTGGAGGTTCTCTACAGGCAGGTCAGTTCTGGATTGTGGGGCGGGCTTTCTTCTTTCGTGAAGCGTAGCGTAGCGCTTCGCAGGCTCCACTCCCATAGGGTATACGGGGTTGGTGACCGCATCACCACTCCAGCTGGCATTAGCACCGAGAGGCGAAGATTATATTCCTCGTGTCACATATATTCATATTGATATCCTTATATATACGATTTGAGTGTTGGACTATATTTATAAAGATTATAAAATGGGTAAATGTGTGATATCATGATGATGTGTTTAATAATCTTGATTTGTGCTTGTGCTTATGCTCATCTTATATATGTGTATGATTAGCTAACAGTTTTATACCGTGTTGTAGATCTCTCTCATCTTAGGAGAACTGCAGAGTGATCCAGAGAGGGTGATCTGTTGAGGGCTTCATACACTAGGTCGTCCTCGTGGGATTGGGACCTTTTGATCTTGTATATATTCGTTATGTTTTGTTTGTACTCAGCAGTACTCTGTATAACCTTTTGAGATTTATATATATCAATTTCATGTTTTATTTTAATCTATATGTGCCTTGTTCTAAGATAAGTGAAATTGTTGTCAGGCTAGGGTCAGGATCCATTGTGAGATCCTAGCATAGTAGCACTCCGAGTCCTACGGATTTGGGGTGTTACATCTTGGGCCGAACGGACAACACCACTGCACAAACCTCCTTCTCAAGCCTCGGCCATTTTCCTTTTTGTCATGGGCCGGCTAGAAGGCCTAGCAAACCGGGGCAACTCCCCCGCCTTGCCACGTCATCACCATCTTCATCGTGCTTTCCCCAACCGTCATCAACGAACATTACGCAAATGGAAAACTTCGTAACGCCGGAATTGAAGGGCCTTCAATCAAGATCATTGAAGCCTCTCCCCATCTGCACTCCCCTTCCAACCATGCCATCCCGCCCTCCGTCTACCTTATTCGAGTAACCTTCCGATCCCACCATTCCTTACCGGTAACCCATCACTGTTGAACCTCAAACCATCGTCACAGTCTCCCGCCTCTTACCAACGTCGGCACTTCCCCCGCACCGGCGAGCCTCCACTACAACCTTTTAATCCAACTTCATTGTTGCTTCCTCCTCCCTCCAGCCTAGCCCGCCTCTCTCCCTCTCCTTCCCTTGTTCCTGATCGTTTCCTCCTGCACTCTCCCACCACCTCGACACCCAACGTCACCCCCATCATCTCCCCAACTTGGACACGGCCGGCCTACTGTGTTCCCTCTCTTTTCCCCGAGCTCCCACCAACCTGCTACTAACCTCTGTCGCCTCCCGTTCTCCACTGCATATCCCGACCTCCAACCCTCTTGCCTCCCCTCCTCTTCCATATTCTCTGTCCTTCCCTAGCGCCATCACCGGAGAAAGAGTCAAATGCCGGACCAACTGTGACGGTAACCTTGCTACGCACTCGGTGTTGGAATTGAGAATGAGACGTATGGATTCCCCTAACAATCATTATCACCATGTGAGGCAGAGAGTTCATTTGTTTCCAATACCACTCGAACCCTTGACCACCGGCTTCCTTGGGAACTACTCAATCACAAAGTTGGACTTTCTAAGGTTCGAACCCTTAACCACTATCACCATAAAATCAAATTTTAAACCGGGCATTGATGCTGGGATTTTATCTAAGGACCAACTGTTTGCCATCAGACGTCTAGTACCACTAACCGTTTGCAACTAAATCCGATCGGGTTAGACCGGAACCCGCTTTCTTTTAATTTCTGTTAACTTAATTTCCGGTAATAGATAATTATTTAAACTATAATTATTGTTATACTTAATTTATTTATTTAATTTGGTGATAATTTAGTTATATAATTTTGTGGATGTTAATGGGATGAGTAGTAGAACGTTGAAGTGGATTGTAATTACAGAATTTATAGGGAATTATTGGAACGTTGGAATTAAGACAAGTTGTGAGTTATGGATCAGTGGAACCGGAGGAGAACCCGAACAATTAAGTAGTTTGACAACGATAAACGAATTAGGGATTCCCGAAATAGCGGATTGTAAGAAACGAACGTGTGATAAATGAAAACTTGAAATGGACGTCTAGGTCCGTGAACCTATGACGTAGAAAACGTCAGGGTATCGATGCTAGATATCATACCCTGACTATTTAGAATGATAGGTCGAATAGTAAAAAGAGTTGAACTCATTCTGAGGGATGATAAATGTGGAAAACGATAATTGGATCTTTGACTGCAAGATCACGAGATGTTGAGACCAGTATTGATAAGGTGAGTTCGTAGCACTCACTTAGCTACCTTTTAATACTGATTGTGCACTAGGGTAGTGTGTGTTATGATTGTGAAATAAAATGAACGAACTAGATCACTGCTTTTAAATTCCTAAAGAGAGGCACTAGGGTAGTGTGTGTTATAACGTGCCGTAGATGTCTGTCCGGGCCGAGGGTGTAGGAAGATTACCCCGCGACCAGTTCAGTAGCATATACGGGAGGAGGTACAAACGCTAGTCCTACTAGTTAACAAGGATGGAGAAAGAGTTGGGAGACTCTTGTGCTACCTTGAAAAGTTGGAAAATAGAATGATCGATTCAACCAAAGGAAATATAATAAACCGGGACATTGTGTGTTGCATGCTTATTGATTTACAATACTTTTTTATATGTGTGTGTGCTTTAGTGACCTTAGTATTAGAATTGTAGCTAACGGTTTTACCGTTTTGTTAGGTTTTTGCAGGATAGATCTCTACCGAGAAATCGGGTGTGGAGTGGCCAGCCGGGTTTCCGTGCTTGCAATTTTGGTGTTGGGTTTATATAATTCAGTTTTATTTATTTTAGTAAAGTAGAGTTTATTAATTTAATAGTTGGCTGATGTTCGGGTCCAAAGTCTGTCATTTAAATACTTATTTGTGAAAGGATGTTATTTAAAATATTTGTGCCTTGTCGCAAGATCCGACGTTATGTGTTGAGTGTTTGATGTGTAATCAGTTAGACATTTGAGTGATATATATATTGATTGTTGCATGTGTGATGTATTATTATACATTCTTTGACTTTAGTGAGATCTGGAAGGTAAACGACTTATAAAAGATAGCGGTAGATATGACTCGAGTTTATAGTCTCGGAATGACCTTAAGTTACCCTAAATTTTGGGACGAAACGTAATTTTAGTGGGACTAATGTAATAACTGGAAAAAAAATAATTTAATTATTTTGTTCCGTAGAACCGACTCGAATGGCCTAGCTAAAATGAGCCTAACCAAACCGGAACGAGAACCGATAAAACTACCCCATGTTATAACCCGAACCATGAATTAAATCTCTATTTTCCGGCCTTCGTCACCCTTGACCGGACTTTACAAAAGCAATGGTAAAACGTATTTATGGTGGCCTTAATCACAACAGTTAAGTGAGCATTGAAGACCTTGTAAACTGGATGTACGTAAGACGAACTCGCGAGACCATCGTCATTCTCTCACTCACACACCGACGACGTACTAGTGCTACATCATCTCTTTCCAACTTGCAATCCCCCTGAAGAATTACAACCCTACCTAACCAGAAACCCCCCTCGTCCTGCCAAGCCGCCTCCTTTGAACGTAATACACCCTCTTATTCATTGTACATAATAGGAGAAAACTGAATTCTCTTACGTGTTCGAACCGGCAACGGGACTCCTTCTTCCTCTTCTCCGGCGACCTGACGGTGAACGAAGGACCTCGCCGATGAGCTTGAGCTGACCCTCTTCGCCACCACACCAATGTCGGAGAAGGTACATCCCTTTCCTCTCCCTCATGATTCCGGTGCAACGTAAAATAACAACGACAAGGGGAAGTGATAGTAATAATGTGCAGGTGTTGTGGACGAGACTCGAACCCATTCTCTCCTCAACTCCCTTTCCAGTTCCAGCCTTGTGTGTCTAGTGAGTATCGAACCCCCGCCTTGATGTTTGTCTCCCATTTACGATATTATGCTACCAGCGAGAATCGAACTCACAATTACTAGTCTCACACCTCACCTTTTTAGTTGCTTCGAAGAGTAGTCGAACCCTCGATGTCCTGAGTGTTCTTGCTTGCCAGATCCGCTCCACTTCCTTGCTCCCCGTAAGTATCAAACTCACGACCTCCTAGTTGTGTATCTATATTGTAAAATCTGTCCGCCCTGATGAATCAAACCTAACACCAATAGGAAAGCAATAGCCTTTTCCTGCATTTTGTGCCTAACAGATTTCGAACCCACAACCTCTTGTTCCACGCCTCATTGTGTTGTTTTGTTCTCAAGATGACTCAAACCCGAGACCTCCCCGCCTTGTCGTCTGGTGCCATCTGGTGCCATTTCCTTATTCTCTTTGTGGAAAGTGGAAAGCAAGTATGAACCCTTGACCTAATGCATCTTTATATTTTCCGGAATCGTGATAATTATTTAGTCGAGCGTGTAACGTTTAAATAGTTATTATGAATAATTAGTGGAATTCTTAAAGTAAAATAGTTGTTATATTTAGACGTGGTTATGGATGACATTATAGTAGGACTAGAGTTGGAAACTAAGGATAACGGGAATATCTTATGACCGCTAGGCTAAGGCTGTTAGTGGTTTACGGATTTTAGAAAATGTATACAAGTAAAGATTAAGGAGGATTTATGATGCATGAGCATATGAGAGCTTAACTTCACCACTCCGGATGATGAGACCAACAAAGCGCATGATCATATGGAGAGCTATAAGAGTTATATGCATAGATTCAAAAGATGGATCAAGTTGCATGGATCCCGACTTGTACCTCATGGCACACATGCATGGAGACAAGGACTCGGAGGTATGATCACATGCTCTAGATGCAAGGAACGAGTAGAGTTCTTTATGCATAAGAGGAAGCGTATGCATGCACCACCATTCATATTTTGAAGCAAGATAAAGAGGAGACGATTATCTAGAGAGGAAGGACAAACTTATGAGGAGATTACTATATGAAGAGGAGCTAGAGGTCCGTACCTAACTAAGGAAGGAGAAGGCCGAGATCATACACTAGCCGGCCGAGATCTCAACGAGTCTGTCCGAGATCACGTCCAAATCATAAAAGACATGGGCCGAGATTCGTCCAGCCCATATCCACGTGATGATGGACGACATTGGAGAGATATATTGGAAGAAAGCTTGGATAAAGAAGCTTGTGAAGAAAGAAGGTTTTGGGTTAATTTAAGTGGTTAAATTAGGCCCAACTAGCTATTTTATTTTTAGCTCATATTTGGACTTATTTTAATGGGCTTGTTTTTGTTCTGTTTTAATTATTTTGGCTGATTAGAATAATTAGTTAAGATCTAGATATGATCATATCTTTAGGATCTGATCTTATCTTATCTTTTTATTAGTTTGGGCTCGATATTAGATTAGACTCATAGATTAGATTATATATTGTTTTAAACCTAGTTGGACAGCCCATAGCCCATATAAGGCTCAAGGCTCCACGTTTTTCAACAGTCAATTTCATAAACACAATTTCGAATACTTTTCAGTATTTACTTCTCTCGTGAAATCGAGAACGAATAGGTGGAATCCTATTCAAACCTGAACGGGTGGAATCACGTTCAAAACCTAGTTTGGATTGTTTTAGATTTATTCCTTCTTTGTGGATTTCAAGATTGGTATCTCTTTGCTATTCAGGCGACTTGTTGTACTTTGGAAACTATCGTCTTTCCCTTTGTGTGAGATTATAGTGGAAGAGTTTCTTCAATCATTCTGTGATGTATGTTAGGGACTTAGTTTCCCTAGTGTGCTCACGGATGCTTCAAGGGATTCAACCAGATCTATCCAGCTACGATTCATTCCCTTCATCGGATCATTCCTCCATATATCCACTTTTCTTCCCCACAACTTTCCTTTCAGTTCTGGTGTTGAAAGATCGGGCAACCTCACGACTAACCCCTATCAAATTGGTATCAGAGCTAAGGTTCATCAACACCACCATCCACACGTCATCTACAAAAAAAATCAGAGCTTTCAAGATCCGTCAAAAAGGTTCTACACAAAAAGATTCACCGGAGCAGAAACCGTAACGGTTAGTTTACTATTTTCGTTATCTTATTTCTTTTCAATACTAAATTCAATTTCTTGAAAAAAGATTATTTGTGGCCTGTTTTATCTATCATATCTCAGCCTAAGATTCAATCTTTTTCTCGTTCTTGGAACCACCACCACCTCGATTCACTTCGTGCAAACCGATTCGGGCCAAAATTGCGGTAAAACCACCCGAGAACGATCTTTTTTGGACACGGTACACTCTTGAATCACCACCACCATAGTCCGTCGTCACTACCACCACTTCTTACCATCTCTTCCACCACCACCACAAAACAACCGCCATCCACCTATCCGAGATCGTAGCAAACCAACCGAGATCTCTCGGATTCGGCCTACCTCACGGTTTTCACGCCGAACCACCACTCCGCCACCTCTTCCACCACACCACCGTCGCCGGTCCGCCCCTGCTGGACCACCACCACCTGCCCTAGTGTTGAGTTCCGCCCTTGCCACGTACAAACCCTAGTAGGGTTTCGGCAAATATAAAAAAAAAGAAAAGAAAAGAAAAGAAAGGGAGCCGTCTTTTGTTCATAATGTTTATATCCCCGGCTGATTATAATTTCCCTTTTGTTATCTCCTAGTTTTTTTCACCTTTCCCTTTTGAGTTCCCTATAGAGCACTGTTCATATCCCTTTGAACTCTACATCCTTTTATTTTCAAGCTACATTTGTCTTTATTCAAGTTAATTGTTTTTAGTTGAAAAATTACAGGCGAGTCTTGTGCTTGATATATCTACTTCAGGAAAGAAAAACGTGAACAAGGTAACGGACGCACCTAGAGTTGTGGACGTCGAATCCATACTTGCAAGAATTATGAATAAGATTGATGCTTTGGAGACGCGGTTTGATGAGAGAACGCCACCACGGAAAAATCCGCCCCCTCCGCCACCAATACAGCAATTTCTTACTCGAGCTAATCCATTAGTCATGCAGCCTAGAAGGGTCATACGGAGAGAGTTGGATTTCGAGGAAAGATTGAAAATCCCGTTCTAGAAACTGAAGTCTACTCCAAGGCTAAAGTAAAAATACCACCATTTGAAGGGAAATGTGATGTTGATGTGTACCTTATTTGAGAGGCAAAAGTAGAGCAAATTTGGAGTTGTCATAACGTTTCAGAACTTAAGAAGTACAATATGTTGCACTTGAGTTTACTGGTTATGCTTTAATGTGGTGGAATAACTTGTTAAAGGAGAGGAGACGAGTTCTAGACACAAACATCACCATGTGGGATCAGATGAAGGCTATCATGAGAGCCCGGTTCGTTCCACATTATCATGGAGAGATCTGTGTCAAAGGTTAGAGAACCTTAAACAAGGCTCTATGAGTGTAGAAGAGGTTTATGTAGCCATGAAAATGGCTATAGTTTGAGCTGATGTGCAAGAAGATGAAGAAGCAACTATGGCTAGATACCTCAAGATCTTGCACCTGTACTTGGCACACGACATTGCATATTCTAACTTGACGGATCTACTACATCTCGCTATGAGAGTTGAGAAGAAGATGAAGATACGCAGCCAAGAACAACGAGCCCCTCATGCGTGGAGAGGAGGTTCCAGTCGAGATCTCGGCTGAGATCAGAGCAGCAGTGGCCGAGATTTGGGAAGCAGCAGCCGAGACACCAATGGTTCTATGAGCTCTGGAGTTGTAACGACACAGAGCAAGACTCCTACCTCGACATCTCAGGGAAATGATCCTAACTCTACTAGAGCTAGATATATTACCTTCTTCAAATGTCAAGGAAGAGGACATATTGCTCGGGAATGTCCTAACAAGAGGACATTAATCATCAATGACAAGGGATACTATGAGTTAGATTCCGACCGGAGGAAATAGAAGAGGAGAGGCCGACCCTTATAGCTGAGAAAGAGGTTGAAGAGGACGATAATGAGCTCTCATTTGCTGAGGGATTATGTCTCCATACTAGTAAGATCGTTCCCCACAACTTTCCTTTCAATTCTGGTGTTGAAATATCGGGCAACCTCACGGCTAACCCCGTATCAATTTATCTAGCAGAATAAATTAGTGGACGATACTAGAGAACTAGATTGATATAGAATGTGAGGAGTTGAGAATGGAAATGTGATGATAAGTATATTTATGGATAATGATGGATATATCTAGGGATTTATGAGAATATACGAGATCGTGGAATAGACGTCTAGGTCTACGGAACCTAGGACTTGGGGAAAGATAAGAGTAGTGATGCTAGAGATCTTATTCTAGAAATAATGGATTTATAGAAACAGTATACTATGATGTGGTGACATCTTAATCAGGATTATGAGATCGTCGACGGACGGATCGAGATTTGTGTATTAGGATATCGGACCGGATAAGGTGAGTTCACCGGACCCACTTAGCTTCAGTAATAATATTAAGTGTGTCCTAGGGTAGTTTGTGTATTGCGTGTTGTTAATTGAAACTTGACTTGCACCTTTAATATTGGAGAGGCCCAAGTGTATGATAACGGGTCGTGGAATCACTGTCCAGCGCTGAAAGCGAATGGAAGGCTTCTCGAGACCATTCTAATAGTGTATACGGGGGGAAATACATTGAAACCAGTCATGTTGGTTTACGGGGATGGGGAGAAGATTGGAGGATATTCGTGCCACTCTGAAAAGTTGAACAAACTAGAATAGAATCACCAAATGAAAAGATAAAAAAAACCGGGACGTTGATTGCGCATGCTGTTTTGTTTACCGCTTTCCTTATATGTGTTTTTCCTTTACTTCCTCTTATTATTAGAATTATTAGTTAACGGTTTATACCGTGAATAAAAACCTTGTAGGTTAGGTTTATGTCGAGTAATCGGGATATGGGTGGCCAACCGGGTTTCCGTATTGGGGATTATTATTTGGACGTATTATCTTTCAGTATTAAGATTAGTTGGACCACATATTTTCCTTTTGTTACGCATGACTGCCAAATACTTTTATTGTTAGTATTGTTATCGAACACGTTTACTTTTAAAAGATATTTGCATTTAATATTTGTACCTTGTTGTAAGGTTTGTGTCTCATTGATGTCAAACTAAGGTCGGGACCCACTAAGAGGTCTTAACCAGTGACATCTTGAGTTCTCAGAATTTGGGGTGTTACAAATATTGTAGTTTATTATATTGATCATGTTTATAGTCTACTTGTCTAAAATAATAAAAGAAATAAAACTGTAAAAATAATAATAATATTTAACTAAATATTAGATTATTTTAGTTATATAATAACAAAATAAATTGTTATATTACTTGTATATGTTTACAAAAAAAATTAAAATTAGAGTTTACTAGGATCTCGAATTTGAGTGTGAATTGTTAAATAATTCTCCGCGTTCGTAGCGGAGGTCCATGGAACTAGACCGGTCAAGGGGTGCGAACCATGCAACGAACCAAGTTCACCTATACGAGAGTGAAGAATAAAAAACAACAATAGAATCCCCCTTTATTTGTCTCCCGATTATGTTAGTTTAGAAACTAAAGAGATGGACAAGGTTCGCTAAGTTAAAAAAGTAAGAACTCAAAATTCTTCCCAGGTAGGATTTGAAGGTGCATGGGGCCTTACCGCCTAGCCGTTGGTACTCCGCATCTTCACGGAGAATTCGATTTCACAGGGTGAGATATAGCCAACAATCTGTAGAGCTAAGGACCTGGACGAATGAACTAGGCTAACTACTAGAAAGGGCAGGACCATGCCCAAACCGATAAACAATTCATATCAAAAGGGTTGTACTCATTCATAAATTGTTAAGAGTTCAACCATAGATAATCTCTTAACCATCTCATCAAATAGGTGGAAGAGCGGAAAACCCCAAATCGGTATGAATGGAAGATGCCTAAACTAGTTGTATGGATTAATAAGGCCTAAACTGCTTGGATTACGGACAATCTTCCTAACCGCACGTGGACCGGTGGAGAGTGTGTAAAACTCATCATTGCCTCGTATGGGCATCGTGAAATGTTTATCCCCACAAGAACACTTAGCATGACGTTTAAGCCCTAGCAATATATGTACAAATTAATCAGAGAGACATATTCTCGATACTTTTATATAGTTCCTCTTCTTGCTCTAAGAAGAAGACTTGTAGGAAATAACCGGTTGGTCCAATCAAGGAAGACATGGGCGTGGTAGAGTCGTGAAAATACTTGTTTTTTCCACATTTTACACCTTAACTTCACGGAACAATATGCTAATGCTGAGTTAATCAATTATTTAAAAATATATTGGTTCAACATGGTGGGATGTGGCTTTACAAAAAGCCGACACATTAAGTTTATTAAGGTAGATTTACAAAACTATATCATATGTACGTGCAATGGTTGCTTTATTATATAAGATAGATATAGATAATATTTAAAGTTGCCTAAACCTATCAAAATTAATAAAATGTAAAAACTACTAATAGAAGATTTTATAAGAACCTCCAAAAAAAAAATTGTTCAATAAAAAAAAAAGCTTTTAAAGCTAATGAGAATGCTTCGTTTCTCGAACATTACAAAGCTTTTTTAAAATGCAAATCACCATTAAATATTATACAAAAAGTCATACGGAACAATCTTTAAATTTTGATTTTGGGTCGCTCTACTGGATTAAAGACTAAAGAAAAAGTATGGTAAAATTAAAATTTTATTTTTAAAAATTATGAAATTATTCCATAACTATATATATATATATATATATATATATATATATATATATATATATATATATATATATATATATATATATATTAAATAAAATAGCTTTTAATACTAAAATTGTAATGACCGAAAAAAGTTTATTCCGGAGACCCAACTAGTGTTACCAATTTAAGCGAACCGAACTAAACCCGATCCGACATTACGTGAACCGAGTGGCTTGGTTACTTTCTCTTCCGGCCGACCCAATGGATTCTTCCTCAATTCAGGCCCAAATGGCGGCATGCTTACCTCTCTCTTCAGGCCAACCGCGTCTTCCTTCTCAATTGGGCCGAGAGGTGCATGGTCCAACTCTCGTCTCAGCTCCCTCAGGCCGAGCACCCAGCAAAAGAGCACGCTCCGCTCCCTCTCTCTCCTCACTATCGTCTTCCTCCTGATTCCGGCACCAGCATCTTCGAGAACCGGATTCCCTCTCTTCTCCCGATCACATATTCCGGCGCTGACACTTCTTCTACCTCGCTCCTCACCGACGAGACTGGTAAGCCTCCCTTTCTTATCCATCCTCCAGTGTCTTAATTACCTCGGTTCCGCCTCCCTCATCCTTCTGTTCTTGTTGCTTCAGCGAACCGGGGTCGAACCACTGTCAACCGAGAACCCTTGTCAGCAAGCCAACCGCAACTCTCGTCGCCGCCTGCAAGAACCACCGGCAAAAAACCTAGGTAAGCACACCTCTTCATTTCATGCATTTTTTCCCTAAGTTCACGTGAACATTGCCATGTGCTACCCTCTTCCCTTTTTGGCTTTGGTGAGTCTCGAACCCGGGATATCTAGTGTGGCAGTGAGTCGTTTTCTCCCTTTCTTTTTTTTGTGGCTTGCTTGCAGGAATCGCGGTTCTCCACGCTCATTGCCTTATCCGCTTTAATTGCCGTCGCTCTCCAAGAGAGTCGAAGCCGAGACCTTCACGTCCCGGCTTCTTTTCGACCTCACGCTCTCAGTGAGTTTCGATCCCGGGACCTCCAGGTTCCTTGTGGCCGACCGTTATTCCTGTGTGTGGGGATCGAACCTGTTACCTAAGGGAGGTGCCCATTTTTCAGGATACGAATCGATACCAACATCTAACTTGAAAGTTATTTTTAGGTATAGTAAAATCTAAATTCACCGTTGAAATTTTGATATATTGTAGAAGATAATATGTAGTTTAATGTATTAGAATTTGAAGAAGATCCGACGAAATTTATAGTTATTAGATTGCAAAGTCGGAATTAGAATCGATTTGTTAGAAGTATAAGGAAGTGGGACTAAGTATGGGAAATAGAAGCACATGATGTTAACTTTAAGATTTTTCTTGGATCTTATAAACATATTTTAATTTGTGGATGATGTTAGTGTTAATTAAAAGTAGGTATGACCTACTAAGTATAAGAATTTTCGGGAAACTTTTAGGGCTTAACCGAGTGTAGATGTTCTAGTACGAAGTTAAGTACTCGACCGCACCCTTAAAGAAACTGCTTGGCTATAAGAAGAGTTTTAGAACTGCTTTAAGTCTTTTTGAAAATTTAAAAAAAGTATGGGGTAAAATGGTAATATTTTAAAAGTTAGGTTTTTGTACCTATTCACAAAATCTCTTTGAAATAGCTATATAGGAGAATCATATTATTAAGAAACTTTTTCTTCATGACCAGGATTGTGAAGTCAGATACGTATGGACCGAGAGTTACCGACACTAGGATCTCAAATCAGATCAGGTGAGTCTCATGGACTTGCTTACCAACACTAGATCTCAAATCAGATCAGGTGAGTCTCACTAGAATCTCAAGTGTATGTATAACGGGTCTTGACATCACTGTCTAGCGTTGAACCGCGACTGGGAGGCTCTCCGCAACTAGTTCATAAAGTGTATACGGCGAGATGCATTGAACCACTCATGTTAGTATACAGGGACGGGGGCGAAGGTTGGAGGACATTCGTGCCACACAATTAAGCTGAACAAATAGATTGGAATCACTTAGTTAAAGATAATAACCGGGATCTTGTATGAGCATGTTAATGTAGTTACTCTTTCGCATTTTGTGCGTATGTTTCTTAGTACATTCTTGATATTAGAATTATTAGCTAACGGCTTATGGTGTGTTGTTAGACCTTGAAGGTTAGGTGACTGCCGAGTGGTCCGGAGCGGAGTGGTCAGCCTGGTTTTCGTACCAGTATTCAGGCATGGGTTTTCTTTCCTTTAGTAATAAGACTCAGTTATTTTCTTTGGATTCGATCACTTTACATGTATGGATGACGAATATATTTCTTTAATTGATTATTCCTTGTTTTATGGATTTTATTCGGTTTTACGATTAAAGTTGTTGTCAAACTAAGATCATGACCGATCGTGAAATTATAACCCGTTATATTTCAAGTTCCGAGAATTTGAGGGGTTAGACAAACTTTCAAAAAATTGAACCAAAAGTCTTACTCGTAAATTAGCACTATAGAACAAGGGGGAAAAAAATCATATTCAGCAACCATACCCATCATCTGGGTAATTAATTATTTAAAAAAAAAATTTCGTTTGGTACATTTTCCACCTAGAGTATAGGCTGGAAAACTCAATATGGGTTAAATTTTTATATTTCGTATTTGGAGACATTATTATAAGCTATTGCATTGAAAAATTATTACTTATAATACTTTATTTTATGTGTACATTTCCAATCTAAACATAGACTAGAAGAAGAAAAAAATTTATGCTTAAAAATTGTAAGATTTTATAGTTAAAGGAATAGCTCAATTACTGATACTTATTAGATTGAAAATTTGAAATTAACAAAACTCCATCTTATTTCAATAGTTATTCACTAGCTTAAAACTCGTGCATTGCACGGGATATGATGTAAAATTATACGATATTATATTACTTTTATAAATTAAGTTAGGTGACATCAAATTTGTAAAATATTTTTTTAGGTAAAATGTGATTTGATTTGGGTGAAATTGGGATATAAATTTACCTTAAATTAATATGTAAATTAATGGTCATATTATTATTCAAAAAGTATAATTGCTTTCCTAAATAAATTTGGGCAATATAATGTATCTATGTATTAATAAAAATTAGTTGATATGCTTTTATGTTTATTAAATATAGATTAGGCATTGAATATATATTACTTAGCCGATTAAAATTTTGATTAAAATAAATTAATTCTATATAGTTATTCAAATTTTCAATTGGATAGAAAATATTAGAACTATTTCTACTATATATATTAATTAATATTAGTTTATATATTGGTAGTCTTATCTTAGTTAAGGGAAATATATATATATATATATATATATATATATATATATATATATATATATATATATATATATATATATAGAATCATATATTGAAGCTAAATTTGGTACAAAATAATATAAGATCAATTTCTTTTTAAATAACAATCAGATTAAAATCATCTCTATAAATAGATTTTTTTAAAAAAATTAAGTTTGTAAAATGAGGTGGTGCAACCTAATGATAACATGTGGCAAAATTTGACGTTGCTTAACGTGAGGATGATATGTGGCAAAATTCGATGTGGCTTAAAGTGAAACGACAAGTGTCGTAAATTTCTTCCGCTTTAGTATTGTATATAGTAGACGACATGAAGGGTCCGTTTGGAAGATTTAATTCCAGTAGCTTATGGGGAAAAAATAAAATAGGAAGTATGCAGTGAGAACAAGTGCTTACGGATACTTTGGCAGTTTATATTTATTAGCTAATGGAGAAAACTTACAAAGGTTGTGATAATTTATGAATGTTATATTTTAAATATAACTCTATACAGAATTATATTTACATGTACATCAACTTCAATGAGTTTTATTTTCTCCAACCCTTATTAAAATAAAAATTTTCTTAAAAAATTAAGTTATTTCAATGAACTTTTCAACTACCCAATAAACATCAGCTACCGCAACATTGGGTTTTAATTTCATCTACAATAAGCTTCGTACTCCTAAACAGACCCGAAACTCGTCTAAAACTCCATAGAAAATAGAATGAAAACAGGCCTATGTGAGATTGTATGTAACTTATTTTGGAGGAAAACGGGCCTATGTGAGATTATAAATAACTTATTTTGGGGGGAGATTTAAGAGTCAAATTTAGCTTATCTAATAAAAGCTTTGCGGTTAGCTTTCATTCAACCAAGCATAACACCAAAGTTTTTAATATAGTAATTTAAATTTGAAACGTAAGAGTTATATCTATAAAGAGCAAGAAATGAATGTAGAGGAGAATGACAAAGTGAAATGGCCACCATCCTTGTCCCTCCACAGTCTTCCGCCATTGATGATGCAGCTGCCATCAAAAAAGCTTGTTTAGGTAAACCCCATTTTTTTATCCTTCGTCTTTCTTCCTGTATTATGATCATCTACATTCAACAGGGCTCGGGACCGATGAGAAGGCGCTCATCTCCGTTTTGGGTCGCAGGAACGGGACCCAAATCAAAGAGATATGGCAAGCTTACAAGGAGATCTACCAAGAGGATCTCATCAAGCAACTCAAGTCTGAGCTTTCTGGGGATTTTGAGGTTTTCATATCACCACATTTTTTCTCTTACATTTTGGTAATCATTTTTTGTTAACTTTCCTGTTAACTTGTGGGTGACAGAAAGCTATATGCCTCTGGGTCCTAGAGGCAGTCGACCGCGACGCTGTCATTTTGAACGAGGCATTGAAGAAGAAGATTCCAGATTACAAGGTGATCCTAGAGATGACATGTACCAAAACACCAGATGAAATTCTCGCAGTTAAGCGCGCTTATCAGCTGAGATACAAGTGCGCTCTCGAGGAAGATGTTGCATCATATACTACTGCAAAGATTGGGAAAGTGAGTTGTCTGAGATGCATTTCTGAAACTAAACATGTCTACTCGATTCCTCACCATTGTTATTGCAGTTTTTGGTCACTCTGGCAAGTGTATACAAGTATAATGGTGATGAGATCGATGACACAACAGCAAACAAAGAAGCAAAGGTTTTAAATGAAGAGATTCATAACAGAAAATCAAACCATGAAGAGATCATCAGAATCATCGGTTCCAGGAGTAAGCAACAGCTTCTAGCTACATTCAACCATTTCAAGGAGATCAATGGAACTTCAATCAACAAGGTCACTTCTAAACTTATCTTTTAATCTAATTTGTTCCATCTATAAAACAGAACTCATGCTTTATGAATCTAACAATCAGGCTTTGAAAGGAGAGAAAGCAAATGAGTTTTTTGCGATGGTAGGAGTGGCCATCCAGTGCATCAAAAATCCTCAAAGATACTACGCTAAAGTATGAAACAGATCATAACTCTTATGTTTTGGATTTTAAATTCAAATTTCCAAAACTAATGATACTTTTCAACTTGAAGGCTTTACACTACGCAATCCAAGGTCAGGGTACAGATGAAGATGTACTTACCCGTGTGATCGTCACACGTGCAGAGATTGACTTGAATGAGATCAAGAAGCTGTACCAGAAGAGAACGGGCAAGTCCCTTGAAGATGCTGTAGCTGGGGACACATCTGGGGATTATAAGAAATTCCTACTGACCTTATTAGGAGTCTTGAACTGATTCTCCAACTTCAAACTGGCTTAGGGAGGCTAGCAACAATTTATAAGTATTCACTTCTCTGATAGTTTACCCAGAGAATTAGTTCACTGTGTAGGCCAATAAATTACATACTTTCGAAAATTGTTATGATAAAAGTAATAATAAAGGAACAGAGACATTCTCAGGATCTTACCAAGTTTCAAAACTGTAATTCAACCTGATATGTTAACATAGCCAAAAGTTACAATGTGAAACATCAACTTTACAGTAAAAGAAATGTGGGGCATCAAGTTTGGAAGCAAAAACAGTCATAGCATAGTCACAAATTAATGTTTCATTCACTTATGCAAAGATGGCTCACTGGCCTGTAAATCCTTCACTAGCAAAAAGGAGATAAAAGGGTACTGAAATGGGCAAGACAGGAGGGTTAGTGAAGGCCATCACTTCTTCCGAGCCAATGCTGCAGCAAGTCCACCAACTACAAGTCCCACAGCAGTTGCAGCTATGCCAATGCCAATGACCCCATCTGTTTTTCAACACCCACTTACCAATGTCAAATTCTCAACCATACACTATAGGATCAAAACAATTGAAACATAACAAAAACCTTTTGTTATTTTCTGCTCGATGATCTTCTTAAGGGACTGAGCCTGCCTCCAATCAGGAGATATCTGCAAAAGCCCATTATAAAAGTCCAGCAAATCAGAGACTAGGAAAGAAGAAGTTTAAATTGTACAAAAAAACTGAAACTGGCCAAAGGTTTACATCTAAATAACACTTCATCACCACGATTACATTAAAGCATAGCTAGTTTAAGAAGAAGATATGTATAAACTGTGTAACCCTATCTTGAGCTCATACATTTACACATCATAACAATCTCCATCAGGAATAACAAATTAATCACCACAAGGGAATTACATAGAGGATTAGGTAGAGAACAGACAAACCTCCAAACATCTATCCACATGAGCCCTGCTCCTTGTGTAGTCTTCACTGCGATAATATGCAACAGCAAGGAGATATAGCTTTTCACGCATTTCCAGTGGGGTAGTAACACTAGATAGAGAAGCTGCAATAGCCAATAGGGAAGAATCATGAATCACATTAACGTGCAAATATCACTGTAAAAAGAACTGCCGGGTAATGCACCCACTTCACCCAACCAGCCAGAAGTATGCAAATGATATATGTTCTCCAATGAAAACATTTTTTGTCATACCTTCAAGCATTGCAATGGCACGCTGCACATCCTCTGGTTGTTTAGAATGAACAAGAGCCCAACTGAGACGCATTAAACATTCCTTCATGGTTTCCTCATTTTTGCTCTTGCTAGCCTCAGAATACTCTCGCTCAAAACCCTGCAGATAGATTAAGGAATTGCATTGATTGTGGGAACATCTTTAATGTCTTAAAACAATTGTTGTAAGCGCTCAATAAGAAACTAATAATAGAGAAACCAATAATCGAGATAAGCAGCAGAGTTTTCTCTATGAATAGATGTAACACTCTCTCATGCAGTTGAGGCAAGAAGGAACGGTGAAAGACTCCACAAATGAAAACCTCATAAGACAATGATGTATCCCAAATTTTAAACTCTCTGTGTTGAATTAAGTACTCAAAACCTACTTATTGTTAGCAGGAGTTTAAATCATCTTTCTACGGCTTGTAGAGGTCAAAGTCACTTAAATCCCATGAAACAGCAAGCAATACCGAGACCCACCCATTTGGAATTCTCAAGTAAACATTTCTCAGACTAGCCTACAAAACTCAAAAGGCTTTGATGACACAGGTGCTCTAATTTGACAGCTAGAGTTATTTATGTTCATCATTCGTGGGGCTGGAGTTGAACAAACCAACTAATCGTGTAGGTTCAATGAAACCCTAATTCTTGAATCGTAGCAAGAAACCATTTCGCAGTACTAAAAGAAGCTAATCGATCGTGTAGTATCAAATCAACCTATTTATCAGTCGGTTAGGGAGTCAAACCCATATGGCACCGTCAACTCGAGGAACAAAGAAACATTCGCAAGTACAAATTTGCAATTTCCCGGGATCGAGTTGGTTCAGAATTAGCCGATCAGAAAATATCTAGCAAAAGAAATGAAAATCCTAGATTCCACCCGCTGTATCGCAAAATGAAACCGAATAGTTGGAGGAAAAAAGCTTACGGTGATCATGTCGCGATCGCTCCATGGAATCTGATCGCCACCGGTGAAGAAATTCCCGATAGAGTCGAAGAAATCGTTGATTTTCCGATCCATATCGCAGAAATTGAAAGAGGGAAGGATGTAGTTGCTTTGCTTGGAAGGTGCGAGCGGATATGAATAGCAGGAAGGAGTACTATGAGTTTTTGATATTAATAGAGCTGTCGATATTGAACCCCCACCCACAAAAAACCATCTGATCTGATAAGCCGACTCAAAATCGCCCGACCATCAAAAATGATAAATAAATAAATAAATGGGTGATTTTGGTATGTATATATATATATTTTTTAATGGGATTATTGAACATACCGACGAAAATCACTATCTGTCACCGTAAATACGCACTTCGCGTGCGTAGTTGACTGGTTTACAACTACGCATATGGGGTGTGTAGTTGGAGTCAACTACGCATATGGGGTGCGTAGTTGAAATCCGAGAAAAATTAAAAAATTGAACTATACACTTGACGTGCGTAGTAGAAGTAAGCAAAAAAATTATTATTATTATTTTTTTAATATTAACTACTACTACGCGCCCCAAGTGCGTTGTTGAGTGAGTTCTCAACTACGCACGCGAAGTGCGTAGTTACGGTGTTAAATAGCAATTTACACCGATACGTTTAGAAACCACGTTTTTTAATAATAGGTATGAAGTATATATTTGTCTTAATATTTTTTATAATTGATATTTAATTATATTAAGATAATAATATTTACATCGAGCTAGAAGGTAAACGTGCAACAAGTTGCACCGTCAATCCTTTATGGATAGCAAATTCAATCATAATAAAAACTACGTCCGAAGATCTAGGAGGCACAACATTATCATGCAACACTCTTTCTACATCCTCTTCAGAATTTCGGCGGCATCGAGCGCAAGAAAATCAAACGTGTTAAAAGCGAATGGAAGAATCGCATGTTGTGATGTTGGTTTTCGATTCAAGGTCTTTCAAGCTTAGTCACCTTCGCAAATGTCACGTTGAGGGTCGTCTTACCCACGACAAAAGGTCCTCTATCAAACTAATCAGAGGAGAAACCCTTGTCAAATCAATACAAGCGTGTTTGTCACCGACCTATCCAAACACTAACACATCCGCCGGCTTCAACATATATCTTCCTTCACGCGAATCAGTTAAGAAGGTTGTAGACATCTCCTTCTTAGCCGACACTCATGCTCTTCTAAACACGTCACGTAAAAACATTACGAACCATATCATGTCTATATTTGAAGCTACGGAATTCTTAATAAATTAGTAAAAATGATATTTGTGCTATGTTTTTTTAATAATCCTAGAAAAAAGGAAAAAATATCGCATACTCAATTTCATGTACCCAACTTCATTCGCGTATTCAACCTCACATACTCAACTTCATTTGCGTACTCAATTTCGATTACCCAATTTCGATTATCCAATTCGATAACACAATTCAGTTATCCGATTCCATTTATCCAATTCCAAGAAATTGGGTACGTTAGTGAAATTTGGCATGTGTGTGAAGTTGGGCATGTAATTTTCCCCGTCTTTCTAAGATTATTAAAAAAAACATCATTCAATAAAACTAATTATTTTCTTCTATTTTTATTTCTTCCTAGGATTTTGCATTTCTTGGCTTCGAATACATAAATAAGAAAGGTGTATTCTCTCTCCTCATTAACCCTATTAACTAATTATTTTATTTTTTTTAATAATTAAAAATCAAAAGTGCATACTTAGTCTATATAATAAAAATTAGAGAGCATGCATAGTCTACACAATTAAAATAAATACATTATTAGCTAGCTCATTCTTTTAAAAAATAAGTGTATAAACATATGGTATAATATGAACCAATACACCAAAATCCGACACAAATCATACCCAAAAATGACCATTATCCGACTATAAGCGGGTGGCCTCATTATGGCCCCATTATCTGACTATAAGCGGGTTGGCCTCATTAAAAATCAAAAGTGCATACTTAGTCTATATAATAAATTTATGGTTGGACTCATTATGAACGGAACTGGCCCGGTTCCGGAATGGAAATATAAGCGGGTGGCCTCATTTACCGGTTGTAAATATAACACCAAATTCTACTTTGTTTCTATAGAATTCATTTTCACAAGGTATGTAACTCTCGATATTATACATATCTTCTCCCAACTTCACTCCTAGCTTCTTTGCTTGAGATCTTGTCAACGGTCCTTAATCTTGATTGTTCTTTTGATGGTCCCTCATCAACTTTCAAGGTGTTGAGCAAAATGCAAGAGTCGAGTCACTCCTACCCAAAAGACTTTGTTAGATGTGTGATAAGTGGAAGTCTTGTGTATGTGACAATCATATTCGATGTATGCCAAGAAAATGTCTTATGCATGTGACGATAAAGCGAAGTTGTCTCCCGCGTAACATGATTTACAATTTGTTTTGGATATATCAATTGAAATTTATGTATATGCATGTTGTGGTGATCATGAACATTTGATTATTTATTAATTTGATTACTCTTATCGAGTTATTCTCGAATTCTCTTGGGGTGAAGTTCGTGAGAATTTTTTTATTTTTTTAAAAAAATGGAAAGCGGTTAGATTGGATTATCTCCTAAAGGTAGTCCAACCTAAAGCATCCTTTCGGATGAGAATACGAAGTTCGGGATCTTCAGAAAAAATTGGTGTTGCGGGTCGAGTTTCCCAGATGGGTCAATTAGTCAGCAACACAATTTATTTCTCTGAAAATATGTCTAATACGGACCTCGTCAAAGAAACGAAGATCCAATCTGGAGTCGGATATAATCATCTCGACCTCCCACGGACAGCTCCACAAACCTTGGAGTGCCTTGATTACACACAAGTTATCACCTTCGATTTCGATCTTTTTAATTTGTAGTCTAATCGCCTCTTGTAACCCGGTTTTAACAGCAAAGGCTTCAACTTTTAAAACCGATTTGAATTTTTTTTTTTGCGTCGAGGCTAACAACATCGCCATTGTGATTCCGAATTACATATCCAATAGATGTTATTCCCGAATCGAGTATTGAGCCATCAAAGTTAAGTTTAAAGAAGCCGAGTTTTGGTTTATCCCATTTAATATTGTGTTTTTTTTTTCTTATGTTTGAGTTATAATTCTTTGGTTGTTGTTTTATGTTGTAATCATCCTCATCAGTTGTGTTTGTTTTCCAATTCTGAATTTGGTTTTTAATGAAAGTAATAACTTTATTATCAAGGCCTATAGGTTCGTTATTAAAAGATAATTTTGTTCCTGAAGAACCAGATACTCCACCATACAGTTGCGAGACACACAAATTTGTTTGTTCCTATTTTGTTTTTAATATCTTGTAAGATGACATGAACTTTTTTGTTTTGGAGGTTAATTTTGTTAAGTTCGGTGAGAATTGTTCTATCGGTTTTTACGATAATTTGTTTAGTGCGAGGACATTCAAAGAGCAGGTGGAACAAGTCCTCAAGGTGATGGTTGCAAAGTTCACAGTGTCTTGTGACGGAAATCCTTCTTTTATCAAGTTTTGCTTTTGTCGGAAGTCCATTAATTGAAATTTTCCAAATAAAGTTTTTAATTTTGGGTTGGGTATCCAGTTTCCAAATCCATTCACATAAATAATTTGGTTGGGTATTTGATTCCTCTTCAATCAAATCGAAAGCCGATTTTGTAGAAAACCATCCATTTTTACTACATCTCCAATATAGTCTATCTTGGATCTCATTTTTGGGAATGATTATTTCCTTAATCATTCTCCTAATATCTGAGTTTATGATATTTTGTAGCTCGTTATCAATTTTGTTGTTATCCCAATTTTTTGAGTTATTTATGAAGTGACTGACTTTAATACTTGTATCAATTTGGTTGGTATTTTGGACCATTTTTATTAGTGGTGTCGAAGAAACCCAACTATCATGCCAAAAGTTGATGGTTTTCCCATTTCCGATCTGCCAAATGATACCTTTTTTGAACTCGATTTTAAGTTTCATAAGATTATTCCATTTCCATAAAGCTCCACCTTTCAATTAGTAATGGATGATGTTCTTATTTTTAAGTATTTTTCGTTTATAATTTTAACCCAAATATTGTTTGGATCTGCTAGAATTTTCCACAAGAGTTTCATTTGTAGCGCTTTGTTTGTGATTACACATTTTCTTAATCCTAGGCCACCATTCTTTTTTAATTTACAAATTGTGTCCCAACTAATGATAGGTCTGTGTTGGTCTCCTTTATTCCAAAAGAATTTTTTGTAAGTTTTATCAAGCTCCTCCAAGTTATGGCTTGGGAGTAGACCTGATACATCCCGGCCCGGTCCGTTTGCCCGCAAAAACGGGAGGGTACGGACAAGGTAAAAAGCCCGGACAAGCCGAAAAGCCCGGCCCGGCCGGACATCCGGGCCGGATCCGGACAAGGTGCAAAGCCCGGTCGGGCTGCTTGCCCGGCCCGTATTTATTTTATATAAAAAATAAATAATATATATATATACATATACAAGTGGTATGAGAGGCAAAGTAAACCCTAGTTCTCAATATCGCTTATTCAGCCGCCCCTCACCTATTCTCTCTCAGTAAACTCTAGATCTCACGATTCTGACTTCCGGTGACTCCCTCCTTGTCTCGGCACCAGTCTCGCCGCCCTTCTCCTCACTTCACTTCTCCGAGTTCTCCTTCCTTGAGTTCTCTCTCGGCACTAGTCTCAATCCCTCACTTCGCTCTTCTCGTCTTCACACTCGGCCCCCTCATCGTCACTTTTTGTAACACCCCAAATCCGTACGACTCGAGGTACTACTAGGCTAGGATCTCACAATGGATCCTGACCCTATCCTAACAACAATTTTTACTGATCTTACAACAAGGCACAAATAGATTAAAACAAAACATGAAACTGATATATAAATATCAAAAGGTTATACAAAATATTGTTGAGTACAAAGTCAAAACAGAAATCCGTACAACATAACTAATCCAAATCCCACGATATCGCCCCAGTGTATGGAACCCTCAACAGATCACCCCTTTGGATCACTCTGCAGCTTTCCTTACCTGCAAAGGATCTACAACACGGTATAAAACCGTTAGCTAACCATACACATATATAAGAAGATGCTAGAGCACAAACACACATCAGAAATCTTAACACATCATCATGCGTTCACACATTTACCCGGTTATTATCTTTATAACGTTACTCATTCAAATAATATATATGTATATGAATATATGTGACACGAGGAATGTATATAACCCTCGCATATGCATGCAATAGCTAGCTGGAGTGGTATCAACGCACTTTCCCGTATACCATATGGAGTGGTAGGTGCCCTTCCCGTATACCAGGTCTAACTAGGTTATAGAGAACTTCCCAGACTCCACTACGGGATGAAAGGTAAGTTGTCACAGCCACTACAATAGGCGGTCAATATAACATAGTTCGGTAATGAACCATATCGCATGCTACAAAGCATAAACAAACACCACTCAAGCATACATCCAATATAAGGATAGTAGCTAAGTAAGTCCTATGGACTTACCTCAACCTCAGAAGTAGTATCACTACGATCAGCTCTCACTCAGGTCCACTCCAAACTGGAGGACAACACGGCCTATACAAGGCATACATATATATATCAAACTCCTATCACACAAAGGGGTCACACCTAGACCCAAGGGATCCATAGGGATCATATCCAACTCGTAAACCTCAAAGCCCTAACCGGCATATCTATATCATACTCATCATTATCTGATACCTAGCATGATACTAAGTCCCTCATAACTAAGAAAGGAAAGGAGCTACCCAACTATAGGTAGTCCCGGGACAAGACGCACCTGCGTGATCAAGGGACGCAGGGGCGGAATAGACAACCCGCATGCGCGTCAGGGAGCAGCCGCAGGCGCGGTGACAAGGGACGTAGGTAACGCGGGCAAGGCGCGGGCGCGATGACACAGCGTCCGCAGGGGCGGCGTCTTCCGGGCGCGGGGGCGGCGACGGTGCAGAACGTGATCTCGCGACTCTTCTTCGGCTCTTCACGTGATCAAATCACGTCTTCTTCATTCCAGATTCACACCCATACATATACATACACAAACCAACATCACCCTATGATCAATACAACTAATCCTAAGTTAAGGAAGGAAGAATCAAAGAAAAGAGAAGAAGAACAAGGAGCAAGAAGCTTACCACAATTGTGGTTAGCTAAGGAACTGATCACCAACAACCTTACTGGCTTCCAAGCACAGCAACACACATCACTAGCATCATCATCATCAAAGCGACATCAATTCTCTTCCAAAATCAAGGAGAAACAACACAAGATCAAGATGGAGGAAGGAGAAGCAAGGAGGACGTGCAAGGGCTGGAGTGGGAATAAGAAGTGAAGGGAAACCCTTGCTCAACAAGGTAAGAAGTAAGGGAAAAGGGTAAAGCAGGGGTCAAAGGGTCAACAATACCGGCTGCAGCCGCAAGAAACCGCGGGGACGGGTCCCTAGGCCGCGGGAGCGGAAACCCACTGGGGCGGCAGACATGCCCGCGGGGCGGCTAAGGTAAGCTAGGTCCAAAAAGACTAAGGCTCTTACACTTTCCTCGACACCTATGGATCTCCTCGTCTCGGCGTCTGTGGATATCCTCGTATCGGCGTGACTCTCCTCGACCTGTGTGGATCTCCTCGTATCGGCGTCACTCTTCTCGTCTCGTCGGCATCACTCTCCTTTGTAAACACTAGTTTGAATGTAAAATTTGATTTTTGAAAAGGTTAAATGCAGTTCTTGCTACAAATTGAATGCAAATTTTGATTATTGTACATGTTGAATGTAGATAGGCTTGAATGTAGTTTGAATGTAGATAGGCAAAAGAAAATTTGTTTTCAGATTGGCAAAAGTTTGAATCCGGGTACCCGGCGGGCTGCCCAGCCCGGCTTGGCAGACGAGTACGGACAAGCCACAAAGCCCGGGAGCCGGGCTTAGCCCGGATCCGGCCCGGACATCCGGACAAAATTTTAGAAGAAGCCCGGTCCGAATCCGGCCCGAACCCGGATAGTATCAGCTCTACTTGGGAGCATAAAGCTTTGCATGGTAAACATTGGTTTAGTTGCGATGTTATGTTTTATCAGTGTGTTTCTACCTTCTTGTGAAGAAAGTTTGCTTTCCATTTTATAAGTTGTTGTTTAGCTTTAAGGTTAGTTTCACCAAAATTTTATTTTGTCACTCTTCCATTTATGATTGGGTATCAAAGATATCTATCAAGGGATGTGGTATAACACATATTTAGAGCATTTTTTTAATTGGTTGATATTACTATCGCTGGTACTTTTTGTTGTTTGGAAAGCCAATTTTTGAAAATTAATTTTTTTCTCGTGACAGTACATTTCCAATATCTGTTTTACCCTTAGACAAGAGGCTACATTTGCTTTAGCAAAAATGATCATATCGTCACCAAATGATAAGAATGGGATAGGTGTTGCTTGTCTACAAACAAAAAAGTGAAGTTTGTGAGATTTGAAAGACCTAAGAAGATGAAAAGAGAACCGAAGCCTAGAGAATGTGTGAAAGCCCACATTTCGTAAGATGTTCTCCCCTCACACACCTATCATCTTAATTGGAGGCAAGATTGCTTGATGGATGAGACCATACATACTTAATGAATTTTTATGATGATTTGATATGATTTTCACATTGAGATGAGATGTGAAGTGTCGAGCTATAAATCTAAATCAAACGTTACATGAGAAACAACCCGTGAATTTGATATATTCAACCATATTTTTTATTGTTTATTTTTATATTTGTTTGAGTCCTTCTAATATAATTAACAAGGAAAAATGTTATCTTTAAGCCCAACCTTACAATGAAGATGGAAGAAGGAAGGAAAACCCAAATTTAATCAAGTCTTTGATTAAATTTCATGGGCTCCCCATGCCCTTGCCACACAGGCTACGGCAAAGAAAATCACAGTTGTGGTTTGTTAACACACAAACTGCGGCGAGACCGCGATACACCAACATAAAGGCGATACTCCTAAATAGGACAATGATGGAATATTCACTTATGAGTCTTGATCCGGTCCAGACACACAACTTCTCTTCACATTGTGAGTACCTTGACCGTTTTCTCGATTTCTTTTCTACATCGAGGACAATGTAGGAATTGAGTATGAGATATATTAATCTTGGTGAATAATTTTCTTTTGCATATTAGGTTGCATTCGTAGCAACCACATTTATTTATTTGCATTTTTCCATCTCACGTTGCATTACCCTAGTTATATAATATTGACTCATATGTCTACTAAAGAAGTTATGTATGTTGTAGTGATTGAGGGTCTGTTTGGCTCGTCAGAGCTGAAGCTGAAGTTGAAGATGAAGCTGATGTTTTTTTTAAGCTTGTTGAGTGTTTGGGAATTTCGAGCTTATCGTAGCTGATGAAAATGTAAAATGACAAAAACGCCCTTCATTATAATTTAATGTTTTTTGATCACTTTATATAATAGTTGTTTGTTATATAGTAAAAAGATTAAACTACTAATATATTAATTGTTGTAAAACATTTTGTTATAGTTATTTTTTTATAAAATTATTACTCCAAAGTTAGAGATTATTAAAAATTGTATTTAATTATTTAATTGTTATTAATTACAAACAAAATATACTCAACATTTGTGTAAGAACCAAAATTTTTATTCCAATAACCGGTTGAATGACTGGGTTTTAAATCGAATAAAACCGAGTTAGGATGGGTTTTTGGTGCATTGATTCATGGGTTGCTTCTCTACCTTTCTTCTCTTTGGCCCAACAACCATCTCGGCCCATTTGCATTCCTTTCTTATTTTCAGCCCAGTGGCTTCTACCTTTCTTTCTCTGGCCTAGGAGCACAAAATGCTGGCCTCTTGCTTGCTTTCCCTTGGCCCACAGGACTTAACTAGCCTGCTTATCTCCTTCTTCCTCACGTTAGACGGTCAAGTGATGAGTACCCCGCCTTCTTCGGCTAAGCAATTGGGATCGTGATTCTCTACCGTTTCCGATAGCGTCACCACGAGCACTGAAGAATAGGCAAGTCGCAGACGGGTACAACCTCCGAGCCTCTATCCCAACACTCAACTTGCAATTACCCTCTCCCGAACGCAGACCTTCTTTACACCGACAATGTTCTCGCTAGATCCAAGGTTGCCGGCGTACTGTAGCGTCGTGCAGTGGGAACCACACGTTGAATCACCGGCGGTCAGAGTTGTCCTTCCTTGTTGCAGCTTCCCTAGAAGACGTAATCACCGGCCTTCCTCGGCTTCCCTTCTCTCTTCTCTGTTAATAAGTTTGAGACGTCGTCGATCGTCTATTACACTACTAGCTTCAGTATTCAACATTCATAACAAGCGAGTTGGCCTCATTGGCTGAGCAGGAGCACTGACATTTTGAGTAAAAGACGCCATACGAGGGAAGTGTTGGGTAGTACCAACAGTTTGGTTAATGTTGCTCATGGACCTGGACCCTCCTGGTGGAACTTGCATTCTTGGTCTGAGTTGTTGAGGCATGTAAGCCATTTGAGGTGGCGTGTTATCAACCGGCTGCATCTGTGGAGCTTGAAGACCAGGAGTCGTTCTAAAACCATTACTTAAGGCTTGAACAGGAGCACTGAGGCCTCGCATCTGTAGAGAAAATCAATATTACAAATAAGAAAACAATTTTTATTTCAAGATTAGTAAGTTAAAAACTTGACAACCAACCAGAAAGCATTTACTCAGATTCTTAATTAGGGATAAAGACTGAACAAACATGCAGATTAACTTTGTTGCAACTGAGGTACTCATTGTGTAAGGGTATTGATGTCCATTTGTTGCTTCAGCTAGCTATCTTTCATACCGTTGCCCTGAGCAGCTTATGGATTTGGCAAAATTTCATCTACCTTCATTTACCATCATCTCTCTTTAGCTAGCTTCATCTACCACTGGCGAACGCCAATCAACGGAAAACAGTGCCATTTCTCATCTACTTTAAGCTTCATCAGCTTCAATAAGCTTCCATAAACTTGCTCTCAAACGGACACTGAGGCTAAAAGGAGATTGTATGATTGTAAAACTTATTGGAACTATTGAGAAATGAGCAAAATAGACACTGTACAATGGCAGTCAAAGTGTCATTCACTTGACTAAGAAACAAGCTTTTCATTTAAGGACAAAGCAAATAGTATTAAAGTATCATTACATACAACATTTCTTGAAAATAAAATTTACACAACTAAAGAAAATTGCAAGAAGTGAAAATCCAACAAATATACCGACTAAGGTGGTGATATTTGAAAAGTTGAATCTTTGAATAGCTTCATTGGGACTTGGCAAAATCATGACTTGGTAGTGCCCTGAACATAATTACATGTTTGCAGCAAACTTGTTAACCAATTCTCGTATTTATTTTTCCCTTGATTGCATTATAATCATAAATTTTTTTTTTCCAGATAGATTGAATATCCATATAATAAACTACTTATTTTCTAAATAGATTGATTCCTTGTAGACGAAGACACCGATACATTATCAATAAACCAAACAATTGTTTTCACTTAAGTATGTTTTTAGCATAACGGTGTGTTAAAATATGTACATAACTCTATTTTGTTTTATTCTTTATTTCGGAAAGGAAATTTACACTTACCATATCATTAAATCTAGAAAATGACAATTTACCTCTTACAATATTCACAATCAAAACAAGAAATCCTAGAAATATTCCTAAAATCGATTCATCTCCAACTTGTACATTAATTTCCACTTACTCTTTAGTATCTCCCTAACCGCTTCTCCGATGGCCCCTTTTTCCTCCTCTTCACCATCAAATCCGCCCTTCAACAACACCTCACATTCTCTCTCCCCCGCCATGAAGCTCGGCTGAACCGCGATTACCGTCGCTCCCTTCATCTTATATCCGGATTTCGGAAGCACCAGCTCCGGCGCATACCACAGCTTTACAGCCACGCTTGGCACCATCGTTCTTTTCCATATCGGAGCATCTGCCTCCGATATTGACTCTCTAATCTCCTTGATCTGCTTTTCGTTCATCGACAACTTGCCTTGATGACACGCGTCCATGATCTCCGCACTACGTAGATCTTTACACTCCATCAATGTCTGCTTCACCACACCGTGCCTAGCGCAGGCCGCGATCAGGCACGACACGATCCACACCACACGCGATTTCAGTTCCAAATCCGTCAACAATTGATCGTTCTGACTTTGATTCTTCTCCGGATTTGGATTTACTGCCAGATCCGGAACCGCAGTCTCTAATTGTTTCTCGAACGCAGTGGCTCCAATAATAGCGCACCGTTCAAGCTCCTTGCCGAACTCAGCAGTCCATTTGAGAAGGCCGTCGGTGTTAGGGAACCCTACGATTCCTCCATTATCGGGGAGCTGGACCCGCAGATCGCGAATTTGGACAAAATTCCTGACAGAATTAGAGATCCATCGACTGAGCTCACTAGGACCAATGATATTCTGCTTGGAATCGGATTTGTGCGCAGAACTGGCCGGAAATAGTAGCTTCCGGAAGAAGGACTTGAGAAAGGTTCTAGAATAGAATTTCTTGGAGGTGGCGGGGTAGATGGAAGAGAGACTCGGCTTGGCTAGCACGGTAACGGAATCAACTTGAGGGACAATAGAGGCGAATCGCTTGGAGAGTAGAAGGCACCGACAGAGGGATTTGGCATCTTGGAGACGATTGAGGATGATGCCAACAATTGGATCAGGTAAGAGATCGAAGTAATCATCTCCTTCGATTACATCTTCTTCCTTGATGAGTTTCATATGGTGTGGGAAGATCGGCGGTGGAATCATAGTGGATTGAAAAGTGTTGGCGGTTGAGTTTCGTAAGGCTTTGGAATTGGGATTGTAGAGATTGTGGACGGTGCCTCCTTTATATAGAGCCAATCGAAGAAGAGATAGAACGAGAGTAGTGGTAAGTGTTAAGTAGTTTATTTTACGCGGTTTGACACGTTTACAAGGTGTGGGGGTGTTTTCAGGTAATCTAGCCGGTAGTAAATAGTAATGGAATAAATATCATTTCAAATAATAATATCTTATTATTGAACGTTGATTCTTTTTGTTAAGTTTACTAGTATTTATTATACTTGGGGCTGTCAGCCGTTTAAGTTTACAAACAGCCCAAACCTAAACCGTGGATATTTTAACCGGCGGTGTAGGTTTTGCTAAACCGAAAAAGAGACGGTTTAGTACCGATTTGTTAAAAAAATAATAATAATAACCGCTATACAACAACTAATAGTCGTTGCATCAGTGGGCTCAACCAATGGCTATTTTAACCGTTGACGGGCAGCAACGAGCCGTTTGAAACGGATCTTTGCAGACCAACCCGTCGGTTTGGTCCTTTTTTTCTAAAAAAAAAAAAAAAAAACTAAACTGCTAGTTTAGGTTTTTTTTCCCCTAAACCTAAATATAAACTTAAACCATCAAACCTAAACCGCCGGTTTACACAAATCGGCGGTTTGAGCCGGTTTGAAAACCACCGGCTTGACGGTTTATAGGTTAAACCAGCCCAACACTAGTATTTATCACGTTCACCGAAAATTAAACATTTAGGCTATAGATATGTCTTAGATGACGTATATTTTTGTCTGTATTTATTGCACTATGTATCGATATGCCGGTGGTCAAGACTGTTCAAATTCTGGTCCAGATCGGATCAAACCTAGATTGAAACTTTATTATTTGACTGAATTTTGAACCGAATTTTCAAGGTCATATCGGTGCGAACTTGTTTTTCAATTTTTAAAAGCATCTAATTTTGGGTCCAAAACGTCAAAAAAAAAAACTAATGAAAACATTGGCCCAATACTTTTGAGCCGGACAAGAATATTCGGTCTAGGTCAAATAACAAAATTTCGGTCACGGACTGAACCAGTTTGTCAATTTTTAAAAGTTCAATTTTGGGCAAAAAAAAGGCCAATCATTTCTTTTTGTGCCCAACAAATCAAGACCGGTTTGTACCTGACCTGAATATTCGGCCCAAATCCATTCGAGTAATAAATTTCTGGTCCCGGTCCGATCTAGTCCGGATGAATGGTCCTACCCAGACTCAGGCCTTAGTATTGGCCGGTATGAACTTCGGGCAAAATAAGTGGGGCACTAGATTAACCCTAGATACACCTTGGATCTCAATGAATAAGCTAGTTCAATAAAACCTAATTATCAAGTACGCCTCTTTTTCCTCTTCGTCAATTTCTCAATAATTTTCTTGAATCAAGACTCCCTCTTCCGATTCTTAGTATTTTGGATGCACATATTCTTCTTAATCAAGATTTTTTTAGAAAATTCCCTTTTATTCTCGTTGTCCCTTTTGGATTGTTACAATGCTCGGTCGATTGTGAGATTTGCCATCAACCTCACATCTATGTGGTTTTATAGTCGAACGTATTGGAACTATTCACTAGAGTAATATTTGCAATACCCAGTATGAATCTGCAAGTTGCTTGAGCATGTTTCTCTAACCCTACATAAACAAATACAAAACAAGTCAACTAGCCAAGACTTTGGATCGAATATATTTAGTTTTGGTTTATTCAAGAAAAAAGGTTGCATTTTGAGCTGAAAATTTGTCTACATTTCTTATTTTAATATGTCGGTTTTGGTTTATATCATCCGTTATTTCATGTTTTTTTTATCTAGATTTTTATTTCAAGTATAATATCGATTCAAATCGCTAAGTACACCCAAAAATATCATTCCAGATGATTTCACGGGCCTCGACTTGAATGGGGCCTCCATTTTCTTCTGTAACGTTATATATATTATAATTTTGTTTGCAAAAATTTCAAAAATTGTTCTACAGCTCAATGGTTGGCAAGGGCCTCACTTATCCTTTTCGGTCCAATTGGTCCTGTGTTCGATTCCATTTTGCTCATGATTTTAATTTTTTCCCCCCCTTATTCAAACTAGAATTATGCATGTCTTAACAGTTAGCACTTAGCACTCTCGCCTATTTGTTTAAAATGAAGCCCCGAAGCAAATATACCCTAATTCATTTTTTTTGGTTAAAATACCCTAATTCATTTGTGTTTACCAATTATTACAATAATTTTATTATATTTATGATCTTAGTGTAATATCTCTTAAAAAAATACACATAAGTACATCCAAAAATTTTGTTTTTCAATTATAAATGAGGTTAAATTTATAATAAGTATATATATAAAATTAAAAATATAATTTTTTAAAAAATATTTTTTTAACATATTCTAATTATTTAACAGAAACCTTATTCTTTAAAGCTTTAATAAAAATACATTTAATTTAGTATTTTAATGTACAATAATTTTATATATTATACTAAATTAAAGATTTTAACTCAATTTACAATTAAAATTTTAATTTAATTTTATATTTTACACAGGCCTCCAAAATTCATTGGCCAGCCCTAGGGATGTCAATGAGTCGGAGATTCCCCGAAATTCGCGGGTATTACCCGTCATGGGGATGGGGATGGGGAATTTAAACGGGGATGGGGACGGGGTAAAAATTGATTCCCCGCTTGGGTATGGGGACTGGGACGAAGATAGGGGTATTCGTCCCGCTCCCCGATCCGAATCTGAATCCGACGGGGAAACCGACGGGGAAACCTGACGGGAATTCCGCGAGGAATACATAAATAAACAAATTGTATGTATATTATACTTTCATTGTAGTTTTAAGTTTAATCGAAATTTATTTTAGAAATTGTGTTTAAATTCAAAAATACCGATGATTACTAAAATTTCAAACTATATACACTTTTGAATTGTAAGGATTAAGAGTATCATACTATGATTACTATCATACTCATTCCTACTTACACACAATGTATTTTTTAAAATGTAATTTAAGTTTAAATATTTTTTTTGATAATTATATGTGTGTAAATCATGCTAATGCTAACATATATTAATTTGGTTTTCAATCATACGAGGATAACAACACATTCGTGAAAATTTTGAATACATCGTAATTCTTAAACGTCAAATCGCGATGATCAAATGCATCGCACACTACATGTTGTGTGTTTATCTTATGTGTCATAGTTTGTCAAATACATATTTTGACGGTGCAACCTAAATCCTAAAATGAAAATGTTAGAATAATATAAAACTTTATCTTGAGGTCGTAATCAAAATGTTATTAAGATATAATTATTTTAGTTTATACTAGTTTGTATTTCGAACCTCGATCCTACATTCCTACTTGAACGAACAAAACCTAATATATACGCACAATATATGAACCTATACTTTAACATATTGGATAAGGTGATGTGTTGAACATCCAACTAAATCACATCAACATTTCAAATTAAAATGTATAATAATATTATATGAATTGAAATTTATCTTGTAACCATGAACTAAATGTTTGTATACTATATACACTTTTGTACGTTAAGACTCAAGAGTATCATACTCGATCCTACTTGATAACATTTCAATTAAAATGTGTATTACATAAATTTTGTCGGTCTTGCAAAGACAATGTATTCTCATTTGTTTGACTTGTAATAAGAACCTCAAAACAGTTACAAAAATTTTATTATCCAAATTAATATTTTTGTCAAACTCTTGAAAGTTAAACGGGGATGGGTACGAGTAATTATACGGGAAAACCCAACAAGTTTTTAAATGGGAAAATTAAACGGGAAAACCCAACAAGTTTTTAAATGGGGAAATTAAACGGGGAGGGGTATTCCCCGATGGGGACGAATATCCGACGGTGACGGGAGCGGGGACAATTTTTAATATCCGAACGGGTATGGGGATTGAGATAAAGGGCGTTATACTAAACGGGGATGGGGATGAATAGGGTACTCCCCGACCCAAACCCGACTCATTGACATCCCTAGCCGGCCCTGTCCCTGGTCCTACCCATGTGCCATGACCATCTACTTTGGGAAGGTGGATTTTTCGTTTGAGTGGTAACCGGTAATAGGATTCCACTTTGGAGCTTAGGAAGTTTGTTGACATGAAATTTCATTGTTTATGTTGCATGCCGACGTTATCAACCTCATGCCTTAGGAACATTCAATGTTGACCTATGGATCACGTTACTTATTTCCTTTAAATGTCGCTTCTTTATAACTATTGTTATAATAAATTTTCCCCAAATGTTTTAAATTGCTCATTTTAGGATTTTATGACCCTTTTAAAACTAATATGATTACAACTTACGTTACGTGTAAGAAATCGTTTGTTCTAAAGTATGAAACTTACAACTTTAACCTTGTTTTGATTAATGAAAAGAAATCATAGCCTTTTTCTTTTTATAGAAAGAAAAAGTTTCTCACATTCATCATTCATGCAAAGTATTATATAAGAAAAAAAATGCCATGTAATATGCTCATACACTCATCATATATAGTAGCGAGATGGTACAGAGGAATTAGAACAAATGATTTATTTTCATCTTTATAGTTCAGCCATTTATTACTATTTTAAAAAAATAAAAAAGCAAGCCCATTTAATAATTTCATTCTAGTTAATAAACCTCAAGTCTATCCTCCACGTGTCAATAACCCATCTCCCTTCTTTCTTTTTTTCCGGGTTAGAACATGATCCGGTTCCCTCCGTATATCTAAACGCGTTTTTCATATAAAGTTGTATATAAAAGGTTCATTATACCCTCCGGAGGGCCATACAATATACATAGTCTCAAAGAAAAGTCAAAAGTACTACTCATTATATAATCTACAATTTTATTCACCTCGCTGTAGATATATCAGAACTAGACATCCTAGTCCCTTCTTAAAAAATCTCGAAACTTTCGTATCAGATTATAAATGGGGGTGACTGCGTTAAAGCAATGGGTTCTTGGATCTCTTTGGGTTTATGTTTAAGGATCATGTTTCTATCAAGATATTAAGTTGGTTTTTAAAGTAAGTCTATAATTCTTGATAATAAAATTACTCAATTTGTTTAGTGAACTTTTTTACATTTCAACCACCACCAACTTTATCTCATATCTTTTGCTAAGTGTGTATTATGGCCAAACCTACGTAATATTCAATATTTAATTGGAAAATAAGAGGGTCCTTAATCCTTATCCATTTCTCAAGCTTAGCATTATGTCATTTGGAATATCTTTTCTACCAATACGGAAGAGAGACTTAATTGAGGTTCTACTTTTATAGCATCATGGTGGTCATGTTTTGTTCTTCAGAGTATATGCTTTGTTCCAACACAATTATGCCATGTTTTTGTGTCACTTTTATCAACCTTTTCTATGGGGTCATTGCGTTCGAGGTCTTTTGAAGACAAAAGTTGAGTGACACACAAATGAACTAAACAAAACAAAAAAGGATGTATGTCTTAAAACATACCATTGCGTTTCCTAAAAGGCATTATCCTCTATTAATTTACATTTATTTATAAAACGTAAGTTGGTATAACCATCATTCTTTGGTGACCATATTTTAAGGGTGGATGAAATTGAGTTGCACGTTCTTAAATACCTTGCTATTGTAACGGTTTGCTAGCTCCATCAATACTTTAGAACAAACGATTTCTTACATCAATATTTAACTTCACCCACCCCATCCCAGGAGGTTTCTAGTGAACTTGTATCTCCTGCCATCTCCCAGTAGTCGACCGTAACGGTTTCGAAATGAGTCCACCTCGATGCATTCTCTATACCGTAGCCAAATGAACCCAACTTTATCATTTATCCCACCATCTTGCGTAAATATCCTGGCATTTCTCCACCTCCAGCTCCACCATAAAGTTAGCATGAATAAAATGTTCTAGTACACTACCGGTTCCCCACTCCTCTCAATGCTCATATTCAAGAAAAGCCATTCCTCCCATTCAAGAGCCATGAACATAGTTAGGAACCTATTAGGAACCAAATTCCTCCATACATTCCTCATAACCGTACAATCACGGAAAATATGAAGAAGGGACTCACCAATACCTGGGCATAATCCGCAATCCTCCACATTAGTCATGTGTCTACGTGCTCTCTCAACATTGGTGAGCAGTCTACCCTAACAAACCTTCCACATGAAAAGCCGAACACGCTCCGACACACGTCCCTTCCAAACACGGTTCAACAGTCCCAATCGAACACCAGGTGCAGGCTTGTCCCGTAGAATATAGATAAGGGTAGATGAAACCGAGAAAGTACCATTGTTAGACAGGCCCCAACAAACTACGTCACATCTGGAGTCGGCACCAATTGTTGGATGAGCCATCAATCTTAAGAAAGTGGAATTGTTGATCCTAGTTAACAGATAGTCCCACTTCCAACTAGTGTGTGTAGCATACACATCCTCCCCACGCAACACTCTGTCTGCCGGCAAAAGAGGAACAGTAGCAATAAGACCTAGAACATCATTACCCAACCATTTATCCTGCCAGAAATACACCGATCTTCCATCCCCAACATTCCATGCAATATTTAGAGCAATCACCTCGTTATAACCCCTCACAATACTTCTCCAGATTAACGAGTTTCCTTGTCTGCAAGCAATATTTCTTGGTCAATCCCGGCCAACTAATCGGTATTTGTGTCTACACACAGCCACCCACACAGACTCTCCTTCTGTAAATAAGCGCCATCCAAGTTTGCTTACAATCGCAAGGTTATTCTCTCTCAACTTTCGAAGTCCAAGACCACCTTTATCCTTGGGTAGACAAAGGTGATCCAACTAATCAGGTGAATCTTCCTACTACCCTATGTCACTACCCCAAAATTTAAAATATATAGCTTGATTAGTGTATATTCTCACATAAAGGATAGGCCATTTTTTTGTATGCGGCTATAACTATCTTTACTTTATTTTATGATCTCTTTTAATTTTCTTGTATATAACATGCTTCATGAACATGAAGCTTATGCACTCGAGGTACTAAAGGTGCAATTTTTTGTGTTTTGGTTTCTTGCTTAGTCATTTTTCATGCTATATATATATATATATATATATATATATATATATATATATTAATTAATCAGATTGCTACCTTGTAGATGGATAGGATTTTCATTGCTATCAAGGCCGATGGAGTTCAAAGAGGACTGATAATACTTGACCTCTGTTTGTAGCATAAGTGTACCCGTCATTTAAATCATCAGACGTCTAAAATGTAGATCTCATAAATCATATCACGTTTTGAGCGCAAAAGATACAAGCTTGTGATCGGACATTAAGGTTGTATTTCCAATTAAGGATTTCGCACAATATCACGATGTTAGTCAAAAACCTTCTTTAATAGTCTATGTGATTTCCCTCAACTCCGACCTAGTTATACCCATGGTATGACTGAACCAAAGTTATATTTAATCGTTATTAATAATATTTTACCGTGATGATAAATTTTTTGATCATACAATGGAATGGTTTGAGAGGGTGAGTGAGCAACATCAACAAAAATCCAACCCAAGCCTAGAACCATCATAGGAGATCTTGTTGTTGGGAGGTAATTGCTTTCAACTCAATCTCTACCTTTCTGATTGCTTTGTCCCATGATCTTGGAAATATCTTGTTAGTTGCAACTGTAAGATCCGCACACTCCATGTTGGAAGAGACGGAGCTGAACGTAGTATGTTAGTTGAAATTGACAGGGTAAGGTTGTATGTAGAGGTGATGAGGTGTATAACAGAAGAACACGTGGACACATTTAGAGAATTAGGAGGTATTAGATGATTTGATAAGTGCATGAAGATGGGCCAATATCTGCATCTAAACCCCTTGCTCGGGAATATGATAAGAGCACGGAGTTCTATAGAAACATGATGGCCTACGAGTCGCCCAACAAGTATGACAGGTTTCGTTATAGTATATCGAGTGTCGAGTTACATGGATCGCGTTTGAATTGATGATTGCTAACAATTAACTATTCAAAGTAAAAGGCGAAAAAAAAGACTAAGGGAAGAATTTGTGTCGGGGAGTTTGTTTGGTAAATATTGAGAAGGAAAAAGAAATTAAAAATTGTGTTGTAAATATGCGAGGGAAGCGATATAAGGACACAAGAATTGTTACTATGATGAATTAAAATAAAATTAGTGTATGAATATTATGAACATCGATCAAGGAATATTACTGTATGTAACTATCTAATATCACCCTTGTTACAAACAACTAAATAATGTGTTAACTATCTCGAAGGTGCTTTCGCAATCACAACAAGTATGTAAACCCTTTAAGCATTTTAGAAATCAATAAAAGACCAAGACAAGTCTTGATTTTGGTGTAATCTAGAAAAGGTACAAAGACCGGAACATTCTACTATAATTATGAATCCACGAAGTATATAGAGTAGGTATCATCCTTTAAATCAAGTTCTTGTAAATCTTTCTAATAAAACCAACACGCTTTTGACGGAATACGGTTTTTATTTAAAACCTTTTATAAATGTCACTTCTTTCGAAGGTAAATAGAACGTACAATTTCAACACAAAAAGAAGAAGGAAATTCAGCAATTCATATCTACATTAATTATAATTCAAGTCATTACAAGGATTAACCAATTCCTTATATCATGAGGAAAATTAGCTATACATAATTGAAGCAAAAAATATGTATTAAATGAAAAGACTACATAAATAAACTCACAAATTGTTTTCACTCACGCTCACAGATCCAAAAAAAAATCAATAGAGCTTTGATACCATGTAAATAATTTTAGGAGGAAAGAAAATAAAAATAAAGTAGCTTAAACACTTTGTCTTTATTGTGTATTGTGTATGACAGACTTGATACTATTATTCTTTTTACAACCCTTATATATAGTATTTTTACAATGCATAACACCATAAACAATTTAATTGTCTGTAAACCTCACAAAAAAAATTCTAACCTTAAAACTATGAATTAATACAAGAAAAAACTCTTCAAAATAAATTACATAACGGATGAATTTAAACTTAAACGTTAAATTTCAATTTAACAAATAGTCAGAGGACATCTGAAAACATTGTTGCCTCCGTACACCAATCAAAATACATCATGGAATGTCAACTCTTTTCATTTTGGACCATACCCTCAAGCTGGACATTGAATGGGAATCACTCATGCAAATTTTCCCCAAGTTAACGTTATAGATAAAATTACCAACAGACACTCTAGTTTTCTTGTTGTTTTAAGTAGAAGCTAAATCAACTTATGAACATTAACACTTCCTTTTATATATGCTAAGCAAAACAACTCATGAGTATATGTATACTTACTTGTTTCAGTCAGTCATGAGTTCCTAATGATCAAGGTGTGAGTTGTACTTCTTTTATAGTAATACACCAACAATTTCTTATTTGTTAAGCACTTGAAGAATGATATAATAAATCTTTTTAGGTATTTACAAGCAGGTACTACTAATTTGAAAGTCTTTGGCATATGGACCTGAAAAAGAGATCAAAGAGGAAATAAAATCATTACAAGACTAGGATTGTGTAGAAATAGACAGACAGCTGAATTCAAATGAAACTATCACAAGATCTATTTGATAACAATCATCAAACATTCAACATTACAGACTTTACAGACAGTTGTGAAGTATAAAATAAGGAGATGAGAGACAGAAAAGAAAAAAGAGAACACAATAATAATCCATTGATTCTAAGAAGAAAATGTTTACTTTCACAAGATCTATTTGATAGCAAATTGTATAATGAAACTATCACACGGAACAACTGGTCCATAGCAGTACAACATCATCTTCCTCATCTGTAACTTTGTCTGCGTTGATCATTATCAATGATCCACTCGCCATTAAGATCAACAGGAAAGGTGGAGAGAGAGTCTTGTGGTGATTTCCGCAAATAAGTAATGTTTGGGAACATTTGCCTCAAATTATCCCAATTCATGTCGAGTTTGAGTGCGCGCTTCAAGTGCACAGTCTTGACATTCCATGTATTATGAATTGGGTCTCCGGGAATAGTTTTCAGATGTCCTCCGATGATGTACAATTTCTCAAGGTTTTGCAGCTCATTTGGATGTAGCCATTCTGGAGCAGTTTCCGAAGGAAAACAACACAACACCAGTTTCTTTAGCTTCTCCAAATAACCACCGCTTCTTAATGGCTCCTCATTTTGGGGTGTTTGTTGCTCCCAACATTTCAGATGTTTCCATCTAGACTGCCTAGATGCTTTTTGCCTGATAACATCTTGAGTTTTTTGGTTAATACAGTGACTCGGTAAGCATGTAATATTTAGGTTGTAAAGATTTTTCATTCCATTGAATACTTGAAGATCTTCACTGCTCGGGAATTTGACTAGGTTCACGACAAGGTTTAACTTTCTCAGCTTCTCGACCTTCACCAAGTCTGCAAGGGTGCATGCCTTTTTACTTTGCTGACCATCAGCATCATAAGTGATCAAGAACCCTTTCAGTACCTCAAGGTTTGAGAGCAAACTGATTCCTTTTGGCAACACAGAAAGAAGAGGACAATTTGTCAAATCTAAATGACATAGTTTTTGGAGGGATCCAATGTCATAAGGGATTTCCTCCATTTGACTACATTCTCTAAGATTGATCATTTTAAGATGGGTGAGCTGACAAATTGAATCCGGAAGCTTTGTGATACCTGCAACTCCCTCAAAGCTCAAAACCCTCAATTTCTTCATGTTTTTCAACTCCTCCAAAAAGTTCAAATCTACAACCTCAATATACTTGTTTTCACTTTCACAAGTCCCAAGATGAAGCACATACAGATTCCTCATCTTGGAGAACCATTTCGCTCTAAGATCTATGATGCGCTCATTAACGTTCAACAATGTGCCTACTTTTTTGAAGCATTCTACCTTTTCACGACTGTTTGCATAGTTGAGCCAAAGTTGGCAAGAAGACGGGGAGTTGTATCTGGAATTCAACAAAAAAGCCCTTTCGGAATCACTAGTGAGTTGTGGGGTAAGCTCCCAATTCTGGTTGTCCAAATCAATGAAGTGTTCATCCTTTGCCTTATTTCTCAGAAAACCGTGTACATTTTTGTCCATGAAGCAAGTTCTTGAATGATCAAATCTCTTGATAAATTTCATCTCTTCTAGGATCAACATAATACGTCGTCCAATTTCTTCAATAGTGTCTGTAGCTGATATGTACAACAAATGATTAGTGTTGGTGGAAGAAGTAGCTCGTGATGAAGGATCGACAATCTGCTCATGTTGAGCGTCGTCAATGAATCCCTCACCATACCACAAGTGAATTAAGGTCCCCAGCTTGATCCCTACGCTGTATGATTGCATGGGGAAAATTGAAAGATACAACAAGCAACTTCTTTGGGCTTTTGTTAGGGAATCATAACAGTTAAGGATGTTTTGGTACATAATTATCTCATTTGAGTGTATGTTTCTGTAAGGGAGAGAAATATGTTTATCAGATACTTGCCCATCATCTTTCATCTTCTTTGAGTCAAAATATTTGCAAGGGAATAGAAGCTTCAACTTGGCAACCAAACGAAGGAGATCCTTGATACTATTGGAATCATCATCTTTCCGATCTACAACATCCATGAGACGATCTAGAAGCTTCCTGGCATTCCCCTTGTGGTCGGCGCTCTCAAGGAGATCGAGGTTTTCTAGTATATACTCTAAATCAGCAAGCATCGTTCTAGAGTACCACTTGGAGCCTTTTGGAGCAATGTTTGTATGAGGTGAGTTGGCTTCAATCTTACTCTGGATATCTAAGATGTGATCTTTCACCTGTTTGAATTTGTGTTTGAATCGGTGAAAAGATGAATTTGTGATACTGGTAAAAGTGGAAACCAAATGAAACTCATTGGGAATACTACCCTCACAACTTTCTACTATTTCCCCAATTTCTTCACTTCCAAGATCAGGAGAAACAACATCATCCTCTACAATCTCCACATTACTGAGGTTCTTATCTCTAGTATTAGATAGAACTTTTACTAGCAGGCCTCGTGGTAGAATGAGACGAGTTCTAAGGAATATAAGATTAGCAAATGAAGGTAGATATTTGAAGTTAGTTTTGGAGAGGTCCAATTTTTTAAGACATATCATTTGATCAAAAATCCCCTTCCTTAATTTTGTCAAACTAGTACACCCACGGAGATTCAACTCCGTTAATATTCGAAGCTCACATAGATCTTCAGGTAAAACACAAAGGCTTTCACATCCTGATATGTTAAGTATCTTAAGGGAGTCCAATTTTCTCACTGCAGAAAGTCGTACTAAGCAACTTCAATTCATAAGTAACAAGATTGAAAGGCTATTACTAAAAGGATGTGATTTGAAATCTATGGATTCAATGCTAGTTCTCGAAATATCAAGAGCTGTGAGGAATTTAAAATCTATCAATTGAAAAGTTCCTCCCAAATGTTGAGCTCCAGAGAGATCAAGAACCTGAATTCTAGTTTGACGTACAAGAGAATCATATACACTGCCCTTTGCATTTCTACAAAATACATGCTTGAGGGAGGGATTATAAGGTAGTGGATGATTTGAGCAATGCAAGATAGTATAGGAAATATCAAGAAATTCAAGGCTTTTCAAGGACTGGATGGATGGAAGGGAATGGAGATTAGAGCAGCCTCTAAGAATGAGCTTACAAAGTTTATTCATGTTACAAAAAACTCCATCCGGTAATGCTTCAATAAGAAGATGAGATAGATCGAGGGACTTGAGATTCGTGAGGTTGGAAAAGAAGTGATCTGCAGGGAAGTGTTGAATAGGAAGATGAGATAAATTTAGACTTTGAAGTTGGGTCATTTCAGTGATTTCTTCGGGAAGAGATTTCAAGAGCGGTCAAGGTCTTGAATTTTTCAAAAGGGAAATGACGACCTCGATACAGCAACAACTGATCACAACCTCGAAGATACAGAACAGATGGCCCCTTTACTTTGTCGAGGAGTATTTTATTCACATAGAATGGTTCTGGATACAGAAGTTTGACATACTTATGTCCCCTATCAGGAGGGAAGAAATGCTTCATGTGATGATTCTCACCGATTAAATTGAATTCAATGTCACCAATACGTGGTATTGTATAACAAAACGCTTGATAATACTCACTGAGGCTGGATCGCGGCGTCGGAGCTCTACCATTCCTCATGGAACTTGAATGCATGCTTTGCTTATTTATAAAATTTCTCTGCAATTTGGATTTCACAGACACCCAAGGTATACATATTAATGTTATTTTTGTATGTACACACAACACTAATGAGTATATAGAATTCAGAGAGAGTTTTTATGACTTACTTGGCCAGAGAGGGAGAAGAAGGCGCTGTAGGAGAGAGAGGTGTGGAAGAATTTGTGGTATAGATCATCATCATATATAGCCCAAGACATGTAAAAGGCTAACAATTCCAAATATTAACACAGCTGGTGTATATTGTTAATCTATATTTTTTTATAGAACAGGCGAAGTTCCACTCTAAATTTGAATGGGATACAATAATCACGCATGTATTAGTGGGTGGTTTGTTATATAATTTAATCTTCTTTTTACAAGTGCTAATCCTCTGGCAAATTTAAACAAACACTCAATAAGAAAGCTCTAAATGGACCCTTAATTGCTAATAATCTGTCATACTAACTATAATATAATAATCCCAGAAGTTAACTTCAGTAGGTGAGATGCCTGTCAATCAGGTATGGGATCTTATATGCACGGCAGGAAAAAATGACAAACACACAGCTTTAATATAGTGCGACTATGTCCACATGCGCGCGTAAATACACGCACTTGTTTGAAACATGCACATGTGTTTCAACTTCAAAACAGTCGGACTGCGTTGAACATTGCGTTTTGTAAACTTAACGTTGTGCCTTTAGCAGCCCGGTTTATATATAATATATACACATGTATGTTTGAATTGCTTTATAATGAATAAAGAAATTGTTTCAGTAAATGTGTATGAAACTGAGAGATCGAACAATAAAACCACAATAATCTATTTAAAGGTCTAAGAAGGAAAGAGTTCAGCTTGAGAATGCATATACCAGTAGTACCCCAGATGTATATATTTTTCTTTATCTTTTTTGGGAAAATTTGCTCCAGTCTTTCCCGGTTTTTGTCCAACTTGAGTGCACACTTGTTAAATATTCAAAGCTTGTGAAGCTGAATAACCATGTAATCTTTAGGTTATAAAGATTCTTCATTTGTCGAAACAATAATCCATTGATTCTAAGAAGAAAAGGTTTACTTTCACAAATTCTATTTGATAGAAAACTGAAATGAAAGTATTACAAGGAAACCTGCATCTCATTATTGACTCTTCTGTCTCCTCATTTTGGGGTGAGTTTCTTGGTCAATATAGTGATTCCTTCACAATGTTGCCAAAGGTAAACTCTTTTCTTATTAGAACTAATATAATGGATTATCGTGCTTCCCTCAAGTTTCATTATTTATGACCATATGTCTTTCTTCTCACAATGATGATGATGTTAATGAATGTAGGATCCAACTGCCAAGTGAGTTCAATCTATACCATTTTTTAACCAATTTTCTCTTTATGTATGAAGCCATGTGATTCCTATCGTCTACTGTGACACTTGGGTTCAAACTGTGAAATTTGTAAACATGATTAACTGTGAAGCTCGGGTGATTGTGAAAGTTCGTGGAACCAACTTCTTTATACAAAGAGATGAGGACTGCTACATAAGATTGGTGTTCCTATGGTTAATCAGTTAAATAATGATTGATTTGTCAAGATTAGGATTATCATTAATCTAAATTCAACACGTTTCCAAATTGTATTTGTTGACCAAAAATATGCATCAAGGATTCAAGGCCGGGTCAATCTGAAGTTGATTTCTACGCCTCTTCGTATCAATACCGCCTGTCCAGAAAAACGGACGGGTATGAAAACATGGAGAAGCACCTCCGGTCCAAAAAGCACAGTCCGTCAAACTTGACGGGCCGGATCCGGGTAACACTCTAAGTCCGGGCGGGCCGAAAAGCCTGGGCCGGCAGCCCAGATTAAAAAAAAGATTATCTTGTATATATTTCAAATATTAAGTATAATTATAGAATATTGAGCATAATTATCATAAATTTAATATATATTACCTATAATATCCTTATATATATTTTTAAATAAAATTTATTTAAAAATAGATTTTTTAATTATATTTTTTAAAAAAGGTACCCGGAGGCCCGTCCTGATGGGCGGGTACGGTGGGGATTGTAGGCCCTGTTCGGGTCCGGATAAACGGGCCGAAAATTTCACAAAGTCTGCCCCGAGCACGGATATTAAAAGGTCTTCCATGGGAGAAATGATATGCAGTTAGCTGTTTATAGTATTTTATAAACTATAGTTCATAAAATGCACTTTTCCTTAGGTAAAACAAACGCTTTATTAGTATTTCCATCGAAATACATAAGGTAAAACAAACGTCTTATTCAAGATTTCAAGTATTCTGGTCGAAATATACCTATTATGATCGATATATACATACCAGGAATGATTATAGAACCCTTCGGTTATAATCTCACATAGTCGGGAAGACGATTGACCCCAAAGTACGAGAAGTCGCCTGAAGTTGATTCAGAGCACCAGCTTGTCAATCCAAGTGACACAACTCATAAGAGTCCAAGTTTTGGGCGAACAAGAATCCACTCACTCTTGAATAGGACTCCACCTATTCACTATCCCCTTCGCACGAAGACACTCGATTCCACGAGCAAAGAAAGAGCGAAAAGTATATGTGTTTTTATTATTTAACGTAGTATATCTTTCCGTGTCAAGGCACGGATATCATTTTAAAATTTAACAAATAAATATTGATAAGATATCTTAAAAGATTGTGATAAGATTAAAAAATAAGATATTAAATTATTGTTAATTGTACAAATTTAACATAAATAATATAATATAGATATTTAAAAAGTAAGTTTGGTAAGTATATGTATATATATTTTGTATTATAGGATATATATTTAAATATGAGAGGATTCAACAATATATATTATTTGAAAAATCAAAATTACGTAAAAATGACATGTGGTGGTAAATAGATTAGGAAGTGACACATAACACATATTCTAATATTTATTAGATGAATACATTTTTATAATTTATAAAACAATTTTGATGTATCATAATGGTTTACTTAATCGGAATAAAAATTACTTTTACAGGTTATTATCAAATTACTTATATTTTTGATAAACAATAAAAAAGGTCTAATCTAAACAATATCAAATATCCTAATTTTTCTATCTCTTGTACAATATAAAAGTGTAAAAATAAGTTCATACCTGTTAACTATTTATATAGATGGTAAAATGATATAAACATTTTAAAAAGGAAAATAACAAATAAAAATATTAAAATAGGAAACTTTAAAAAAATTCAATTCAAAAAGTTCTCTTAGATAATTTTAAATGTGATTCATAAAGAACAAAGAAGATGTAATCTTTATTTTGTATCAAATTGTATATTTGTTAATTTAATGAGTATTTACTATTTAATATAAGAACTATATTTATATGTAAATTTGGAAAATGAATTATATAATCCTCTTATAAATGAAAGCGGAAAAATTTTTCAAAAAATATTTGGTAAGGATATCTTATAATAAGTAGAAGACTGTGGTAAGATAAAAATAGAAATAATATATGTATTGTCTATATTAATGATTTTTATAAATCAATTAGTAAAATTATAAAATTAAGATGCATGAAAAATTGACACGTGACACAAAGATACTAAGAAGATGACACCCAGGAAAAACTACTTTGACTTTAATAGTAGTATTGTGTGTTACCCGTATCTTGTGCGAGCTTGAGTTTTAAAAATTTGTAAAAATTTATACATTATTATAAATATTTTGAAAGATGAGGAGGTGAAGAATGAAATTACATTTATTATTATACTAAGAGTTAATTTGTTAGTTTAAAAAAAAGCGATCAAGATATGTTTTTAGTTATATAATAAATATTGTTTTGACAATTACGTTTAAATGTAAGAAAATATATATTAAAAAATAAACTAATTTCAAAATAATTATACTAAAAATTTTTAAAAATAAATTTTGTTTATTGAATAAATTTACGATCGAGATATGTTAGGGTTTTGTTAGATCAAACAAACTTACGATCGTTAATTATTATCTCGTTTCTTTACAAAAATAAAGTAGATCAATTGAAAAAAATCGATTGGTATTAATTACATAATTAAAACAATGCTTTTTAATTATTGGATTTCAGAATAGTTATTAGTTATTGAGATATTAGAATAAATTTATTTCAAATTCCTTAATTATAAAAGACTAAGGAATTTCTACCTTTTTTTATATTTTATCTATTGGTATTAATATTTATTTTACATTTACAGACTAAGGAATTACAACTGAGATTTTAGGAATTAAATTTTTAATTAATTAATTTGACAATTGTATGTATATTTTCGTAAATGACTAAGGAATTGCCATTTATATACTTAAATTAAAGGTACAAATTAAAATTCTTGAAAAACATAACCGAATGTCTTTAAATTAGTTGTTATTTAAAAATTAACGTATTTGAAAATAATAACTATCTTAATACTAAATTAAAAGTACAGATTAAATGTGATGGATTTTCTAAAGGAATTTTAGGATGACTGACCCTTATAATCTAGGTTTAGGATGACTGACCCATATAATCTAGTTCATATGATGTCTTTCTAGGAACTAGAGGAAATGCCTCTCATGTACACCAATTGGAAGGCATGAGAGGATTAGAAGATGTCTCTTATGGGCTAAAAATAAGATCTAACTTAAACATAATTTATCCACAAAAATAGGCCAAATTAGATCCATAATCATGGATCGCATTCTTCTTGTTCATACGTGATCCACTCTTCCATGCACATGTGAACATGCATGGCCATACATGGCTGCATCTCTTCTCACACGTGATCGTGATCATGCTCCAACGTGCATGGTTTTTCCTTTGCTTTTCATACGTAATGTTTCATGCATATGCTCCTTGATTTGCACATGAAGATCCATCTCTTCTTTCTATGCAAATGCTTTTTCCTAGCTCCTTATATGTTCACACTCGATTTCTCTCCTTCTTTTCCCTTCCTCTCCTTTGCTCTAGCTTCCTCTCTTGCTTTATGGTGGTTTTGAGTTTCGGGATGCTCCTGCATCACTATCCCTTCTCTTTTAACGTGATTATAGGGGTTGAAAATTTAGATTAGAACCCTCACTAACCGGGCATAAAATAACCCCAAGGAATTTTATAAAAAAGATGGACTTAAGGACTAGCTTAAAAGGCTAAAAAGCTAAAACAAACCCATAATAAAAATGTCTAATTATGTATGAAAATAATATCAAATGCAAATCAAATTTCATCCACTTGGATCTATCTTCCCTCTCTTCGTGCACGTCCAACTCTTACTCCCCGTGCAATTTCATCTCTCATGTCTTATGTACAAACTTTCCTCTAATGCATCCATCCTTTCATGCTTGGTCCGGTTAAGATGATTCTCTTTAGCTTTCTTCTTTTAGATGATCTTTATTGTAAGAGCCTTAGTTTTTGGACCGAGTTTACCTTAGCCGAGATTTGGCTTAGGCCGAGATTTGGTCTTGGCCGCCCCCGCGGGCTTGTGTGCCGTCCCAGAGGGTTTCCGCTCCCGCGGCCCAGAGAACCACCCCTGCGGTTTTCTGCGGCTGCATCCGGTTTTGTTGACTTCTTGACCGTGCTTTACCCTCTTTTCCTTACTTTCTTCTTACCTTGCTGAGCAAGGGTTTCACCTACATTTCCCATTCCAGACCCCTACGTCCTCCTTGCTTCTTCTTCTTCTTCTTCTTCTTCTCTCCTTGACCTTAATCTTGATCTTCCTTGAGTTTGGAAGTGTTTTGGTGTGAGGATTGATGATGTTGATGGTGTTGGATGTTGTGATGAGCTTGAGAGCTAGCTGTGAAGCTTGTTGACCTTCCTTGCAGCCTAGGACCACAAGTGTGGTAAGCTTCTTATTTCTCCTTTCTTTCTTTCTTTCTTGTTCTTCTCTCTTAGGTTAGGTTTAGATGAATTGGATATAGATTGATGTTGGAATGTGTATGTGTATGTATGTACTTGATTTTGGAATAAAGAAGAAGTGTTTTGATCACGTAAAGAGTGAAAGGGAGTCACGGGATTTCATTCTGCACAGTCACCGCACCCGCGGCCAGAAGCTACTGCCCCCGCGGCAACGGTTCCAGCGCCAGCGCCCGCGTTATTCCGCGCCTGCGCTTGCCAGCGGCCACGGTCACCGCGCCTGCGGCCGAGCCTTACTGCGTCTGCGGTTTACCTGTTCCGCCCCTGCGTCTTTTTGTCACGCAGGTGCGTCTTGTTTCGGGTCTACTTAGAGTTAGGTAGATCCTTTCCTTTCCTAGTATGAGCGGGTTAGTAGCATGCTAGGTATCTGTGTTTGAGGTTAGTATGATATCGTTTATGCCAGTTATGGCCTTGAGAATTACGAGTTAGGATACGATCCTTATGGATCCCTTGGGTCTAGGTGTGACCCCTTTGATGGATATGAGTGTGATATATTGTTATGCCTTGTTATTAGGCAGTGTTGTCCTCCAGATTGGAGTGGACCGGGTTTGAGATCGTGGTTGAGACTACTACTGAGGTTAAGGTAAGTCCATAGGACTTACTTAGCTACCATCCTTATATTGGATGTATGCTTGAGTGGTGTTTGTTATATGCTTTGTAGCATGCGATATGGTTCATTACCGACCTATGTTATATTGACCGCCCATTGTAGTGGCAGTGACAACTTACCTTTCATCCCGTAGTGGAGTATGGGAAGTTCTCTGTAAGCTAGTTAGATCTGGTATACGGGAAGGGCACCGACCACTCCTTATGGTATACAAGAAAGTGCGCTGATACCACTCCAGCTAGCTATTGCACGCAGAGGCGAGGATTATATACATTCCTCGTGTCACATATTTTCATATGCAGATCTATATATTATTTGAGTGATTGACGTTATAAAGATAATAAACCGGGTAAATGTGTGAAATCATGTTGATGTGTTATGATTCCTGATGTGTGTTTGTGCTCTAGCATCTTCTTATATATGTGTATGGTTAGCTAACGGTTTTATACCGTGTTGTAGATCCTTTGCATGTTAGGAGAATTGTAGAGTGATCCAGAGTGGGTGATCTGTTGAAGGCTCCGTATACTGGGGCGATATCGTGGGATATGGGTTATTTATGTTGTACGGATTTATATTTTGACTTTGTACTCAACAGTTACTCTGTATTACCTTTTGATATGTATATATATACATCAGTTTTATGTTTTGTTTTAATCTATCTGTACCTTGTTGTAAGATTCAGTGAACTTGTTGTCAGGCTAGGGTCAGGATCCATTGTGAGATCCTAGCCCAGTAGCACCTCGAGTCCTACGGATTTGGGGTGTTACATTTATCTTCTTAGTTCTCTTCCTTCCATGGATGATATCAATTCTTCTTCTTTTTTTCTTTGGAGTGATCTTCACTTCTTGTCTCCTAGCTTTCATCATCATGGTATTGAACTGAGCTAGTTTTAAAGATGATCTTGCATCATATGAACCTCAACATGCTCCTCCACATGCACGTCAATATACTCTTCTCCCCATCAACAGACTCTCTCGTACAAGTCTGGTCAAGCGATAGCACCTCATCGTCGTCGTTATCAATCTATGTCTAATATAAAACATCTAGGAAACCGTCCTCTCGTACAATTAGTGATGGCTTGGAAGAGGATAGTTAGAGTGGTCGAGATGTTTGAACCGGTGTTTGAACATGAATTTGTCCCTATGTCTGAGTAGGATCACCAACAACTCGATCGTCTTGGTGGGCCGAGACAGTGAATTGTCTACTCCTCTACATATCCAATAATATCTTATACAAAAGTAATTTTAAATAATTAATATTATTCAGTATATATTACATTTTTCTTACAATTATAATTACAAATTTAAAACTATTAATATTTATTAATTATATACAATAATTATATTGAATATTTTAATTAATTGTTTTTGATAATTAATTTTAATAATAATATTTTAATAACTATAATTTTAATGTTATTTAATAATTATGTTTATTAATTAAATTTTTAATGATATTTAATAGTGCCACTTTTTTTTTTTACGAAAGCCTGACGCGCACGTCAGGGTTTGTCTTCTTTAACCTCGCACCAACGCCATTAAAGGCGGAATTAAAAACTCAAAAAATCTCGATTGTAACCTATTTCACATTTCATTCGAACAAACTAATTTACATTAAAAAAATCCAATCTATACAACTGAAATTTAACCTATTTCACAAACAAATTTCGTGGATATATAACCAATCGAAAACAAAAGTTGAAAAACTCGAAAAATACCTCTTCCACCGATTTCTTGCGTTTTTTTTGAATATATTTCCATCGTAGGGATTCCTTGGATTTGGATCAAATTGATTGAGTTTTTTCATTCATGTTTACCCGCAAACACGACCATTAGGGTGAGCCTTGACACGAGTGTGTTTCATAGTCATTACCTGACGCGTAATCTCACTCCGTGTAAGTCATGAAATAGTAATCCGTCACCGTACTGCAAGCGGTTCACTTATTCAGATTTTTTTTTCATGCTATAGTTCATAACCGGTAGCCTCTACTCTTGATTTATAATCCAATAAAAATACTTGTACTAAAATATTTATAAAAAAAAAATTAATTTACAATTTTATAACGATTAGTTGAAGATAAAGATCATCATAATAGTATTAGATAATTATCACCCCTTCCATTGCTCTCTTCCATTCCCATCTTATTCTACGATGTCAATCACATACAGGAGTTGGAGGGTCACAACATTATCGTGCATACTACTCTTATGCGGTTTTTTACGAAAGCCTGACGCACGTCAGGGTTTGTCTTCTTTAACCTCGCACCAACGTCATTAAAGGCGGAATCAAAAACTCGAAAAATCTCGATTGTAACCTATTTCACATTTCATTCGAACAAACTAATTTACATTAAAAAAAAGTCCAATCTATACTACCGAAATTGACCCTATTTCACAAACAAATTTCATGGATATATAACCAATCGAAAACAAAAGTTGAAAAAACTCGAAAAATACCTCTTCCACCGATTTTTTTTCATTTTTTTTGAATGTATTTCCATCATAGGGATTCCTTGGATCAAATTGATGGGTCTTTTCATTCATGTTTACCCGCAAACACGGCCATTAGGGTGAGCCTTGACACTTTGAGTGTGTTTCATAGTCATAACCTGACGTGTAATTTCACTCCATGTCAGTTGTAAAATTATAAATCCGTCACCGTACAACAAGCGATTCACTTATTCAGATTTTTTTTCTCAGGCTATAGTTTATAACCGGTAGTCTCTACTCTTGATTTATAATCTAATAAGAATACTTGTACTAAAATATTAAAAAAATATTAAATTTACAATTTTATAACGATTAGTTGAAGATAAAGATCATCATAATAGTATTAGTCTATTAGATAATTATCATGCCTTCCATTGCTCTCTTCCATTCCCATCTTATTCTTTATTGTCAGCAATAATCAGTATTGGTTTCATCCTGATTTTCAATCTAAATTAGTATCTCATATCACAAACCCCAAAAAACAAGGCCCATGGGTTAGGCCCAAACAAAAACAGGTTATCAAAAATGTTGTTGCTTATGGCCATAAAGAATCTACAAGTACAGAGCATAAAAAGGTATTCAATTGGTGACACAACAAAATAGAAAATAAGACCAAAGTTTGATTGCAAGAACTTACAAGTACAGAGCAGTTGATGCTTGACATGTATAGTTTATGAGAAACTCAAACATGGAAATGACATTCTTTACACATCAGGCAAAGCTAGTAAACCACAAGGTAATTACAATGGAACATAACATGAATGAAGGAAACGCGGATATCAGATCCTAGACGCGATCATAGGAGTCGTGTTCTGGAGGAAAGCGCAAGCAGCCGCAACCCCACTCCCCAGCTTCACCGGGTACCCCACATCTTTCAGTATCATCTCCACACCAGCAAAACACCCCAGCAATTGCAGCTACATACATACACACATACATACATAAAAAAAACCAACTACATGACCGGTTGTATTTAGTAAAAACAACTGCAACCACATATCTAATATACTAAATACACCCTAAGTTAGCTAAGCGAGTTCTAGTTACCTCATTGAGATTACCGAGATGCCCTATTCTGAAAACCTTTCCGGCCACCTTATTGAGGCCGAGACCCAAGCTAAGGTTGTACCTTTTCCAACCTTGTCTTACAATCTCCGCACTGTCAATGTGAGACGGAACCACAATAGCAGTTACCGTGTCACTAAACCATTCTTCTTTCTGACAGCAATTCTTCAAACCCCATGCCTCCACAGCAATTCTACATACAAAACTCAAAATCATTTCTATACTTTCATCAAAAAATTTCAGATAAAATTTTCTTACCTTGTTGCCTTTGCTAGACGGCCATGCCTTGCAATAACATTATCAAGCCCTTCCTCGAAAATGAGATCAAGTGCAGCTCTGAGACCATAGAGGAGCTGAATAGAAGGAGTGTAAGGCCACATTGTTCCTAGCTTATAGAACTTCAAGTAGTCATTCCAATCAAAGAAAACTCTGACTGATTTCGCTGTCTTGGCTGCCTCGAGTGCTTTGGGACCCGCACAAACGATTCCGACTCCAGTTGGAAGAGAAAGAGCTTTCTGAGAGCCAGTTAATGCAACATCTACACCCCATTCATCCATACGGAAATCAAGTGCGCATATGGATGAGACTCCGTCAACCAGAAGGAGAGCCGGATGATTGTAATGATCTGAAATCAAATAAACACGGGAAATAATTAAAAAAAACCAATTGACAGTAAGAGAAGTAAAAATGATGTCGCGTGGAGATGCTAACCAAGAATTGAGCGTACAGTGGCCAAATTGTTGGTGACGCCAGTTGCGGTTTCATTATGAACAATGCAGATGGCCTTAATGGTATGAGAAGTGTCAGCAGCCAATTTTGATGCCATGATTTCAAGATTAGCACCTTGTCCCCATTCACTTTCAATGACATCAACATTGAAGCCGAGGCGTTGCTGCTGGTCAATCCACAGCAAGCTGAATTGCCCTATCAAGAATGATATGGTTCTGTCACCAGGTGATAGTGTGTTTGTCAGTGCACTTTCCCATGCACCAGTACCTGTATACAACACAAACACACCCATCAAGAAACTCTAAAACATACAATTGCTGCTTGTATCAAAATATATATATATATATATACACGTATGTATGTATACCTGTGGTAGGAAACAGAAAAGGAGTCCCAGTGGTAGTCTTGAAAATCTTCTTGACATCTTCAATAAGGGTTCTGGTGAGTGCTGGGATAGCGGGAGAGCGGTAATCCTCATTGTTCCGGTTCATAGCACGAAGGACTTGTTCCGGGACATTGACCGGTCCAGGAACAAACAGATGGTTCTTTCCAGGGGCATAAACATTGTCCATCTTTCCCTTATTTAGTTTTTACTACAAAAAACATATTTTAAAAAAATCCATCACTCAATTATCTCATATAACATAACGCAAAGACTATATATATATATACTGTAATTCTACAAGACAGCAAATCAAATCGATGATAATCAAGAATCGAGAAAGTAGCTAATAAGAAAACAATTGATATAGTTTGTAAGAGAAGTAGGCTTACCCGAAACAAAAGGGAAAACTGAAAATATGTTGCGAGTATTATCCGGAAAGAGAGAGCATGCGGATTTTAATATATATAAGAGCGGGGGAGAGCCAACCAGTAAGCTATCTCCCTCGCGTGGCAGATAACTATCTTCAAATTTTCTTTCTTTTATTCTGTAGTTACACGTAAGTGATATTAACGATAAATTGACTTCAATATGTGAGTCTTAAAAAATATTACTTGTTTTTATGAGGTAGAGAAAAGAGGAAAGTTGAAGATAACATGAAATGATAATGCAAATGGTAACAACCACAGGCTCTCATAGGAAGCCAAAGTCCACACAATCCTTTAAATTTGGCTTATTCTTCTTCCCCCCTCCTTGGTGTCCTCATTATCCACCAATATTACGTTAAAGGCCCCATCTTTATCGTCGCCAACGAATCTGACAACTTCATAGATGCGATGTTCTTGCTATCGTAACTCCCAAAAATTAGGCTTCAAAGAATACCTAGATTTCGAGAACAAACTCAAATCATCAGTTGATCGATTGATTACACCGCATCAAATAGAACTAAATTGATTTGAATAATTTGTATTAACAAAAACAGTGCATTCAAATTTGTAATAGGAAGCAAGAATTGCAGGTTAGATCTTTGCTTTTGTTTGCTGATAGAAATCGATAACAAAAAATTAGAGCTCATCTCGATAAGGATGACAGCTTTTGGTGATAGCAAATCAATAAAAAAAATTTCAGAGCTGTTCTGAATATGGATGACAACTTGAAAGATTATAATAGGATTTATACGAACTACTTTATTCCCTGTATTTTTGAGTCGAATAAATCAATAATCTATATGGACGACAGTTTCATAGATCAAGACTATTAGTTCAAAGTTTATACTTTTATATGTTTAAATTTCAAGTTAATTAATTTGTATATTTTATTTTTAAGATTAAGTTTTTTTTCTTTACTTGAATTGTTAACCATATAATTTTATTTTATTTTTTGAATATAGTATAATTTATTTAGGGTTAACAAAACTTTCTACTATAGGATATGTTTTCTTAGAACAAACAAATCTAGGTAGCGAACAAAAGGTGGCTCAATTAGGACTGTCATATTTAAGTTCGGTGGACCGGACCGGATCGAAACAAACAAGACCGGTCTTCGGTCCAAACAATCAGGTCTACAACCGGTCCGGTCCGATTTGACCGGACCGGTCCGGACCTATATTTTTTTAAAAAAAGAAGGAAGTTTGCGGAAATAAAATTAAATTAATTAAAAATTTAGTGAAAAAATAAATTAATTAATTAACACTCGGTCCGGTCCGGTCCAGTCCTCAATAGGCTAGTGCGACAAAAATGAAAAAAAAATAGTTTAACACATTTTCCGGTCTATCCGGTCCTGGACCGGACCTAGACCGGAACTGGACCGAAAAATTCGGTCCATTTCCGGTCCTCTCTGTTCAGGTCCGGACTTGTGATCTGTTTGTATTATAAAAGTCAAGATCGAATAAGGGGAAATTGATGTAATAATTTGTTTATTAAGTGTAAAATCGAAATTAAAAAATAAACAAACTAGCCAAGATGAGAAAATAATGCATAAACAAAATAAAAACATAAACATATTGTCGCTCGAAACGATTAATAAAGCCAATCAACTCGTTCGATTAGTAAAAAAAGAGTAAGATGGGGGATTTATAACTTGATCCAGTCACATACAAGATAGAACATGTAACAACAATATAAGTGATCAATAAAGTTTTTTCAACTCCTGAACCACCACAACAATGCATAATAAAAATTGAATTTATGATTAAGCATATCCAAAGTCATATAGTCATGTTATGCATGAAACAACCCTACACAACTCTCTATCTTGCTAGATATTAAGACATATATTCATGTAGCTCTTGCATCTTGCAATCAAACACCCTAAAGTACAAATAAACCTAAGAATCATCTATGTATAGCTCTTTTATCTTGCTTTGGATGATTATTAGACTACCATAATATATGAATTAATACATATAATAAAAGGATACAAACAACAATAAACAACATATATTGATTCATCATGCCAAGTCTTCGTCAATAAACATTAAAATAATGAGAATTAACAAAAGATACTTACAAAACTTCTCTTTTATTAATCGTGAAAAAGAAACATCGGTTGAGTAGATCGGTGAAGGCGATCGAGTTAACTGGGTGTGACAACTTAACGCATATGGAGGTTTCCGGATGTGAATTGGAATAAAAAGCGGATAATTGACCTAATGGTCGAAATGTCTTATTTATAGCGTTGAGACTAATCCTACTAACCCTATCTTTAAAGGAAAAACAATATAATAAGCTAGTCTAACTATATCTTCCAACTAACATTATGGTACGTGGATGTCGTAGGATGCCCCAATCTTCAACACCAAAAGCTTTTATTTAACTAGGGGTGGCTGGAATGAAAAGAAATGGAATGGAAGAAATGTTGGATAGTTCAAGGTCGGGCTCCTTGCAACAATTAGAGAAACCCTAGGTATATTCACTCTAAGAGCTCAATGGTATTGTCCAAGAAACTCTTCCGCTACAATCTTGCACACTCCTTTCACCGGAGAAAAGGCAAGCTAATTAAAAATGGGCTTAGATAAAACTTGAAAGGCCCAATTATAAAGCAAACCCATAAAAATAAAAGAGTTTAATTTAACTTTAAAGACTTAATTAGAGCTTAAAACTAACTTAAAAGCCCAATTATAAACAAACTAAAAAAAATAAAAGAGTTTAATTATGGACTTAAAATATTAATAATAATAATAATAATAATAATAATAGTAATAATAATAATAATAATAATAATAATAATAATAATCTCGATCCAAATTTAGCACTTGGATCTCTCATTCTCCTTCTCATTTTCGTCCACCCGTTATTCAACGCACATGTAATTTCCTCTCATGCAATATTACTTCCATGATCGGTCCAATTCATGCTTCCATGTAGTTGTTTCCTCTTCTTATTTGCTCTTCATAAGATCAATTAAAGCTTCCTCTCCTCATCTTTCTTTTATGAACAAGCTTCCACCCTTTATTCCTAGAAGCAGTTGAGTCTTGGAGTGCTCCAACATCATTCCCCTTTCAAAGAAAGGATGCATCCACGAATCCTGAACATCTCCAACATCGTCGCTTTGGGAGTCCTCCTCATGTAGCTAGGCATTTATGAAAAACAAGAATACAAATCTCATTAGGTGAATGTATAAATTCAACACTAGTTATTTCCAATTTCTCATAATAAGGAGAAGAGAAAACTTTGCTCAAATGGTTCCATGAATTACCCTTATAAGATATAAAAAGCAAATGTCAAAAAATATTTAAGCATTACACGTATGAGCATAGGAGTCACTCACTACCACATGTGTTGATAGTACATTTTCGTACTATATTTTTAGATGTCTTTTTATGTTATTTTGTCTTAGTTTTGCATGGATTAGACATTCATATATAGTTTTGTGCTTAAAATACCAAATAGATGTCTGCCCCCTTGTGAGTATATGTGTGTGTTTCTAGGTGATTTGGCTAAAAAACGATCTCAAAGGAAGATCCAATCCAAGCTTCTATGGCTAGCAATGAAAGAGATCATAATCCATCTCGATATCATACTCATCATCATTCTATCCTCATATACGTACCTAGCATGCTACTAACCCTCTCATACTAGGAAAGGAAAGGATCAATACTACTCTAAGTAGATCCTATACAAGACGCACCTGCTGAACGGAAAGACGCAGGGGTGGAAAGACAGTAGGCGCAGACGTGGAAACACGCGATCGCAGGCGCTGGGACCGTGGCCGCGGGGGCGGCGGCACTGAGGTGCGGGTGAGGTGACAAGGTCCCGCAGGGGCGGCGGCTCACTGGCGCGGGGGCGGCGACGTTGCAGAATGTGAACCCCGATTCCCTCTTCGGTTCTTCACGTGATGAATTCACGTCTTCATCAGTCATTAGCCAAACACATACATATTATATACACATTCCAACATCAATACACACCTAAGAGATCCAATCCTAAGCTAAGGGAGAAGGAAATAAAGGAAGAAGAGAAAGAAGAAAGAAAGAAGAAGAAGAAGAAGAACACTTACCACGATTGGGATCCTAAGTAGAAGGAATGATCAAAACAACACTCTCAGCTGGCTCTCAAGCTCAGCAACAACACCCATCCGCATCATCATCATCCACACAACAACTCTTCCAAACCAAGGAGAAAACAAGAGCCAGATCAAGGAGAAGGAGAAAAGAGGAAGAAGGACGTAAGGATGGCTGGAGAATGAAGAACCCTTGCTCAGCAAGCAAAGGAATGGGTGTAAGGGAGAAGAAAGAGTAAAGCACGGTCCACTCGGTCAACAAAGCCGGCTGTAGCCGCAGGAAACCGCAGGGGCGGGCTCCTTGGCCGCACGGGCGGAAATACAGAGCACCCGCTAGGGCGGCGCAAAGCACCCGCAAGGGAGGCTAGGTCCAACTCGGCTCTAAAGATCAAGGCTCTTACATCTAACCCCCCTAAAAACAAGTTTCGTCCCGAAACTTGTAAAATCTCAAAACCTCTCGGACCCATATGCCGAGGTATAACTCTCTCTATCGGAGGCATCACATCTCCGCTCATAAGGTATCAACCTATATCACTTTATAACCTCAAACACGAGCATGGAGGAAATCATCATCTCCAGCAACAAGATCACTGTACTATCAAAGGCATAGAGGAAAAACATCTCTAGCCATATCATACTCATAACAGAAGGGCATGGAGGAAAAACATCTCCAGCAATACTATGTCCACCAAAATAGCATGGAGGGATAACCATCTCCAGCTGAACCCTAATCGTATCTCAATAACATGGAGGAAAAGAACCATCTCCAGCTATAACCATCAATCGCACTAGCACAACAAGATCTAATAAGATCATATATCACATCATAGCTAGTACGAAAATAAACACATCATAGCATATAAGCACATAATCACAACACTCACCAAGATAGTACTACGATCTACTCATCGATCCTACAGGTACATCTATCTCGGCGTAAAACTCTGGATAGTTCTTCTGCATACTATCCTTAGTCTCCCATGTAGCCTCATCAGGTCCTCGTCTTGACCACTGTATCCTCAGCATAGGAATGTCCTTCGAACGCATGCGTCTCATACCTCGTTCTAGAACTACAATCGGATGCTCAACAATAGTGTGGTCCGGCTCGACCACCAAATCATCATAACTCACAATATGTCTCGGATCTGGTATATACTCCCTCAGCTGAGACACGTGAAACACAGGGTGAACACCCTCTAATCTCGGAGGCAAAGCTAATCTGTATGTTGTGCTCCCAACCCGATCCAGAATCTCGAACGGTCCGACATATCGGGGCTCAACTTCCCCTTAATGCCAAAACGTCTAACACCTCGTGTCGGAGACACTCTTAGCCACACATGGGTTCCCACTCTAAACTCTAGGGGTCTACGCCTCCTATCTGCATAAGACTTCTGACGGCTCTGTGCAGTCAGCATCCTCTCTCTAATCAGTGCTACTCGAGCAACATCATCCTGAACCTGATCAGGTGTCAAACCACTAACACTGCTCGGCTCATCCCAGCATAACGAGGTACGACATCTTTTTCCATACAGTGCCTCATATGGGGCCATCCCAATCGATGCATGCCAGCTGTTAGTGTACGAGAACTCAACTAGTGGGAGATGATCCGTCCACACTTGTCCCCAGTCCAACACACAAGCTCGCAGCATATCCTCCAGTGTCTGAATGTTCCTCTCTGACTGATCATCTTTCTAAGGATGGAACGCTGTAGTGAAATGCAAACTCGTCCCCAGGGCAGTCTGAATCTACTGCCAAAATCTCGAGGTAAATCGACCATCTTTGTCTGAGACGATCGTCCTCGGTACACCATGAAGTCTCACTATCTGTCTAGTGTACTCCTCAGCTAATCTGCTCACTGGCCACATTTCCCGAATAGTGATAAAACGTGCCGTCTTCGTCAGTTTGTCCACTATAACCCAGATGGCATCAAAACTCCTGCTCGGTCTCAAGCCAGTAACAAAATCCATGGTGACGTCCTCCCACTTCCTCTGTGGAATAGGTAGTGGATGAAGTTCACCTCCAGGTCTACAATGCTCGATCTTGACCTGCTGACAGGTTGCACATTGTGCCACAAATCTGGCCACATCGGGCTTCAGCACTCCCCACCAATATAAACGTCTCAAATCCTGGTATATCTTACTCATACCTGGGTATATTGAATAAGGCGTACAGTGAGCCTCCTATAATATCCTATGGCGCAAATCCGCATCAGAGGGTACACAGACGCGACCGCGGCGTCTCATCACTCCATCTGCTCCTATAAGGAACTGTGGTGCCTCATCCCGGGACATCCTCTCTCGAATCTCGTCAGTGTCGGGCAGGTCTCTTGCTTCTGTTGGATCTCTCTCAACAGATTAGGGAGAACCTCTAGAGTACTCAGCTGGGCATCCTCATCAGGAAACTGGATGTTCAACTCTAACCAAACCAAATCTCTCTGTAACTGATGCTGAACTGTCAATCTCGCAATCGCCTTCTCTCGAGGCGTCTTCCTGCTCAAGGCGTCGGCGATAACGTTCGCCTTTCCCGGATGGTACAAAATCTCCAGATCAAAGTCCTTGATCAGCTCAAGCCATCTACGCTGGCGGTTATTCAATTCCCGCTACGTGAAAATATACTTCAAACTCTTATGGTCTGTGAAGATCTGACATGTAGCACCATACAAGTAATGTCTTCAGATCTTCAATGCATGAACTAATGCAGCCAACTCCAGATCATGAGTCGGGTAGTTCTCCTCATACGTCTTCAGCTGTCTAGACGCATATGCAATCACTCTGCATTGCTGCATCAACACACATCCCAAGCCTAGCTTGGATACATCACTGTAAACCACAAAATCAGTTGTACCATCTGGCTGTGCTAAGATAGGAGCGGAAGTCAGACGTCTCTTCAGCTCCTCAAAACTCTGCATACACTGCTCAGACCATACAAATCTGGTAGTCTTCCTCAGCAGACTCGTCCGTGGACGGGGAATCACAGAAAATCCCTCCACAAAGCGTCGGTAATAACCGGCTAGGCCAAGACAACTACGTACTTCCTTGACATTCGTCGGTGTCGTCCAGGCTGCTACTGACTCGATCTTCGCCGGATCAACCTTGATCCCTTCGGCGGAAACAATATGACCCAAGAATGCTACCTCTGGCATCCAGAACTCGCACATAGAGAATTTAGCATAAAGTTCTCTATCTCGTAAAATCTGTAACACAATCCTCAGCTGTCCTGCATGCTCCTCTCTGCTGCGAGGGTACACCAGAATATCATCTATGAAGACTACCACAAACTGATCCAGGAAGTCGATGAATATACTGTTCATCAACTCCATGAAGACTGTTGGGGCATTCGTAACCCCAAATAGCATCACTACAAACTCGTAGTGTCCATATCTGGTCCGAAAAGCCGTCTTGTGCACATCCTGCTCTCTCACCCTCAGCTGGTGATACCCTGAGCGCAGGCAATCTTGGAGAACACAGACGCTCCCTGAAGCTGATCTAACAAGTCATCAATACGGGGCAATAGATACTTGTTCTTGATGGTCACCTTGTTCAACTCTCTATAATCAATACACAGTCTCAACGATCCGAACTTCTTCCGTACGAAGAGGACAGGTGCTCCCCATGGGGATACGCTAGGACGGATGAAACCCTTCTCAGCCAACTCCCCGAGTTGCTTCTTTAGCTCCAACATTTCGACAGGCGCCATACGATATGGGGTCTTTGAGATTGGTCTCGTACCAGGCTCCAACTCTATACCAAAGTCCACACTCCTCTGAGGCGGCAAACTGGACGGCTCAACAAATACATCTGTAAACTCGCGGACCACTGGGATATCCTCTAACGTTGGACTCTCCCCCTCCTTCATGGCATAACACCAAAAGGCCTCACATCCCTATGCAATCAATCTCGCTGCCCGTATCGCGCTGATAACCATACCTGACTTTCCAAGGTCCCAACCTCGGAAAACCTCTATCCAACCTAAAATGACTTCTTCATGCACTAATGGCATGACAAAGAAGTCAACAAGTAACACACGAGTCCCTACAGAAATGGGACAGTTACCAATCTCACGGGTATCTCTGACCCTACTACCATCGGGTAATCCTATACTAAAGGGTATCCCCTCAGTCGTATCTAGACTCAGACGCTCAACACATGCATCAGATATAAATGAATGCGTAGCACCAGTATCAAACAAAACTCTAACAGGTAAACCATGAATCAGAATGGTACCTGTAGTAGTCGGTGTAGCTGGCTCCTCTGCACTCCTCAGCTCAAAAACTCTAACCTGAGCTCCTCTGGTGTCGGTGGTACTCCCACCACGACCTCTACCTCTACTCGGCCCGGGAGTAGATCCTTGAGTAGTAGGACGATCTGGGACCCTCTGTTGTCTCTGTATCTGCTGCTGAGGTGGTCTCTATCAACCTCCCGCTACACTAGCAGGTGAAGAACCCTGCTGCGATAAAGCTCCACTCTATCTACAGAAGACAGCTCTGTGACCTGATCTTCCACAAGTAAAACAAGTCACTAATGTCCTAGTGCACTCTGGCCGCATATGTCCAAGATCACCACAATTATAACACTGTCGTCTCTTATCTGCAACCGGTGCAGATGAGGAATAACTCTGGTGTCTCTGGCCTCGCCCTGAACTAGCAACTCCACCAGCACTACTGGTCTACCCAATACGCTGTCTCTTCTCAGACCCTTCGGTCTGAGAAGCTCTCCTCTGTCCAGCCCGCTCTCGCTCATAATCTGAAGCTTTGTCCTGATAGTCCATCAGGGACTCACAATGAAATCCTGCCATATAGGTCTGGGTAGCATCCCTCAGTCGTCGGGAAAAAAGATACACATGTTGATCTGGAGGAGGTGCAGCTGGACCCAGCAAAGCCAACTCCTCCTATAATCTCCTGATAGCCTCAGAGACTGGTACATCTTCGAAGCCAGCCTCCACAAAATCTCGCAGTTTCTCCCTCCTCAGTGAGGCAGGGCAGAAACGCTCTCTAATCATGCTCCTCATATGATCGTACCTAGTAACCTGACCCTGTACAGATCTCCACCAGTGTTGTGCCAAATCTCTGAATAGAGTCCCGCAGGGGCGGCAACTCACTGACGCGGGGCGGCGACGCTGTAGAATGTGAACCCCGATTCCCTCTTCGGTTCTTCACGTGATGAATTCACGTCTTCATCATTCATTAGCCAAACACATACATATATACACATTCCAACATCAATACACACCTAAGAGATCCAATCCTAAGCTAAGGGTGAAGGAAAGAAAGGAAGAAGAGAAAGAAGAAAGAAAGAACAAGAAGAAGAACACTTACCACGACTAGGATCCTAACCAGAAGGAATGATCAAAACAACACTCTCAGCTGGCTCTCAAGCTCAGCAACAACACCCATCATCATCATCATCATCATCCACACAACAACTCTTCCAAACCAAGGAGAAAACACGAGCAAGATCAAGAAGGAGAAGAGAGGAAGAAGGACGTAAGGATGGATGGAGAATGAAGAACCTTGCTCAGCAAGGAAAGGAATGGGTATAAGGGAGAAGAAAGAGTAAAGCACGGTCCACTCGGTCAACAAAGCCGGCTGCAGCCGCAGGAAACCGCAAGGGCGGGCTCCTTGGCCGTAGGAGCGGAAATACAGAGCACCCGCTGGGGCGGCGCAAAGCACCCGCAGGGGCGGCTAGGTCCAACTCGGCTCTAAAGTTCAAGGCTCTTACAAGGTCTTCGGTCCAAACAATCAGGTCTTCAACCGGTCCGGTTCGGTCTAAAATCGGACCGGTCCGGACCTATATTTTAAAAAAAAAAGTTTGCGGAAATAAAATTTAATTAATTAAAATTTTAGTGAAAAAAATTAAATTAATTAATTAACACTCGGTCCGGTCCGGTCCCGTCCAGTCCGGTCCGCAATAGGCTAGTGCAAAAAAAATGAAAATAAATAAATAAATTAATTAATTAATAGTTTAACACATTTTCCGGTCTTGGACCGGACCTAGACCGGTTTTGGACCGGAACTGGACCGAAAAATTCGGTCCATTTCCGGTCCTCTCTGTTCAGGTCCGGTCCGGTCTAGGTCCGGTCCAGGTCCGGACTTGTGATCTGTTTGTATTATAAAAGTCAAGATCGAATAAGGGGAAATTGATGTAATAATTTGATTTATTAAGTGTAAAATCGAAATTAAAAAATAAACAAACTAGCCAAGATGAGAAAATAATGCATAAACGAAATAAAAACATAAACATATTGTAGCTCGAAACGATTAATAAAGCCAATCAACTCGTTCGATTAGTAAAAAAAGAGTAAGATGGGGGATTTATAACTTGATCCAGTCACATACAAGGTAGAACTTGTAACAACAACATAAGTGATCAATAAAGTTTTTTCAACTCCTGAACCACCACAACAATGCATAATAAAAACTGAATTTATGATCAAGCATATCCAAAGTCATATAGTCATGTTATGCATGAAACAACCCTACACAACTCTCTATCTTGCAAGATATTAAGACATATATTCATGTAGCTCTCACATCTTGCAATCAAACACCCTAAAGTACAAATAAACCTAATAATCATCTATGTGTAGCTCTTTTATCTTGCTTTGGATGATTATTAGACTACCATAATATATGAATCAATACATATAATAAAAGGATACAAAAATCATAAACAACATATATTGATTCGTCATGCCAAGTCTTCGTTAATTAACATTAAAATAATGAGAATTAACAAAAGATACTTACAAAACTTCTCTTCTATTAATCGTGAAAAAGAAACACTGGTTGAGTAGATCGGTGAAAGCGATTGAGTCGACTGGGTGTGACAACTTAACGCATATGAAGGTTTCCGGTTGTGAACTGGAATAAAAAATGGATAATTAACCTAGTGGTCGAAATGTCTTATTTATAGCGTTGAGACTAATCCTACTAACCCTATCTTTAAAGGAAAAACAATCTAATAAGCTAGTCTAACCATATCTTCCAACTAACATTATGGTACGTGGATGTCGTAGGATGCCCCGATCTTCAACACCAAAAGCTTTTATTTAACTATGGGTGGCTGGAATGAAAAGAAATGGAATGGAAGAAACGTTGGATAGTTCAAGGTCGGGCTCCTTGCAACAACAAGAGACACCCTAGGTATATTCACTCTAAGAGCTCAATGGTAATGTCCAAGAAACCCTTCCGCTACAATCTTGCACACTCCTAGCACGGGAGAAAAGACAAGCTAATTAAAAATGGGCTTAAATCAAACCTAAAAGGTCAAATTATAAAGCAAACCCATAATAATAAAAGAGTTTAATTTAACTTTAAAGACTTAATTAAAGCTTAAAACTAACTTAAAAGGCCCAATTATAAAACAAACTCTAAAAAATAAAAGAGTTTAAATATGGACTTAAAACAACAACAACAACAACAACAACAACAACAACAACAATAACAATAATAATAATAATAATAATAATAATAATAACAATAATATTAATAATAACAATCTCGTTCCAAATTTAACACTTGGATCTCTCATTCTCCTTCTCATTTTCGTCCACCCGTTATTCAATGCACATGTACTTTCCTCTCATGCGATATTACTTCCATGATTTGTCCAATTCATGCTTCCATGTAATTGTTTCCTCTTCTTATTTGCTCTTCATAAGATCAATTAAAGCTTCCCTCTCCTCATCTTTCTTTTATGAACAAGCTTCCACCCTTTATTCCTAGAAGTAGTTGAGTCTTGGAGTGCTACAACATCATTCCCCTGTCATTAAAAGGATGCATCCACGAACCCTGAATATCTCCAACATCGTCATCCGGGAGTCCTCCTCATGTAGCTAGGCATTTATGAAAAACAAGAATACAAATCTCATTAGGAGAATGTATAAATTCAACACTAGTTATTTCCAATTTCTCATAATAAGGAGAAGAGAAAACTTCGCTCAGATGGTTCCATGAATTACTCTTATAAGATATAAAAAGAAAATGTAAAAAATTATTTAAGCACTACACGTATGACCATAGGAGTCACTCTCTACTACATGTGTTGATAGTAAGTTTTCGTACTATATTTTTAGATGTCTTTTTATGTTGTTTTGTCTTAGTTTTGCATGGATTAGACATTTATACATAGTTTTGTGCTTAAAATACCAAATAGACGTCTACCTCCTTGTGAGTATATGTGTGTGTTTCTAGGTGATTTGGCTAAAAAACGAGCTCAAAGGAAGATCCAATCCAAGCTTCTATGGCTAGCAATGAAAGAGATCATCATCCATCTCGATATCATCCTTGATCAATGAAAGGAATGACACAAAGGCCATCATTAGTGATCCAAAGAAAATGCCTCAAGAAGTCCCGAGCCTCCTAAGTTCGAGTCACCCCCCCCCCCCCCCCCCCCCCCCCCCCCGAGTCTAGCATGGACCCCGAGGCACTGAAAGATCAACCAAGAGGGAACTAAGAAAGAAGAAGCAAAAAGAAGAGTTTTAAGTGATCCAGGTCGAGTTCTACATAGCCTTGGACCAAGTTTCACATATGTATGGACCGAGTTATACATGAAGGAGGTCGAGCTTAACGTCTACACACCAAACTCGGATGAGTTTTCCAAAACTCGGGCACTATGTTAATTTCTCTCTGACCGGGTTTCTTGCATGTTTTGACTAGATTCGTTTTCGTAAGGGCCCATGCATTATCACTCCAAGTGGTGAGAACCACCTAAACACTTATATATATATAATCATGGGAAGATTATTATGGACATGCTAGGACATTTTCAGATTTAGATTTCAAATAAATTCACAAATTAGAGAGAAAGTTTGCCTTGCTCCCCCAAGTTCTTCATGTTCTTCATCTTCTACATTGATTTTGTCATAACTTTTATCTATGGATCCATTGATTTATAATTTTGGTTTCAATTTAGTCATGAGTAGCCATTTAGGTTTGGGGTGACAACCCCAAACCATGCTTGTATTGCTTTGTTGAGTGTTGAATTGTGAATCTTAGGGTTTTTTAGGCATGTTTATGTAACTCATGAGAGATTTTGAATTCTACTAGATTGAAAATTGTTCGTGTTGGTTTTATCTCACTTGTTGGTGATTTGAATTTGACCAATTTATATCTACTTGCTATAGCAATAAATTTCTCCATGATCGAATGTTTGTTGGACTAGATTGATCATCCTATTTGAAACCGAAAGGAGATAAGAAGATGATTGATGCATTATTTTAGACCCTCGTGTTATTTGATTGGAGTGGATTAAATTGGCTAATGTATGCTCGTCCTTTAGTTGTGTGTATTCATCCAAAATTAGGCATGTCTTATGATATTTGGTAAATAAAAAAAAACATGTGATGCTTTGTGTTGTTTTACATGATCTCAATTGTGCTTAAAATTATACATATACTAACAACATTATTGGATTGAAATAGAATGTTATGATGATGCATGCTTCCCCTTTATTGATTGATTTATGCACTTGATTTTGCATGCAAGTATCAGTTTGGAAGGATTAGCCCCTTAACCTAGTTTTCTAATTACCATTTGCACCTTACCTTGTGTCAAAAAGGTTATCATTCTCTGCTCCGCTTGTTAGTGTTATAAGATAGCTCCCCATTCATGTAAATCACTTTTTCCGGGTACGCGGTTGATGTCTTCTTTCTAGCCCTTTGTTTACCTTTGGATACTGGATTTTCCCTGTTTTCTCCCGACTTTTGTTGATCTTAGATCACCTTTTGCTAGCTTGTTCGATATTATAGACTGTTTCGAATAAATTTCCAATGACTGATACTCGAATCTCTGGGGAATTTGACCTTGATGTTTTATCATGTACTACATTTACAATGTCTGTACACTTGCGGTTTGATACATGCATTTTATTTTTGTCTAATAACAACACATCTAGTTTTATGGTGCCGTTGCTGGGGATTTGAGCTTGATTGTTTGTTGATTGTTTTTCCTTAGTACTGTAAGACTATCTTGTTAAGTTCGATACAATTTTATGTGCGTTTGTAACTTTTAGGTGTGTATGTTGTTTATTCCATAGAGATATATTGGAAGTCTTGCAATGTTTGAATCCTATCCGGAAAGACTTCGTGCTAGAAGAAGAATGATGAATAGACAACCACGTTTGAAAACCATGAATGAGCAATAGGCCGACGTGGTAAGGCTCATTGCTCAAGCACACGAAAGAGAGGAGTTGCAACTCATAAGGATATTGGACTTAGAGGCAACGTTGAAAGCTCAAGAAGGTCAAGCTAGGAATGCTAGAGTTACACATGAGCATGAAGAGGAGCTCCCTAGAGTTGATCTAGTTAGAAAGAATCATATTGTTAATCAAGGTCCTTGTACCCTAAGGAGAGGATGGATACGGCCCTCCATCTACAACAACCCAGAGTAGTGTTTTGATACAACATGCCAAACAACTTTGAGTTAAAGAGTGTTTTGATTTAAATGGTTATGCAATACCAGTTTGGAGGTTTATCTACCGAGAGTCTACATCTTCACTTGGCTACTTATAATGAATTACTTGAGATAGTGAAGATGAGAGATGTTGAGTCATTGGAGTTGAAGCTTAGAGCATTATGATTCTCCTTGAGAGGGAAGGCTCAACAATGATACCAAACATAGCACCGGGATCTATTAAATCATTGGAGGAGCTCCCATCCGAGTTCCTTAACAAGTTTTTCCTACCAAACCGAACCACCAAGCTAAGGAGAAGGTTAAGCTTGTTTAAGATAGATTATGGTGACAATAATCACAAAGCATGCCAAGCACTGTGATTATGGTGAGATATTCTACAAGGGTCTTGATGATGCTAGCCGGGACAAGATAGGTTCTCTATCCGACAACACTTTTGTTGAGATGGATATAGATGAAGCTTGGACATTCGTTGAAAACATTCCAAGCATTGTGATAGATATTCCTCCCAAAGAAGAGGAAAAATGTTCAATGTAAATTAGTGTGTTGCAAGGGATTCTATAATGGATTCCCAAACCAACCAAGTAAATGAGTTGAAGAAGCAACTAGAGGAGAAGGCCAGGCTGAAAGAAAGTGTTGCTAGTGCTAAAGGTATTATTATGCCTTGTCAATTTTTCTCAAGTGTTGACCACACTATTTCTACATGTGTTATATATTATAGGAGCATTATTGAAGGAGGTAAAGTTGAGGAGCAAGTGAGCTATGCCGGTAGACATCATGAAGGGAATTATAGACGATATAACAAGTTGAGAGACCATCCGGATTTCTCATAAGGTAATCCTACTGGAAGAGAAAGGCCTTCACAACAAAGCTATCACCTTCCACCTCATAACTCCTATCTTTCACAATCAAGGCCACCCTTTCTTAGAGATTTCCCTTCTAACAACCAAAACTCCTATGTTCCACCACAATATAGGCAAGCTCCACTCAAACAAATCATAGAGATAGAACTAAAGCAAATTATAGAGAAGCTTATTGTGAAGATGCATACATTGTACAAAGGACAAGGATGTTGGAGCAAACAATTTGCTCAACAAGCCTCGAATTCTTCAAGACTTTTAGTGATATGTGCCTATTGAGTCTTTCGAGAATGGTTTGCACCATCTCAATAAAACTCATATTCCCATTGATGTAGTTGGATATGGAAAATGTAGGGGTACTACTTTCAAAGGTATTTCGAATATCTACAACTTTACAGTTCGTCCGAAAGTACAAATCTAGTGGGAAGATTCTTGAAAATGCCTGACAACCTGCCAACTGAAAACCTTGCCGGAATATTTGGAGTGAGATTCATTATCTTGACTGCCCTCCACCTTGATCCGATGATTTGTTATTATTATTAATATTAATATTATTATTATTACTTTTATTATTACTATTATTATTATTATTATTATTTTAGTTGTTTTATTTTATATCCAAGTTACGTTTATTTATTTCCAAGTATATTTTATTTGATTCCTAGTTAGTTAAGATATTTTTGTTCTTTATTTTATGTTATTCTGCTAGATAGTTTACTTTATTTCCTATTATTATCATATTATCATCTGTAAAAGCTATAAGTTATAAATTTCGTCTCATTAATGAATCAGACTTATTAATATATCATCAATATATATCTAATGAAGTCGAGTGATAGTTCTCTTTAGTTTCACATGGGCATAAATTACGGGCTGGGCTCCCATGAAGTTAGAGAATCAACTTCATGTGAAGTTGATTCAATTTAAACCATTGATTTATATCAAAGGTTAAGACTAAATACATATCAATTAAATTTGTGCTAAAAAGGAAATAAGATATTCATGTCTTATAACTTATAATGGAAGGAAATATGAAATTTTTGAAAAAATACACATTGTGGGAGATGTAATTATTTATAAAAAAAACTATTTATAAAAAGGTACATACTTAAAAAAAACGTAGATATTCAATATATATAGAGAGTTAAAAAAAATCTTTTTAAAAAACATTAAGAATTTATAACTTATTTGTTCAATTCATACTCACTAAAATTTTACTTAAGTTCAATTCTTTTGTATAAAATTTTGTTATATTATATTTTGTAAATTCCCATCACATTTGTTTTCTTATTAATAGAGAATTTTTTGTAAATAGTTGTTGTGTATAATTAGAATGTTTATGTTTTGATAAAAAAGAAATATAAACCTTAATTAAATCAATAACTTAAATATTCACAGAAAATAAGATTTGGATAAAAAAAAATCAAATATTCTTCATTTTGTTTTTTAAAATACAAGTAAATTAAATATTTTGAAATAAGAAATAAACATTTTAACTATACACAACAACTATTTACAAAAAGTTCTCTATTAATAAGAAAAAAATGATGAAAATTTATAACATATAATATAGCAAAATTTTATACAAAAGTGTTGAACTTAACTTAATTTTGAGTATAAACTGAACAAATATGTTATAAATTTTTAATGTTTTAAAGAATTTTTTTTATTAATTATCTCTCTATATAAATATTGTAGATCTACGTTTTTTTTAATATGTATGTTTTTTATAAATAATTTTTTTTAATAAATAATTACATCTCAAATCTCCCACAATGTGTATTTTTTTTCAAAAATTACTTAGTTTCTTCCATTATAAGCTATAAGAGATAATATCTTATTTCCTTTTTTATCACAAGTTTAATTTATATGTATTTAATCTTAACCTTTGATTTAAATCAATGGCTTAGATTGATTCAACTTCATGTGAAGTTAATTCTCTAACTTCATGGAGCTTAACCCATAAATTACTTGCAGTCACTACTATTTTTAGTCTAAGATACAAACTCTAACCTATTGTCATATTCATTGATGAGGTTGATAGATTATTGGGGCATCGTCGTAGTTCATACCACAACCATTAACTATTTATCTCTTAAATCTCATTGCTTTTATCTTTTTATACAAAAGCACTTTTGTTCCTAAAGATTGAATTTTCAAATATTGTTGTCTCATCCTGCCTCATAAGGTATGAATGCGGTCACATGAAAACTAAACATAAGCATCACAAAATACGTGAGAAAAAAGTTGGCTATTTCTATTGAGGTTCTATCTTAGAAAGCCATGCACTATTCTCCAATATTATTATACTTGAAGGTTGACATATTTTGATTGATGGCATTTTCCCCATTTATGTACAATTCTTATGTAAATCTCATCCATCGAGTTTGCTTCTTACTTGCATTATTTTCGCTCATTAACATTTGATCATCGCCTTGATGATGGATTCTTAAAGTGTCTATTCCAAGAATTGTTCACTCGTGAAGGTATTTGTTTATGAATTTACCTGTTTGATATACTTAACTATTATGTCTTGTAATTTCAAATGAATCATTTGAAGAACCCTACAGGGTTGATATTGCTTTTAACAAAATTCACTATTCGAAACTTGCAGCAAGTACCAAGAGGCAGTAGAAAGCGAACAATCGAGTTGGATATGAAGAAAATCCAAGGTTAGACTTTGTTGATTCCCTTTATTGGTTGTACTGAACAATACAACTGACAAAATAATCATTTGGCGATGCTCATTTTACTAGATCATCTTGTGTTGTCTTCGGAAACCATTAAAATTTGCAAGTGATTGACTTACATTACAATAAGAGTTGTAAATTTGAGTGTCTATTAGTAAATGGTGAATTTTTGTTTATTCCAACAACTGGTATTACAAAACGCATCCGATTAAAAAGGCTTAATAACAAGGAAGTAAGAACATTCATTCTGTAATACAATGTAAGATTTAGGCTATTTCTAAACCTTTTAAAATATTGATTTTAAATACTATAAGGTATATATAGGTTTTGGAACACTCTTTCTTGGACTACCACCATGAGTGTATGAAGTAGTGGTAAGTTGCGAATTTTTTATAATTTGTACTATAATTGATGCAAGAGCATCTAGCAACTTAACTTTACCACCCCGGATGAAGGGACTCACAAAACACATGATCATGTGGAGAGCTAGAAAGAAATATATGCATAGATTCAAGAGATGGATCAAGTTGCATGGATCCCGACTTGTACCTCATGTCACACATGCATGGAGACAAGGATCCGGAGGGATGATCACATGTTCTAGCTGCAAGGAAAGAGTAGATCTCTTCATGCATAAGAGGAAGTGCATGCATGCACCACCATGCACGTCTGGGAGTAAGATTAAGAGGAGACTATTATCTCGAGAGGATGGGCATGCTTATGAGGATATTAACGTACGAAGAGGAGCTCAGGGCCCGTACATACTCAGTCAAGATACACGTAAGGAAGCTCTAGATCACGTCATGGTTGTCCGACCCGTGAATGATATTAACCGATATCTAGTTGACTAGATACGTGTGAGAACGGTCCGGAAGAGAGCTTGAGAGGACGAGGTCGAGATTGGTTCAGGAATAAACGGAATTGGAGAGATGATCATGAAGATAGAGTACTAGTGCGTGAAGAAGCATAGAAGAGGAAGAGTTTGGGCTAATTTAAGTGGCTAAATTAGGCTTATCTAGCTATTTTATTTATAGCCCATATTTGAACTTATTTTAATTATTGTGGGCTTGCTTTTAATTAATTGTTTTGGGCTTTTATATTTGTTAGTTCAGCCTAGATATGATCCCATCTTTTTAAGATTTGATTTTATCTTTTATTTTGTTCGGGCTCTAGATTAGATTTGGCATGTAGATTAGATCTTATCTTGTAAACCCTCTAAAGGTTGTCCACCTTCCTATATAAGGGATAGGAGGTGCACGTTTTTATTCATTCAATCAAAAAACACGTTTTTTTGTTCTTTCTCGTGGATTCGAGTGGCTCGTGGTTTCGAGTGGCTCATGGAATCGAGTGTCTTCTTGAGGGAAGAAATAGGTGGAATACTATTAAAGCTATTATCTTTTGGCTCGTGGAATCGATTGGCTTGTGGAATCAAGTGTGTTTCTGGGAAAGAGAGAGTCGAATAGGTGGATTCCTATTCAAAGAGAGCGAGTGGATCCTAGTTCGCCAAACAGCTTGGACTGTTTTGCGTTGGCTTGGATCAACAGGTTAACATTTTCAATTAAAATTCATGCAACTTCTCGTGTTTTGGGGACAATTGTCTTCCCTTCTGTGTGGGATTATAACGGGAAGGATTCTTCAATCATTATGAGTTATGTGTTAGGGCCTTAGTTTCCCAGTGTGCTCTCAGTTGCTTCAAGTAATCTTACCAGATCTATCTATCTACCGATTCTTCACCATCATCACGATCATCATCCATATCCACGTTCTTTCCATATACACGTTTTCTTTCCATAACTTATTCTATCAGTCTTGGTGATGAAAGATCAGGGCAACCTCACGACCAACCCCGTATCAATTGGTATCAGAGCTGAGTTGATAAACACCTCGTATCACCACCATCTACATGTCCATCTACAAAAAAAGCAGAGCTTTCAAGATCCGTCAAGAAGGTTCTACACAAAAAGAGTCACCGGATCAGGAACCGCAACTATTAGTCTACTATTCTTATTGTTTTACTGCTTTTCGATTCTAAATTCAATTTCTTGAAATAGATTAGTGGTGACCTATTCTTAAACTCCCTAAACCTCACCCAAAGATTCAATCTTTTTCTTGTTCTTGAATTGAGAAACCGTTCACAAGTTTCCAGATTGAATTGTTAAATCCGATCAAGATTCACATGAATTTCGACCCTACCACCACCACCATCAACCCGGCACCACCACCACCTTTTTCGGCCACCACCACCACACAAAAAAAAACCGCCGCACCCCCCCTCCGCGCCGGAACACCGTAGCCGCCACCACATCTAAACCGTAGTAGAGTTTTGGCGTTTTCCGAGTTTTCTTGTGCTCCAAGTTAGGAAAAAAAAGAAAAAAAGAAAGGGAGCAATCAGAAAAAGGAAAAAAAATGTTACTTAATGACTAAGTTATTGATTCTACGGTTGTGCATACTATTTATATTTCTAGTTGGTTCATATTTCCTTTCTTTTGTTTATATCCTATTTTTGTTCCCCCTTAACCTCTTTTTATATCCTTTTGTGTTCCCTGTAGAGCACTATTCATATCACCTGTGTCCCTTTGAACCCTATCTCCTTTATTTTCAGTCTACACTTATATTTATTGAGATTATTGTTTTTAGTAGAGAAATTGCAGGCGAGTCTAGTTTTGCTTTTTCTCACAAGCACCACTCAACAGCCGTTTCCCTCCTGAGATCTGAGTCAATTATCTTACTTGATTGAAGTTCCTAAGCGCATTTGACATGTCTTTCTTTTGAGATATTACTTGTAGATTCACAGTGATCTTCTCAAACCGGCTAAAAGGAGCTATGAAGCAAACGGGAAAGGTTACACAGAGAAACATTTGAAGAGGGTAGTTTTTAGGTTGTCACTAATCTCAACTTGTTTTGAGTTATGTCTACTTTAGGAAGGGAAAACGAGAACAGGGTAGCAAACGTTCCTAGAGCTGTGGACATCGAATCCATACTCGCAAGAATTATGGATAAGATTGATGTTTTGGAGACGCGGCTGGATGAAAGAACGCCACCTAGGCATAATCCACCCCCTACACCACCAAGAAAACAATACCCACCTCGAGCTAATCCAAGAATCATGTAGCCTAGATGGTTCATACAGAGAGAGTTTGATTTCGAGGAAGAAAGAGAGGACGAAAATCCCGTGCTAGAAACTGAAGTCTACTCCAAGGAGAAATTGAAAATACCACCGTTTGAAGGGAAGTGTGATGCTGATGTGTACCTTATTTGGGAGGCAAAAGTAGAGCAGATCTGGAGTTGTCATAACGTTTCAAAGCTTAAGAAGGTACAATACGCTACCCTTGAATTTACTGGTTATGCTTTGATGTGGTGGAGTACCTTGTTGAAGAAGAGGAGACGGGTTTTGGATACGAATATCACTATGTGGGATCAGATGAAGGCTATCAGGAGAGCACGATTCGTTCCACCCTATCATGGGAGAGATCTGCGTCAACGGTTAGAGAACCTGAAACAAGGTTCTATGAGTGCATAGGAGATTTATGTAGCCATTGAGATGGCTATAGTTCGAGTTGATGTGCAAGAAGACGAAGAAGCTACTATGGCTAGATACCTTAGGATTTTGCACCCTTATTTGGCACACAAAGATAGAGTTGTATGCATACTCTAACTAGACAGATCTACTACTTCTCTCTATGAAAGTTGAGAAGAAGTTGAAGATATGCAGCCAAGACAAACGAGCCCCTCAGGCGTGGGAAGGAAGTTCTGGCCCAGTCGAGATCTTGGCTGAGATCAAAGCAATAGTGGCCGAGATTTGTCCAGTAGTAGCCGAGACGTCCGAGGCTCTTCAAGTTCCGTAGCTGCATCTGCACCGAGCAAGACTCCTACCTCGACACCTCGGGGATATGATCCTAACTCTACTAGAGATAGAGATATTACATGTATCAAATGTCAAGGAAGACATATAGCTAGAGATTGTCCCAACAAGAGGACATTAGTCATCAATGACAAGGGTCACTTTGAGTCAGATTCCGACCCGGAGAAAGTGGAAGAGGAGAAGTCGACTCAAGTAGCCGAGAGAGAGGCTGAAGAAGATTATGTTGAGATCCCATTCGCGGAGGGATTATGTCTTCATACTAGGAAGATCGTTCCTGGCTCTTACCTTGTTATAAGTACTTCAGATACTAATTCTCTTGAGATTGTTGTTGTTGAGCATGATCTAGATCTACCTGCTGAAATTTCTAGTCATGATATGGACCTATATGAGTGCTTAGGTGATAGTCTTACTACTGATATTTCACCTCCATCTATGTGTCTTAATGATGTCATACATCCTACTATAAGTGCAGAAATTATGGAGTATGTTGCTAAAATTAGTTCACCTATTTCAACCCTTGTTGATGCAATGTTTCTAGTAACCCACTTGTTGAATTTGTTGAGCATCCGACTTAATTAGTCACATATGAGACGGTTGTTAAAGTTACAGGGAGGGCCGAGATTTTTGCTACATCTTATTGTATGTAAGGAGTTGAAGATGCATGTTATATTTGGTCTTCTCACCCCTTGACTACTGCTGATTTGTTTGATTGTTTTTCATTAGAAGAGCTTTGAGCATTCTACCTTCTATGGATAAAGACAATCAGAGAGAGAACTTGTTCCATACGCGTTGCTTGGTCCAGGAAATAATATATAACATGATCATTAATAGTGGAAATTGCAACAACTTGATTAGCAATGGAGTTGTTAGCAAATTACAGCTAGGCACCATTCATCACCCACAACCTTACAAGTTGGAATGGATGAACGACCGTGGAGAAACCATAATCAACCGACATGCCAACATCACGTTCAAAATTGGAGCGTATGAGGACACAGTCTTATGTGACATTGCACCCATGCATGCATGTCACATCTTACTTGGGCGACCTTGGGAGTATGATAGGGATGTAACACACAAAAGAAAGACAAATCGCTATTGTTTTACCTCTCAGAGAAAAGCTTTCATACTCAAGCCCATGACACCCACGGAAGTCACTGAGTGATATGAGAAGAAGAAGATCAAAGAGGGCGATGCTAAGAAGAAAACCTTGATGATCCGGAATGCAGGATTTGCTAGACCACCACGTGTTGACCCATTCTTATGTCCTATTTACATCTATATTTGCAAGGAATTCTTATCCTCTATGTTTGAGATTGGTATGATGGAGAGTCTCATTGGGTCCCTCAAGGACATCCACGGATCACTAGCAATCTACAATTGGAGATATTTGGCTACTTTATATCCTTCTTTGAGTATTGTTACTATTTTTGAGGATATTAACTTGAAGGTGAATGTGGAGTTTGATCTATTAGACCTCGTACCCACACCCTATATGCATAATGTCTATTACAAGGAAATTTTCTCATGTCTATGAGATAAGACATTGAGGTTATTCGGTGATAGCTTCACACCCTATCCGAATGGAAGCTATGTTTTATCACTTCGTGATGGTACCATACAGTGGGAGAGGCTGATCGAACGAGAGTTTCCGTTCCAGAGAGAGATCACGCCACAACAGGGCTCGAATCTTAGTATCAACAAGCAAGTGACGCAGGAGGAGGATTCCAACCGAGATGTCACCGAACCTGAAATGGTGCAAGAGCAATATTCCAATCGAGACATAACTGAGCCATAAATGTCATTACATGAAGGATCAAGTCCAGACTTCTCGGATTCGTGGTCGAATCCTTTTCAAGAAAGGTAGGATGATGTAGGAGCATCTAGCGGCTTAACTTCACCACCCCGATGAAGGGACTCATAAAGCACATGATCATGTGGAGAGCTAGGAAGAGATATATGCATAGATTCAGGAGATGGATCAAGTTGCATGGATCCCGACTTGTACCTCATGTCACACATGCATGGAGACAAGGACCCGGATGTATGATCATATGTTCTAGCTGCAAGGAAAAATTAGTGCTCCTCATGCATAAGGGGAAGCGCATGCATGCACCAACATGCACGTTTGGGAGTAAGATTAAGAGAAGACGATTATCTCGAGAGGATGGGCATAATTATAAGGAGATTAACATACGAAGAGGAGTTGGAGGCCCGTATATACTCAACCAAGATACACGTAAGGAAGCTCTAGATCACGTCATAGATGTCCGACCCGTGAATGATATTGACCAAGATCTAGTTAACCTAGATACGTGTGAGGACGGTCCGGAAGAGAGCTTGAGAGGTTAAGTTCGAGACCGGTGTAACATCCGGAATTTTTATTCCAGACTTAGAGCGTTTTGTAGATCTTCCCGCAGGCACGAGGTGCCGAGTGCCAGGATTTATTCCTAAAATCCCGATCCGACTCATCGTTTTTTCCTTTTCCGCTTTCCGACCCTTCGTTCCGAACTGAGGTGACAAGAGGCCATTTTCGACCCCTCGTTCCAAGGTGAGGTGACAAGAGGTCAGCTGACCCCTTGATCCCCTCTCCACTTTTTCAGCTCTTGTCCCCTCTCTCTCTCTCCTTGCTTCTCTTTCACGTTAGTCACCTCCCTCTCTGCCTCTCTTCTCTCTCTTTGCTCTTCTTCCATCTTGGGAGATCTTGCTTGTGTGGGCTGTAGTAGAGGGAATCCAGATCAAGTGTGGTAAGCTTCTTCCTCTTCCTTCATCCTCCTTCATTGTTGTTTTCCCTTTCTTCTTCCCTCCTTCATCCATGGCCATGGATGAAGCTCTTGAGAAGCTTTTTACTCAAATCCTTGCATGCATGTGTTCTTAGCTCGATTAGTCCGTGGAGAGGAGTATAAGATCAGTGGTTGGTGTTTGGAGAAGACCCAACAAGGAGAGGAAGACATTGGAGCCAAGGATCCATAGTCGGAGACGAAGAAGACGAGCTTCTGCAGCGAAACCGCGGGGGCGGCTCACCACAGCCGCAGGGGCGGCTCCAGACCAACGCAGGGGCGGCTCCAGCACCGCTGGGGGCGACTCCAGGACGGAAGCAAGGCGCAGGGGCGGCTCCTGAGTCCGCAGGGGCAGCGGCAGTGTTCCGCTGGGGCGCCAACTTGACTCCGCGGCTGCGTTTTCTTCAACAGTAGGCTTCTCCTCTCCCTTCCTCTTCGTTCCTTCCTTAGTTATGGAGTTGTATCATGTTAGTAGCATGCCTAGGAGGACCTAGAGTAGCTTGAGAATGCCACTTAATGGTTGTGAACCTAGGAGCCCTTAAGGCTCGATGTAGTTGATGATTACGAGTGTGTTGAGCACGATGGACCTTCTAGGCTAGCTTGTTCCTTCTTGGCTGAGGTTTAAGATCATGTGAGGTTATAAACTGTTGTGAGTTGTTTTCATGTGTTGAGAGTGTGGTGAGTACCTTGGACCCTAGGATGCATTCCTAGCTTGAGGGTTAAGTGATCTTGCTTAGATCACTAGAGTGAAGTCTAAGACTTCTTGAGCGTGAGCATGTATTGATATGTATATCTTCTTGTGAGCAGGTTGTGGGCTTCCTCCCTAAGGAAGCGAGAGTGTTGTGTGTTGAGTGTGGTGACGAGGTAAGTCTCCGGACTTACTTAGCTCGTATTCTACGTATTAGCATCGATGTGTGTTGGTGGTGTGTGCGTGTTATTGTTTATGTTATAAACAACTAAACCGGTAAATAGGACCACCGACTTTATATTTTGGCCCAAGTGTATGATAACGGGCGGTGACATCATCTGCTAGCTCTTGCGAGAGTCTAGGAGGTTCTCGGCGACTAGCCCGGGCGGGTAGACGGTCGGATGCATCAGTACCATTCCTTGCCGGTAAGTAGGGACCGAGGCGAGACCACGGTGGTTCTCGTGTCACAAACCTAAGTTGAATTAGAACGGGATACGACTTAATAATAAAAAGATAATAAACCGGACTTGTGTGTTTTGGAGTATGTATGTGTCATGTGATGTATATGTGTATGTGCCTTCACCTCTTTTCTAATGCTTCGAATATGAGCTAACGGTTTTAAACCGTTCGTGTAGATGCCTTGCAGGTTAGGGACGCCGCCGAGTGAGGTGGAGAAGTGGACAGTTGGGGTCTCCGTACATTATAGGACGGGGACGTTTTTGGGATATGTCTTTTTATGTTGGATTATGTTGTACGGTTTTGGTTTTCTTATCGGAGTTGTGTCGTTTTGAGGACTCGGCTGAGTTTCCACCTTGTATCTTTACATTTCAGTGTCTCGCATACATTATAAACGATTTTGAGTTTTGCCTTTATTTCTGCCTTGTTGGAAAGGTCCGGTGAAATTGTTGTCAGGCTAAGGGTCGGGACCCATTGTGAGGTCTCGCCCGTAGCATCCCGAGTCCCGCGGATTTGGGGTGTTACAACCGGTTCAAGAATGAACGGAATTGGAGAGATGATCATGAAGATAGAGTGTATGAAAAAGCATGGAATGAGGAAGACTTTGGGCTAATTTTAGTGGCTAAATTAGGTCCATCTAGTTATTTTATTTTCGGCCCATATTTGGACTTATTTAAATTATTATGGGCTTGTTTTTAATAAATTGATTTGGGCTTTTAGATTTGTTAGTTCAGCCCTAGATATGTTCCTATCTTTTTAAGATTTGATCTTATTGTTCGTTATTTTCACGCCCCTATAAACTTTTATCAATAATGATAAAAGCTCACATGTTAGTAAAAACACGGTATGTTTTAAATTTGTAAACAAGAAATAAACACTCAAATTGTAGCGAACCCACAGTGTATGGGTCAATTACAGTTAGGGTAAGTATTCCTAGGTTGAACTCAGGGACTAAATGTTTGGAATGCAAATGTGATCACAAATAGCGTAAATCAAAATAAAAGAACGAGGTTGAAAAAGAAGGGAAGAAAGATCAAAGGAACTTTGAAGGATTTCTGTAGAGTTCGCAATCAAATAACAAATTTGATTGAAAACTAAAAAAACAGACAAACGAAGGTATATCAATAAAGAGAATGCGGATTCCAAGGATTCAAGTTCATTGTTTATACGCACGGTCTCAGGAAAACTCTCAAGGGATCTATGGTTAACAAACTTCAGGGAAGAACGTTTCTAAACTGATAGTCTATTACCGGGTAAGTCTCAAGACTATCTAGTTCCAAACCAACTACCTATTACCGGGTAAGTCTCAAGGTAGAGAGGTAGGAAATTCTAAACAAACCAAACTCCGAACTAAGGGAAAGGTAAACCATTACCGGGTAAGTCTCAGGTATTACCCTACTTAGGACGGAATCTAGACACACTCAACCTAATAGAGGTTTTCACATCTATTACCTATGGTCGAACACTCAAGTATCTAAGCGGAATATTACCGGGTAAGTCTCAATTCCGGCCTAGGTTACTAGCTAGATGAATTCTAACTAGGTCCAAGAACAAGCCAACCATTAGGATTTCAAAGCTATTCAAACCAAGCATAAAGCTCTATTCCATCATAGTCCGGGTATAAACAAATTCCAATTCACCTTGGAACCACAACGGTTCTAGCCAACAATCAACATTTCAAAAGCAATCTTCAACCCAATCAATTCAATGGAAGATGCAATCATTAATCCAAGCAATTCAATGGAAGAAGCAATTATCAATCCAATCAATTCAATCAATTCAAGAGAGAATGCATAAACAAGAACTAAAAGAGAGATTAAAGAAGAAACTCAACTTTATTGATAGGAAATTAGCAAACGTCAAATTCCCAATATTCGCGAAGTTCCTCCAAGCTCAATCAAGTTCAACAATGGCAAACAATGGTGTAGGGCAAAGGGAGAAGAAGAAGGGGAAAAAGCTCTCTCCAAATGAACTCGAAATTAGAATGAAACGGGAACCCCCGGAAATCATTTAGGGCTTTCCTTTTATATCCCGCAACGGGCTGCCCTAAAACAAATCCGAAAATTAACGAAATAAATCGGCGAACAGGAATCTCGGTCGGTGACCAAGATTTTTGAATGTCGGGGCCGAGATTTTCTTCGTGATCCAGCGTTGACGAAATCTCGGTCGGAAATCTCGGTCAAATGTGAAAAATCTCGGCCGAGATGAAACAAATCTCGGCCGAGATCGGGACCGAGTATGGGACCGAGATGCATCGACATAAACTTCTGATATGGGGTCTCGGTCGAGGTGGCTCGGATCTCGGCCGAGATGGCTCGGATCTGGGCCGAGATTTCTCGAATCTCGGCCGAGATTTCTCGAATCTGGGCCGAGATTTCTCGAATCTCAGCCGAGATGGCTCGGATCTCGGCCGAGATCATGTGGATCTCGACCGAGATTGCTCCAATCTCGTGCGTTTTGTCTTGGCTCATCTTTTCCTCCTTTCCCGTGCCTGCGTGATCGCTCCTAAGCGTCCATCCCGAGGCCTGATCCTCAAATGCATCGTTTTAGCTCCAAAACACGCCAAAATACCTACAAAGACACCAAAAGTGTGTGTAGACATCTATACTCGCAAAGTTGCATTAAACAAGTATAAAGAACACAACTTAAGGCTAAAACATGCATGCGGGAAAGGGATAACTAACTATATGCTCTACTAAACTAGGTCGATAGTTTATGTTATCAAAATACCCCATACTTATCTTAGCTTGTCCCCAAGCAAATAATAAATTAAAGGCAAGATAGCATGAATCATCTATGCTAAACAAAAATAAAAACTCTCTTTGGTAGTGCTTCTATTCATGATCACTTTCAGAGTGTAGTCACAAGGCTAAAGACATATTTCGATTAAGGTCAAGTAAGATTGGCAAGATATAGGATAGTCACACCTTGCAAGGAATCCAAAATCATCATTTAAACTACCAATGTTTAAAATTCATGAAAAATCCAAGTTTAGGCCATGAAGTCAATTACATGTATGCAAAGATCAATAGGACTTAACAAATAAAGGGCAAGAAACGTGATAAAGGTAGGATGTGTATAGGTCATGTGGTGGAAATCCGGAAAAGAGGACAACACAACATTTTTCTTTTCTTTCTTTTTTCTCGACATACATCCTTTCTTTTCATGCATATTTTTCTTTTTCTTTTTCTTTTGAGTGAAAGGCATAGGTGCACAATAGCTGAAACCTTGGTGTTCAATTTCCTTCACCTACCTTACACCAAAGTGCACATACCAAATCAACTCTAGATAATGTTTTTAAAACTAATCCGACTTTGGCAAGACACAAACACCCGATTATGTGAATGGTGCCGAGTTACTCATCTTCATAGCCAACAAAACCCATAGAAAGCTTTTGCTTTCAATTCACATCTCACAAATCAATCAACTTCTTCGCATATTGCACATAATTCACTTTTCACAATTAAGCATACACCTTCAAACTTCACTTTCCTAATTCCCGGATGGGTCATAAGGGGCAAATAAATTCAATGTTTGAGGTGCTGAAAATGGTAAAGAAGAGAAGAAGAAGAATTCGAATTGCCTAAATCATTTCTGTGCAATGTAAAAGAACTCATCATATAGCTTCAACTTTTCAATATCAATCCGATTAAACAAGGTAATCCAAATAAATCATACAGATTACAAACAAGGCATTCAAATCCCATAATTGCCATTAGATCAATTAAAGCTCAAAATAAACATCGATAGCCAAATAAACATACACAATTTCCTCATTAAGGTCACATCAATCCTAGAAGCACAATTTTTTTTTTGAAATTTTCTGAATTTTTTGGATTTTCATATAAAATGCAGTACAAATAAAAGAAACATGCTAAAAGGTATTGCAAGCATCCTACCCCATACTTAAATCTCACATTGTCCCTAATGTGAATAATAAATATGAAGTAAAAACAATACTCACAATGTAAGAATGAAGAAGGCATCCGACGTGCTTCTTCGTTGGCTTACTTCGTTTCTCGTCTTTCATAGCAATTTCCCCGCCTTAAGCTCGTTCCAAGTGTTGCTTCCCGTATCTCTTTTTGTACCATGACACCTAGGTCCTGCAAAGACACAACAAGAACGCGCAAAAACGCAAAAGCAAAAAGCAAAAATAAAAATAAAAAGACGAAAAGCTCTTACCTCGGGTTGCCTCCCGAGAAGCGCTTGGTTTAAGGTCTCTAGCCGGATCTAACTCCTTTAAAGCGTCAAGTGAGATGGATAGGTGAAAGTTTTTCCACCGGAAGTTCTGGTGTATACCTCTTCAACCTATGTCCATTCACTTTAAAAATACCGGAGTTTTTTCACCCCATACTTCGACAGCTTCGTGGGGGGAAATCTTCTTCACAACATAAGGTTCCGTCCATCGTGACCTTAACTTTCCTGGAAAAAGTCGGAGCCTAGAACTAAAGAGAAGAACCAGATCACCTTCTTTGAAGTTCTTTGGCAATATGTGCTTGTCATGCCACTTCTTTGTTCTTTCCTTGTAGATCCGTGCATTCTCATATGCATTCATCCGGATCTCCTCCAGCTCGTTGATGTCCAACAACCTCTTTTCTCCGGCTTCTTTTATATCAAAATTTAGCCATTTCACGGCCCAATATGCTCTATGCTCGAACTCTACAGGCAAATGACAAGATTTTCCATAAACAAGTTGATAAGGAGTAGTACCTATAGGAGTCTTGTATGTTGTTCTATATGCCCAGAGTGCATCTTCAAGCTTCATTGCCCAATCTTTCCTTGAGCGAGACACTGTCTTCTCTAAGATCCCCTTGATTTCTCTATTCGAGATTTCCACTTGACCACTAGTCTGGGAATGATATGGGGTTGCAACCTTGTGAGTTACCCCATACTTGGACAAAAGTGACTCAAAGTTCTTGGCTGTGAAATGCTTCCCTCCATCACTAATAATGACACGTGGTGTGCCAAATCTAGGGAAGATAGTTCGGTTGAAAATTTTAATCACAACTTTAGCGTCATTTGTGGGTGAAGCTATAGCTTCAACCCATCTTGATACATAATCAACCGCTAAAAGAATGTAAAGGTTCCCGCATGAGGATGGGAAAGGTCCCATGAAGTCAACACCCCATACATCAAAAATCTCAACTTCTTGGATGTTGTTCAAGGGCATCTCATTCCTCCTAGATATGTTGCCCGTCCTTTGGCATGAATCACAAGCAGTCACGAATATCTGCACATCTCTGAAAAGATTAGGCCAAAAAAATCCAGATTGCAATACCTTGGCACTAGTCTTATGAGCACTAGCATGTCCTCCACAGGGCAATGAATGACAATGTCGGATGACACTCTCAATCTCGTCGTCTGGGACACATCTCCTAAGGATTCCCTCGGGTCCTCTCTTGAATAGTAGTGGCTCATTCCAATAGTAATGTCTCACATCCTTGTAGAATTTCTTCCATTGGGAAGGAGATAAACCTGGAGGAATTTCACCACAAACTAAATAATTAACAACGTCAGCAAACCAAGGTTCCTTTCACCTGAAATGTGGAGGATATATTTCTCCATCATGTGGAGATGCTCATCCGGAAATGCATCGTCAATAGGGATGTCATCCTCTTCCATATGTTCTGGAGGTAACCTGCTAAGATGATCAGCTACAGAGTTTTCGGACCCCTTCTTATCTCTAATCTCTAGATCAAATTCTTGAAGGAGAAGAATCCACCGGATAAGACGTGGCTTTACATCCTTCTTGGTGAGAAGGTACCGAATTGCAGCATGATCCGTGTACACAATCACCTTAGCTCCTACAAGATAGGAACGGAACTTCTCAAATGCGTAGACGACGGCTAGGAGCTCCTTTTTAGTAGTTGCATAATTCAGCTGGGCTCCATCAAGCGTCTTGCTAGCATAGTAAATAGCATGAGTAAGTCCTTCCTTCTTCTGTCCTAGCACCACTCCCACTGCGAAGTTGCTTGCATCACACATCACCTCGAATGGAAGAGACCAATATGGAGGTTGCATTATTGGAGCAGTGATGAGAGCTTCCTTCAACCTATAAAAAGCATCAAGGCATTTCTTCGAGAAAACAAACTGAACATCCTTGATTAGTAGGTTAGTCAAAAGTTTAGCAATTTCAGAAAAAGATTTTATAAATCTCCGGTAAAAACCGGCATGTCCTAGAAAACTCCTTACCCCTTTGACTGATGATGGTAGAGGTAGCTTCTCAATAGTCTCAATCTTGGCCTTATCAACCTCAATTCCACGGTTAGATATCAAGTGACCTAACACAATACCTTCCCTAACCATGAAATGGCATTTCTCCCAATTGAGAACAAGATTACAATCCTCACATCTTTGTAGGACTAAAGACAGGTTAGCCAAACATTCATCAAAAGAGGATCCATAAACAGAAAAATCATCCATAAAGACTTCCATGATGTTTTCAATATATTCAGAAAAAATAGACATCATGCATCTTTGGAAAGTAGCAGGAGCATTACATAAACCGAAAGGCATTCTCTTATATGCAAAGGTACCCCAAGGACAAGTAAAAGTGGTTTTCTCTTGGTCATCCGGATGGATGGGGATCTGGAAAAAACCACTATACCCATCTAGGTAGCAAAAGTAAGAATGTTGGGCTAGCCTTTCTAACATTTGGTCAATGAAGGGTAAAGGAAAGTGATCTTTCCTAGTAGCATGATTCAACTTCCTATAATCACTGCACATCCTCCATCCTATCACAGTCCTAGTCGGGATCAACTCATTCTTTTCATTAGTTATGACAGTCATCCCACCTTTCTTAGGTACAACATGTACCGGACTAACCCACTTACTATCCGAGATAGGGAATATAATTCCCGCATCAAGCAACTTAAGGATCTCATTCTTAACTACCTCTTTCCTGTTAGGATTCAATCTCCTTTGAGGTTCTCTAGAAGGCCTGTGTCCATCATCTAACAAGATCCTATGCACGCACATAGAAGGATTAATCCCTATGAGGTCATCTATAGTGTAGCCCAAAGCTTTTCTATGCATCCTAAGCTCTTTCAATAACTTCTCAAGTTCAAGTTCATTCAAGCTATCACTAACAATGACGGGATAAGATGAGTTAGAACCAAGAAAGGCGTACCTTAGGTGTGTCGGAAGAGGCTTCATCTCGACCTTAGGAGGCTCCGGTTCTTCTTCATAAATCTCGGCCGAGCTGAGGTGAATCTCGGCCGAGCTGTGGTGAATCTCAGCCGAGATGCTCTGATCTTCTGAAACTGAAACTTTCTGTTGAAGGATCTCGGCCGAGATTTCTTGGATCTCGGTCAAGATGCCATCTGCTTCTGTCAGTTCTTCGAATCTTGATTCCTCGTTGATGGGGAGAAGACTCAAAGATCGGACTTCTTCAAACAGTTCATCTTTTGGCTCTGCTGTCATGATGCTCATGGTCAAAACCTACTCAAGAGGGTCAGAACATAGAATTGAATTTATAATCTCAAAATCATCTTTATCATCCTCTAGGATGTTGTACATATCCTCTTCAACCAAGGGTCCCTTAATCAAAGGAGGGAGTTTAAATTGCACAACTTCCTCATCAATTCTAAATGTAAGGGTAGCACCCCTACAATCAACTAAACATCCAGAGGTAGCAAGAAAAGGTCTCCCTAAAATGATAGGAACAGGACAGTCAGCAGGAATATCAAGAACAACAAAGTCAATAGGGATAAAGAACATCTCTTATTGGATTGGAACATCCTCAATGATTCCCACAAGACGTGTGGTGGTTCTGTCTGCCATGCAAAGAGTCATCTTTACCGGCTTTGGTTCTCCAAGTCCAACCTTCCTGCATAAAACGAGTGGGATAATGCTTACACTAGCTCCAAGATCACAAAGTGCTTTGTACGTTCCATCTCCAACTTTGATTGGGACAGAAAGATCTGGGATCACTCAATTTTGGTGGCATCATTCCATTGTTCCTCTGGATGAGGTAAGTAGATCTCCAAGTCATTCTGACTTCTCCATATTCTTCTAGTTTCCTCTTGTTGGAGAGGATTTCCTTTAAGAACTTTCCATAGGCAGGCATCCCTAAAATAGCATCAACAAAAGGGATATTAATATGCAATTTATTTAAAAGGTTAAGGAACTTGCCAAAGTGCTTGTCCAATTGAGCTCTAGCACGGGATTTAGGAAAAGGAAGTGGTGGTTTGTATGGCAGAGGAGGGATGTAGACATTCTCTTTTTCCTTAGGCTCTTCTTTCATTGGTTGTTTTCCTTTATCCAAAACCTTTGGTTGTGGATCATTTGTTTCCAATCCACTTCTTGTAGTGATTGTCATGACTTGCCCCTTGGGATTATTTTCAGTTTTTTCAGGAAGTGTTCCTGGATCTCTTTGAGCGTCTTCGGCCTTCTTGAAAACTTGAGTTTCCAAAACCTTTTGCGCTTTGGTTACACTAGTGACTGTACTCTCTAGATTTCCCATCCTAGCCATCAATTGCTCAAACATTGCCTCTACTCTATCCTTTGGTTGAGCGGGTTCAGCTGGCTTGGATGGTTGGCCTGCATTGCTAGAAGAAGCTTGAGGATTCAAATCACTCTCAAGATTAGAATAAGAAAAATCAAGATGATTATGATTAGGCTTGTAGTTATTTCCCTTATTATTCCTATTATAATTGTTGTTATGACCTCTTTGGTTTTGATAACCTCCTTGGTAGTTACCTTTACCCATGTAATTCGCACCCTCTTCCTTGGATGCTACTTGCACTTCAGCTTGCTGAGCTTTCAAGTTAGATGCAATTAATTCTTTCAAAGATTTAAGTTCAACTTGCAAAACATCTAACCTTGAATCATTAAGAGTGTTTTGGTTTACCTCATAGACTCCGGGTCTAGTCTTTCTCTCTTCAACTTTCCTGTGAGAATACTTTTCAATAGTCTTGGCTTACTTCGTAATGAATTCTCAAGCTTCATCCACAATTCTTTCCATAAAAGTACCTCCAGAAAGTGATTGCAACTTGAATTGAGTATCTTCATCAAGTCCATTGTAATAAATCTCTAGCAATTCAATCTTAGAGATCCCATGATGAGGACATTCCAACGTAAGGTCAATGAACCTCTCCCAAGACTTATACAAACTCTCCTTATCTTTCATCACAAAAGCATTTATCTTCCCTCTAAGTTCAGTAGTCTTGTAGGGTGGGAAAAACTTAGTGAGGAATTCAGACACCATCTCCTCCCATGTGTTAATCTGCCCATATGGAATAGTTTGATACCAAGTTAAAGCTTTATCCTTAAGAGAGAAAGAAAAACCTCTTATCTTATGATTGTTACCTTCCATACGTGCTGGACTTACCGCATCCATAAGAGTCTCGTAGTTGTTCATGTGTTGGTGAGGAGATTCTGTCTCTGTCCCACCAAACTGATTCTGGCGAATCATCTGTATCACCTGCGGTCGCAGCTCATGCTCATGATTTGCGGGATCTCCAAAGTTAACTCCAGGACGGTTAACTCTTTGGGTAGGATCCATCCTCTGTCCAAGTGTTTGTGGAACTTCCACAAAAGGCTGGTGAATGACAGGTCTGAGAGGAGCGGGAGGTGGAGCTTGTGGAGAGCTTCAACTCGAGGAGGAATTGGAGCTAATTGTGGTGCTGGAATTACTTGCTGCACTGGAGCTGGAGCTGCAGCTGGCCTCTGGTTCATGGCTCTGGCTATCTCTTCCATTTGAGCTCTCATTGCAGCCATTTCCCTTTCTGTAGTTTGCTCTCTTTCTCTAGCAATCCGTCTCTCAGCTTCTAGTTGCTCTAAAGCATCTCTGAGTTCAGCTTCATAATCTCTGATTTCAGCCATTTTAGAAGCTTTCCGGGCTCTTAGTCTCTCTCGCAGTGTCCTTTCAGGTTCGGGATCGTACGGAACTAGTTCTTTCAAACCCGAGTTCTTTGCATACACTGTGAAGGATACCTAAAGTCCTGAAAATTCCAAAAAAAAACCAGAAACGAGATCAAAAGTAAAAGAAAGACTTACACTAAAAGAAATCACAAAACAAAACAAATGACTTAGTCCCCGGCAACGGCGCCAAAAACTTTGTTCGCTATTTTCACGCCCCTATAAACTTTTATCAATAATGATAAAAGCTCACAGGTTAGTAAAAACACGGTATGTTTTAAATTTATAAACAAGAAATAAACACCCAATTGTAGCGAACCCACAGTGTATGGGTCAATTACAGTTAGGGTAAGTATTCCAAGGTCGAACTCAGGGACTAAATGTTTGGAATGCAAATGTGATCACAGATAGCGTAAATCAAAATAAAAGAACGAGGTTGGAAAAGAAGGGAAGAAAGATCAAAGGAGTTTTGAAGGGTTTTCTGTAGAGTTCGCAATCAAATAACAGATTTGATCGAAAACCAAGTAAAACAGACAAACGAAAGTATATCAATAAAGAAAATGCGGATTCCAAGGATTCAAGGTCATTGTTTATACGCACGGACTCAGGAAATCTCTCAAAAGATCTATGGTTACAAACTTCAGGGAAGAACGTTTCTAAACTGATAGTCTATTACCGGGTAAGTCTCAAGACTATCTAGTTCCAAACCAACTACCTATTACCGGGTAAGTCTCAAGGTAGAGAGGTAGGAAATTCTAAAACAAAATTCCGAACTAAGGGAAAGGTAAACCATTACCGGGTAAGTCTCAGGTATTACCCTACTTAGGACAGAATCTAGGCACACTCAACCCAATAGAGGTTTTCACCTCTATTACCTATGGTCGAACACTCAAGTATCTAAGCGGAACATTACCGGGTAGTCTCAATTCCGGTTTAGGTTACTAGCTAGATGAATTCTAACTAGGTTAAGAACAAGCCAACCATAGGATTTCAAAGCTATTCAAACCAAGCATAAAGCACAATTCCATCATAGTCCGGGTATAACGAAATCCCAATTCACCTTGGATCCACAAGAGTTTAGCCAACAATCGATTTCAAACGCAATCATCAATCCACTCAATTCAATGGAAGAAACAATCATCAATCCAAGCAATTCAATGGAAGAAGCAATATCAATCCAATCAATTCAATCAATTCAAGAGAGAATGCATAAACAAGAATCTAAAATAGAGATTAAAGAAGAAACTCAGCTTTATTGATAGAAATTAGCAAAACGTCAAATTCCCAATATTCGCGAAGTTCCTCCAAGCTCAACAAAGTTCAACAATGGCCAACAATGGTGTAGGGCAAAGGGAGAAGAAAAGGGGAAAAAGCTCTCTCCAAAGAGCTCGAAATTTGAATGAAACGGGAACCCCCGGAAATCATTTAGGGCTTTCCTTTTATATCCCGCAACGGGCTGCCCTAAAACAAATCCGAAAATTAACGAAATAAATCGGCGAACAGGAATCTCGGTCGGAAATCTCGGTCGTGACCGAGATTTTTGAAAGTCGGGGCCGAGATTTGCTTCGTGATCCAGCGTTGACGAAATCTCGGTCGGAAATCTCGGTCAAATGTGAAAAATCTCGGCCGAGATGGAACAAATCTCGGCCGAGATCGGGACGAGATGGGGACCGAGATTCTTCGACAGAAACTTCTGATATGGGATCTCGGTCGACTCGGATCTCGTAAGATAAGGGATCTCGGATCTTCATGTGGATCTCGACCGAGATTGCTCCAATCTCGTGCGTTTCGTCTTGGCTCGTCTTTTCCTCCTTTCCGTGCCTGCGTGATCGCTCCTAAGCGTCCATCCCGAGGCCTGATCCTCAAATGCATCGTTTTTAGCTCCGAAACACGCCAAAATACCTACAAAGACACCAAAAAGTGTGTGTAGACATCTATACTCGCAAAGTTGCATTAAACAAGTATAAAGAACACAAACTTAAGGCTAAAACATGCATGCGGGAAAAGGGAAAACTAACTATATGCTCTACTAAACTAGGTCGATAGTTCATGTTATCACTTATCTTTTATTTTATCCGGGCTCTAGATTAGATTTGGCTCGCATATTAGATTTTATTTTGTAAACCCTCTAGAGGTCGTCCACCTGCCTATATAAGGGATATGAGCTGCAAGTTTTTATTCATTCAATCAAAAAACACGTTCTTTTTTCTTGCTCGTGGATTCGAGTGTCTTCTTGAGGAAAGAAATAGGTGGAATCCTATTAAAGATATAATTTTTTTGGCTCGTGGAATCGAGTGGCTTGTGGAATCAAGTGTCTTTCTTAAAAAGAGAGAGTCGTATAGGCAGATTCCTATTCAAAGAGTGCGAGTGGATTCTCGTTCCCCAAACAGTCTAGACTGTTTTGCGTTGTATCTTGTTGGATCAGCAGGTTAACATTTTCAATTCAAATTCAGGCAACTTCTCGTTCTTTGGGACACTCGTATTCCCCTATATGTGGGATTATAGCGCGAAAGTTTCTTCAATCATTTTGAGTTGTGTGTTAGAGCCTTAGTTTTCCTAGTGTGATCTTAGTTTCTTCAAGTAACCTGAGCAGATCTATCCATCTATCGATCCTTCACCATCATCAGGATCATCATCCATATCCACGTTCTTTCCATATATACGTTTTCTTTCCATATCTTATTCTATCAGTCTTCTTGTCGAAAGATCAGAGCATCCTCACGGCTAACCCCGTATCGATAATATTTAAAACTATTTAAACAGGTTTAGAATAACCTAAAAAAATATATTTACAAATTTACTTCCCTTGTCATTAAGCCTTTTAGAACTTAAATTCTTGAAAACCAACAATTTAACAAAGGCTTAATAATAAGGAAGTAAGAACATCAACTTTGTAAGTGTGATATTTAAGCTATCTTTTTTAAACCTTTTTGAATGCTGATTTTAATACTACAATACAAGTTATGAAGAATTTACAACTTATGACAACGTCATACACTCATGGTGGCATCCCAAGAAAGAGTGTTCCAAAAATATATATGATTTGGATCATACAGGAAGGGTCTTAAGTCAAAAGTGAGAAGAACTTACAACCTTTTGATTTGTCCAAATTAATTAACACTTGTCATATACTTGAACAAATGTTTAGTTGAACAATTGGACATATAAATTAACATTTGAACAAATAGTTATGTAGTTGAACAATTTCGAATATAGTTAAACAATTGGTTATATAGTTGAACAATTTTTAATTGAATACATACATGTTATATTTGAATAGTTGTTACTTGATCAAATGGTTTTGGATCTTTCCTACTTTAACCCTAGGACCGCTTTCCACTTGAACTCAAACCTATAATATATATATATATATATATATATATATATATATATATATATATATATATATAGGGTCAGGTTCAAGTGTGATTTTTTCCTACGGTAAGGAGTACATAACTTTGATAGATGTCAAATTATTTAATGAATATTCATCATATCGAACCACAATAAACATTCATAGGCATGTTTCACTATATGAAAATTAAAAATATACACCTTCTGTAAATAAGAAAGTATATATGGAAATACAATAACTAACTTTAATGAAATTTTAACATTTCTAGAAGAGATAAAATATTGTATTTTGATTCTTTAACCCACAAAAATTTTGAACGTTAACTTTTTTTTTGAATTTTTATTTTTTATTTTGATTGTTAATTTATATTTTGAATATTTATTTTTTTTTGACCCTAAAATTTTATCCTATGCCATTGTGGGAGGCCTTGCCCCTTATAATTCATTTGTTCCCGTCTGATGTGTTTTGTCCTATGCCATTGTGGGAGGCCTTGGATGCTTTTGAGGAGCATGAGGTTCATTGTAAAGTACCCGACTTCAAATATAGGCAAAATCCGGTTTTGGATGATTTTTGTTATCTCTAACCAAATTGCTAAATATTTTTCAGCTTCGTACTCATACATTTCAAAGGAAACAATTCAATGGATGAAATAAGTCCCGTGAATGAGGTATGATCTTATAATGCTACTATTCCTTTAATGTCTTATAATATACTAATTTTTTGTAATATTCTCTTATCTTGTTGTGAAGAATACTAGTGGAAGGGTAAGAATAAGAACAACTCAAATGCAACTAATAGAGGGGAGAGTTCTGGACAATCTGGTTCCATGTCTCAAAACTCGAAGAGATCAAGATGTCCTACTTGTTTGCAAGTTATGCAACGGGAGCAAAGGATAAAAAGCTAGTGGAATGGAATGCAAAGGGGCAACCTGTTGGAGATGTATCGGTTAAGTTCTCATCTACAATGGGGGTGTTAGTTCGGGAACAAGTGTCGATTGTCTATGAAAGTTGGCTTAAAGTCCAAGATTCAACAAAGGAAACTCTTTGGAAATATTTATTGGTAAATTACATATTTTTGTTTTACTTCACTACTTAAATACCATAGTTTTAGATATCTAGTTAGTAAATTCAGCTTTTAAAATTTTATTGTTTTAAATTACGTTATGTTTTCTTGTAAATAAATTTCAGCAAAAATATCATATTTATCAATGTTTCAAGATATTTATCATGCAACAAATGGGGAAGCTATGGAGATCTTGGAAATCTGAGTTATCAAACGAGATACGAAATATTCTGGAATCAAGATCGACTAATGCGGAAAGGACTAGTCAACTTGCAAAAATAAGGCCTTTTATTGTGCCTGCAGAAGATTGGGATCAATTTGTTCAAGAACGAATATCAATCAAATGGATGATAAGTTCCTTTACATAAAATGAGAATGATTAATATTATATGCATCTTTAGAATTTGTTCTTTAACTATTTTGTAATCGTGTAGGAAAAGAGGGACAAAATGAGAGGAATAAGGTCCAAACAACTTTTGGCCCACACATTAAGCCGAAAAGGGTATGCACGGACAAAGTATGATTATGTAAGTGTTTATGGAGTTATATTTTCTCATTCTACATATATAATGTTTAATTTATTATTTCTCAATTCGTTTTAAAGTTTTTTTTCCTTTCTTTACACAACAAAGAACACCCTGACATGCCTATGACCAAACCACAATTATGGATCGAAGAGCATGCATCGAAGAAAAAGACCAATGAGGATAATGCCTCCAAAATTGTATGACATACATCATAATGTATTCTATATTAATTTGTTTATTGTTTACAAATACTTTGACTGATTTTGTATATGTGAATCTATTTATTATAGGATGAGGTAAAGAAGAAAATGGAAGAGGCTACATCCAAGGATGAAGAAGACAATTTTATAACTCAAGCACTTGGTAGGGATCACCCGGGCGTATTAGAGGTATGGGAACAGGGGTAACCAGAACCAAGTTATATGGTCATACGCAAGTGCATGCTAGATATGTTAAAATGGAGACTGAATTGAAAGACATGAAACAAAAGTACAAGATTGTAGAGGATGTTTAGCTTCTAAATTCGGAGTAAATTTAGCTGATCATGTACCTAGTAAAGATGCAACTTCCAAGGTATCAAAACTCTTGTCAGTTTGTCTATATATTTTATAAATTTTAGAATTCAATATTATTCTAATTAGATCTTATATAATATAGAGAAATGACCATTGCGAAGAAAATGCGAGTCTAGAGGCTACATCTCCAAAGGTATGAATTGGTATTGTTTATGATTGAATAATTTCGATTAACCTTAATCATGACCATATGCAAAATTATATTTGATAGTCAGAAAAAGGAAGTAGCTATCATCCTTCAATACATAATAAGTGCAAACTAGTTAACTGGAATGGAGATAGACAAGTAGTGGCAAAAGGATTAATTTCAGCAATAGATTCAAAGGCAATTGTTCATGGGTCCATACTTGAACCATAATGCTATAGGATTTCTATTGAAGAAGTGTTGGTGGATTCAGTAGGATTTTATTGTTATGAGCCTGAGTTTACAATCCTTGGTGATGCACTTGGCAGTACAATTGCTTGGCCAATAAGATAGATTATGTTTGATGATTGAGTATGGGAGATATCGTATTTGTATTGCTATAGTAAAGACAAATTTTCAAATCTTTATCATTTTGTGTGTGTTTATCTCATTTCTATTCTCCTTTTGATGTAGTTTTCTTTGTCTACTTTGTGCAGCTTGTCAAAGAATATGAATATTACAAATCATCAGAAGACAACTTGTGCTACAAACATTTTGTGTTAGGAGTCTTGTTGAACTCATTTAATGAAAGACAAGTAGCATTAACGTATTTTGTAAAAAATCACTTTAGTCTATATATATATATATACACTTTAGTAATGTGTG
>CM008279.1:42790980-42815453 GCA_002319775.1 Fagopyrum tataricum | reverse complement strand
TTGTCTATATTTATATTGTCTATAATTTTAACTAATTAAATTAAATTAAATTAAATTTTTATGGGACCACTGACTGAATATTTGACAAATTGAGAGTGGTGGTTGATTGTTAACGGATATAAATATGAGGTGGTTGATTGTAAAAATATATATATAAGAGGTGATTAAGTGAAAATAGGTATAAATAAGATGTGATTTTGTGTAGTTTACTCAAATGATTAAATGTATTTTTTTCAAATAAAAAAAAAAATCAAATTATATTTGATGGAGGACCATTTACGTGAGCCATTGCATGACTCACAAGAACCAACAAAGGGTCCCATAACAAGGGCAACAGCCAAGGAGATCCAAGAGTTTACGTCAAGGGAGTTGTTAATGCATGGCAACATGCATGGGTTATTTACTGTTCATAAATCACTTATAATCTCTTGGTGATTTCAGGAATCAAGGATCATGAGATGAAGACCATGCAAACGTTGGATTATTGTGAGAAAGATGTGGAAGTTGGAGCAAGCATGAGGAGTGAGCTAGACGCAAGCCGCGGAACGGAACCAGGCGCAAGCTACGGAACGGGACCAAGCGGAAGCACAGAGACGGACGGGACAACATGTGACGCTACGCCCTCGGCCCTTGGTGCAACGCGCTCGGCAACCGGGCGTTATCGAAGCCAGCGACACCAAATCCCTCGCTTGCCCGGCGCCCACGGAGCCCTCGGCACAAACCCTAAACCGAAGCCATCGACGCCAGACGCCCGGCGCTCTCCCTCGCCGCCAAACCCTAATCTCCGCCCGGCCCTCCGATGCCATCTTCCGCGAACCCTAAACTCGCCCGGCCCTCCCGACGCCATCTGTCGCGAACCCTAATCTTCCGCCCAGCCCTTCCGACGCCTTCAGCCAGTGAACCCTAATCTCCCGCCCGGCGTATTTTTAACCTCGAACCCTAATCTCCGCCCGGACGCTCCCTGACCGTCCTCGACGCTAGCTTCACGGAGCCTCAACCTCCTGCCCAGGAATGGTTGAATGATTAGGCCGGGACGAGACCATGAACCTAACTTCCGCCTGACCCGTCCATTGAACCCTAAAACCCGCCCGGCTGAATCCGAAAACCGCCCCGACCATTGAATGGGTTGCCTTGGGAGAAGTTAGTCCTATTTTTGTGGTGTTAGTTATTTTGTTTAGACTATTAGCTACATTTGTGGGAGCTCTCTTGTTATCTCCTCTCCACTAATGCATTTATGTTTTTCTTTATTTATTTTTGTTTTAGATAAGGAAGTCTATGATATAGTCTCCGTAGTTGTCTTAGTCAGGACACCGTTATTTTCATTACTGATAATACATTGTTATTCATTTACAAAATCAATCAAAGAATAGTAGAGCTTTGGTTGGCATTGTGTGTTGTGATTGCTTATGGTTGGATTTTGCTTGTGTACAATCCATTTCGGATTGGTGTTTCAAAGCCTTCGTGAGTCCCTCCTTGTGCTAGTCCCGTCTCGAGAACTTGTGTAAGGTTGTATTGGGGTTGGGTTGAAGGTCTTCGTGTGAGAAGGAGTTTTTGTTCGTCCTCAGTCAAGGTTCCCTCATCGACATCTTTGGTTCATCTCTTCTATATATCCATCCTTGTCCATATACCCACACACCTTTCTTAACCACCTTGGGTTCAATCGTACCTAGATCGGCTAACCACGGGTCTATTCCCGTATCAGTTGGTATCAGAGCCGAGGTTGGATACTTTTGTTTCCCCCATCCATAAATCTCTTCCCTTGCCCAACAGTTGGACCCTGATTTGTGCTTGAGTGATTGTCAAATCCTAAGTTCCCTTGTTTGGAACATTTGGCCGGTCAACTCTTGAGAGGAAAGCCTTGAGCTCCACTTACAAAAAAAAAAAAAAAAAACGGTTACCTTCCACCATAAATCACTCTCTTATTGAGAAGGAAGACTTCTTCTTCCTACGTTTCCTCTACTACTCAGGTAGCCGTTTCAAGTACAAAAAAGAAAAAAAAAGAAGTTATTAAGAGTCTTGGTTACCTCACTTGCCGGCACCCTGTCAAGCCACCCAAGCACGAAGAAAGGATCTATCTAGTGAGCATTTTGTCCACAAAATTGTCGTCCCTTACGCCACTTTACCAAATCATTCAACCACACCCTACGTTCACTACTTCATTTTCTTATGAGTTCTTCAATACCATCCTTGACCCTCGCAACTATCTTGACAATCTAAATCAGGGAGATCTCTCGACGGAAAGAACCAAGATCCTAAGGTGTTGATCCTTGCAAATTATACCTTAAGCTTGAGCAAACACCAAGAAGAGACATAAACGTGAGCGATACACAAGTGAGGCATTATATTTTCAACTAACCATAACTTTTCACTTGTTTCGTTTGTTGTGAAGCATGTCTAGATCACGAAGCCCAAGCAAGGCAAGTAGTGCACCCATTGCTCCTGAGGTGTTTAATCTACTTCAAAGGTTGTCCGACTCGGTTGATAGCCTTTCCAAACGGATGGAGACTATGGAGGCAAGGACGCCACCCCCACGAACACCGCCCGTGAGATCCACGTACGAGTTTGGTGGCCCTTCTCACCTACCACGAGAGGCGGACCATCAAGTCCCAAGGCGACAAGGTAATATACTTCCCAAAGGTCCTCCTAATGTAGCTAACTTACCTCCCTTTGTTGATGAATTTCCACAAGCACCAAGGGACACATTTGACGATGAAGCTTGGGAAGAATTTCCGAGACCATACCCGCAGCCTAGGCGTGGAAGGGAGCCTTTCAGGCCTTGCTTAGAGCAAGACGGCCTTGGGAAGGTCAAAATCAAGATTCCCGCTTTCGAAGGCAAGTGTGATCCCGACGCCTACATGGAGTGGGAAACTAAGGTTGAACAAATCTAGTTGTGTCACAACTTCAGTGACCTTAAAAAGGTTCAATTAGCCGCCCTAGAATTCCAAGGATATGCCTTGGTATGGTGGGATCATGTGGTTAAGGAGAGGGCACGGACGTTAGACCCTCAAATCACTACATGGGAGCACATGAAGGCGCTTATGAGATCAAGGTTCATCCTTCCACACTACACCCGAGAGCTACGACAACGATTGGAAAATTTGAGACAAGGATCTCTTAGTGATGAGGAAGTTTATACCAACATACAAGTAGTTATGGTGAAGGTCAACGTTCTAGAAGATGAAGAAAACACTATGGCTAGGTATCTTCGAATTCCTACTCTAATTTGGCTAATGAAGTTGATATGTATCCCTACAGTACCATGGAGCAATTGCTACACTTAGCAATCAAGGTGGAAAGGAAGACGAAGCTACGGAACCGAGAACACAAATCGGCATATGGCTCGTCCAATGCTTGGAAATCACAAGGGAGTCGGCTGTCTAGTCAAGGTAGGGATCAAGGAGGTCATAAGGAGGAGAGGAAACCGGCGCCAATGGGGCAAGAAGGCCAAAGAAGAACTACCACACCTTCCGCTACACCACGACCCTTGAATGAGCCTTCAAGTGGTCCTCGAGGGAGTACTTCTAACTCTAACTCTAGAACTAGGGATATTGTGTGCTTTAAATGCCAAGGTAGAGGTCACATGAGTAGGGAATGTCCTAATAGACGCACTTTGATCATAAATCATCTAGGGCAATATGAAAGTGAAGATGACTTGGATTTTGATAATGAAAATGCACTAGTTGATGATCATGAGCAAAATGAGAGTGATGATTGCATTGAGTATGAGCATGGTGAATCATTGATAGCTAGGAGAACTTTGCATGTCCAACTAGCACCTTGTGAGGATAATCAATGTGAAAATCTTTTTCATACAAGATGTAGCATTAAAGGAAAAGTGTGTAATGTGATAATTGATGGAGGGAGTTGTTGCAACATAGCTAGCACTGAAATGGTTAATAAATTGCAACTTTCTACATTTTATCACCCTAGGCCTTATAAGTTACATTGGATGGATGAGTGTGGAGAACTTAGGGTAAATAAGCAAACTAGGGTCAATATAACATTAGGATCATATGAGGATATCATTGTATGTGATGTTGTGCCCATGAATGCTTGTCACTTGTTGCTTGGCCGTCCATGGCAATATGATAGGAAAGTTGTGCATGATGGTTTTTCTAACAAATATAGTTTTGAGTATAAAGGTAAAACTTTAACACTTAAGCCTATGACGCCCTTACAAATAGCCGAATATTATGAGAACAAGAGGATAAATCAAGAAGCCTCCCAAAAATCTAAGAATTCACGGCCTAAGTGTAAGGAGGATAAAACCCATCAAACTCTTTTAACCGAACCAACAAGTAGCTACCTTGAGTCTAGGAATGAATATGTGAATAATTATGCTTATATGGATGTCCTAATGATGAGTTTGTGTAAGTCTTTAGTGACGGTCACCAAGAAAACCAAAACTCAACTCCCTAGCTCTATCCAAGGACTATTAGACGAGTTTGAGGACGTCTTTCCTGAGGAGATTCCGGCTGGCTTGCCGCCCATTAGGGGCATTGAACACCAAATAGACTTAATCCCCAGAGCCACTCTTCCCAATAGACCGGCCTATAGGATGAACCCTAAGGAAGCCCAAGAAATTCAAAACCATGTTCAAGACTTGCTAGATAAGGGGTATATTAGGGAAAGCTTAAGTCCTTGTGCCGTCCCCGTCCTCTTAGTACCCAAGAAAGATAATACTTGGAGAATGTGCATTGTTTGTAGAGCGATCAATAACATTACTATCAAATATAGGCACCCCATTCCACCTTTAGATGATATGCTTGATGAGCTACATGGAGCCACAATCTTTACTAAGATTGACCTTAGGAGTGGCTACCATCAAATTAGAATGAGGGAAGGGGATGAGTGGAAAACGGCCTTTAAAACCAAGTTTGGCCTCTATGAGTGGTTAGTAATGCCTTTTGGACTAATTAATGCTCCTAGTACTTTCATGAGATTGATGAATCATATTTTGAGACCTTACATTGGTTTGTTTGTTGTGGTATATTTTGATGACATTCTTATCTATAGTAAGTCATTAAAAGAACATGAAGATCATTTGAGAGATGTGCTTGCTATATTGCGTATAGAATACTTGTATGCTAATATGAAAAAGTGTGATTTCTATACTAACCGAGTCATTTTTCTTGGATTTGTAGTAAGTGCCAACGGCTTGCAAGTGGATGAGGAAAAGATCAAAGCAATCAATGAATGGCCTACCCCCTGATCGGTTGGTTATGTAAGGAGCTTCCATGGCTTAGCTACCTTCTACAGAAGATTTGTGAGGGATTTTAGCACCATTGCCGCACCGCTCACGACTTTGACCAAAAAGAAGGTTCCATTAGAGTGGAATGAACCTCAACAAAGAGCATTTGAGGAGCTAAAGAAACGTCTCACCCAAGCACCACTCTTAGCTCTACCGGATTTCACTAAGCCTTTCGAGGTTGAGTGTGACGCTTCCGGCATAGGCATTGGAGGCGTACTCATGCAGGAAGGTAAGCCTCTAGCTTTCTTTAGTGAAAAATTGAAGGGTGCATGCTTAAATTATTCCACATATGACAAAGAATTGTATGCCTTGTTTAGAGTGCTCAAAACGTGGCAACATTATCTTTGGCCCCAAGAGTTTGTTTTGAAAACAGATCATGATTCACTTAGACACTTTAGGAGCCAAGATAAGCTAGATAGGAGGCATGGTAGATGGATGGAATTCATTGAAACTTTTCCTTACATTATCAAGTATAAGAAGGGAAAAGATAATGTAGTGGCGGATGCCTTATCTAGGAGATACACTTTGATCACCACTTTGGATTCTAGGATGTTAGGTTTCACTTACATTAAGGAATTATATGTGGATGATGCTAATTTTGGGGAGATATTTCATAGATGTACTACACAAGGGCCTTATGATAAGTACTTTTTGTTTGAGGAATTTTTGTTTAAAGTGGATAAGGTTTGCATACCTAGATGTTCCCTTAGGTTGTTATTGGTGGAGGAAGCCCATAAGGGAGGTTTAATGGGACATTTTGGGAGAGACAAGACCTATCACATGTTGCAAACCCATTTTTATTGGCCTCACATGCTAAGAGATGTAGAACACATGCTTAAGAAGTGCATTGAATGTCTTAAGGCTAAGTCTAGATCACAACCCCACGGTTTGCACACTCCTTTACGTAAGCCTAGTGCTCCTTGGGAAGATATAAGTATGGATTTCATCGTAGGGTTGCCTAGGACTAAGAAAGGAAGAGATTCAATTTTTGTGGTGGTAGATAGATTCTCTAAAATGGCACATTTCATTCCATGTCATAAAACTGAAGATGCATACAATGTGGAAAAATTATTTTTCAAAGAGATAGTTAGATTGCATGGAATACCTAAGACCATTGTTAGTGATAGAGATGTTAAGTTCTTGAGTTTCTTTTGGAAAACTCTTTGGGAAAAATTGGGAACTAGATTGCTATTTTCGACCTCTAGTCATCCTCAAACGGATGGACAAACGGAAGTCACCAATAGGACACTAACTACACTCCTTAGAACCATTTTGAAAGATAATTTGAAGGAATGGGAAGACGTTTTACCACATGTAGAATTTGCTTATAATCGATCCATGCATTCTTCCACTTCTTTATCACCTTTTAAATGTGTTTATGGCTTTGACCCTTTGACTCCTATGGATCTCTTACCGATTCCCCAAAAGGATCGAGTAGCTTTTGATGCTTTGGAACAGGTGGAAATGATTAAGGAACTCCATGAAAAGACCAAGGCCAAGCTTGAAAAGAAAGGAATTGAAGTTGCAAATAGAAACAACAAGGGACGGAGGCAATTGGTTTTCAAACCCGGTGACCTAGTTTGGTTACATCTAAGGAAGGAGAGGTTTCCAGAGAGACGTCAATCTAAGCTAGCTCCAAGGGGTGACGGACCGTTCAAAGTTCTACACCGGGTTAATGATAATGCATATGTTCTAGAATTGCCGGAAGACTATGGAGTAAGTACCACTTTCAACGTGGGAGACTTAAGCCCATATGAGGGAGAGAGCAAACTAGAAGATAATTCGGGGTCGAATTCTTCCCAAGAAGGGGTGGATGATGGAGGACCATTACGTGAGCCATTGCATGACTCACAAGAACCAACAAAGGGTCCCATAACAAGGGCAAGAGCCAAGGAGATCCAAGAGTTTACGTCAAGGGAGTTGTTAATGCATGGCAACATGCATGGGTTATTTACTGTTCATAAATCACTTATTAATCTCTTGGTGATTTCAAGAATCAAGGATCATGAGATGAAGACCATGCAAACGTTGGATTATTGTGAGAAAATGGGAAGTTGGAGCAAGCATGAGGAGTGAGCTAGACGCAAGCCGCGGAAATGAACCAGGCGCAAGCTACGGAACGGGACCAAGCGGAAGCACAGAGACGGACGGGACAACATGTGACGCTACGCTCTCGGCCCTTGGTGCAACGCGCTCGGCAACCGGGGCGTTATCGAAGCCAGCGACGCCAAATCCCTCGCCCTGCCCGGCGCCCACGGAGCCCTCAACACCAAACCCTAATTTCCACCTGGCATTGCCGAAGCCATCGACGCCAGGTTCTTTGTTACGCCCGGCGCTCTCGGAGACCTCGCCGCCAAACACTAATCTCCGCCCGGCCCTCCCGATGCCATCTGCCGCGAACCCTAAACTCCGCCCGGACCTCCCGACGCCATCTGCCGTGAACCCTAATCTCCGCCCAGCCCTTCCGACGCCTTCAGCCGTGAACCCTAATCTCCGCCCGGCATTTTTAACCTCGAACCCTAATCTCCGCCCGACGCTCCCGACCTCCTCGACGCCAGCTTCACGGAGCCTCAGCCTCCACCAGGAATGGTTGATGATTAGGCCGGCCGAGACCATGAACCCTAACTTCCGCCCGACCCGTCCATTGAACCCTAAAACCCGCCCGACTGAACCCGAAAACCCGCCCGACCGTTGATGGGTGCCTTGGGGAAGTTAGCTTATTTTTGTGGTGTTAGTTATTTTGTTAGACTTTTAGCTACATTTGTGGGAGCTCTCTTGTTATCTCCTCCCACTAATGCATTTTGTTTTCTTTATTTATTTTATTTTAGATAAGGAAGTCTATATATAGTCTCCTTAGTTGTCTTAGTTAGACACTTTATTTTCATTACTGATAAACATTGTTATTCATTTACAAAATCAATCAAAGAATAGAGAGCTTTGGTTGGCATTGTGTGTTGTGATTGCTTAGGTTGGTTTTGCTTGTGTCAATCCATTTCGGATTGGTGTTTCAAACCTTCGTGAGTCCCTCCTTGTGCTAGTTCCGTCTCAAGAACTTGTGTAAGGTTGTATTGGGGTTGGGTTGAAGGTCTTCGTGTGAGAAGGAGTTTTGTTCGTCCCGTCAAGGTTCCCTCATCGACATATTTGGTTCATCTCTTCTATATATCCATCTTGTCTATACCCACGCACCTTACTTAACCACCTTGGGTTTAATCGTACCTAGATCGGCTAACCCCGGATCTATTCCCGTATCAATATCATTAAAAATAAATAAATAAATAAATAAATGACATCACATTTAACCGATTGAAAAATAAACGATAGAAACACGTGTGAAAATAAATGATATTTGACCCAATTACGTTTGGCATTTTAACCCGACTAGTGAAAGACCACAAGGGACGAGAGACGAGAGACGAGAGAAAGAGTAGCCGCTTGCGAAGACATCTGGAAGGGATCAAGAGACGCCGAGTTTTGCGAGGTCTTTCTCGTTTTTTCATTTTTTGTGTTGTCTGCTTGTCTTCCTGTGTTCATCTTTGTTATATAGTTTGGTGCACACAAACTCCCACTCATGTCATTGCGTTTTGGCGCTAATCATTCTACAATCGTTTATATTTGTGCTCAACGTTCTCATCTTGCAAACTGACCTAAATTTGGATATCCACTAGGCTGGTAGTGGTTGTAATCTTGCAGATAATTCATTAAAACTGCGGTCGTACGGAAGCCTCAATCTCCTAAGATCAACTCACATGGCTTCCAATGCTTTGATCAGACTTGCTAGTATTCAGAGACACCTTGGTCTCTCAATGTCCCCCACGATGGTCTCGTTGCTCTTCCCTTATTGAATTTCAATACCTTTCACGAAGTTAGACGATCTGGATTTTGGTTTCGTTTTTCAGTACGATAGCTCTAATACTTTTCTTATATGATGGCTTACAGGGTGGCGATTTTGGCCCGGAGATGCCGATTAAAGTGAGTCAGGAGGTTTCTGAGGCCCTTTCGCGAGGAGACGGTGTGGTGGCTCTCGAATCTACTATAATTTGCCATGGTATGCCATTTTAGGGCTTATTAAGTATTTAACTCTTCGTACTTATGTATCCATGGTCGACTAGATTGATTTTAAGTACTTTGATAACAATGTTTGTTCAAGATGTCCTAAGCTAGCTGTGTTTTTGTGATAGGAATGCCCTACCCCCAGAATTTGGAAACTGCTAAGCAAGTTGAAGCCGTTGTAAGGAATAATGGGGCTGTTCCCGCTACAATTGCAATTTTGGATGGTCTTCCCTGCATAGGTATACATCTTTTCCCCACTGTTCCTTTCAATTACTTCTGTAAACACTCAATACATGCTAGGTTTAAGTGGTGTTGTAATGCTCTATAACAGAGGCAAACTGCCTTGTCTGTAGCTAAGTGATAAGAAACCACTCAAACTAGAAATCATTGATGTATGATCCTATGTTTGCATCCAGATATTTGTATTCCATTGTTAACATATATAGTCTTCATGAATAGGTCTTGGTGATGAAGAGTTGGAGAAGCTTGCTAAGCTAGGGACTCAAGTTCTAAAGACTGCTCGTCGGGACATTGCATATGTTGTAAGTGAGAATTGAATTAGATAAAATGCTCATCTGATTCAGTGACTTTAGTTTTCTCTTCCACGCCTTCTTGCAAGGAGGGATCTTTTTCAATATAATGAACAGTTTATAGTAATTGCTTATGAAGATAAAGGCTGGCACAATAAGAAACAGCCATGCAGCTAAATTCATAATTGGGAAGAAACTGTAGAGGATGAGAGTACATGCATTATCTACTGATTGATTTGACCTATGAATCTGACCTCTCGTGAAACTATGAAAGTATCCCAAGTTACAAATTCACAAATTAGGGTTCTTAGAACATTTGATGTTAGATTTGGGGAAGATATAGGAATTGAGATGATATGTAGATGCATGAATTTTTTTGTAACATAAATACTGAAGAAAAATGGGTTTTCAGATTTTAAAAATAGTGGATTTGCAAGGTTTATTGCTCTTATGCTTCCCTTTTCTGGTTGTACTATATTGTGCTCTTATGTATCTCTTATGTATCTTACTAGGCATAATTTGTTTAAGGAAAAATAGTTTCTTACATTCTAGTTTTATTTTGTTTTAATAGTTGTTCCAAGCTTAATTATTGGAGCTATGTTTTTTTAAAGGTTGCTATGAGAAGAAATGGTGCCACAACTGTCTCTTCAACCATGTATTTTGCTTCTATGGTTTGTATTTTTCTTTCCTAATTCCTTATTCCTCATTATTGAATATTTTTTTGGGGTTTGTATAAAAAGCTAAAGCTGTTTTTGCTGTGTGCCTTTGTCAGAATATTTTCCTCACAGTTTGACACTTGTTTGCAGGTTGGAATTCCAGTTTTTGCTACTGGTGGAATCGGAGGAGTACACAAACATGGGGAGCAAAGTAAGTTTATCTTGATCAGATATGTTTTGTTGTTGAGGATCGTGTTCTTCCTCACATCCCAATGATGATGCTTGTGTAATAGAAAATTAATTTCAGTTTTTCATGCCTTTTTTTGGTTTTTAACCATCATGCATGCCACTATTCATGATGGAATTATTGAAACTTGACAAATTTATATTTTATATTAATTTCTTCAACCTTTGCAGCAATGGATGTATCTTCTGATCTCACAGAGCTAGGTAAAACTCCAGTGGCTGTTGTATCTGCTGGTGTTAAATCGATTCTAGATATTGGCAGAACGCTTGAGTATTTGGTATTAACACTAATTCTTTACATGTTAATTTAGCTTTTGGATTGCTTTTATGGTCATATAAGTTATATAACTTGCTTATAAACTCTTGAATACAGGAGACCCAGGGGGTTTGTGTCGCTGCTTATGGTACAAATGAGTTTCCAGCCTTTTTCACAGAAAAGAGTGGCGTCCGTGTATGTTCAAATTTTCTTGACAAGCTTCCTCTTCTTTTTTGTTTATATTTTTTTATCATGTTTATTTTGGTTAGTTTGAAACTTACTAACCTAGGCCTTCACCATGAACCTTGCCATCTTAATTTTGGAAACCTTGCAAGGCAATCATCTGGTTTGTATAGCTGGATTTTGACGACTTAACATCATGAATACTGTACTAATTTTGTGTTGGAAATGTCAATAGTAATAAACAGACATTAAGGTAATGCATTTAGCTGCTTGACATTTGAAACCAAAAGTAATAGAGATGCAAGGTATTATCTAAATAATGATATGTGTGCCTCAATATATGTGGAGTAAGAGTAAATGCAAATCCAATTCCTATATTTAGCTCCCCCCTAATGGTTCTCAATACTTGTCAGGCTCCTTGCCGTGTAGACTCTGCAGCGGATTGTGCTCGATTAATAGGTGACTGCAGAATAACTACTGTCCCTTGCCCAATATGCGATTGTTTTGGTTTGTAATCATTACACATTTTACCCCAGCTCACAATTTATGCTAACTGCAGATGTCAACTTGAAACTCAAGCTAGGAAACGGCATTCTGATTGCAGTTCCTATTCCAAACAAGCATTCTGCTTCTGGAAGTGTGGTTGAAGCTGCAATACAGAAAGCTCTTCAGGAAGCAAGGTTATATGCATATGCTTCTCTAAATTTTGGATTACATAGTAGTTGTTTAATTTTATATCCTGCTCCTGATTCCTGGAAAATTCTACTTTTTGCACCATCAGGGAGAAGAATGTAAGTGGAAGTGCAGAAACTCCTTTTGTGCTCAAAAGGGTGAACGAACTAACTGGAGGAGCCTCACTAGCTTCCAGTATCCTTTTGTTCTGTTATGAACCAATAATTCTTCGTTCTCGCGAAATAACAGCATGCTAAAGCAGTTTGAACGACAAAAAAACTCAGGCAATATGAGTTGCAACCTTATTGAGTGGTCTATGTAATTCCCTTAACCTATAACTAGACATTGCTCTCGTAAAGAATAACGCTGCCATTGCTTCCAAGATTTCTGTCTCTCTTTCTCAAATGCGTAGGCACTGACAATGAATGTAAATGCTCAAAGGTCTTAAACTTCTCAACAGAAGCCGTTATACTATGAAACATGATGTTGTGAACTTTATCTGTTAATGACTTTATTGCTGATTTCTGCAGGGTCATATTCAAAGTCCTTCCTTCTGAAGATGCATATGTTGTCAGCCATGAGTTGCCATATTTTGAAGATGGATCTGACAGGCTTCAAATCCTTCTTTAGTAATTAGAAGATAATAATAAGCCTAGCAGATGGAATTGTGGTTGTGTTTGTTTATCACTTTATCATAGGTGAATTTCATAACTTTTCAGACCAATCTTCGTTTATCAACCACAACACTGTGACTTGTGTTTATACAATGAAAGGCAATTGAAGTATTCTAAGTTTGATTGATATTTTTAGTCACACTAGATTCAAATCTCATCAAGGGGCTATATTAGGTGCATTATGATACTATTCAGTGATTGATTGTTTCAGAGTCTACTTGTTGAGTCAACAGTAGAAAAGAAAGGCAGCCAGATGGATTGACCAATGTTTCATACATAGCATGACATAGAATGAATATCTGAAATGAACCAACATTTGTCGGTTCTTGTTCCTTACTCCTTAGTAAGCCCTATAGCAATTCATCAACTTTTAGTTGAATCGAATCATATATGAGCAGGGCTACGATGTAGTTAGATATTGCTGCCCATGAAATTGAACATATATATATTATACAGATAGGTGATGATGAAGAGTCCTTTCGGAGTCTCTCAAGGGCACTTGGGGCCTCCTCTTTTGGTCTTCCAGTTGTTGTAGCACGGGCATGATTGCTTGTTCCCATAGGTACCGGCAGGAACGCATAGGCACTTTGCACAGCACTTTTGACAGAAGAAGAGGCATGGCTTCTTAAATGCGGTAGCTGAGCACCGACTTGTGCATCTCGGTCCACATTCTGCACAGTAAGTAACAATTCATCATATTTAGCTTCTAAAAACCTGTCTTAAGGTAAAATAAGTGAGTCATTATATTTAGCTAATTACCTTGAGGATGAAGGCTGCCTTGTGTGACTCCATACTGGAGAAAAGGAAGAAAGATAAACAGACAGATTAGGTACATTATATGTTATACTTGAAAGAAAGATGGTCGAATGGAGAACTTACTCCCTGGTGACCACTTTGGTACTCTTGCTGTTCTGAAGAGAACCGCTCAGCAGATGCCTGCAGTGAACAAAAACACGGAAATTAGTACGGAACATTTGACTACACGGTGATGTGATTCATGTGAATATGACATTTATACCTGGTTCTCCTGTGCAAAGAGGAGAAGTGCAAAGAGGATCGAGAGCAAAAGAAAGCACATTTTGTATGCCATTGTTATTTGTTGGTTGAGACTGCTAATGAAACAAGTGAGATTTTTGAAGGTTATAAAGAAGTTTGTAGTACGTGAGTGTAATGAGGCATACAAAGAAGGTGTGGGCGTATTTATAATCGACACCGTCCAGTGCTAGTGGTCCTCGTCGTTACTATAAACCAACTTGGTTCTTCCACTCAATTATTATTATCATTATCCTTCTACTGCTCCTTTTTATCCTAATTTAAATTTTTTAAAGAACCCCTTCCATTCAACTGGATTATATGAGATTGTATGCCAACATTGTAACCTACATTCTTGCACATACATACACTTTTGGTGTATAATTGGTCCACATTCCATTACCCACCAGTGGATAAATAATCAATTAAGAAAGGTTCCAACTTTTTGAGGGTGATGAGATGAGATTTAGGGAATTGATTAGAACATACAAGTCCCACAAGGCCACAGTTACGTGATGGAGAAGCATAGCTACATGTTTAAGCTATCCTTGTTTGGATATCATGCATCAATATAATTATATAGCTCATATAGTCATATTCGTTTACGTATATGATATGATTTTCGGGCATGAGGACATGTGTACGACTAATATCAAGGTTTTATCAAACGAGTGATATTTATTTAAGATATATTTATAAATATATATGTGTATATCAAACACATGAGACTATCGTTATATTTAATGCTTGTATATGATATATTGATATAGATATCAAACTAGTTGTATATCTCATATCAATATTGTGATACTGATATACCGATATCTCATATTGATGTCTGATACCCGCGTATTGGATAACCAAACGGGCCTTAATACGGTGGTTGAGAATTGGAACTTGTAAGCAAGTGAGCATATTGATGGAGCAACTGAGCATATGGATGGATGGAGGTGGGGGCTGATAGTAAATGTTGTGTTGCTCTCTTAATCATCCTTGCCCTAGTTGGAACATGGAGGATGGACCCATTTTTGCGATTTCCATGTGCTCGCTCACATGCACATATACTCTAATACTTACAACTTATTATTTAGTAGCCTTCCAAATACTTGTCTGTCAGAGAGAGCAAAAAGCAAGTCAAGAGTTTGGGGATGTGGGCTCTACTACACTTGCTATCAACCACAAACCTATCTCATCTCCTTCGCTCAATAAAATTCTATCTCCCTTTGCTGTACCTATTTGTATTAGGCCCATTAGCAATTGAATGGGCCCTTTTCGGCCCAAATATTTATAGGAGGCCCAGCTCATTGGAAATGTCAAGTAACAAAACCACAAGTCGGAACGAGAGAGTTCGCCAGTAGGAATCAGATCGGAATTCTCAATTCGTCGAGGTCCAAGTTTTCATTTCACACGAAAATGGAATCCATGGATTCCCGAGATCCAATTCTCCACGTCCTTCGGGTCCTCCCTTACTCCTTTCTCCGGCCACCGCGTCTCCGCCTGAAACTTCCAACCCTAACCCTACCTTCCGCCATGACTGTTTTCTCTCTCATCCTCCTCACCTACTTCATGGTCGTCTCCGGATTCATCTACGACGTCATTGTCGAGCCACCAGGGATCGGATCCACACAAGATCGCGCCACCGGCGCCGTCCGTCCTGTCGTCTTCCTACCTGGTCGCGTCAATGGCCAGTACATCATTGAAGGCCTCTCCTCGGGTTTCATGTTTCTGCTTGGTGGAATCGGGATTATTCTCATGGACCTTGCTGTTGATCGCAATCGGCCTAAGAGCGTTAGGGTTTCGTACGCCTCGGCTGGGATTTCGTCGGTTGTGATCGCGTATGTTATGAGTATGCTCTTTATTCGGATTAAGATCCCGGCTTACCTCCGTTGATCTTGTATGTTTTTTTTTTCGGATTAAGATCCCGGCTTACCTTCGTTGATCATGTCGCCTTAGTTAACTGTTTTTAGGTGACTGTTTGTTATGGTGAAATCTAGATTTCTAAGATCTGGTTTTGAATTGTATGGATTGCAATTGTGCTACCTATGCGATATAATTGTTGAGTTAGCTAAATTATGGAGTTGTTCACTGGTTCGGGTACAATTGCTGTTTTAACGTGATAAAGACTGGGCGTAGTTTCCTTTGCATCATGTGTTACAGTCTTATGCTTCTGTATCACCCACTTCATTGCAATGGTACAGCTGTAGATAATTTCTTATAGGATTCTATAAGGATAGGAAATGCTATCCATTATATTCTTATAATAGGAATGTGAATGGCAACTTTAGTTTTAACAATTAAAACCTGGCTTTGCTTCCTGTAAAATTTTGCATTGGGGTTCTATTGGCTGCTAGGGAAGTAGAGATTGATTCGCTGCTTCATGTTTCTTCCATTTCTCTGTCTGAAGAATTATATCATTGATTAGTTCATGAATATGAATTACATGCTGGCATGCTGTAGTTTCTGTTACCACATGAGCGTTGGGTCCATATACAATGACTTGTTGCTATATTTGTGGATCATACTTTACACAAAGAAAGCTGCTGTCAACCTTGCAATCCCTATTTTGATCGATGTCTTCAAGTCTTGTTCAGAAGTTGTCAGTGAGTATTGATATCTTACAAGGTGCAGTTTAACCGCTTTGCCTAGCTAGATAGTATAAGTTATGAGCATGATATGTGCCATTATTGAAGTTGCAGATATAAGTAGCTCATTGGTTCCTGAACTGCATGATAGTAGTGAAACTCGATCAGCTGATGCTAAAAAGGATGAGGTGCTAACAAGGTCTCTTATGGCACCGTGTTTCTGAGCAATGAAGTTGATAAGGCCAACTGTTATCATATGTGCAAGCATTTGTTCAGAAGCTTATTGAAAGGTAAGAGACGCCATATCAAGCCTAATATATGAGGAGACTCTTGGATTGAGCCACGGAACATCTTGGATTTGATGGTTTGTTGAATTTCGGCGAAATTTGCTCCTTCTGCTCATCAACCTAGGCAAGCACAAAAGGTTCTTACATATCTATCTATCCCACTTTGATTCCACGCCCAACTCCCTGGTTTTTGTTTGAAGAAGTCGAGCTTTCTGTGCTATTGTTTCGAGCTTATGAGCTTTCCCATGAAAAATCCCATACCTTGCAGGTAGTTTAACTTTATGGAGCCAGGGAGATTGAACACCCTTTTGTTACTCATCTTTCAATAACTAAATTATCAATGTTGATACTCTGGGGATATATACTAGTACTTGGAAAGCTACCAAATCTTGAGATTTTTGATCTCTCGGGCTAGGTGACCTTAGAAAACTCAAGAGGCTCAATCTCTCAGGTTGCAGTTGTTTAAATTTGGGGAACTCTTATTTGAAAAATGGAATCCCTTGAAACCTTTTTTAGCCTTTCTATCAAAGCTAGAAGAGCTTGACTTGAGCCTTGCTAAGATTAGTTCCTCACTAGATTTTAAATTAGATTTCTTGCAGTATCTTGACAACCAATAATTCTAGAAGATCTCTCACAGACCTCTGTGGCAAAAGAAGCTATCAATATCTCAGATCTGCAAATTTTTTTGGTTTCAAATGGAAAAAAGATGACCCACGAAAACCACTTTTTTCTTCTGAAGAAAGCGCTCAACGTGCCTCCTTCCCGGAACCTTTCTCCAAACCCAGATACCCAATCGTCAATGGCTACAACCTCCAATCAACTCCGAATTACTCCCTTCTCTCTAAACCTAAAGATAAAACTGACCAAGTCTCTAATTTCCTTTCTTGGATCTCGTCTAATGGAAGTATTGTGGCAAAAACGAAGGATGAGTTATCGACTTTTCCTTCTTGGTGGATGGGCTTCTTTTTGCTCAATAAACTCTGGATTATCCTTTTGTGTTGTTCTTTGAAACAAGGTACAATCTTTCAACAACATATCCTTCTTCAGCTATGTTATTTGTGTCTTGACGGTATGGGTGAGATTTGGGTTGGATCTAACACCTTCTGCAAAAGAAAAAAGGCTTTCTGACGGTGTTTTTTGTCTCACATCCCGAAAACACCTTTTTGATGTGAGGAAAACTGAATCGACAACAAGATTGTTTGATGAAGAATCTTCGGTCAGAGGATGGGTTCGCTGGGTTTGTCCCACGTTGTGCTTCGGTGTCTTCAGATGGTGGTAGTGATATCAAAAGAAGATGGCATGCTTGCCAAGTTGATTTCAAGAACTTTGTTCTCCTCTGTGACTTCAAAAAAGGTCTGATTTTGACCCCCGTTTTTTTCTCAACCCCTTCCCTTTGTACACAACTGAACCATTTTTATGGAGGATTATCCCTCTTGTTGCTTACATGTGTTGTTTTCTTGTTTTATTGTGGCTTACAAGCCTTAACCTTGTAGTATGTATGATCTCTTTACCTGCTGTCGAGTATGGTTTGAGTGTTTGGACTACTAAATGGAAATGGAATGTAATGGTTCATGGATTTCACAAATCCGATAACTACTGCTTTAACAAGCATTTATCACTTTTCTTAAGTAAAGGAATCTCGTACCCGAGTGATTGGTCTTTGCGACCTTTCAACCAGCCTGTCTCCCTTGACGATCTAACTCAGGCCCTATCTAACTCCACGATTAGCTACCTGGCTTTAATTGCTCAATCCAATCTACAATTTCACATGTAGGATTATATGGCTTTTACTATACCACCGGAATTATTTTGATTATGTTTGTTTACAATATTTTGACTATATTGGGAATGGTTTGAACTCTTTGTGCGATTGTGTTGCAATGATTTCTCCTGTTCTGTTACCTATTCGCTTCTCTCTGGGGTTCTACACCCATCAATTTACTGATAAACATTTGGTTTCAGACCAATCTCTAGTCTATCCACTAACTCTATGGGATAAAATCGACTACTTCTCTATTATATGCATAATCTCTGAATCTGAAACAATCGGGCCCTCCCTCGCCTTTCTTCAATGGACTGGATTGAAAATAATAATAATAATAAAAATTAATACCACAAAGCTTAGATGAAACAATTATCACACTAAATTAGAGGTATGTTCTACTTGGTGTGAAAGTAATGGCATGAACCTCCTAAAAAGAGTATTACTTGCAAGGAATTTAGGTTTACCGGGCCGCTTAGCCTTCCTAATTCCTCTCTTACATTTGGTACAAATGATAGTTAGTTTTTGCAAGATCAATGTTCTTGCTTTAGCGGAAACAAAATCCGAAAAACCTCCCGACGACCGTCTTTGGAGATCAACCGGCTTTGATAACATAATTTACTGCACTGCAGTACGAAGAGCGGGAGGTTTATGCCTTCTATGGAAAGCTCACCAGCTAAGAAACCAAACTATCACATTCATTCACAAAAATGACAGATTTATATGCATTGAATTTGCATGTAATAACCTGAATCGAAAGATGATCATCATCTTTGCATACGCCCTCCGCAAGAAGCTACAAAGAACCATTTTTGGAACTTACTCGCTTCGTTTATTCAAGATTCAACTGTTCCTTGCATCTTGATGGGAGATCTCAATGAAATTCAACAACATTCTGATAAACAAGGAGGAGCCCCAACTAACTCAAATAGATTTAACAGATTAATGAACTTAAAAAATTCATGCAATATGGAAGACACCCAAACTATAGGTAACAACTTTACATGGAGGAAAAGATGTGATGGTCCGAATAACCTCTTCGAAAAATTAGACAGAGTGCTTGTTCATAACCAAATTACTCAACGATACCTAAATTTAAAAACAAAAAAACCATGCTTTCACCATCTCGGACCATTGCCAAATATCTTTGGAGTTATCGGAATCCGAAATTTTTACCCCACACCCATTCAAATTCGAAATGATGTGGACCAAAAGCAAATCATTTGAAAATATTGTAAAACAATCTCGGCGCTCCAACTTTACAGGAAATGAAATGTTTAACCTTACAAAGAAAACGCATCTTTTGAAAACAAAGGCAAAAGAGTGGAGTAAAACCAATTTCGGCAATATCTTCAAGCAATTGAATGATGTCGAGATGAAATTACAGGAAATTCAAAGCAACCATTACAACACCATGAACCAAAACCTTGACTTAACCCAAAGAAATCTCCTAACTAAACAAAACAGACTTCTATCTTTCCACCAAAGATATTGGAGACAAAGATCAAAAAATACGCATCTAAAAAATATGGATTCAAACTCCAAATACTTCAACCGCATTGCTACTGGAAGGAGAAACCGAAAACAACTAAAAGAGTTAACAACCAGAATGGGAACAATCCTCTCTTCTGAGGCCGAGATTCGTTTTGAAGTAAAAAAAAGTTCCAATGTAAATTCTCCAAGACGCCAATTGATCAGTCTTTGCTCGACAAGAAACTCCGACTCATCAAAACCAGAGTAAATTTTGATGATAACTTGCTTCTAACAAAACCCCCATCCATCGAAGAAATCAGAAATGCAATTTTTGATATTGGATGTGACAAATCACCCGGACCCGATGGTATGCCGGCTGGTTTCTACCAAAAATATTGGCACATTGTAGGATCGGACGTCTCAAAAGCGGTAAAAGGCTTCTTTAGAAGAGGAAAAATTCTTAAACAAATCAATCATACTTTTATAACCTTGATCCCAAAAACGGATAACCCTACATCAATTAACCAGTATAGACCTATAAGTTTGTGCTCTACAATTTATAAAATTATTGCTAAAATAATTACTAAGAGAATGGAATCCATTATGCCAAAACTCATCCACCCTCTTCAAGGAGCATTCGTGGCTAATAGATCTATCCATGACAATATCCTGATTGCCCACGAAATTTTCCACTCTTTTCGGTCCAACAAGAGTAAGGAAGGTTGGGCTGCCATTAAACTCGATATGGAAAAAACATATGACCAAGTTAATTGGGATTTCATCATCAACATTTTCAAAAAATTTGGATTTAATGAAAAATTTGTTGGATGGATTAAGGAGTGTATCCCTAAAGTATCTTTCTCTGTCATTGTTAATAACGGAACAACCGATCAATTCTTCCCTGAAAAAGGACTCAGACAAGGGGACCCCTTATCTCCTTATCTCTTCATTTTGGGAGCTGAAATCCTTACACAAATGCTACAAGATGATTGTAACAATTACGATAATCATATTGGATTCTCCGTATGTAGACAAGCAACACCAATCCCTTTCCTCTCCTTTGCTGACGATATGATTATTTTTGTAAAAGCTAATTTGGCTTCTTGCCAAAGAACAAAGCAAATCCTTGAAATGCACTGCTCCATATCAGGACAAAAAATTAACTTTGAAAAATTGGCTTTCCAAACAACAAGGAACATAAACGACAACAATATTACCCAACTAAAAAACATGTTGGGGGATGTGCCATACTACAACCCTCGATAAATATCTTGGATGCCCAATTATAAACGAAAGAGTGACAAAGGAAACTTTTGGTGAAATTAACATTAAATCAAATTAACAACTTCTTAAATGGAAAGCAAACTCTTTATCACTAGAAGACAGAAATACACTCATAAAACATAATCTGGCAACCAAACCGACATTTGTTATGCAAAGTTTTATGCTACTAAAACATAACCTGGAGGAACTTGATGAAACCTACAAAAAATTCTTCTGGAATAAAGGAGACCAACACAGACCTATCATAAACTAGGATACAATCTGTAAATAAAAAAAGAGTGGTCGTCTGGGATTGAGAAAATCTATAACCACAAATAAAGCCCTTCAAATGAAACTCTTATGGAAAATTCTAGCAGAACCAACCACCAATATATGGGTTAAAATTATCAACGAAAAATAATTGAAAAATCAGAATATTTTCCACTACCAAAAGAAAGGGTCAACTTCATGGCAATGGAACAACCTTATGAAACTTAAATCTGAATTCAAAAAAGGTATCATCTAGCAAGTCGGTGATGGCAAAACAATCAATTTATGGCACGACAGTTGGATAACAACGACACCACTAATTAAAATGGTCAAAAATGCTGATCTAATTAACATAAATATAAAAGTCAGTCACTTTATTAACAACTCAAGAAACTGGGATACCAACAAAATTGACACAGAACTACAAAATATCATCAATCCAGATATCATGGAAAAAATAAAAGAAACAATCATTCCCAAAAACGAATTGCAGGACAAACTATATTGGAGATGCAGTAAAAACGGTTGGTTCTCTACTAAATCTGCTTCCGATATGATTGAGGACGAATCCATTTTACAACCAAATAATGCTTGTGAATGGATCTGGAAACTCGATACTCAACCCAAAATTAAAAACTTTATTTGGAAAATGTCTATCAACGGAATTCCTACAAAAGCAAAACTAGATGAAAGGAAAATTGCCATAAAAAGACATTGTGAACTCTGCATCCATCACCTCGAAGACTTGACCCACCTGATTATCGAATGCCCCGTCAATAAACAAATCATTACCAAATTTGATATAACAATTTTGAATGATCTTAACCAAATAAGAATCAAAAATAAATAAAAGCTCATGATATACTATAGGAAGTAAAAATCAAAATTGGAACGAACAAATTCGAGTGTCTTCCAACAATTTGGTGGAGTATCTGGTTTTTTAGGAACAAAATTATCTTTAATAATGAACCAATTGGACCTGATAAAAAGGTAATTGCATTCATTAAAAACCAATTACATAATTGGAAAACTAAAATAATAGACGAAGATGATTACGATATTAAAAAACAACAAAAGGACACTAACGCGACAACAAGGAAAAAACACAATATTAAATGGGAAAAACCAAAACGGGTTTCCATAAACTCAATTTTGACGGATTAAAACTTGATTCGGGTGTAACATCCATTGGTTTTGTAATTCGAAACCATAATGGAGATGTTATTAGCCTTGATGCAAAGAAAAATAACTTCAACTCAGTCATAAAAGGTGAAGCATTTGCTCTTAAGGCCGGTTTACAAGAGGCAATCAGACTGCATATAAAAAAGATTGAAATCGAAGGTGACAACCTGTGTGTTATTAGGGCACTCCAAGGTTTTTGGAGCTGTCCATGGGATGTCGAGATGATTATTTCTGACTCGAGACTGGACTTTGTTTTTTTGACAAAATCCATACAAACATGTTTTCAGAGAAATCAACTATGTTTCTAACCGATTGACCCACTTGGGAATCTCGATCCCCAACACCAATTTTTTTGATGATCTCAAACTTCGTGTTCTCATCCGAAAGGATGCTTTAGGTTGGACTACCTCAAGAAGGTAACATAACCTAACCGCTTTCCGTTTTCAAAAAATAATAATAATAAAAATCTCAGATCTGCAAAACTACAAGATATATATTGTAACACCCCAAATCCGTAGGACTCGATGTGCTATTGGGCTAGGATCTCACAATGGATCCTGACCCTAGCCTGACAACAAGTTCACTGAATCTTACAACAAGGTACCGATAGATTAAATACAAAACATGAAACTGATATTGATAAGTATCAAAAGGTGATACATAAGTACCACTGAGTACAAATAAAACAACACTGTACAACATAAGATCCCATAATCACCGATAACGACCCAGTGTACGGAGCCCTCAACGGATCACCCCTCTGGATCACTCTGCAGCTCTCCTAACCTGCAAAGGATCTACAACACGGTATAAAACCGTTAGATAACCATACACACATATATAGAGATGCAAGAGCACAAACACACATCAGGAATCATAACACATCATCATGCTTTCACACATTTACCCGGTTTATTATCTTTAATAAGTTCAATCACTCAATCGTATAAATATATATCTGAATATGAACATATATGACACGCGGAATATAACCCTCGCCTCTCGGTGATAATGCCAGCTGGAGTGGTCAACCGGGACTACTCCTCCGTGTACCCTAAGGGAGTGGAGACAGCGCCAGTTCCGTGTACCAGATCTGGACGATCAGCAGAGAACCTCCCAGTCTCCGACGGGGCTAGGTTGTCACAGCCCTACAGTGGGCGTGTACTAAACCATAGGTAGGTAATAACCACATCGCATGCTATCAAGCACATAACACATACACCACTCATGCATACATCCAATATAAGGATGACAGCTAAGTAAGTCCTATGGACTTACCTCAACCTCGGAAGTCTCAAACCCAATCGGCTCCAACTCTGGAGATCAACACTGCCTAAACAAGGCATAACAACATATATCAAACTCATATCCATCACAGGGGTCACACCTAGACCCAAGGGATCCATAAGGATCGTATCTTAACTCATAAACCTCAAAGCCATGACCGGCATAAACGATAACGTGATCATCCTCATTCTATCCTCATATACGTACCTAGCATGCCACTAAATCGCTCATACTAGGAAAGAAAAGGATCTACCCAACTCTAGGTAGACCCGGGAAAAGACGCACTTGCATGACGGAAGACGCAGGGGCGGAATAGACAAACCGCAGGCGCGGTGACACTCGGCCGCGAGCGCGGTGACCGTGGCCGCTGACAAGCGGTGGCGCGGAATAACGCGGGCGCTGGCGCTGGGACTGTTGCCGCGGGGGCGGTGGCTTCTGGCCTCGGGTGCGGTGACACGTCTTCCACAGGAGCGGCGGCTTCCAGGCGTGGAGGCGGCGAAAGTGTAGTACGTAGCCCCGCGAGTCCTCATTCACTCTTCACGTGATCAATTCACGTCTCTTCCATTCCAAAATCACACACATGCATATACATACACATACTAACATCAATACACCTTCAATTCATCTAATCCTAAGCTAAGGAAGATGGAATCAAAGAAAGGAAGAAGAGAAGGATGAAGAAGCAAGGAGCTTACCACACTTGTGGTCCTATACAGCAAGAAAAAGATCAACAACACACTATCACTGGCTCTCAAGCTCAACAACCACATCCACTAGCATCAACATCATCAAAGCCACATCAATTCTCTTCCAAACC
>CM008279.1:42497855-42780174 GCA_002319775.1 Fagopyrum tataricum | reverse complement strand
CTAGATCTGAGGTTTTGGTCCTTATCTAGAAGTCGTTGTTTGTAATAAGCCCTCTTTAAACCCCTAAGTTTTTTTTTGCTTGTATTGTTTTTCACATTAGTCCTTTAAGGACAAAAGATCTAAAACTCAGACAGTTGTATAAAAGTGATACGGGGTTAGCCGTCAGTTGGCCCCGATCTTTCAACACCAAGACTCGCAATGAAGAAAATGAATAAAAAGATGGAAACTTGAAATAAAAAGATGGAGGAATGATCCAATGATTTGAAGGATCGATAGATGGATAGATCTGGTTGAACCCTTAAGGCAACCAAGAGCACAATAGGAAAACAAAGCCCTAACACACAACTTGGAATGACTTGAAGAAGCCCTTCCGCTATAATCTCACACAGAGGGGAAAGCGATTGTCCCAAAGGCACGAGAAGTCACCCGGGAGATGATTGAGAGCACCAACTTGTCAATCCAAGTGACACAACTCAAAACAGCGCCAAAAGTTGTTGGGCAAAACAGGATTCCGCTCACACAGTAAGTTGTCTCGGATTCCATGAGAAGAATATGGATAGAAGAGAAACAATACTCGAAAGTTACTTGTGTTTAATTTCAATCAAAGGTAAGCAAAAAGGGACGTCCACCCTAGACCTTATATAGGCTAGAGGTGCGTCATCTAGGGTTTCTTACGGGCTATGGGCTTGATCCAAGATCGGAGCCCAATCTAGCTTAAAGAGATAAGATCAAATCTCCAAGAGATAAGATCAAAATTAAAAGAGAAATAAAATAAACTAATGGGCTGAACTAACAAGTCTTAAAAGCCCAAAACGAATAATTAAAAGCAAGCCCATCTTTTATTTAAAAGATGTCCAAGAATGGGCTTTAAAACAATAAACAAGTTGGGCCTAATTTAGCCACTTAAATTAGCCCGAAATCTTCTTCCTTCAAATGCAGCCCGACGTGCTTCTTCTTCATACGGATCAAGTGGATCACGGCCCGTTCTCTCCTCCAAGTCTCAGCCATGATCTCGGCTGTCTCTCTCATGATCTCCGGCCGTCTCTCTCCATATCTCGGTCGGAGCTCTCTCTCCACATCTCGGTCGAGATCGTCTCCATGGGTAACTCGTCTCCTCTTGCTACTAGGCCCATCAGTGTAAGAGAGTGAAGTCGAGCTAAGAGATGCTCCTGCATCATTCTCCCCTTCTTGAAAAGGATTCGACCACGAATCCATGGAGTGTAGTCTTGAGGGAACTCCGTAAGAATCTCCGGTCGGAGGGCTGGGATAGGACGTTTCAGTTGGGTCATCGTCTGACTCCTCGTCCTTTATTTCTACATTCTCAGCGTGCGCCTCCTGTGCTTCCTCTCCAGCTATTTCTTCCAACTCCTGCTAGGATGTGTTGTTCTCCTGCTCCGACTGTTCCTTGTCGTCCGTACCTACATAAATGGCCAAAGTACAACATTTATTAGTGCGAGGTATGAATTTAACATCAATAAGTCTCAAAATCTTATCTCTAAGAGGATAGAAATACTCCCTGAGTGTAGCATTACACAGATGTCGCGTGGGCTCCTGTGTAGATAAATCGACTTCCACCGTCACCTTTAACTTGAAAATTTTCAGCTTGAATCCCTCAAAGTTAATGACAATGTCCAAGTGAGGGTATTCATTACCCAGATGAGCCCAGTGATATATAGCCAAAGGTTTGCGAAGGTCGTTGAGGACGTCGTCAAAACTCTGCAATAGACCGATGTTTTGTATGGACAACCAGATTTCCTTGTATACATAACTATAGGTAGCACATGTGTAAGGGTTAACATCTGAATTTTTAGGAGATCGGTCATTGATGATGATCAACGTCTTCTTTCTCGCGTCCTCCTCCTTACTCTTCTTCTTTTCGTAATACTCAGTAACCTCGGTGGGAGTCATGGGCTTCAATATGAATTCCTTGCCCTGAAAAGTAAAGCAATAGCGGTTTGTTTTTCCTTTATGTGTTACATCTCGGTCATACTCCCATGGTCTTCCGAGTAAGATGTGACATGCATGCATGGGTGCAATGTCACATAGAACTGAATCCTCGTATGCTCCAATCTTGAAGGCGATATTGACCTGCCGATTGATTTTGACTTCTCCACAGTCATTCATCCATCCGAGCTTATAAGCCCGTGGGTGTTGAATAGAAGTCAACTATAGCTTGCTAACAACTTCCGTACTTACTAGATTACTGCAACTTCCACTGTCAATGATCATGTTACATACCTTTCCTTGAACCAGACAACGTGTGTGGAACAAGTTCTCTCTTCGATTATCTTCATCGGGAGAAGGTATGATACTCAAAGCTCTCCTAATCACAAAACAGTCAATAAAATCAACATTAACAACAGGGTGAGGGGCACATATATAACATGTCAATTCCTTGCCCTGCGAGCCGTGGGAAACGGCCTCCTGTTCAGACTCAGTTGTGTTCTTCCCTGCATCATACTCAACTAGATGCTCAATAAGAGTAGTCATGGAATCAATCGCATCAACAGGGAATATTATATGTAAAGGTGTGACCAACTCAGCAGTGGTCTCATCATCTAAGCATTCAACAATTATATTGGAATGAAGGCATAATCCAGTTTCAAATTCTTCTTCCAGTTTACTCTTTTCTGCTTCATCCCTTTCAGCTAGCAAGACCGGTCTCTCTTCTTCCTCTTCCTCAGCATCTGAATCCGACTCGTAATACCCTTTGTCATTGATGAACAATGTCCTTTTGTTTGGACATTCGCGCGCCATGTGACCCCGTCCTTGACACTTGAAACAAGTGATGTCTCTAGCTCTCGTAGAGGAGCTAGAACCACTTCCCTGTGGTGTCCAGGTAGTAGCATTGCCCGATGTAGAAGCGGCTGTGGGCTGAACCGGGGTCTTGACGTCTCGGATGGGTGTATCTCGGCCGGAGTCTTTGCCATTGTCTCGGCCGGCATTTCCTCTCCACGTGGTATTCGGAGATCGCCTGTCCTGACTTCGTAATTTCAGCTTCTTCTCCACTCTTACAGCAAGGTGCAGCAAATCTGTCAGGTTAGAATAAGCATACAATTCTATTTCGTGAGCCAAGTAAGGGTGTAAGATCCTAAGATATCGAGCCATAGTAGCTTCCTCTTCTTCCTGCACATCGGCTCGAACTATAGCCATTTCCATGGCTGCATACACCTCTTCTGCGCTCATAGAACCTTGCTTAAGGTTCTCCAGTCGCTGGCGCAGATCTCGTCCATGGTAAGGTGACACGAACCGGGCTCTCATGATAGCCTTCATTTGTTCCCACGTGGTGATGTCTTCATCTAACATTCTCCTTCTCTCCTATAACAAGTTATTCCACCACATTAAGGCATAACCGGTGAATTCAAGGGCAGCGTATTGTACCTTCTTAGTGTCTGAAACGTTATGACAGCTCCAGATCTGTTCTACCTTCGCTTCCCAGATAAGGTACACATCAGCATCACACTTCCCTTCAAATGGGGGTATCTTCACCTTAGTCTTAGAATATACTTCAGTCTCCAATACTGGATGTTCATTGTCGAAGTCCAACTCTCTCCGTAAGGCTCGTCTCGGTTGCATGAGTCCTGGATTAGCCCGGAATATGGGCGGACGAGGTGGTGGTGGCTCCACCCGTGGGGGTACCCTTGCGTTTTGTGCCTCGATGGCATCTAATCTTTCCATGACACGGGCCATCATAGTCTCGAAATCCGTACCCCGTGGAACTTCGGGTATCTGGTTCTCGTTTTCCCTTCCTACAGACATAACTCAAAACAAGCAAACACGTCAAGGTTAGTTAAAGATAACTTCTTAGACTACCCTCTTCAAGTGTCTCGCTCAGAACCTATCTCGTAAGCTTCGCAACTTCCTCTTAGCCGGTTTGCGAGGATCACTGTGAATCTACAAGAAAGATGTCTCAAGCAATCAACAAGTTAATGCATTCAGGCAAGAAAACAAGGTGAACAACCCATATCTCAAAGGGAGAAAGGTCTTTTTGTGTGGTGCTAGCAAGAAAAGCAAAACTAAACTCGCCTGCAATATTCTCAACCAACAAATCAATAATCTCAAAATAGAAAAGATAATTTGCGGCTTTTGAAATTTAAAATACAAAAAGGAAAAGGGAAATAAAATAGAAAAAGGTAATAAGGGAAAAGGGAAATAACCAAAAAAAAAGGAAAGGAAAGGTAAAAGGAAACAAGGAAAAAGATAAAAGGGGAAAAAAAAAGGAGTGCAATTTATGATTGCCCTGTAACGATGTAGGGAGCTCCCAGAAAAACAAATATATATCAATTACGCTCAAAAGGGACGCCTGTCAAAACAAAACTCGCACAAGATGCACAACTGCGGAAACTGAATAACTTAGCTCGCAAGTAATGTCTCTTTTTTTTTGTACGGCCTTTGGCCTTCTCTTTTTTTTTTTTTTAACTAAACACTTGCGAGACTACCACGGGCGGCGGGCTGCGGCGGGGCAGCGGCGGCGGAGCAGCAGGGTGGCGACGGAGCGGCGGCCGGCAGCTGGACTTCTTCAGCTCGGTCAAAAATTTTTTTTTTTGTGGATCTTTGTTGATGGGACGAGATGGGTCGGGTTGGGCCGGTTTGACGAGGCCCGACGGCTAGGGTTAGGGTTAGGGTTTAGCGACGCCGGAGGCGACGGCTAGGGTTTCGGGTAGGGTTTCGAGGGGCGACGGCTGTGGCGCAGAGATAGAAATCTCGGCCGGGATAGGGTTTGGGTCTCGGCCGAGACCGAGGGCTGGGGCGGCGGCTGGAATCTCGGGCGGCGTCACAAGGCCGAAGGCCGTGGGAGCGGCGTCGGGGCTGCCGAAAGCGGCGGGGTAGGCAGCGGCTAAAGGCGGCGGGAAAGGGCTGAACGCCGTAGCCTTGGGTGACGGCTGCGCTGGGGCGGAGCCTTGGGCGGCAGCGCCGGAAGCGGCGGGTTATGGGGCGGTGGGGGCGTTTTTGTGGTGAAAAGGGTGAGATTCCGATCAAAACGAGAAAAGATCGAATCTTAGGCAAAAATATGTATGCAAATTAACAATAGGCCACAAAAATCCTTCTTTTTGAAGAAATTGAATGCGGAATTGAAAATTGCAGAAAAATAACGAGAATAGTAGAACTAATCGTTACGGATCCTGCTCCGGTGACTCTTTTTGTGTAGAACTTCCTTGACGAATCTTGAAAGTTCGATTTTTTTTTTGTGTTTTATATGGGACGTGAATATGGTGTTGATGAACCTGAAGCTCTGGTACCAATTTGATACGGGGTTAGCCGTCAGTTGGCCCGATCTTTCAACACCAAGCACTAGTACAAAAACACCGATTTATACCGGTTTTTTTCCAAATCGCATGCCGGTTATTTAGGCGGTGTAAGGTAGACCGCAGTAAACGAGTCGGATACCGGTTATTTTACAAACGGAATGCGAGAAAAGTCGCATAACCGGTATGCTATCTTATTTTTTCAAAAATAAAAAAGAGACGGATACCGGTATCGGATAAAAGTAGCATACCAGTGTTTTAAAAAATCGGTATGCAATTTCTTTATTTTTGGAAAAAAATAAAAACCAGAATCCGGTTATAATAACCGGATATCTCATACTAGAATTTAGATTGCTTGATGACAAAACACGTACAAACCCAATTCACTTTTAACAACAAATTCAACAAACCTGAAATTATACAACCAATTCACTTAACTATATACCTCAATTTCGGTTTTCTAATTACAGGTTCATGGTCATGCCATGCTGTAACTGTTAGTTAGTCTAGCGAGTAGCCAAAACAATAACAAGATATAACACATACATAGTCAATTAGTCACAATAAGTCTCTTGTCTTTTTGAATAGTTCATTCTCTTCTTCATGTTTTGCCACATCCGTCTGCAACTTAGTAACAAGATCTTCAACTTTGCTGGCATGTGAGGTCATTTATTCCAGCCTAGTACAAAAATCATTTATATAAGGAAGTAAGAAATATAATACATTGCAAGAAACGAAGAGGAAACAAGAATACATATAAAAGATTGTCATGACATACGTAAGGTTAATTAACTCAAGATTGTACCATGTTTGACAGTTTGTATAGTTTTCGAGACATGAATTACTCTTTATCCTTTGCTTTTTCATTTGATACAACAAAGTTAAGCGGAAAAAAGGGTACATAATGGGAGTTTTTGTGTAATTTACTCTGAATAAAAATATATATAAATAAGTGACCACTGAATTGAACCTATAAATACAAATCATTGGCCATATCATTTGATGCTAAAAAATATATTAATGTTTAAATATCAGAACAAAGAAAAACCAGATCCTATAATTCTACTTTCAGAAATGTAGTTCCCTCATCAGCCTCACAATATATTTTATATATCATCGTCTAAACACCTCTTCTATTTTCTCGAATCTCTAAAGAACTGGAGCAAGCTTTCCTCAGGTGACCAAGTGTCTTCTATAATAAAGTCATTCCAAACATAAAAAAAATACAAGACGTCATAATCTTACATGCAAATAAGCTTTCCTCTAACATAGTTTTGAGTCTTGGTTTTCAGCTCAATCATTTACTTTACAACTTTTTACTTCTTCTTATTGCTACTCTTAAGGATTCAATACATATTTCAATTCTCTCAGCCTACTAAGTAATAGCAGTAACATCATATTGGCATTCCATTAAATGACTTCGATATGGTAATCCATAGGCGTTTAAAAATGAACGGAAGCATTTTTTACCTTTAAATTTTCTCTTCTACTTAGCTCTCTCTCCTTCTCATCCTCCTCCTCCTGACCTCTTGTGTCAGCTCGGTTTCCTCTTTAATGTAACCTTTACTAGCAAAAAAAATTCTCTTGTGCAAGCATGGTTGTGTGCGATATATTTTGTAAGTTGAAAATGGTTAAACATTGTATGTGCCAATAACACAAACATGTTCAACTAATTTGTGAACACCAAAAATACTTTAACACAAAATCATATTCATTTGAAGAGCAATAGATATATTTGGCATATTCAGAATACAAGAAACGTGTTAAATTGAAATTAGTACCTCTATCTTCAATTCATATGAGATAGATAAGGATGCAGGAGCAAGTCCAGTCTTTTCCATATATTCTTCCTACAACAGTTAGATTTAAAATTATTTAATAGGGTACAACTGTATTAAAGATTCTAAGAAAAGAATCCGGTAATGACAAAGCAAACATGAGTAACAAAAGCATCATCAATTTTATGACAACAAGTATAAAAGACTAAGGAAATAAAAATAAATAAAAATTGTGTACTAAAACGAGTTGTGTACAGACCAAAGGTAGTTGGTGTGGCAACTTTGAACGAGGCTACAAGAAGCGCGTGAGGTGCACTGTAGCAATTAAGATCTTCTGTAATACTATTACTTGTATCCCTCTTTACTGATTGGATGAAGCTAAATAAATGAGAATTAAAATATTTGTGCTTTACGAGAAAAATAATAAACAATATGAAATCTACTAATCACGTGAAGGGGATACAAAGGATACAAAAATGAGTGATATAGAAGATCTTCACTGGCACTGTAGTTAATTCAATCATACCTTTTCAGAGTCATGATAATGATACATGATACTACAACAATAAATAAAACCTTGAGGCTCTAGTTAGATATACTAATAACCTTTCAAGAATTGAATCAAAATATCTAGAGGCTCTAGTTAGATATACTAATAACCTTTCAAGAATTGAACCAAAATATCCACAAAAGCAACATAGGGATGTTTTCTCCAAACCTTTGAGTAATGTATGAACCTAAAACAATTGAAAGTGCAGAAAGTGATGATCATGACATACAAAGAACGTATGTGATCAGAAACATATGGAGGAATATGATTCATGATATCCATATCAATGCAAATTGGTGCAAATTATAATGGATTTACATTTTAGCACCCACGAAATCAACAAAAGAAGAGTTAACAGTTCTAGTTTTAAGGAAGGAGTTAATGTTAAATGAAAATAAGAGTTAACAATTCTTATGTTTGGTTCTTCAGTGAACAAATTGTGACAGATTATACAAGTGATGATTTGATTTGAATTTAAAGCATAATCTGGTAAGAAAGTGCAAAAGATAGAGTTGTAATACCTGCAAGACTTTCTAATTTGAGAATTTATGTCATGCTCAACAGAGGGCTTCCCTGAAGAGTGAAACTACAGTACACAATGCTGTTTCCTAGAGCAATCTGCATCTACATCACTGAGCTTGTTATTGTCCAAGTATTTCTTCTGCAAAAGTTGAGTTACATTTGTAATATTATATGGATAAGAATGTTAGTGCACTTATTCATTCAAAGAAATAAAATACTGCACATTTGCATACTAAATCATCCATGCAATTGTTGTTGATTTATTAAGTGCATCGACCTACATTGCCTACCAAACATGAGATAAATGGGCTATAAATGCACCTATTTTAATCTTGTATAAAGTATGTAGGGTTGATTAATTAATGGGACTAATTGTGTAGGTACAAATAGGTTTTTTTTTAAATTTTTTTACTCTTCTCCCCGCTTCCTTACACTCTCTCGCGAAGAACCCTACTGGCTATTTCAGTCTCTTCTTCTCACCACGTTCGTCGCTGTTCTTCTTCGATTTCTTCTTCTTCGTCACATTTATTGATTCATTCTTTGATTTCTACCTGTTTTCTGTTTTCAGTATCTTCATTGTGTGTGCTGTTAAGGCGATTTTTGTCGATTTGGTTCCCAATTTCTCCTGCGAAGAAGAACACTCACAGGTTCGTTCCTCTCTGTGGTTCGCCTTCTTTCTTCTACTTTGATTACTTCTTCTTCGTCCCATGAAGTAGTCATTGTCTGTGTTGTTACTTTTATGCTAGGTTTTTGTCGTCATTTTTGGTTTTATGCTAGGTTTCTGCTAGTTACTTTCTTCTTGTTCATTGTTTTCAGTTTCTTCATTGTCTTCTTCCTAGGTTTATGCTTTCTGGATGTTTTTTTTGTTACTCTTCTTCAGTGTCTTCATTGTCGTGATTTTTGTACACCACCATTACTAATGCCCCAGAAACACAAACAACTGTACCTACAAACTTCATTTGCCCTATTTTGAACACATTCACTGTTTCTTTTATGTATAAAGAAAAATAAATGTGGAATGGATCTTGAAACACAGAAATTTGAAGATGACTACGGGAAATGTTTATTAAACTGACCCCATGACTGTAGCCAGCAGAAATGTGAACACTGGAATTGAGGGTTGTATCGCTGCAGCATAAGTTGGATTGGTGTAGCTACGACCAAAGAGAAATAAAAGCTGGTTTACAAATATCCTAAGCAGATGTCATGTTTGAAAGTTAGTAGATGTTACAGATATCATTATGCTTAAAATACAAATTTTATTGAAAGGTGCATACCCTGGGAGCCCTAGAAACAAAAATTCAATCAGTAACTTCTTAGTCATTGGTGGTTGAACTTGCCTACACAATAGATATCATTATGTAGTTATTCTCTTCATCCCATTAAGTGATTTATTGTCTTTATTCTACTTGTTATGTAAGTACTCTCTTCTTTAGTGTCTTCCTTGTCGTGATTTTTGGTTATCTGGATAGTTATGTACGTACCCTCTTCTTCCTAGTGTATTATTGTCTCTCTTTTTTTTCTTGTTCTGTTTGTAATAGTCTTTTTTATTATTATTGATTCTTCTCTGTTTTGTAATAGGCTTATGTTTTCTTATATATTCTCAGGTAATATAATGTCTACTATAGATCAAGCATCTCTTCAAGATGAACCTGACACTTCAAAATCTGTAAGTCCTTTTATGTACTTGTTTATGTTCAATATTTGTTGTGGAGCAGCTGGCTAACATCAATACAATACTTCTTTTACAATAGCTGCTTATAGATAGTTTGCAATTTATATATTGTTGTTTATGAATTTGTATATTTTCTTATACTTAATTCAGTTGAAGCAAGTCCAGACCAAGCAGTTCAAAATCCTTTCAAGTGAGTACTTTCTGTACTCTCTATCTCTCATTTATTACCCAAATTAATTACTAATATTGTTTTTGTTTTTTGAAGTTTAATTATAGATTTACCGAGACCCCCTCTATTCAGAATTCCCGAATCAACAACTTTTCTCGAATGTCGTTGATTCCATTTCTCTTAGAAGGGTTGTCACCTCGTGACAAAATCATTTTCTCACATGGCATCTTTCAAGACATAATCAAAATGGGAGATAAGCTTTGAACTTCTAACAAGCTTATTCATTTTCTACTTCTTCGTCAAGTTGTTACCAACAGAAAAAAAAATCTATGTGGTTTGGAATTGGTAATAAACTTTTACGATTTGGAATTATTGAGTTTGCTATCATTACTCGTCTTGATTGTTCAAAATCAGACTACTTTGACCAAATGGTAGTGGAGCATTGTGATATGAAAGATGCAGTTGGCCATGATAGATGCACAATTGCTCACCTTGAAGAGCTCTATAAAACTGAACCTGCAGAATCTCTGAATAAGTTGAAAATGGCTTTAATTTTGTTTGTTGAAGGAGTATTAGTTTCTAGGGATAAGAAGACTATGATATCCCAGTTTATTATTAATCTTGTGAATGATATGGATGCGTTTGACACTTTTAACTGGGGGAATCATGCTTTTTCCCATACACTTCATTTTCTTCAATCTTGTGATCCCGCAAAGGAAAGAGCCAGCTTGAACTATAACATAGGCGGCTTTCCTCTTGCTTTGCAGGTTCTGTTCTTTGTTATATTTTGTTTTATATTAGTCTCATTTTTATTTGCTTTATACTAATTCTTATAATTTTTCATGTTTCTAGATAATGGTTTTTGAAGCCATTCCATCGTTGGCTTCCTTGTTTGCACACATTGATCCGACTGCTAAAATACTTACTTTAAAGTATCAGTCACGTACCCAATCTAGGAAAGCTTTTGGGTATGGTGATATTAAGGCGGTTGTTTCTTCATTGGATGATGATAGTATAAAATCTTTTGAGTTTAGTGAACAGAATAATGACATGGATTGGTGGGATGATGAGTGTATAGATTCTAGACTTAAAGATTTATTTGAGTTGGGCTTGAATGCTTGTTCTGTTCAAATTTGTAATGCAATCAGTGAAGATGTCTAGAAACAAAGGTTTGTACAATTTCATATATTTAATTTATCTTATTTTCAATTCACTTAATTTTCTCATTTTTTGACAGTTCTAAACAAATCAAAGTTTCGGTTGAACAAGAATCTGATGGGGATGATTTTGTTAATCCCCCTAAGAAACTTGTTGTTTCTAAACCTGTTCCCCAAAAACCAACTGACAAGAGACGAAGAAGACGAAGAAGACGGCATTCCAGGAGGTTGATATGTCCGTTCCTGCATCTCCTTCTTCACGGTAAATTTTATATTCTTAGTTATTCTGTTGATTTTGGTTATAGTTATTACATTAAATGTTTTGTAATATGTTTTTAGTTACCCAATCAGGTCTAAGACCAAGGCTCTTGTTATTTCACCTGCTGAACCTGTTGAGCCTTCGGAACCTTCCGAGCCTGCTGCGAAGAAGGAATCAAAAAAAGGAAGGTTGTTTCTCCTTCTTCACGGTAATAGTTCATAAGGTTTGGGTAAAAGGTTGGGTAATACAGATTGCTAACAAAGTTGTATTTTTTCTGATTTTGTAGTTACCCCAAAAGGTCGAAGGGTAAGGCTCCCCAAATTGCCTCAGTTGCTGATGATCAGGAGCCTGTTGATCCTGCAATTGGCACAATTGGTGGTGATGATGCTACGTGAGTATATATTTTACTCAGTATTTTTTATCTTTTTTACAAGTGTAATGTAATAAAAAAAATTTATTCTTCACTGCAGTGTTGGGACTATACCATCTTAGGTAACATTAATTCTTGATCAACTGAATGAAGTGAAGAATGTGCAGCTTCAGTTGGCTGAACAACTTCAACTTCAAGGGAATACAATTGAAGACTTAGTTTCTTACTCTAGAGATTTAGGTGTTCTCTATGAGAAAATTGATACTGAAATATTTTCGTCTAGTAATCGTACTGTTAACAAACTTAAGTCCTGGATTGAATCAAAAAATGTAATTAAAACAGCTTCTACCGGGGATGCTTCTTCGTCTAAGCAACCCGACCATGCTGTAGTTGAAGTTGGAAATCTTGAGGACGAGGAAGACAAGGAACCTCAAGCTGCAACAGGTGAAGTGGCCAATGTTGAGGACGTGGAAGACAAGGAACCTCAATCCGCTGCAGTTGAAATTTGCAATGTAGAAGACAGTGAAGGCAATGTCAATGTCAATATTGTTGATGTTGGAAAATCTAAGGTATATACATATACCTGGGTAACACTATAATTTATGTACTTGTGTTATAATTCTGTTTTTTTTTTTTTTTTATCTTTTTCAATTTGCAGGATATTGCTCCAGATGAACAACAAAAACTGAGGGTTAGTTTGCGTTTACGCAAAGAAAGCCAGTTCAAAAAGACCCCTTTTAGGAGCAAAGTTAAGTTGCCTAAGGTTCCAAAACACAGCTTTCTCTCCACGACAGAACGTGAATCGTTGTACAAGTTCATTAAAGCTCCGGATTACAAAGCTCGCATTCAAGGATATATTCATCCTTTGTCTGCAAAGACTTTGGAAGCCGTATTAAAAAAAGGCGGCTGGATTTGGGATAAGGTAACACATTTTTTTTGTTACCCAATGCACAGTTTTATGGTTTTATTTATACTTGAATTCTGTTTTTTGGTGTTATCCTTTTTCAGCAAATAGATGAGCTTATTATTCTTTTACGCAAAGCTGTGATCGAGTATCCCGAAATCTATGGCCGTGTTGCCATTTTAGGTTGTAACTGGGCAGATGCATGTAGCGAAAAATTTTGGTGGGAAGCTATATGATATATTAACAGGAGATCAACCGGCATTTTTCCGGAAGAATTTATACGATGTTGATGTCATCTATTCTCCATATCACATACTTGGTAACCACTGGATTGCATTGGAGATCAACCTCCTTCATTGGTGCATTTATGTATGTGATTGTCAGCCCGGTCTGATCACCGATTCCAAACTCCTTGATTTGTTAAAGCCTCTTTCTTGTATGTTGCCTCATGTGTTGAGGCTTCATGGGAAGCATTCAAGGCTCGGTGATAATTTGACAAAGCAGTTCAAGGTTGCAAGGAAGGCAAACTATCCAATAAATATAGACGGGTATGTATACATTTTCTATCAATTTACCTATATAAATTTATTTATAAATTCATTATGGTTTCAAATTAAACTATTGTTATATTTTAGGGGAAGTTGTGGAATTTTCACAGTCAAGTACATCTAGTACTTGTCATCTGGCCGTGATGATTTATCGATGATCAATGACGATTATGTTGCTGCCTATAGAGAACAGCTTGCCAATGTACTTTTTGTAAGGGATTGACATAAGCCTTATGAGATGCAGTAACTTGGATTGATGCTGCCACATTTTGAAATTGTTGTGTTTTGTTGTATATTTTGATGATTGATGTAGTCACATTCTGAATCTGTTGGGTTTTGGTGTATATTTTGATGTAGTCACATTCTGATTTCTCGACAGTTGAATGATTTCTGAATATTTACTTATGAACTAGTTATGTCTTGCTTATAAATGTAGTGAACTAGTTATGTTTTGCTTTTAAAACTAGTTATGTCTTAATTTTTGAACATCTACGTTTTGTTATCAAACTTGATAACAATTTTTAAGATTGTGTAATAAAGTTGGGTATCAAAGTTCTTAAGGTTGGGAAATAAAGTTGGGTAATATAGTTGGATAACAAAGTTCTTAAGGTTGTGTAATATAGTTCGGTAATATAGTTGGGTATCAAAGTTCTTAAGGTTGGGTAATAAAGTTGGGTAACAAAGTTGGGTACCAAAGTTTATAAGGTTGGGTAACAACGTTGGGTAACAAAGTATGGTATCACAGTTGCTAAAAGTTCATAAGTTTGGGTAACAACGTTGGGTAATAACGTTTGGGTAACAAATTCTGTTAACAGTTATTTACGTTTGGTAATAAAGTGGGTTACTATTTTTGACGTTGGGTAACAGAGTACGGTATCAAAGTTGTGTCAAAGTTCATAAAGTTACCATTCATGAAGTTTGTGTACTAAGTTTATGTAAAAGTTTGGTAACTGTTTTTAACTTTTAAATCATTGGGTGACAACTTGTGCTTTTAACTATTAACAAGTTTGAACTAGTAGTTACATGCTTAAGTATTAAAAATATTATCGAGGAAACAATTTCACTTGTGTAACAATAATTTTCATTACAAATCTGTAAAAACATACTCCAAAACATCCTCAAAAAATCTGTAAAAACGAGTCCATAATCCACTTCCTACTCATCCAAACAACTTACTTTGGTTGATTTGTACAAGTCTTTTTGTTATGTCCAACTATACCACAACAACTACATTTTCTCTTGCGATCTTTTTCCCATGAAGCTTTAATCCTAGCTTTTGGCATTCTTCCAGTCCTTTTACGCCTTTTAGGAGGCTCACATGCCAACATTGCAGTTTCCAAAGGAACATTCCATTCCGATTTGTTAGGTACAGGATATATTGTATCCACATACCCAACCTTCCAATTTTCACAAGTGTAATATTTTCCAATGAGGGAAGATGGGTTTTGATTCACACGTTTGGCTGTAGCTATGGCATGAATACACGGAATTTGTTCAATGTCGAACTCGTGGCATGTACAACATCGTAATTCCAAACAAACTATTTCATGTTCTTCTCCCTTTCGTACTTCAAACTGCAATATATTCTCATCCATCACGTAAACAAAGTAGTCTGAACACTCTACAAACCTCTTTTGGATTTTTTCGTCAATATTTGGAGGAGCTAAATCTACCCAAGCATTAGATTTCTTACGACGCTCTGCAAACCATCTACACATGAACTGTCTAATCTCATCCAACAATGCTAAAACTGGATACTCCCTTCCATCCTTCAAAACTTTATTCACACTTTCAGCATTGTTACTGGTCATAATGTTGTACCTTTTAGCCGGAGAGAATGCAAGCGCCCATGTTGAAATGGAAATCTCTTGAAGTAACTCTCCAACCCTCGGTTTCTCCTGTCAAATACCCAATGAACTAGGTGAATCAAGAAATATAACTTAAATTAACATACATATAGAAATTGATTGTTAAGATAAATGAAACTTACCATTGTTATATTATTAAGTAGTTCCATGCACTTCACCTTTTTATAACTCTTTGCAGCATCTATGAACATTCCCAAGACTCTGTTTGATGTTGTTCTCTTTCTAAGATTCCCTTTAATATGTCAAATACAAAATCCAAGGAATGCTCTTTCATAGTGGGTTGCAATGCCTTTTTTTTTATAGAATTATGTCTATCAGAAATAAACACTTGTTCAATGTTGTCCGGTATGATCTGCTTCATGATTCTGAAAAAGTATTCCCACGAGGCATCATTTTCCCCATCAACGATCGCAAATGCAATCGGGTATATTTGTTGATTTGCATCTTGTGCACATGCAAGTAACAACACTCCTCCATACTTTCCTTTCAAATGAGTACCGTCTACTGTAATCACCTATATTTAATTTGTCATTTGTTATATTTTTAACAACATAGCTAAATATAAGATACCCAACATATTATATGAATGAATAATTGAAGGACATTTCTTACCTTTCGCATTGCTTGATATCCTCTAATAGATTGCCCAAAGGCTAGAAATAAATATTTGAATCGATTATTATCATCACGTTCCAAATGAACAACGGTCCTGGGTTGGAATACATCAACATGTGTAAGTAAGACGGCATTCCATTGTAATTTTCCTCTGACGTTCCTCTTATCATGTCTTTCACAACTTCTTGTGCTTTCCAACACTTCAAATACCTAGCATCAACATGGTGTAGACTTTTCATAACAGTGATAATTTGATTGACTGAAGGTAATGTATTTGTATCACCATACCTATACAATACATACACATTAACATAACATAACATAGTATAACAAGTTGGGTAACAGGAATAGGTAACGTGGATTTATATCAACATATCAAACAATAAATATTTGGTAACACAATTGCATTTAAATATATTGTGTATTAAGGTTGGGTAACATTCATACGTATCAGTATTAATGTTGGGTAACATTATTGGGTATGAAAAGATAAATTTAAATCTAACATTCTGTAATCTACTTGGGTAATAACATATTGGGTAACATTCTTGTGTATTAAACTATTGGGTAATTAAACTATTGGGTAACATTATTGGGTATGAAAAGATAAATTCAAATCTAACATTCTGTAATCTGCTTGGGTATTAACCTATTGGGTAACATTCTTTTGTATTAAACTATTGGGTAATTAAACTATTGGGTAACATTATTGAGTATGAAAAGATAAATTCAAATCTAACATTCTATAATCTGCTTGGGTATTAACCTATTGGGTAACATTCTTGTGTATTAAACTATTGGGTAACATTATTGGGTATGAAAAGATAAATTCAAATCTAACATTCTGTAATCTACTTGGGTATTAACCTATTGGGTAACATTCTTGTGTATTAAACTATTGGGTAACATTATTGGGTATGAAAAGATAAATTCAAATCTAACATTCTGTAATCTGCTTGGGTATTAACCTATTGGGTAACATTCTTTTGTATTAAACTATTGAGTAATTAAACTATTGGGTAACATTATTGGGTATGAAAAGATAAATTCAAATCTAACATTCTGTAATCTGCTTGGGTATTAACCTATTGGGCAACAATCTTGTGTATTAAACTATTGGGTAATTAAACTATTGGGTAACATTATTGGGTATGAAAAGATAAATTCAAATCTAAAATTATGTAATCTGCTTGGGTATTAACCTATTGGGTAACATTCTTTTGTATTAAACTATTGGGTAACAATATTGTATGTTGTATTGGGTAACAATCTTGTGTATTAACCTACTGGGTAACAATCTTGGTTATTAACCTATTGGATAACATTATTGAATACAAACTACTTGGGTATTAACCTATTTGGTAACAAGTTTTGGTATTAATATATCAATGTCTTTGGTAATAGCCTTGCATATAACATAATTTGGTATTCAAACATATGGTTACAAAATTAAGTGTTGACATAAAATGAAGGTTGGGTATTACTTACATTGCTTTCACCTTTTTAGCTATGACATAAAATGAAGGATTCCTCTTGTTTTTCCTCCTCATGTGCATTGAACAAGTGTGTGTTTTTTCAAACACTGTTGTGATAAAGGTTGATGATTTGCCTTGCATTGTGAAACACACCCTCCATTTGCACTCTTTGTCAATACACCTTGCTGGTACCGACCTCTTTCTTGATTTCACTATTTTGTATTGAGAACATTTTGCATTTAAACATAATGAGTTCTTCACTTCTGTCTTGTCCTTTCATAATTTCTCAATCTTCTGTTAACCAATCTTCTGTTACCCGATCTTTTGTTACCCAATCTTCTGTTACCTGATCTTCTGTAACCCAATCTTCAGTTTGAGGCTCTACATCCATTGTTTGTGATACAAGTGCCAAAACTTTCTTAATTGGCTCTTCCACAATTTCATCTTCCACAATTTCATTACCCAAAATTTCATTACCCAAATAATATCCAACTTCAACTGTTTTGATACACAACGAAATACTCCAAGAAAACTTTTTCATTTTATTAATTTCCACAAAAGCTTCAAAATCCTCTAATGTATTAACATCAAATGGACGGAGTGAGCAATTGAAAGGATTCTTGTACGATAACTCTGTTGAGGGTTAAAATTTGATCACATGAAATGATTTTTAAGTCTTACCATGTTTTATACCTTAAGACTTAAAATTATAAATATTGTACTTTGATGGTCTTTTTATCTAAATTAGACGCAAAATATTTCATGAATATATCGGTTCTAACCGTGAGCATGTCCATGAAATTTCATGATCATATTGAGACCTAGTTGGATGGGTATATAATTAAATTATATAACTAACTATACTTTTAATTAGATTTCAAACTATAAGTGGTTTGACTAATTTAAAGGATTTTGTTGTGATTTCAACAAAAAGAAAAAGAAAGAAAAGGGAGAAGGTCAAAATAAAATTTGAAACAATCACGGAGTTTATGAGCATTTATTTTGAGGACATTCAATAGTAAGCTTGTAACGTTGGTCCAAGTTACTTGTTGTGCAAGGAGGAAAATAAATTACTATTAAATGTTGTAATTAAAAGGGCCAGCAATTACGATAGTCATCGTATGAAAATGCCGGTTACAAGCTTTTACATGGAATAATAAATTGCTTTGATAGCAAAGAGGCAATGATTCATTTTCATAACATTTCCAAGTATTATAAATACAAATGAAAGAGACTAGAAAAGGGGTCTTCATTTTATCAAAAAAAAAGCTCGTAAGCTAGTAAAGAAGAAGAAGGCTAACAGTGGATATGGTAGGCATAAGATTCAGAGAGAGATGCAATTGAAAAGGTTGAGAGGGTGGTATTTGGTCTTTGTTTTTTCCAAAAGCTCAAAGAAGATGAATAAAACTTGCCCCGTATGAGCAAGTTAATCGGGCAATAAGAGTATGCGAGGACGGAAATCCATTATTCAACAACGAAACGATCCAAGATTGGAGTTGGTATTCTCTCTCTAACTTATTTCTATTATACTTATTCTATATCGAGCAGGAAATGAAGACCGCAGTTTGATTGAACCGTTGCTACAAGTAAAATAGGGGTTCAATCGATCTCAAACGAAGCCAGACACTGCACCAAATTCTAAAATAGATAAGGGACATGGGTGTTGGCGTACTATACCAGCACAATCATCCTTCAACCCTGAAGCCGTGTCATACATCAAGAACAATTCGATCGAGAAGAACGATAAGGTCAAGAAATATGTCTTTCCGGGATTATTTTTGTAGCCACCATCCTCTACCTCAACTTAAACAACAAGTGTCATGTTCCTCTGATGGCCCTCTTACAAAACAAGCTGCATATCTTATGTACCAAATTACATCCGATTTGTTGCCACCGTCGACATGCATATGCACGGAATACAACTCGAAGGCAAATGAAAAATGAGATAGGCTAGTCTAGTCTTCTCTAGCTTTCAGAAGTTGAAAAAATGTTTAAAGGAGATAGTCAACTACATGCTAGAAAGAAGTTCAAGATGAAGTGAAGCAAAAGCAAAGCATACTGTGGAGTTTGAGAGGCAATATTTACGTAAAGCTCGGAGAAAAAAAAAGTAGTTTCGATCGGTTTGGGTTTGATGGATCCGTTTGACGACCGAGGCTTGAAATCAATTGAGCTAGATAGCATGTGCCCAAGTTGCAGTTGGCTATATCAAAATTCTTCTTACACTCCGTTAAACCGAAGTCCGTCGCTGGATCAAAACTTGATCGGTGTCAAGGTTACAAACGTAAATGGGTGCTATCAAAAGTTAGCTTGGGAAGGAAAAAAAAACAAGTACACGTAGCAATCCCAATTTAAGCCCTAATACATTAAGGGATATGGAGCAAGATGGAGGTAAACAACCAAGAAAACTGAATTGGTGGCCTTAATTGTCTTAAATGTGCACAATTCATTGCCCTCCACTCACGTTACAAATCATGCTTATATATACAAGCAAAATAGAGCAGCAAGGAAAAAAAGACGGGGAAGCTTATGAAGAGAAGTTATATAGAAAATACAATGAGATGAGAAGAAGAACCAGATAGTTGTGCAAGATAGAAGGGAATACTAGTCTTCAACCGTCATTTCTCAAAGTCTCAAACAACGTTGAAAAATGAAACAAGTCGGGAAAGCGGATCGAATGGAAAAGAAGACACAAACTGTAGTTGGATTGGAAAAAAAAAAATCTTTCACCTCTATGCCAACAAAAAATGATTCGATCGCAAGGGCAACTTCCAACAAATCAAATCTGGAGCACGAGAACTTAACACAAACTTTAGCTCTATTTTTTCAAAGCTTATGGAGATACAATCAAATACAACGGGAAGAGCATGAACTAAAAATTTTAGAAGCCTGGATGTGTCTTGCAAGTGACTTTTGTAGTACAAGTAAATAAAGAAGTACGTCATGATGTAAATTCAAGCAAAGGTCGGGATAAGATCATGTGTTCAATAGCTAGACATTCATGCTCATATGCATCAAGCGCAAAAGGAGTCTACGACATTTTCAAAAGCTCAAGACAAAACTAAAAAAGGAGAGAGAATCAATCATATATTAGAAGAAAGGTCCAGCGAAGGTGAAGCAAAAAAAAAGAGAGGATATATGCATGGGATATTCAAGTTTATATTAAGGGTAAATATGCCATCTTCTTTGTTTTTCTCTCTTGTATTTGTTTTAGATTGAGCAAGAAATGAAGATGTGGGTCGTCGATATAAAACGGATGAAGGAAGATCTTCACAAAAGGCAAGATGATAGGGTGATGGAGCCATACCCAGAAGGGCCAGAAGGTGATAGGGTCATATACCCAACATATGATAGGTTGAGAGGCATGTCAAAATAAATGAAGCCAATGGAAAAATAAGCTTCATTTTATACAAGTCAAAGAGAAAACGTATGCAAGCGGGAGAGTTTCTGAGGGTTAAAAACAAAAATCAGCAAGTAGGAGAAAACAAAGAAGAGACAATTATGAAGTATGAGCCATCGGACGATCATTCTCAAATGAAGTTGGCGACTACACATAATTTCAAGTAGAAGCTTTCAAATTGATCAATAGTGGAAAAAAATGGGGGGTTAGATAGTATTCAGAAAGAAAAGAATAGTTTTCATCACTGTAATCAAAAGCGGATCGGTTCCATGCTACAACATGAAATGAGGTCGGATTGATTCAAGGCTGCGTCACTAGTATATCAATCTTGCAACAAAGGCAGCATGATCTTTAAAAGCAAAAAATAAAATAAAAATGAAAGATGGGTGATGTACTATAGGGAAATTAAAAGAAGATAAATAAACTCAGAAGGTTGTACAAAAAGAAATCAAAGGGAACGAGAAGTTCAGCCGTACCAAAAATCAAATATCAAAGGGACAAGAAAATCAAAAGCAAAAGGAGAAAAACAAAGTTAACCGCCAAACAAATATTGTACAAAGAGATATCCGGGGTCTTTGATTCCAGAAGATACAAATGTTTATCAAAAGCAACGTAACAAGGTCTTGAAGAAGATTGCAAAAATAAACCAGAAGTAGAAGCAAATGGTCAGGAGCATGTGACAAAAAGATGAAAAGTTGCAGAAATTACAAAGACGAGAAGGATACACCAAGAAAAACTCGAAGAGGCTTTCATATCTCAAAATATCAGAAAAGGTGGAAAAGCATGCACGAAGCAATCCTCAAATTAGATGACTCCGCATCAAGATACATGTGATACGAGGCTAACTTATGAAAAGAGGATTCAAAATCAAGCAAAAAAAAAAAGTGGGTCGAAGATTACATGAAGTGTTCGACTACAAAGATTAAGTGGATTTTCTTGGCCTAGTTTTTGGAGTTTTCAATGGATTCAAGTGATTTTATCATCTTATTGGATAGACAAAATGGGACTCAAAACTAGATGTTTCCACGACCGGCACATGAAGATCGAGATTTGTCTTTGCAAACTACGCGCGGTTTGATCCCCAAAAAAAAAGGGGTACGTAGGAGACTTGACCCAAATGTCAATCAAGTTCAATCGCCACACCCAAATTGAAAAGATAACTCCAGAACTACGTAAGATTTGATCCCTATGAAAGGATACGTAGGAAACTCAATTTCATGACCGTTGAGTTCAATCACAAGTTCCGAGTTGATACCCAAACAAAAAAAAATTCTTGAGAACTACGTTTGACTTGATTCCGTCGAAACGGATACGTAGGAAACTCGTCGAGTTCAGTCATACCCCCTACCCAAATAAAAGAAGACAAGAGAGATATACCTAACTTAGAGTTTCTCATACGCAAATGATAGGCGGGTAATTTGGAAAACCCTTCATAGAAGGTGAGTCCGAGTGATTCCGGTGATGCGTAAAAAGTTGAGAAATGTAAGTCATAGTTGGTGCATGGACAACCCGTCCTAAAAGTTTGGCTTGATTCCGATCTATGATGCATATAAATCGAAGTCCGGAAAAATATAACTTGAACTACGTAAGGCTTGATCCTTCTTAGGGAAGATACGTAGGCAACCCGTTGGGTGCAGCCCAAATCCTCAAAAAAATTCAAGAGGTCGTCCAGATTTGTAATCGGTATTGTTTTAGAATCGTGAGGATACGACGAATAAGGGTCGAACCTTATAAACATTTTTCAAACAAAATGTGTTAAGTATTTTTATTTTCTTGTAATATTTTTGCTTAACAAACTCAACTTCATACGTTGATGTACATATTTTGAACCGTGAGACAATCAAAGTTTTTAGAGCATCAAATGAAATTCGTTCTTCAACAATCAATGGCTTACTTGAGATATTTCCAACAAAATTCCATTATCCATCCTCAACTACCCAATTGCCTCCAAAATATGCCGTAACGTATAGAAACGTCATTCCTGTATAACAAATGTTCATTACATATTCATCAACAATAACTATGATATATAAAATATAAGTTGTTACACATTTGCCTCCAAATTTATCTTCATTTATTACCCAATTATACTCAGCAACACTTTACACATCTTAATACCATAATTTAGCTTCATTTATTACCCAACTATCCTCAGCATCAGTTTACACATCTTAATACCATAATTTAGCTTCATTTATTACCCAACTATCCTCAGCAACAGTTTACACATCTTAATACCATAATTTAGCATCATTTGTTACCCAATTATACTCATCAACACTTTACACATCTTAATACCATAATTTAGCTTCATTTATTACCCAACTATCCTCAGCAACAGTTTACACATCTTAATACCATAATTCAGCATCATTTGTTACCCAACTATACTCAGCAACACTTTACACATCTTAATACCATAATTCAGCATCATTTGTTACCCAACTATACTCAACAACACTTTACACATCTTAATACCATAATTCAGCATCATTTGTTACCCAATTATACTAAACAACACTTTACACATCTTAATACCATAATTTAGCTTCATTTATTACCCAATTATACTCAGCAACACTTTACACATCTTAATACCATAATTCAGCATCATTTGTTACCCAATTATACTCAGCAACACTTTAAACATCTTAATACCATATTGTTGAGGTAAAAGGAAGACAATCTCAACCACATTCAACCAAAATTATAACATAAATCAGTAAAATTCTCATACCTGACTAAATGAAGGTGAACGATTGTCTTGAAGAATGTTGTTGAAGGATTGATTTCGGATTATCCAAATTTTCCTCTTCCGATTAGTGCTGTTTGAAAATCGGGAAGATCGTTGTTGAATTTGGCTAGAATCGTGGAAGAATTTGAGTTGATTGATGAAGCATATAAGGATATGATGAGATCTGTGTTGAATTTGATGAAGAATTAGGTATGGACATTGCGAAAATCGTTGAAGCTTTCTGTCGTCGGGGAAGGATGAGAGACGGTTGTTTCAATGAAACAGTGAATGAAAAATAAGAGCCCAAAATTTTAACTTAATCCTTATATAGGTGCATATGTGGAGGTCTGATTCTTAGTACCACCTGGACAATTAATAGTACAATTACTAATTACAGACCAACTCCATATATATTTAACAAGAAAATGTCTCTCAAGATGGGGAAAGATGACAATTACCTTGACTGCTAGATCTGGACAAGCCTAATGATACAATATTTATCAAATTGAAAGAAGACCGTTTGTTGAAGAGATTCCAAGGGTTTGAGAGCGATTTTTTGGGCGTTGGAAGTGAATCCCTAAGATCAACCGCTTGAATGTTGTAAATTGAAGTAGGAACGTTATCGTCATCGACGAAGTGTCGAGATTTCGAGAGCAGCGATTGTTTCATTTGCTTGCTGGAAGAGATCGATCTAGGAAGGATGAGATGGTTTATAGGCTTTGAGTCAAAAGAGGAAATGGAATCGATTTTGAATGAGCAACGCGTACGGATTACTGGCTTACTGAGACTCTGAGAGTTTTTAGGGTTACATTGAAGAGTAATACCGCAAAACATGAAAACCGACGACGACGAGAGAGTTTATAACAAACCTTGGGAGAAGCGGTCTTGAGAAAGAGTTGTCAAAGAAACGGCGACGAAAAAAGAGGTCATGGGAGAGAGGTTCGAAAGAGAGATGGAGACGATGATAGAAGACTCGGATTTAGGGTTCTAAGCGAGAGAGAAGAAGTTCATGAGAGGGATTTCGATCAGATGGAAACATTGTTAAAGTATAATTGGTATGAAAATATATTTTTATTTATTTAAAAATAATGATCGGATTTCGGTTTAAAAAAGTTTTTGGAATGCCGTAAGTCTTAGAACGATTGGTTTTTGAAACGATTGGATACTATCTTTTAAAACACCTATAGTGGATACCGTTTTAAAAAGAACAGTATCCGACTTTGATTTTGTACATTTATCCCAGTTTTTGTAATAACCGGTATCCGAGTCAAGACTCGGATTCTGGTTTTAGCAACTGGTATGAATGTCTCCGGTATAAACCAACATTTTTGTACTAGTGAAGACTCGCAATGAAGAAAATGAATAAAAAGATAAAAACTTGAAATAAAAAGATGGAGGAATGATCCAATGATTGTGAAGGATCGATAGATGGATAGATCTGGTTGAACCCTTAAGGCAACCAAGAGCACGATAGGGAAACAAAGGCCCTAACACACAACTTGGAATGACTTGAAGAAGCCCTTCCGCTATAATCTCACATAGAGGGGAAAGCGATTGTCCCCAAAGAACGAGAAGTCACCCGGAGATGATTGAGAGCACCAACTTGTCAATCCAAGTGACACAACTCAAAACAGCGCCAAAGTTATTGGGCAAACGGATTCCGCTCACACAGAAAGTTGTCTCGATTCCACGAGAAGAATATGGGATAGAAGAGAAACAATACTCGAAAGTACTTGTGTTTAATTTCAATCAAAGGTAAGCAAAAGAGACGTCCGCCCTAGACCTTATATAGGCTAGAGGTGCGTCATCTAGGGTTTCTTACGGGCTATGGGCTTGATCCGAGATCGAGCCCAATCTAGCTTAAAGAGATAAGATCAAATCTCCAAGAGATAAGATCAAAATTAAAAGAGAAATAAAATAAACTAATTGGCTGAACTAACAAGTCTTAAAAGCTCAAAACGAATAATTAAAAGCAAGCCCATCTTTTGAAACGCCCCTAATTTATGGTGCGTTTTATATAAATATTTTCTGTATATTCTCATTTTATTTATACCATAAATTTAGAATTTTTCCGGAGTTTATATTTTATTTATAAATTTAAATAACTATATAAATGTATATATTTATATATTTGCCGTAAATTATTTTACGGAATAGTGTAGAAAATTTTCCGAACCGGAATACTCGTTCCGTATATATTTATCGAGTTTATATCATTTTGTTTTAGTTATTTTATCCTATTTTCATTTAATCTTTATTTATTTATTTTTTTCCCCTCCTTGTCTCTCCAATCCCAGCTGAGTTGCGGGTCCCCCTCCACGCTGGCACGCCAGCGGGCGCCACCTGCGCCTTCTACTCTTTCTTTCCTTCTCTGCAGCCCCACTCCTTCACGCCTCCTCTGCACACGCCATTCCCGCCCAAGCTACTTTTATCCTAGCCTTGCAGCCTTGCCTCCCGACCTCTCGTCTAACTCCCCTCCTCTGTCACCCAGCAGTGAGCACCTCCCTCTCTTGCTTTCTCTCTCTCGGCCTCGTCTTTCCTTCACCTCTCCTTTGCAGTCATTTCTCTGTTTTCTCCCGATCTCGCCTCCCTTCCTCTTCTCTTTCTCGGGAACAAACCTCGCCTGAGATGTCGCCAACGGGAGCTGCTACGCCGGGAAGGAGTTGCCACCTGCCCTAGCAAAGCCGGAGAAGCCCAACCTCGTCCCCTGCTTCTCTTTCCCCTTCAGTTCGAGCTTCGCCGGAAAACAGTCTCCGCCGGAGAGCCACCACCGACAGTCTCCCTTGACTCTTGCACATCACCGGAAAGTCGTTCCCCCTCTCGAGCTTGTCGCCGGAAACCAGAAGGAAGCGAAGCCACCCATCGAGCTATCTCTCTCTCTGGATCGGGTATTCGCCGGCCACTGCAGCACCACCGGGAAGCTGCTCCACCCCGCCCTTGCCCTCGCCGGAGAAGCCGGGACGCCACCGGGAAATACTGTAGAACCCCGGCAGACACTTGTTCAGTATTTATGATCGGGCCTCCTCTCTTTCGGTATAATTACATCTCAGCCCCTCAACTTTGTGTTAATTGCAGTTTGTACCCAGAGTCTTGATTATTACAGATTTGACCCAGATTTCTGGATTGTTGCATTTATACCCTCGGATTGGGTTTTTGTCAGAAATTGCCCCAAGGTTTTAATCGTGATTTTATGACAAAGTTTCTAGTATCGAGCTAATGATCTTATATCGATCTAGTTATGTTTAGTAGTATCATGATAGGTTAGAACTAGCATAACTTAGAAGAAATGCCAAGTAGTGGCTTTTGGGACCTTAGGAGAATGTGATGAGCGTGTTTAGACCTCGTTGGCGGAGTTAGCATTTGGGACGAGGTAAGTCTCCGGACTTACTTAGCTCGTATTTTATGTATTGGCATTGATGTGTGTTTGGTAGTGTGTGTTTATGTTATGTTATAACAATTAAACCGGTAATTAGGATCACCGACCCTATACGTATATGTTGGCCCAAGTGTATGAGAACGGGCGGTGACATCACTGCCTACGACCAAGGGAGTCTAGGAGGTTCTCGGCGACTAGCCCGGAAGGTTAGATGGTCGGGTGCATCCGTACTATTCCTTGCCGGTAAGTAGGGACCGAGGAGAGACCATTTGGGTCTCGTGTCACAAAAGAAGTTGAACTAGAATGGAATACGACTTAATAATGAAAGATAATAAACCGGACTTGTGTGATTTATGTTTTGTGTTATGGATGTGTTTGTGCCTTCACCGCTTTTCTAATACCTAGATATGAGCTAACGGTTTAAAACCGTTGTGTAGATGACTTGCAGGTTAGGAATGCCGCCGAGTGAGGTGGGGGAGTGGGCAGCCGGGGTCTCCGTACATTATAGGACGGGGATGTTTTGAGTCATGTTTCATGTTCTTGTTTATGGATGTTGTCGTACGTTTAGACTTCGTATCAGATTATTTTGTTTTGAGGACTCGGCTGAGTTTCCAAGTTGTAGTTTCCTACTTTTTGGTTTCCGCATACATTAAAAACGTATTGAGTTTTCGCCTTTATTTGTGCCTTGTTGGAAGGTCCGGTGAAATTGTTGTCAGGCTAAGGGTCGGGACCCATTGTGAGGTCTCTCCCGTAGCACCCCGAGTCCCGCGGATTTGGGGTGTTACATCTTTTATTTAAAAGATGTCCAAGAATGGGCTTTAAAACAATAAGCAAGTTGGGTCTAATTTAGCCACTTAAATTAGCCCGAAATCTTCTTCCTTCAAATGCAGCCTGACGTGCTTCTTCTTCATATGGATCAAGTGGATCACGGCCCGTTCTCTCCTCCAAGTCTCGACCATGATCTCGGCTGTCTCTCTCATGATCTCGGCCGTCTCTCTCCATATCTCGGTCGAGCTCTCTTTCCACATCTCGGTCGAGATCGTCTTCATGGGTAACTCGTCTCCTCTTGCTACTAGGCCCATCAGTGTAAGGGAGTGAAGTCGAGCTAAGGGATCCTCCTGCATCAAAAAGTGTTTGAGTCTTGGATCTCGAAAGGTTTCATGTTTATTGAAGTTGTTTTGGCCAAACCAAAGCAACTTTAGTGAGAACCGACAATCTTTTTGAAGCTGGGTTTCCGTTAGTCTCTACGGACAGCTTCGGTGGGTCTTTGATTTGATTGTATAAGTTGTTTGAGAAATCAAAGGACTTATACCAAATAGAACCACATAGCTTAGTCTCAATTGCTACCTAGGTTTCCCTTAGCTAAATTGAGACTAGTCCCCTACTTGTTCACCATGGGTGAAACGGCTAAAATTAGGCTATACGATGGCCGTTCTGATTTCGCCATGTGGCAAGTCAAAATGAGTGTTATCCTCATTAAGGAGAAGGTTTGGGCAGTTGTGTCCAAAAGTCTATGACGCAGGCACAACTGGCCCTACTAAAAATCAAATGGACCTACTTGCCCACTATGAGATTATGCTTCGGCTAACTGATGAAGTGTGCAGGTAGGTCCTCTCCAAAACCACAGCAAAGGAACTGTGAAATGCTCTAGAAGCACTGTATCTAGTGAAGTCTTTTCTCTCAAGGATAAATCTCCTGTGTAGATTGTTCACCTTTAGGATGGATGTAAATATCTCCTTAGATGAAAACCTAGATGTTTTCCTTAGGATGACCCATGACCTAGAAAGGTGTAAAGACACCATTACTGACCTTCATCAAGCTGTTATTCTCCTGAATTCCCTTCCCATTAAGTTTAGCACCTTTAAGGATGTTATCTAGTATGGTCATGATGACATGACTAAGACCAAAATCCTAGAGTATGTAGTACAAAAAAAATGAGGAGCTAAAAGTCTTTAAGAAAAGGGGGAGGTAATAGTAAGAACAGTAAGAACAATGAGGTGATGTATGCCAAGGGTAAGAATAAGAAAAAGAATAATCGAAATAAGAATGGTGGTGAGAAAGGCAGTTCTAGCAATAGTCAGGGGTCTGGGAAGTCCAACAAAGACACTAAGTCTGATAAGAAGAACGTTAAGTGTTTTTACTATGGCATTAGAGGACACATGGTCCCTGAGTGTAAGAAAAAGAAGAAAGATGAGTCTGAGAAGGTAGTTAATGGTAACTCCAATCTAGTGGAGTCTTCTTCTTCTTTCTATGATAATGAATTGCTCATGGTTTCTCATACCTCTAACCCTGATGCAAGGATTCTAGATTTTGGTTGTACTATGCATGCTACTCCTCATGAGCATTATATTGATTATTTGCATAAATCATATGAAGGGGAGGTCCGTCTAGGGGACCACTCTTCCCTCCCCATTAGAGGGATAGGAACTGTACCCTTTAGAATGCATGACAATAAGGTTAGAGTCCTCCAACAAGTTAGGTGTGGACGTGACCTTAGGAGAAACCTCTTATTTGTGTCTGCCTTTGATGACCTTAGCTGTCACATACACACCCATAATTACATTAGAAATGTCACACTAGATGGTAAGGTTATCCTTAAGAGTGTTAAGAAAAATGGCCTATACCATGTCATAGGTTCTCTTGAAGTCAATGCACTAGATACTGCTCCAAAGATGGACCTAGAGATTACTAGAACCTGGCATGCTAGATTGGGTCACATTGGTAACAAAGGCCTACACTATCTCAATAAGAATGGTTACCTTAAGGATAAACCTAAGGATCTTAGTTTCTGTGAGAATTGTGTCTTTGGTAAAGCTATTAGGTCCAGTTTCAATAAATCTGCCTGTGTAGCCAAATCCCCCCTTGAGTATTTACACTCAGACCTATGGGGACCTGTCCAGGTAGACACCATAGGAGGCAGAAAATACTTTATGTCTCTTATTGATCATTTCTCCAGAAAGGTTTGGGTATATATGCTCAAGACTAAGGATGAAGTCTTCCCCATGTTTAAGACTTGGAAAGCCTTAGTAGAAAGCAAAACAGATCATAGATTGAAATCCCTTAAACTGACAATGGCCTTGAGTTCTGCAACAAACTTTTTGATACCTTTTGTCTAGAACACGACATTAAACACCACCTGACTATACCTGGCACTCCTCAGCAGAATGGCACTGCTGAGCGAATGAATAGAACCTTACTGGAAAAGGCCAGGTGCATGTTGTTTTCATCTGGAATGAAACAATCTATGTGGGGAGAGGCTGTGACTACTGCAGCCTACCTCATTAATAGATCACCCTCTTCAGCCATTGGGTTCAGAACCCCACAAGAAATGTGGACAGGCTCTAAACCTAACATTACGCACTTGAGGCCTTTCGGATGTGTAGCCTATGCTAAATATTCAGATGGCAAGCTCAATCATAAAGCACTCAAGTGTGTAATGATAGGATACCCAGAAGGGGTTAAAGGCTATAAGTTGTTACTTATCCAACCTGGGGGATATAAAGTAATAACCAGCCGAGATGTCACATTTGTAGAGTCTGAGTTTTACTTTAAAAATCGTGCTAATCTCCCTGCACAAGATGTTAACAGGGACACAACAGTAGCTCAATTCTACAATTCTGATGACACCACCGAGTCTTCTGAGGAAGAGTTTGACAATGGAACAACTCCAGAGTCAAACTCTCCTGGCTCCACTTCCCATAGCAGTAATTCCCCCATTCAGCAATCAGAGGGGGAGGTAAGTAGATCTAACAATGATCAAGGTGAGACTAGTACTTTCTCTAGCACTAGTATTCCTGCTAATACTGAGCATCCTGAAAATGGTGTGCAAAACTCACTTCCTGCTTTACCCACTCTACATAAATACCAGTTAACTAGGGATAGATCCTCTAGAGAAATAATCCCAAATCCTAAGTACCTAGATTATAGAATTCCTGGTGTGCATCTAGCAGAATCTGAGTATGTCTTCTATGACCTGATACTCAGAAACTTAATCATATGATAGATTATGCCTTTCTTGTTGCTGAAGTTGTTAACACTTATACTCCTGCTTTCTATGAATATGTCATTAAGTGTAAACACTCTAAGAATTGGATTGCTGCAATGAGAGAAGAAATAGATTCCCTACATACAAATCAAACCTGGACTTTAGTGCCCAAGCCTAAGATTGCTAGGTTGATTAGATGTAAATGGATATACAAATTGAAAGAAGGAGTAAGCCCTACAGACCCACCTAGGTACAAAGTCAGGTTGGTAGCTAAGGGTTTTACCCAAAGAGAGGGTGAGGACTATAATGAAATCTATACCATATGATGTTGCAGTAGGTTCGTTGATGTATGCCATGATTTGTACTCGTCTTGACCTTGCCTAAGCTATAAGTGTGTTGAGCAGATACATGTCTGACCTAGCGGAAAAACACTGGTTTGCCATGAAATATGTACTCAAATATGTCATAGGAACTTCACAGTTGGCTCTCGAGTACGGTCCTCATGAACAGAGTAACAACATGTTCGGATATGTCGATTCTGATTACGCCAGTAACAAGGATAACAAAAAATTGACTACAACTTTCGTGTAAACTAGGTGCGGAAACTGCATCTCGTGAATGTCCCAACAATAGTCCATTGTTGCCTTGTCTTCGACTGAAGCTGAGTACGTTGCTGCCACGGAGGCTTCGAAAGAAGCCATCTGGTTGCAAGGTATCTTCGCCGAAGTCGAAAACAAGAAGTATTTGGCAACACTGCATATGGACAGTCAAAGCGCACTTTACTTGTGCAAGGATCCCGTATATCACGAGAGGACAAAACATACCGATGTAAGGTATCATTACATTCGAATGTTGAAGAACAAAAGAAACTACGCGTCCAAACAATCAAAGGTGAAGTAAATCCTGTAGATTTCGGTACTAAAAATGTTCCACCTAACCAATTTCTGTTTTGCAGAGACTTTCTTCATTTGCAGGTACCACCTTAGCATTGGAATGGATCAACGACGAATTTTTTGTTCACTTACTGTATGATGAATCGGTTTAGAATTAGGAGGGCAAATTGTTAAGAATTTGTGATTCTTAAATGGGGGCACGCATGTGGGCCCAGTCCACGTTGAAGCCCATTTGGCTAGACAAGGCCCAAATGGGCCTTAACTCTAGATATATAAATGCAATTCTCCTTTGTTGAAGAATATATCTCGTTCACTTTTATATCTGCTCATGTGTTGAGCCTAAAAACTCTCTCAAAGTTCGTTTCTCAGAAACCCTAGCTCTTTTGGCTGGTGATTAAGACGGAGCTTCCTCTTCCTCTGTCGAAGGTGTTCTTCTGTGAGCAAGAGCCGTTGCGAGTACCGGATCTCGCTGTTCTTAGTCGTCATCTTCAAGGTTATCTGTGAGTCGTAACTAGAGTTATTGTTTGCTATATTTTGAGCTTGTATTCTTTAAGTCTTGCGATTTGCCTTAAAATTTATAAACTGATTCAACATCTTTAGTGACGGATCTTTTGAGATCCCGTGGAGTAGGTTTACACCGAACCACGTAAAAACCTCTAGCGTTGTTTTCTTTTTCGTTTCTTTCCACTTTTGCATGCTTACTACTTCGTTTTAAACCTTCGATCTCAAAGAATAACTCTAATAATATAATTTAATGGGTTCAAATACATTCCAAGTTCGGATAGTATCCAAAAAAAATTCAAAAAAAGGTGGAATAAAGGGGACTGGAATTGGGATGACCGGACCGGAGTATTACAGAATTGACCGTTAAGAATAGAAGTGCTAATGGTCCATGGACCAAATAATGGTCTGGACTGTATTGGTCCAATTTCAAAAAAAATCAAATAATATATTTATAAGGGTTCCATGCGCCCCAAACTAGTCCAACCATGACCAAACCATATCCAATTTTCTTTTAGAAAAAGTTGGAAAGGATGAAAAATGGCCCGGGATCGGATCTGGTAATTACGGACCAACATTGGACCATAATTTTTAATCCGTCTAATTGTCAACGAGAGTAAGTTGTAAATATGGAGATATTGGATCTACTACTCAAAGAGGCTTATCGTTTTCGGCTCCTAGCATTGGAGCTCCTTGATGTTAGTGGCACTGATGTTACAATACCTTAAGGTAGATTTGAGTAGGGTTGTAATATCTACACGTCAAATGTTCATATTCATCCAGTGATTAGACATTGTTGGTTAACACATCTTAGATGCAAATAGCCTCATCAACTCTAATTAACCAATAATTAAATCCAATGATTGGCTGCATGCGTTTGTTTGTTTAACTCAAAGTTAATGCATTTGAGATGCATTAACAATATCTCTTTGTTTTTTTTGTCAAAGTTAATGTATATGATTGTCCATAATTGTTCCCTAGACTTCCTACCTGTGTACTTCTTTTAAAGACAAACGTTGTGGTCGCCGCTTCCTGTTGACTAGATCATTCTACTTTCCCCTAGATATCTCCTTGCAAGCGGGTTTCTTTGATGTTTCCCGTGTGTTTCTTTTTTCTTGTATTGTGTTTTTTCATGACGGTTAGTCCGTCTGCCGATCATTTTCGGTCTTTTGATCCACTAGACGGCTTGTCGTCTAGTGTTTTCGTTCTACTTTCCTTTATAAAAAAAATAGCTCCCAAAAAACAAAAAAGATGGATGTGTCCACAAAATACGTCACGTGCATCCACCCTTTCCTTCATTATGCAAAGAAAAAATCCAAATAGCTTTTTCTCCAACCCCTTCACCACCGGATATGGCACCTCAAATCCAAAAAATCTAGCAAACAATCCCACAAAATTAAAGTCTTTCCATAGTGAGAAAATAGATTTTTACCAATGGGATCTCCACCAAAACGAATACGTTTTTCGCTGGTTCAAGAGAAGGAAAGCTTGATATTATGTGTGTTGTTTGTTTTTTTTCTCTCTCGATTGAATCGACTATGTGTGTGTTTTGTTTCTTCTCCCTTCCGACTTTAAAATTACTTACATAAATCATTACACTCCTATTCTATGTGTTCAATCATGACCTTATACTACAATTGGGTATAGTAATTAGTTTGTGAGATATCAGGCTCAAACTTCAAGTCATATCAACATCAAGAGAAAAACTATTTATTTGATACATGTCGCCTCCTAGACCAGTTTGTTTAGTACTTTAATGTATGATGACTTTTAAAATATCAATTTCTTTAAATTTGGCATACAGGATCCATACAATCCTTCAAACCTCGACTTTGATAGGATCCATCGATGGGTTTTTTTGGTTTCATTTTAATTGTCCGATAACCAAAATAGCTAGTCTCTCCATGATATAGAGACCTTGAAAAGGAGGTACTTCACTTGGAATAGCTACGAAGTCAACCTTTTTTTTTTTGCAAATTTTCGTACAAGGCCAAACATGAATATAGAGTTGATAGCATGTTTTTATACTATCTTTCTAGTATTGTTAAGTTTCATGTGTTTTTCCTTAGCTATTGCATGAGTAAGACATCTACATCTTTGTTAGTGCTTAAATACATCAAAGAATGTTTACTCCCCTTGTGTTTTGTGTCTTAGGTGTTTTAGGTCCAAGTTGGAGCTAAAAGCAGCAACAATCATCAAGTCTAAGGAGCCCTCATATCATCATGGAGGCAAGGAAAGAAGCAAGAAGCCTTGGAGCATGGAGAAAAAAGAGGTCAAGAGCTAACAAAAAAGATGAAAATCTCACCAAAGGAGCAGTCAGGTTACTAGGTCGAGTTACATTCCACACGGACTAAGAAGAAGTATCTACTCGCAAGAAGAAGAAAGTCTCACTCGGACTAAGTGTACAAAGCTCTCCAAGCAAGACTGGAATCCGGCAACGTGGATCGATTGAAAGCCACTCGATGGAAGAAGAAACATCCACTCGGTCGGGTGAAATGGCATGAGCTCAAACACCTCCAAATTTCCCTTTTACTCGATTGAAGAAGACATTGATTTTGGGTCCACTCGATCCACTTGGAAACAACATTGATCGAGTAAAACGGGAAATTGGATGAAGAAGAAAGTTTCCAGAGGCGGCAAGTCACTCGATCGAGTGAGATGGGCAACATAAATCGAGTAAAACGAAAAACCCCAACGAAAAAAGAAATCATAACCGTCACCCACTTGCTCAAGGTTGATGGAGATTCCAAATGCAATTTGGATGGGGACCACCTGATTTACCCCTATATAAAGAAGATATGTTGCCTTGTATTAGATATCACACATTGAATGTGATCAAAGTTATAAAAAAATTCAAATTCCCTCTCATTTCTCTTAGTTTTAGCCGATTAGAGTTGTTCTTGGTATTCTTGAGCAAAACTCATTCAGAAGTTGTTTTTGATCCATTTCGAATCATGTTTTCATCATAACTTTGGATTTGTAAGTCCAATTTAGTCGATTATTTTTCCTATGTTCCTCATTTCACCTCTAGTTTCATAATATGAAATTTGTTACTGGGATTATGAAGTTTGATTTTACAATTACTAGTGAGTAGTCTTATTTTAGGATTTTGGGTGAAAACTCCAAATCTAAGCTACTTTCTTGTGAATTGATCTTGTGCTATAGGAATAAATGAGTATCAATGCATATTTAGTGAGTATATAGGAGAGAATTAATCCGTTTGATCTATGTATGAATCCATTTTGAATGTTGGATGCTAGATTTTGATCTAGATTGTTCCTCTTTTGCACAATATATGTTTTCAAACATGTTTTTACATCTCCTCATGGACCGGCCATTATGGATGAGACTTACAAGAAATTTCCATTAATGGTGATGATTGTTTAAATGCCTATCATGCTAAAGTATGCCTTACTAGGACCAAAAGGATGACTTGCATACTTGTAATGTGCTTATCCATGCTAAACTATGTTAGATTATGTAAGCAAATAGTAAAAATCATGTGATGTTTACATGATTTAATCTAGAGTGATAACATGATTTATCGACCTGTTGTAACCTTGCATTTAGTTAGATTTCTCCTTTTCGCATTCATGTTTTGGCCTTAGTTTGTGTCATTTATGCTTGTTTAGTGTTACTTTGCAAGAATAGATGTCTACACACACTTTTTGGTGGCTTTGTAGGTAATTTGGCACATTATGGAGCTAAAACGACGTATTTGAGGATTAAGCCTCGAAGTGGATGCATTGGAGCGAGCGTACGTGCACGGGAAAAGGGCTAGGAATCGAGCTAAAGGCACAAAGGAACGAAGAAGAGCCATCTCGGCCTTAATCTCGGTCGACCATGACCGAGATTTGCCTGATCTCGGCCGAGATCCAAGGGTCTCGGACTGAGATCCATGATTTTGGACAAGTTGGAAGCTAATGTTGTAAAATCTCGGTCTTTATCTCGGTCGACCATACCGAGATTTGCCTGATCTCGGTCACTGATCTCGGTCTCCGACCGAGATGCCCATGACGCTGAAGACGAAGTCGAAATCTCGGCCTCGGCTGTCACCATCTCGGCCGAGATTCATGACCGAGATTCTTCCCTGAGCGTTATATTTTGTTTACGGGATATTTTCTTTTGGGTCCAATGTCTTTTAGCTAGGTTTTATGTATAAAAGAAAGTCTTGGATTCATTCAAAGGGGTGCTGGAATTCGCCCAAAGTTAGCTCTAGAGGGGGGAGCCGTCTCCTTCCCTTCTATTCTTCTTCACCATTGTTCTTCATAGTTTAGATTAAAGTTGGAGACTTTCCATTCAATTTTGTTGGAGATACATTTGGATTCAAGATTTAATACAATTGTAGGTTTTCATTCATTGAAAGTTGAGTTCTTTCTTTCCCTTTTTGTTATTTCTTTATTTGCCTTTTCATATGATTGTTATTGGCTAGAACTTTGTGGTTCCAAGGTTGACATGGATTTGTTTATGCCTTGGATTATGATGGACTATATTGCGCTTTGAATTGGTTTTGAATAGCTTTGAAATCCTAATGGTTGACTTGGACTTGAATCTAGGTTAGAGTCTTCTAACTTGGAATTGAGACTTACCCGGTGATATTCTTCTTAGATACATAAGTGATTAACCATAGGTAATACAGGTGCAACCTTTATTGGTTTTAATGTGCTTTATTCCTCTCTAAGTTGGGTAATTCCTGAGACTTACTCGATAAAGGGTTACTTGATCCTTAGTTAGATAATCTGGTTTATAGTGAATTTCCACCTTATTTACCTTGAGACTTACCCGGTAATAATAGTTAGGACTGGAACTAGATGATCTTGAGACTTACCCGGTAATAGATCATCAGTCTGGAAACGTTCATCTTTGTTTCTTTTCTACCATATATCCCTGTGAGTCGTCCTGAGTCCATATGCCATAAACAATGACCTTGAACCCTTGAAATCCATTTTCTTTCCTTTAATTTGATTATCTTTTATTTGTTTTGCTTTTATAAAATTATTTTCAATTGAAGGTGATATTCGATTGCGAACGCCAAAAACCTTTCTCAAAACCTTTTTGATCATTCTTTCCCTTATCTTTTCCAACCCCCTTCTTTATTCGAGATCTATTATATCCTTAATCACTGTTGCGGATTAATCCTCTCAGTCCTTGTGTTCGACCCTGAAATACTTGTCCTACTTCGTACGATCTATACATTGTGGGTTCGTTGCTATTTAGGGGAATTATTTACAGGTTATAAATTTAAAACTATCCCTTCCTTGTTTTACTAACATGTGAGTTTCTAGCATTATTGATAGGGATTTATAGGGGTGTAAAAACAGCGAACATAGAGCTTAGTAGTGACTTAAAGTTGCTTATCAACACTTGAATATCAAACACCATGTGACATTTATGGATAGAATGACTCATGCTTAGATATTTACTTGTCTATCCATGTTGCATTAGTTTAGTAGCAATGACTTGTTACTTGAGCATTAAGTTATCATTCACTTCCATGGCACAACATCATTCTCACTTGTCTTAGGAAGCATTTGGAAGAATTAATCCCAAAATCCTAATTTTTTCTCATATTTGATACTTGATAGTTGCTAGCTTGTTGTGTTATTTCTCACTCGTTTGAAGTGTATCTCCTCTATTTTCACTCGATCGTAGTTGACTTAGTCAATCGATCTATGTTGAAATAGTCACTCGATCTGTGTTGATAAAATCATGCATGCTTATGATCACTTGATCTCTCTTTTCCCTTTCCTTTTGCACGCTTTGCATTTAACTAGAGACATTCTTAGAGCAAAGTAGAGATAACAAGATCTCTTGTGATTCGACATTGATGTGTTACATCATATACTTACATTGACACGTACGGTTGTGCACTTGCGGTACTATATGGTCTCCCAAGTGTTATCATTTATTACTCATATTGGGGACACGTCAAGAGTGACAAATAATAGAACAAGACAAGAGTTTCAATTCACATGTAATGACCGATCAACATCACCATGAAGTGCATCCATATTGAAAAGATTTCAATCTATGTTTGTTGTTTCAAAACAAAAGAAGATCGCCATTAATGGATTAGTAAGAGAAATGCATGGTCTTACTTAAGAAGGAAAGTTACAAACTTAGTTTTGAAAGATATACTTGAAACAAACAACTTGTGATGGGTCGGGCTGAAGGAAGGGGATAAAAATACAAAGCTTTGGACTTGAGAAAACGGATATCTTTACCAAAATTACCAAAGAAACAATCGTTAAAAAACAAAATAGGTAACTAAAGAAAGATATCAAATTGCAATCTATCTACACGGAACAAATTGCGATCATCTAACCCTTGGCCGGTTCGGGTTTACTTTGCCCATCCGCAAACCAGACTACGATCCTTCCAACATAAAAAATATTTTGAAAAATTTCGAATGTTGTCCCTGTAGTTTGAAATTTTCCGAATTTTTCCCAAAAGTTTTTTTAATTCGGATGGTACCTTGTGTTTTAATATTTTTTAGAAAATGTCCAATTTAATTTAAATTGTAAAGGGACGTCAACTTAAAATAATTTTTTTATCTCTAAACTTCTCTCTCTAAATCAGAGCTTCTCTCTCTAATAACCCTAGCGCCGCTTTCCTTTTACTGCGTTTTGCACGGCTATGGATCCCCCGCCTGGGGACCCGCCGGGAAACACTGTCAACGCTCAACAAGATATGGATATAGATCCAAGCAATGCTCCAATCGATCAATTGACCATTATCCCTTCCAAGATTTTGGAACCTACTACTGAGATGAGGTCGACTATGGAACCTTCTCTAGGAAACCATTTGAATGCTACTCAGATGGTAGTTTCGCCGAATGGAACTCCAACGCGTCCTCAACCCATAATGACGGAACAGATCCAAGGTACTATATCCTACCGTGATAAGGTAATACAAAACCCAGCAGTGAACGCTCCCAATCTAAATCAAGTCCAAGATTCTCCCACGGGTCTCTTTGGAGACCGAACAGATTTATATGATACCGAGGATGATGAGGATCACGAGGATGAGGACCCGATGTGCCCAATTATCAGGTTAACGGATGAAGAGAAAAGAGAAATGCGTCTCCCATGGATTCGATCTTTAATAGTCCATTTGTTTGACAAAGGACCGAGTTATTTAACTCTCAAACGCCGGCTCGAACAAAAATGGTCTCTTAAGGGATCCATGTCGATGATAGACATTGGCAATGACCATTATGTTCTGAGGTTTATGAATGAAGATGACTATAAGTATGTGCTTACTCAAGGCCCCTGCCTTGTCGGAGACAACTACCTGATGATTAGAAGATGGACTCCGGATTTCTCTCCCTTTCATACTGAGGGACCGCAAGTTCTAACAGTTTGGGTCCGAATCCTGGGTCTTAGTCTCGAATACTTTCATGGGACTTTTCTGAAAAGGGTGGGTGAAAAAATTGGAAAGGTAGTTAATATTGACCGGACTACCCAAGCAGCGGACAGAGGGCAGTTTGTTAGGCTGGGAGTTGAGATTGATCTTTCAAAACAACTGTTATCAAAATTTAGACTTCATGGAAGGACGTGGCCGATCCAGTACGAGGGACTCCGAATGCTGTGCTATAGTTGTGGAAGGGTTGGACATCCTAGTGATCGATGCCCTACGTCCAATAGCTCAGCCACCCAAACTGTCACTCCCCCAATTTCGGGACAGACGACTCAGGCACGCTCGTTAGAAACTATAGTGGCTAAGTAATCATATGGGGAATGGATGAAAGTTACAAAACCTTCTCCCAGAAGGCGACAGGGCCACATGAACGGAAATCCGCATCCTTTACCTGCAACTAACTCCTCTCCATCAAGAGTGGGGGAGACTAGGCCCCACACGTACCAACCAATTCTCGGAATCAATCCTGGTCCGACTCGTCCTTCGATCAACCAAGGTTCTAGATTTCGAGTCCTCACTAATGAGACAGGAGACTATCAGGTGGAGGATTGTCAAAATGGGAATGCTGCTAGCCATATTGAGTTAGATCTTACTTTCAAAAATACTGGGGCTAAATCCACAGGAGAAGTGAAAGAAAGTAATGCTTTATCTGAAGCTGTTGATGCCAGAGAAGAGGACCAATCAATGTTTTCTAAGACTGGGAAACAATTGACAGTTGTTTCCACGATCAAACCGGGCCTATTCCTCCAAGCCACACCGAGCCAGACAGTGATCAAACCGTTTACAAAACAGCCAGCGGCTAAAGCCACGACAAACCTACATATTCGTGGGCTGGAAAAGAGGAAAGCCCATAAAGGTCTAATCCTTAGCAAGGTAATTACCCAGCCCAAAAAGGTTTCTATAACTAATAACTCATCTGTAGGGTTTGCAAGGTTGCCCTCTGACCAAGTTATAACTGCCCTAGATACTCTCTCGCACCCCTCCATCCCTCCACCATCCTTTCCTCCCTCGACAATCTCCGTGCCGCCAAAACTAAGCTCTACCGGTCAACCCGCCACTGCAAGTCTAGATGGGAACTCGAGAGTCATTCCCGTTACACCCAGAGACTCTTTTTTGTTCAGTCCAGGAGAAGTTTCATCCTCCCGAACCGCCGGACGAACACAATATTTGTATGGCTGCCTCTAATAGCGAACAAGATGATAGTGGAGTTTCTCCCGATATCAACGATAAATCCACTGGTGTTAATCAGAGTGGGAATGCCCGACTTCCTGTCTAATGCTATACATCAATTAAACGATGTTATAGACTCTTTCACCACAGCTGCTACCCGTCCTTTTATGAGAGACATTAACTCAACAGTTTCATCAATGATTGAACTCAATATTTTATGCTGGAACACTAGAGGAGCAGGCAACTCTAATTTTCTCAACTCTTCTCGGGAAATGATTCGCCTTTATCGCCCGTCGGTTATTGCGTTGGTTGAACCACGTATTAGTGGCTTTCGAGCGGACCAAGTGTGCACTAGACTTGGTTATGATGGTATTTTGAGGGTGGAGGCGTCAGGATTCTCTGGCGGCATTTGGCTGTTGTGGAAGATTGATGAGGTGTCAATTAATCCAATTCATATCCACCCGCAACATATTACAGTTGAAGTGACTAGAAGGGGTTCAACCCCATGGCTTTTGTCTGCTATTTATGCCTCCCCCCGGGAGCAGACAAGACGGGAACTTTGGAGGTCGTTAGAAAATTTCGCTGCTGCAAATAACAAACATTGGCTATTATTGGGGGATTTTAATGCCACATTGAATCATACAGAACGTTCATCATCCTCTGTGGGTTCGAATGTGGCTTCCAAGGCCTTTGCTGATTTCACCAGGACCACTGAGTTAATTGACATGGGTTTTTCTGGACCCAGGTTTACATGGTCACGAGGGCTCACGGTTGGTAACTTTAAAGCTGCCAGACTAGACCGTGGTTTATGCAATGATATTTGCAGAACTGAATATCCAGACGCAACTATAGAGCACCTTTCCCCACCACATTCGGATCATCTTCCACTTCTCCTCCGAATGAATGGGCTACAAAATGTCAATCCTAGCCGGTCCCGTCATTTTCGGTTCTTGGCGGCTTGGACGTTACATGACAATTTTTTTGATTTCGTGAAGGGAAATTGGAATCAAGTTGCTGAGTGCAAAGATCCACTCCACTCTTTGTCCCTCTCTCTTACTGACTGGAACCGCTCGGTTTTTGGAAACATTTTTCAGCGTAAGCGCCATCTCTGGGCTAGACTAAATGGCATACGTTGCCATCTTGATCAGTATCATACTAAAAAGCTCCTTGATCTGGAACAAGAACTGAAATCTCAGTTAGAACAGGTGCTGGACCATGAACAACTCTTTTGGTTCCAAAAGTCTAGAGCAAACTTTTTAATTGAAGGCGATCGGAACACAAGATTTTATCATCTTTCTACCATCATCCAAAGACAGCGTAACAAAATCACCTCGTTTCTTAATCCAATAACGGGAATGGCTATGAACGAGATGGAGTCCAAAGCTCTGACGCTTGAGTATTTTGAAAATCTTTTTACGGAGTCCTCACAAACTGTGCAGATCCCATCACTTCCTTTTGAAGTTAATGTTACGTTCCCTGCAATGGAGTTAGCGGATATGAGCAATCTCTCCCGTCCTTTTGGTGGTTCTGATGTTTGGGAGGCCATCCGAAACATGAATCCAAACAAGGCGCCCGCCCGGATGGATTCTCTGCAAGTTTTTTCCAAAAATATTGGGACATAGTTGGAGAAAGCACTACTAAAGCAGTCTTAAACTTGGTCAACAACCTTTCTACACCAGAAGGATGGGCTGATTCGTTGTTGGTCACCATACTGAAAGTGAGTAACCCAACATCACCGTCTCAACTGCGACCTATATCACTCCTCAATGTTAATTTCAAGATTGCAACAGCCATGATTGTTCACCGGCTAAAACCTCTGATCTCAAAGTTGATCTCCCCTGTGCATGTTAGCTTTATCCCAGGCAGGCATATTACGGATAATGTGACCATAGTTCATGAAGTGATACATACAATGACCACTCGGGGTAGTAGTTGCCGATGGATGTTATTAAAGATTGATCTTGCTAAGGCATATGACAGGATCAATTGGTCTTCCCTAAGATCTACTCTTGAGAGAGCAGGTTTTCCCCCACAGTTGATAGACCTTATCATGATTTGCCAAACAAAAGGAAAGACCCACATGCTTTGGAATGGTCACGAAGTTGGAAGCTTCACACCGACTAGAGGGATAAGACAGGGTGATCCGCTGTCCCCTTATCTTTTTGTCTTTATGTATGGAGTATCTCTCTCATATTATTCAAGCAGCGGTTAATCAAGAAGTCTGGAAACCGATTATGGTGGGTGGGGAAGTGCTTTCTCATCTCTTTTTTGCTGATGATTTGATCTTATTCGCTGAGGCGGATAGTAGTCAGGTCTCAGCTATCTTGAACTGTTTAAGCCTTTTCTGCACAAATTCTGGAGAGCTGGTCAATTTTGAAAAGAGTGATGTCTTTTTCTCGCATAAAGTGCCTGTTCATATGCGGAATCGGCTAAGTTCGGATCTTGGAATTAAGCAGACAGAAGACTTGGGGCTTTACTTGGGTGTTCCTACTCTTTATGGTCGGCTCATTAGACCAAAATGTCAGTATATAATCCAGAAAGTTGAGAATCGGTTACAAGGATGGATGGCTCGATCCTTATCTATGGCAGGACGCATCAAGCTAGCTAACTCAGTTCTTTCTAGCCTCCCCATCTATGTTATGCAAACTATTCTTTTGCCGTTGACCACGTGCAACCATATTGATAAACTCATACGGGGTTTTGTGTGGGGATCTTCGAGAACAAAGAAACAAACTCACCTACTTCCATGGGATACCATTGCGAAACCAAGATTAATGGGGGCTTAGGCATACGTAAAACACTCCTCACCAACATTTCCCTTTTGGCTAAGTTGGGATGGAGACTTCTAACCCAACCAACTGACCTGTGGAGTCGGGTTTTACGAGGGATATATTGTCATGGAAGAATTGATGTGGATATGTTCACAAGAAGCACAAACTGTTCTCATATTTGGAGGGGAATCATGAAGGGAGTGGAGCCTCTACTACCAGGCATTCGTTCCTCCATTGGTAATGGAAACACAACGTTATTTTGGGTTCACCCTTGGTTGCAGTCGCCTCCTTTGGGTAATTCTTCTAGCTGCCCAATTCCGGATGATATAGCTAATGCTACTGTTCGTGAGATGTGGATTGAGGGTGATTGGGATTGGCCTAAAATCACTCCTTTTGTCCAAAGCATATTACAGAGAAGTTGAGAACGGTGTACGTCGATACAACTTGCACTGAGCGTGACTGTTACTTTTGGGAAGCTAATATGTCGGGTATCTTCACCACCAAAACGATGTATCTCCAACTCATTAACTATGTGGACGATTCACAGTCTTTACTCTGGACAACGATATGGCGATCTCCTGCACAGCAAAGGGCCCGTCAATTCTTGTATCTTTTGAGCTATGAATGTATTCTAACCAATGCAATGAGAGTAAGGCGTCATATGTCCAACTTTTCGTCTTGTCCTAGGTGCGGTTTTGAAGAAACAATATGCATATGGTGAGAGATTGCCCATCGGTGAAAAGAGTGTGGAAAGCTATTGGTGGATCAAATATTATGAGAGGTTTTTTCTCAATTAACGAGATGCGGTCGTGGATCTTTAATAATCTTCGAACGGGTCAACATTGGGGGACTCAATTCACAACGGCCTGCTGGTATATTTGGAAAGCCCGAAATGATCTAATCTTCAATGACAATGAAACAGTAATGATGATCCCTCTGCAGGTTAAGATCACAGCTGAAGCATACCATGATGCAAAGTCGAAGGAAAATAGAGGAATAACACGAGTGAATGTACCTAGGAACACTCACTCTAGATGGCTTCCTCCTCCGTTGAGTTGGGTTAAACTCGTGGTTGCAGCCAGTCGAAGCCAAGAGCTGAAGGTAACGGGGGGGTGTGGAATATTGTACAACGATAAGGGTCAATTTATTTCGTGCTTTACGATCAATGGGGGACCGAGTTCAGTAGCTAACACTATTTTGAGAGCGACACTCTATGGCCTTGATACAGCTCGTTTGCTTGGCATTGATAAGCTCATTGTTGAATCGGATAACTCTATGCTGAGGGAGGTGCTTACTGGGATACTTGTTGATATTCATCCATATTTGCAGCTGATTCATAGATGTCGGAACCTATTACAAGGTCAACCATGGGAAACCAAAGTTGAGATTTGGCCTCATAGAAAAGATGGGGTTATCTATAAGTTGGCTTCTTTCGCCCAACAAACTAGGAGCATTTTTATGGACTTTTATGAGCCCCCTTATTGTATTAGGGCTGACTGTTTGATTTCTCTGTAACTCCTTTTTTCTTTAATATAGCCTGGGCTTTGCCTCTTTTTTTTCAAATAAAAAAACTTAAAATAATCTATATACCTATACTAAAAGAGCCGTCACTTGTGTTGGCGTAGCACTCCCAGAATTATTTGGACGATTAAAACTTTTTTTTCTAAGCCATAAAATCTTTTTATTAAAATAAAATTTTAAATTAATTAATTGATAAACAAATATGAATGTAAATCAAATATTTGATAAGCCACAAAATCTATCGGCCTTTATAATTTCCTCGATCTTATTTCTACGAATATTTGATTTTGTCCGCAAAATACTTACTCTCATATTTACGTTTACCACACAAAAAATTTCCGTTAATTATTTAGACGATTAAAACTTTTTTTCCTAAGCCATAAAATCTTTTTTATTAAAATAAAATTTTAAATAAATTAATTGATAAACAAATATGAACGTAAATCAAATATTTGATAAGCCACAAAATCTATCGGCCTTTATAATTTCCTCGATCTTATTTCTACGAATATTTGATTTTGTCCGCAAAATACTTACTCTCATATTTACGTTTACCACACAAAAAATTTTCGTTAATTATTTTAGCTTTTAAAAAGCTGCTTAGTAAATCAAATCAGCAAACTTGTCCACTAATTTTCAAAAAGAAGATCTTTATTTACGTTAAAAAGATTTTTTTACTTGATTCTATTGTAACTAATTTATTGAGTAAACTTTAGAAGATTTTCTTCTAATCTCTATATATATACTTAATCGGAAGGTATTCAGTTAAATAATTGTTTCGTATTTTGAGTGCAAAATATCCAATCGTCCGATTTACAGGTTAGTTCTCTTATTCTTTCATTTCAATTTGTTTTCACAACTTTTAAGATATCCAATCGGCCGATTTACAAGATAGTTATAAGTTCCTTTTCATGAATTGTTGTCAATGTAGGTTAATAATGTGTTTAGTGATATTTTCATGAATTTCGTTAATTATTTAGGTTGATAATTTCAAAATATTTTCTCCTAACCTTTCGATTTTGTTTTGGGCCATTGTAGGCAATTGACGTTCTTCTGCAACAGTATAACGGGAGCAATATTTTTTCACCTATTTTAATTTTTATTGTTACCAACACGTATTGGAAGATTTTTTTTTTTCTTCACCGATTTTATTCTACTGCTATTGCACGTATTGCAATTGAGAATCACATTTACTCACTGCAATTGTTTCCGACTTTGACCACAAAATCTATGTTCAATCAAATTATTGGTTAGCTCTCTAAACTTATGAGTTCTTCTCTACAAATTGTGGTTAGATCAATTATACTTTCGAATTTGTTTTGGCCATATCGTCACTTGAGTTTTCTTGCTTCATTGCAGAGGGAGCTACACGTTTTTGTAATGTTGTTACCGGTACGAATTGCAATCTCTGTTCTTTATGTATCAACCTGACTATTTCATGAGCAGTTCACCGATCTAAAAACAAAAAAAATATTATATTTTCTATCCGCATAAGTTACCGGTCAAGGTAAGGGTCCGAAGGCTGTATCAAGGCACTGCTCCGAATGGTCAAGTGTAAACATCATGATGTTTTGTCCTAGATTGGGCGTGGAGTAGCCAACTAAAAAATGTGATTCTAAAGTTGCTGCTCAGGGTAATCATCTGTCGAATCATACTTCCTTAATTGCAAACTTTACAATTATACTAACCCTTGCCTAGCTCCTACTTTTAATTCAATTAAAACATTAAATATTTTTTAATTGATTATAATAATTTCAAAATATCGAGAAAATATTTTGAAATTATTATTTACTATCTAACACTTAACTGCAAATACTAAACCAAAATTTCTTTTATCCACAGGCAATTTAAATTTCTCATTCTTTGATTAATTTTTGTAATATATATCAGTAATATTTTTTTAAAAAAAGTTCAATTTTAGTTGAACCCATTTAATAAAATTTTGATTAATTGATAAAATCTAGAAAACAAACAAACAAACAATTCTGTTGAACTTTCTATATTTAGAAATTATTTAATTATTTTAATGAATAATCAAAGTTAAGATAAATTTTAAAAATCTATTTTAAAAAATCTATTGTGATAAATAATTTTTTATTGGTTGAATATTAAATATCAAAATTACTTTTGTATAATATAGAGAATTTGTAATTAACTTTTTTTCAAGAAGTGCTAACTAATTTATACTATAAGTTTTATAATTATAACTTACTCAAATCTTATTTTACTAAACTAGCATTTTATTTTAACTTTTCATATTTGAATTGTCGCTCACAAACTTCAATCGCATTACTCATTATAGTGCATATATTTTAGGGCAACAAATTCAATAGACATGGACATGATTAGGGATAATTAGAGTAATTTATTTATTTATAAGCTTAAATAAAGTGGTGTGTTATATAAGAATCAACTTGAAGTCGAAATAATGAGACAATTATTTTTTTCGTAAATATTTTATGATCGTGTGAATAATTAAAGGTGAATGGCTATTGTAACATCTCATAAATATAGCATTAGTTCATACATACACAAGATCATGTCACATTACTCAAAATATCCAATATATAAGTATATCCGCACAAGGTGAGGGTCATGAACTAGTTTTTTTAAAAAAAACTTATGTGCAAAATATTTAGCCTCTTCTATTATTTTTTATAAAAGAAGTTTTTTTTCTCAATTAAAAAAAATGTTTAGTTGAATTTAAATAAAATTGGACATTTTCTGAAAAATATTAAAACATAGGAGCATAACTAAAAATTTTTTTGAATAAAATTCGAAAAACTCCAAATCACAGTAGTATCTTCTAAAATTTCCCATATATATATTTTATGTTGGAAGGACCATGGTCCGGTTTGCGGATGGGCAAAGTAAACCCGAACCGGCTGGGGGTTAGATGACGTCGATTGAATGGTCGAAAGACCATGAAACCCTAGTCATTTGCCATTTTGCCCTCCCTGGGAAATCAAAAACCTGTCAACACAAGTACCAGCAATGTCGTCTGGAGCCGAAGTTAACACCAAAGGCCGGAAGAGGAAGCAGTATCTTCCTCATAATGTAACATCCTCTCTCTTCTCTCTCCTCTGATTGTGCTTTGTACTTTTTGCTGAACTTTTATTGCCTTCCTGTTTACTTTCGTATTCCGTCATCAGAGACCGGTGAAGAGGAAGGGTTCCTATCCGTTGACACCAGGTATCGCTGGCTTCTTCATCACTTGTGACGGTGGTAGGGAACACCAAGCTGCTCAAGAAGCTCTTTCCGTTATCGATTCTGTATGTAGTTTCTGTTTTTCATATTTCTTTCTGTTTTTGTTGTACGCATTCGATTTGACTTGCCTATGCTGATTTGGCTTATACTGATTCATTTGTGTTTAGACCTTATTCAGTTTAAACCTTTGATATTGATCACTTGTGCTTAGGAAGAATTTTAATTAGCTTCTGAAATTGTTATGGGACTTTTCCATCTAGTTTTTTGAAGACCTGGTTGATGGAAAGGATGCAAGATCAAATGAGGATGGGGTGGCCGTTGCCCCTAAGAAAGTGTTAAATAAGAAGATCATATTTGCAGATTCAGATTCTTCTGATAGTGAGGTAGAAGGTGATGATGACGGGAATGATAGCAAAGATGACAATGATAACAAAGATGCAAATGAGAAGAAGCCAGAAGATGTTGCAGATGATAATACTGTTGGAAAGTCGGATGCCAAAGAGGAGGAGACTCAACCCAAGGAGAATGTGCCTGGGAACCGACAAGTTGAACAGAAGAACGATGACAACTCAGAGAAGGCTGATGAGCCACAGAAGAAGAAGCAATGCTGTGATAGTGAAAATCATGGTGTAGATAAGTCAGAGAAGTCTGTTGATAAGCTAATTGAAGCTGAACTTCAAGAATTGGCTGATAAAACCAAGGTTTGTTTTTGTCAGTCTAATGTTGGGTCTGCCAGCAGTTTATTTTTTAAAATCTTTAAAAATACTTCCTTGCTGTTGACCGGGGCTTGCATATTCTTCAGTATAAGGATGGTGAAACTTATGTTAGCTGCTCCATAAAAAAAATTGTTCTCACCATCACGATCCTTCACATGCCCAATGGTTCTGGGGTTTACTTCCCTTGGTGTTGGTGAAATACTGTTTTTAATATATTCAATATTGGTATTCAAGTTTGGACTTTTGAGATTACTGATTGATCACAGTAGCCATATTTTGAGCCAATCTGTACGGTTGTGGTGAATTTGAGTTGCCTGTAATGCCTGATCTCTTGTTGAAACAGAGACGTTTCTTGAAACTCGAGTCCGGATGCAACGGTGTTGTCATTATAAAGATGAAGAAACAGGATGGAGAGCCTGGTCCAAGCGAAATTGTGCAGTACATGATGGAATCAGTTGCGTCTACTAGGAAACACGTAGCAAGGTTTGTGCTTCTTGATTTTTTTTGCCTCCTTCGATTTCTAGCTGATAAGCATTTTGGAGTTACATTGGCATTCATGTTTGTTGCTAGCTCATTATGTTATAACCTTCTGTTTGTAGGTTTCTGCTTAGAATTTTGCCAATAGATGTTTCTTGCTATGCCTCTGAAGAGGAAATCTCTAGAGCCATTAAACCCATTATCACCAAGCATTTTCCTTTGGAAAGTGAAACTGCAATCAAGGTATTATTCTCCTGGTATGCCTTCATATTGTGTCTATGTTGGAATTTTTTTTCCTATACCTGTTTCTAAATATGCTGGATTTTTTTTAATTATTGGATTACAAATCTTTGTTTTTTAAGTTTTACTCAACCATTGTTTCTTCTTATTGAGGTTGCATGATCTTGCCTGTGAAGTGTGCAAATGGTATTATACATCACAGTATATGTAGGTCATTAAGCTCCATAATAGGATTTTAGTATCTGATGTATATCTTGTGGGGGCAAATACTTAACTGCTTGATTCCTTGTACGGATTAGTAACTGCCTTATTGATCCCCAACTGTTATTTAGTATATCAGCGCCTTGTTTTTTTGTTCGTAATTAGAAATGTGGAAAATGTAACTTGTTATTTTAGCATAGAAAGAATGCTGTACTGAAATTTTCGATTATTTGCTTGTTTCAGTATGCTGTGCAGTATGATGCCCGGGCAAACAGTGGTATTGATAGGATGAAAATCATAGATACAATTGCAAAGTCTGTGCCAAAGCCCCACAAAGTTGATCTGAAAGATCCAGAGAAAAGCATCATTGTCCAAATAGTTAAGGTAAGCAAGATCCATATATTTTATCCATCTGTTTTATATAAGCTTGAATTCTTCCATATATGTTTGTGACTAAAATTTGATCTTCTACAGACGGTATGCTTGATTGGGGTGGTAAGCAAATACAAGGAGTTGGCTAAGTTCAACTTGAGACAGCTCACGTCACCTCAACCTTAAGAATGTGCCTACAAACTCCAAATAGGTCATAGACTCATAGCAGTTGGCCAAGTACAACTCGATATTGTATTTTACATTCCTGCTCTTTTCTTTCGTTGTTTCTGCTGAAGAGTTTTTAACGAGGGGTGATATGGTTCCTTGTAGAAGCTCAAGTTAGAGCTGATGAACAATTTAGTTGGCATATGTAATACTTTGCTTAATTTAAACATTAATTAGATGTGGTGATAAAGGTTTCTAACTTTCTGATATATGTTTTTCCTTTACATAGTAACTAGTTTAGATCTCATGCCCTGCACGGGTATTTATAATATATATAGGGTTGATTCGGGTGAATAGACATTTTGTTAAAAAGAACGCATTTTAAAAAAATTATTTGTTAATAAAAGTGACTAATATATAATCTGATTTAAATCATGTAATTGAAAATATAGTTTAACCGTAATGATATTGAAATTCTAAAAAAAAAAAAAGAAATACAATATAATGAAGATCTAATTTGTTAAAGAAGATAGAAATGCACCGAAATATATAAATCGTTTAAACAAAAGTTAAGTTTAACTTAAATGGAATTTTTTTAAAAAAAATTCGGATTACTTTAAAATATTTATGTTAACAATTCTTTGAAATCTTGAAACCTTAGAGTCGCCACATCAGCAACCCGTAGGCTACTTTAATATATAGACATATAGATGTATAATCAGGAAAGTGAAAATTAAATTTTAAAATATTTATTTATTAATTAAAAATTAAAAATTAACAAACAAAAACTTTAAGAATCCGTCTTTAAATTTAACAACTTTAATAATTAAGAATCAGGTTTTAAAATATATATTTTTAAGGAGTGGCAATTTAGTAATATATAGTAATTTGGCTGAAATCCTCAAATCTTAGAACGCCTAGACTACTTTAGTTATATATAATAGATTACCACTATTATTATTGTTATTTAGTTCAATAGGATATGTAATTTTAGATTGAATTTTTTTATTATTGTAAATACTATTCTTACAATAGAATTTTAAAAAAAGTATAATTTTTAGATAATCTTGATGTACAATAGGAAATGATTACATTTAAAAACCGGGAATTTAGAATAAAATCATAGCATTATGCTATTAGGTTAGAGCCATGATATATACAGTACGCTTTATTAGAGCGTCTATCATATTTGGCTCCACCCCATTCAACATCTAAAATAGCAGAGTGCTTGTGTTGACCCACAGTGGAGATGTGAAACTGCATATGAATTGTGCCATGACGGTAGAGGATGATGCGTTTTACAGCTTGCCAGTGCAACTTTGTAGGATTGTGCGTGTACTAGCAAACCTTGTTGACAACAAATGACACATTTGGTCTAGTGAAGGCCAAGTATTGTAGAGAGCCGACAATGCTCCGATAGAATTGTGGATCTTGAACTGGGCTTGAGGAGACAGTCGCATCAAATTGTGCAGCCATGAGGGATGAAACAGGTTTGCAACCAACCATACCTGCTTTAGAAACTACGTCAAGTATATGCTTAGTTTGTGAGAGATTTAAACCGTCATTATTTCTATGAGTGAATTCAATGCCACAAAATAATGACTAAGAGGAATACATAATGCATTGCTTGACGAAATATGAAAAAAGAAGTGTCTACAACGGATGGAGTAAAGCCCATAGATACTAGAGAATCACTTAGTTTGGCAAAACAAGCTCTAGGTGCTTGTTTAAGACCATAGAGAGACTTATGAAGTTTGCATACAATTATACAAATGAGGAAAAACGTGAATCAATGAAAACTAGTGGTTGTTTGATGAAGATCTCCTCACTAAGAGTGCTATGAGGATAGGCATTTTAAATATTCATTTGACGAATGGACCACATATTCATTATGTATTGGATATAAGAAGACGAATAATGGAAGGCATAACAACCAGGCTGAAAGTTACGGAGTCTACCCCTTCAAGTTGGTGATAACCTCTGGCTACTTGTCGAGCTTTCCTTCGTTCGATAGTGTCATTTGCATCACATTTTGTTTTGAAGACCCACTTGATACCCAAAACATTCAGAGAGGGATCTGGATGGACAAGAGTCCAAGTCTTGTTGGAAGATAAGACATTAAACTCGGCTTGCATTGCTTGGCACCATTATGGAAATTTAGCAGCTTGAGTATAAGAGGTGAGTTCTTATAGGATTGTGGTAGTGTTAAGACAATGTGGTGAAGATGGCCAAGGAATAGTCTCATTTGATCTTTTAAGGGGTCAAAAAAAAAATTTGTTTTGACATCTTGTAGTCATGGTGTGACGGAGAGGAGGCGGAAGAGGTTCACAGGGTAATGTCGATGAATCAGAATGAGAGGTAGAGGATGTTGGGCTGGTATGTTGGCTTGATTCATTTTGTGGAGAAACAAATTGGGAGGATTCAATTTTGCCAAGGAAAATCGGATCATTGAGGGAGGCTGAGTTGGATCCAAAAGAAGAGAGGGGAATAGAGACCAACGTTGGGCCTGAAGATGTTGGGCCATGGGAAGAATTGTAAGGAAATACATCCTCATGAAAAATCACATCACGTGAATTATAGGTTTTGTGCTCCATTTGATCTAGGCAAATATAACCCTTCTGACTAGAGCTATATCCAAGAAAAATCATGAGTTTAGATCAGAAGGATAATTTATATTGATTATAAGGTTTTAGATTAGGGAAAGAAAGACAACCAAATATTTTTAGAAACTTGTAGTCTGTGATGGTTTGAAGAGAAGCTCAAAGGTTAGTTGTTTTAGGAGTGTAAGACTCACGTCGACCATCTAACGATGGTGAGTTTCAACACCCCCGTTTTGTTGGTGGGAATGAGGATGTGAGAATACTCATATTTACTTGAAGAATGAACAGTGACTGATACATCATGGTATATATAATATCGTAATACACTTGTCACTATCATAGTTATGCGGAATATTTATACAAATCCTTCTAGAACCTACCCTTATACAACTTTAATACAGCTGTCCTATTATTCTACCATTCTTAAATATATCAGTACTTCAATTAAAATAGTTTTAAATAAAGTGATGATCATGACAATTTTCACTCCTCCTGCCTTGTGGCTTTGTTGTTTTATGGACAAAACATTATGAATTAGCATAATTTTCTGGTCAACACTAAAATTATTCTTAATCCATTGCAATTTATATGCCTCGTATTCAAGGGAGAAATCGAGGATGAAAAAGAGATAAACCAAGCCATCCAAATTGAAAAGTGAAACAATAATCATGTGCATACAGTCAAACAATTGTTGGTGAAACAACACATTGAGCATCCACAAGATTTATAACCCAAACATCATTAACAAATACTCTTATGAGTCTGTATTCCTTAAAAATCTCTTTCGGTTTTACTCTTTCTTGAAAGAATTGATTCAACTGACAACAAATATAACTTGCAGGCAGACAATACAAACTTAGCATCCACAAGATTCTTATGTGTTTTATGAAAAGTGCGATAGTAAAAAACAAATTCTCTCTTTGTTCGTCCAACTGTCGAACCAGACGAGACCTTCAACGCACAAAATCTCTCCGGGACACCCTCAGACCGACCTTCATGCGGCTGTTGATGTCGGTTTGTACAGCTTCTCCACCATCTTCCTATACACTGCAACAAAATTACCCAACAAACATTATCAGCAAAATCACTAATATAAAAGAACCAAACAAATAGTTAACTATATGATGATGATGATGATCTCAAACCAAAAACCAACCTTCTTGGTTTCCCCACAGTGCTGCTGCTTGAGAGTCCAGTGGTGAGCTGATATTTGGTTCCCCAAGAAGGCTTTGTATAGACAGCAGAATTGTTCTCACATCATAAGCAGAAGACCATTTGTCCTGTCAATTTCAACAAAGATACACCCCTCAAATTTCATCCTCTTAATTCAACTAGACCTAATTAAGGACTGTGAAATATACCTGAAGAATGTCTAAGCAGATGTTGCCAAAGGCATCGACATTGGGGTGGAAGCATCTGGTCTCAAATTTGACCTTTGGGGGTTTGAAAGGGTAATCAGATGGGAATGTAAGGTTGAGTTTGTATTCTGTGCCTTCAAACACTGTGTCTTTGCTTCCTTGTATCGTCCCTTTCCAGCTGAATATATTGTCTTCCTCTGGAAAAGCTGATACCCCTGGATCTCCACTCATCTGATAACACAAATACCAAATTCAATTCAACAAAATTGTTTTAACAAGCATGAAAACAAATTAAAATTTGATAATTCTTACCATAAGAGACATGAGCTCTGATTGCAGCCTGATTCAAAAATCAAGAAAAGGGGGGAAAAAATCAGAAACCCTAAGTCGGTGAAATTGGGATTCAAGACATATGAAGTAATTTATAAATCGTACCTTTTGAGAACAGATTGAGCGTCGCCGCTCTTAGGAGGAGCAACCGATTGTTTCGCCGAAGAGTTCACCGGTGCATTGTCCTGGTAAGCTCCGTTCATGGTTGCCATCGGATGGAGTCTGAGTTACCAAAGATGAAGATAATTCACTATTTGCGTTCAGAAGTCAGAGAACGGAGAGAGATCTGAAGCAAGAAGAAGAGATTGATGGGAGAAAGGGCTTAATTCTCTTCTCTTCTCCTCTCCTTGTTCGCAAATCTACAGAGAAAGAGAGGGTTTGGTAATGGAGTAATGGGTAAAAGGAGCAGTAGGAGGTGTGTATTTAAAACAAGGATCGTTTGAGGGCGGAAATCTCCACGCTCCAATATCTATGATTTTCGAACGTTAACCCTACTTTTCCAACGGCTAGTTTTTGTGATTCTTTCTTTCCATAGCCGATATTTATTGATTTATAAAAAGGTTTATATAAATATTTTATTGATTTATAAAAAGAAGAATATTTTATTTCCCTACACATATAAAAAGTAATTCTATTTTTGCAATGAATAATAAAATGGATTATTTTAAATATCTAAATATTTTTAAAAACTGTTGAAACTATAATACACTCTTGGAAAACTAAAATATTGTACTTAGACACGTTGGCTTCAAATAAAAATAAAAAATCTAACGTTTTATTCTGTTTTAAACTTATTCAACCTTAAACCACCAATGATATCTCAACCTTAGTGATCAAATGACAAGCTAATACGTTCGTGATAAATTTAAACCTCCGAGTTTAAATTTATATTGTAAAGGAGTCATATATCCATCCGCTCCAAAATAGGTTGTTGACTCATTGTGCATCCAAAACAATTTTTTTTGAGGTGTGGTGTTTACACCACGAATTAACTTGTCGACTGTCGAGTGTGCTTAGACATGCTTTACATATATATTATTAATGATAATGGTAATGGTAATCGGTAGATTTCCGTTCTTGTTTTTTTGTCGTTGTCGTTGATTCCTGTTTTTGTTACTTTTTCGTTATTGGTAAAAAAAAATAAAATTTGTCGTTAAATTCTTGTTTTTGTATTTTCTCGTTATTAAATAAATGTTCAAAATAATCTTTTATTATAAGTTTGTCTCTTTTAGGATATAGATTTTTTATAATATGATTATAAGTTGGTCTCAAAAATAATCTTTATTAGAAGTTAGTCTCATTTAAATGAACAAATGATCATAATAATCATTTTTTTGTAAGTTGGCCTCATTTTTAAGATTTATATTTTTATAAATATGATTATAAGTTAGTCTCAATAATAATCTTATACTCGGAAGTTGGTCTCATTTAAATAAACAATTGTTCATGATAATATTTTGTTATAAGTTTGTCTCATTTCAAGATACAAATATTTATAAATATAATTATAAGTTGCTCTCAATAATAATATTTTATTAGAAGTTGGTCTCATTTAAATGAACAAATGTTCATAATAATCAATTATACGATGTTTTAACAGTGCGTTTTATGCGATGTTTTATTAATCCGGATAAACCGGGTTCGGGATGAACAATTATAAAGCTATAACACCCTAATCGGTTTTCTTGCTCGAGGCATCTATGAAACATGTTTCCTTCAAAATCCCTCATGTCTATTATCTCGATTTCATAAACATCAATGTTCGATCGGGAACTTCCATTAATGTCTCTATGATCTTCTTCTTGGTTACCAACTTCGATCTCAAGTCCCAATTTGAATCAATCTATACACAACCTACATTTGTCACTCCCCACGACGTGGTCAAGGTTTTTGCAAGAACCTAAGACAGGAAATGTTATATAATAGTTATATGTTATCTGTTGTCGGATTTTCTCCGTGCCATTGAAGTTGGGTTGGCCGCGATCCGATGAAAGTTTGATGTTGTGCGCATTGAAACGCAAAAGAGCTGATATTTTTGGCATCCCTCTTAAATCCAAAACGACTTTAGGAGGTATGGATGATCATATGTGACGTATCATGACATATAGTCCTTGAAATCCTTTCAAGGAGCTACAACAAACGGTGTCTCACACAGTCGAGTACATATGGCTTCTCAAGTATTGTGTACGACCCATCTATGCTCTTCAGAGTCAAACTACAAGGTGTAATGGCATGGAAACCTAGTTTTACCCCGAACTAATGTATCACCCTATCACGATGATATGGCTCCACAACTCCGTTGACTCAAATCGTACCATGTACATAGAAAGGTGTACAATGTCCATCATATCATTTGACTCGCGTCCAGGCACTCGAGTTTCTTCTCGTACATAATCAATCCACTAAAACCTCCAAAATCCGGCCGGTCTCAAAATGAGCCTATGATTTCCATGACATCATGAAAAATACTAGTAATTTTTTCAAGCATTTCCTCAAACACCTTGTATACACTCAGTCTCACATAACAACTTTCAATTAACTATTTTAGAATCTGTAAAAACCAATCTCAAATATGTATATCATATGTTTAGTTGTAGATATATTAATGTTATTCTCTATGGATCTCTATGAATGATGTATATTTATACTCTATTCAATAACGAGAATAGACAACTAAACATATCTGGTAGATAAATATAAAGCTCGTGATAAATTTAAAGGCAAAACAAAATTTGAATACCCCATATAATAATTTAACTTAAACACAAATCATATTCCGAGAGAATAGAAGTAACTCCTATAACTTGGTACAACATCGATCGATCATGACGCTGTCAAGACGGACGTTTGGCCAGACATGTAACGAAAATTTTTAATAATTTTACTGGGATATGTTAAGAATTGAATTTAATTATATTAAGTTAGTCCGAAATCCTGAAACGGAAACGAAGAAACAAGTAACCGGACTCAAACCGATCGATTAATTATTAAACCCGAACCAAACTCTTCCTTGACTACCTCCTTGCATGACTTATCCCAACCCAACGGTCTGCTCACTCTTGTTGGGCCAGTTTAAACTTACTAAGCCGAAGTTTGACCCACACATTTCTTTGGACCGAATGACAAACTAGACGTTACAGAACCTCTATAAGAGCCTTAGTTTTTGGGAGCCAGTTTTGGCCTTAGTGTAATGCCCGGAATTTTAGTAATTTATTCCGGACTTAGAGCACTTTATAGTTATTCCGTAATCCCGAGATGCCGAGAGCCGGGATTTATTCCTAAGAAAAATCCCGAGCCGACTCGTCATTTTTCCTCTTTTTCCGCGTTCCGACCCTTCGTTCCGGGTTAAAAATGCCAAGGGGTCATTTCCGACCCCTCGGTCCGTGTGAGGGACAAGAGGTCAGCTGACCCCTTGATCCCCACACCCTCTTTTCAGATTTTGTCTCCCTCTCTCCTCCTTTGGCTCCTTCCTCACGTTAATCTCCTCTCCCACTCTTCCAAACTCATCTCTTCTCCTCTCTTTTGCCTCTCTTCTCCCTTAGTGCTGAAGATCCATGTTGTGGACTGCAGAAGGTGATCTCAGACTGTTGGTAAGCTCCTCCCTCTCCCTTCCCTCTCTTCCTTGTTGTTCTTTCCCTTCTTCTTCCTTCCTCCTTCATCCATGGCTATGGAGGAAGATCTTGAGGAGTTTTGCTCAACCCTTGTGCATGTCTAGGTTCTTAGTTCGTTTAGGTCAAGGAGAGGTGCCTAAGACCCGTGGTGGGTGTTTGGAGAAGATCCAGCAAGAGAAGAAGGACTTTGGAGCCAAGGATCCAAAGTCGAAGACGAAGAAGACGACGTTCTGCGCAGAACCCGCGGGGCGGCTCAGCACAGCCGCGGGAGCGGACGGGCGCGGGAGCGGCACGGCAAGGCCGCGGGTGCGGCGTGACACGGACGCGGGCGCGGCTCGGCACTGCCGCCGGTGCGGCGGCAGCACAGGCGCGAGCGCGGCTCGGCAAGACCGCGAGGGCGGCTCCTGGCAGGCAACGCAGTCCACCGCGGGTGCAGCTCCTAGTTCCGCGGGGGCGGCTCCTGTGTCCGCAGGGGGCGCCAACTTGACTCCGCGGCTGCGGTTTCGGCAACAGTAGGTCCCTCCTCTCCTTCACCCCTCGTTCATTCCTTAGATTTGTTGTTGATTCATGTAGTAGCATGCTTAGGATGGCCTAGAGTAGCTTGAGAATGCCACTTAGTGGTTGTGAACCTAGGAGCCCTTAAGGATCGATATAGTTGATGGATATGAGCATGTGAGTATGTTGGATCTTCTAGGCTAGCTTGTGCCCCTTTGGTTGAAGATTAATATCTTATGGAATTATGAATTGTTGTGGGTTGTTTCATGTGTGGAGAGTGTGTGGTGAGTACTTGGGACCTAGGATGCATTCCTAGTTTGAGGGTTAGGTGATCTTGCATAAATCACTAAGAGTGAACTCTAAGACTTCTTGAGAGTGAGTATGTATTGATATGCATATCTCTTGTGAGCAGGTTGTGGGCTTCCTCCTTAAGGAAGCGAAAGTGTGGTGACGAGGTAAGTCTCCGGACTTACTTAGCTCGTATTTAACGTATTAGCATTGATGTGTGTTCGGTGGTGTGTGTTTATGTTCTTGTTATAACATCTAAACCGGTAAATAGGACCACCGACCTTATATAATTTGGCCCAAGTGTATGATAACGGGCGGTGACATCACTGCCTACGACCGAGTGAGTGGGGACCGAGGCGAGACCACGGTGGTCTCGTGTCACAAACCAAAGTTGAGTTAGAACAGGATATGACATAATAATAAAAAGATAATAAATCGGACTTGCGTGTTTTATGATGTGTGGTATGTGTGTGTTTGTGCCTTCACCGCTTTTCTAATGCCTAGAATATGAGCTAACGGTTTTAAACAGCTTGTGTAGATGACTTGCAGGTTAGGGATGCCGCCGAGTGAGGTGGAGGAGTGGACAGCCGGGGTCTCCGTACATTATAGGATGGGGACGTTTTGGGTTATGTTTTCGTATTGTGGATTTTGTTGTACGGTTTAAGTTTCGTATTGGAGTTGTGTCGTTTTTAGGACTCGGCTGAGTTTCCACCTTGTATCTTTACTTTTCGGTTTCCGCATACATTAAAAACGTTTTGAGTTTTCGCCTAGATTTGTGCCTTGTTGGAAGGTCCGGTGAAATTGTTGTCAAGCTAAGGGTCGGGACCGATTGTGAGGTCTCGCCCGTAGCATCCCGAGTCTCGCGGATTTGGGGTGTTACACTTAGCCGCCCCCGTGGGTCTGTGAGGCCGCCCCTGCGGCTTCTTTGTTGTTCCGCCCCTGCGGCCAGGAAGCCCGCCTCTGCGGTTTCTTGCGGCTGCAGCCGGATTTGTTGACTCTTGACCGTGCTTTACTCTTTCATTCCTTAACCTATTTCCTTTGCTTTGGGAGCAAGAGATCTTCATTCCATTCTAGAATACCTCCTCACGTCCTTCTTGCTTCTCCCTTCTTGCTCCTTGATCTTCTTCTTGGTTTCCTTAGAGTTTGGAAGAGTTTTTGTGTGGCTTTGTGTTTGGTTGTTGATGATGATGTTGGTAGAGGTTGTTGCTGAGCTTGAGAGCTAGCTGTTGAGGTGGTTGATCTTCCTTGCAGCCTAGGACCACAAGTGTGGTATGTCTTCTTCTTCTTCTTCTCTTCTTCCTTTTTTAGTTTTCCTTTGCCTAGCTTAGGATTAGATGCATTAAGGTGTATGTTGATGTTAGATTGTGTATGTATATGATTGTATGTGGCTTTGGAATGGTGAATGTAACACCCCAAATCCGTAGGACTCGAGGTGCTACTAGGCTAGGATCTCACAATGGATCTTGACCCTAGCCTGACAACAAGTTCACCGAATCTTACAACAAGGCACCGATAGATTAAATACAAAACCTAAAACTGATATATATAAATCTCAAAAGGTAGTACATAAGTACCGCTGAGTACAAAAGAAACATATATCCGTACATCAAACATCCCATATCCCACGATAACAATCCCAGTGTACGGAGCCCTCAGCGGATCACCCCTCTGGATCACTCTGCAGCTCTCCTAACCTGCAAAGTATCTACAACACGGTATAAAACCGTTAGCTAACCATACACATATATATAGAGATGCAAGAGCATAAACACACATCAGGAATCATAACACATCATCATGCTTTCATACATTTACCCGGTTCATTATCTTTAATAAGTCCAATCACTCAATCGTATAAATATATATCTGAATATGAATATATGTGAAACGAGGAATATAACCCTCGCCTCTCGGTGCTACTGCCAGCTGGAGTGGTCAACCGGGACTACTCCTCCGTGTACCCTAAGGGAGTGGAGACAACGCCCGTTCCGTGTACCAGATCTGGACAATCCGTAGAGAACCTCTCAGTCACCTAGTGGGATGACGGGGCTAGGTTGTCACGGCCCTACAATGGGCGCTTACTAAATCATAGGTAGGTAATAACCACATCACATGCTATCAAGCATATAACACATACACCACTCATGCATACATCTAATATAAGGATGACAACTAAGTAAGTCCTATGAACTTACTTCAACCTCGAAGTCTCAAACCCAAACAGCTCCAACTCTGGAGATCAACACTGCCTAAACAAGGCATAACAACATATATCAAACTCATATCCATCATAGGGGTCACACCTAGACCCAAGGGATCCATAAGGATCGTATCCTAACTCATAAACCCTAAAGCCATAACCGGCATAAACGACAACCTGATCATCCTCATTCTATCCTCATACACATACCTAGCATGCCACTAAACCGCTTATACTAGGAAAGGAAAGGATCTACCCCACTCTAGGTAGACCCGGGACAAGACGCACCTGCGTGACGGAAAGATGCAGGGGCGGAACAGGCAACCCGCAGGCGCGGTAAGGCTCGGCCGCAGGCGCGGTGACCGTGGCCGCTGGCAAGAGCATGCGCGGAATAACGCGGGCGCTGGGACCGTTGCCGCGGGGGCGTAGCTTCTGGCAGCGGGTGCGGCGACAAGGTACCCGTAGGGGCGGCTTCTTTAGACCGCGGGGGCGGCGACAGTGCAGAAGGTGATCCCGCGGTTCCTCTTTGGCTCTTCACGTGATCAACTCACGTCTTCTTCATTCCAAAGTCACACACATACATATACATACACAAACCAACATCAACCTATGATCAATTCATCTAATCCTAAGCTAAGGAAGAGAAATAGATCAAAGAAAGAAGAAGAAGAACAAGGAGCTTACCCACAGTTGTGGCCTAAGCACGAAACTGATCCAAGACAGTACCTCTGCTAGCTCTCAAGCTCAGCACAACATCCACCAGCATCAACATCAACAACAACACACAACTCTCCTCCAAACTCAAGGTAAACCAACTCAAGATCAAGAAGAAGAAAGGGAGAAGCAAGGAGGACGTGATAGGTCTGGAGAGGGAATGAGGAACACTTGCTCAGCAAGCCAAACCAAGGGAAAAGGTAAGGAAGTGAAAGAGTAAAGCACGGGTCAAAGGTCAAGAAAGCCGGTTGCAGCCGCAGGGAACCGCAGAGGCGGATTCCTTGGCCGCAGGGTCGGATCACGGCATAAGCCGCAAGGGCGGCTCTACAAACCCGCGGGGCGGCTAAGGCCAAAACTGGCTCCCAAAGACTAAGGCTCTTACACCTCACCCCCCTAAAAACAAGTTTCGTCCCGAAACTTGTACAGTCTTGAAACCACTCGGACTCAGAAGCCGAGGTACAACTCTCTCTACCGGAGGAATCACATCTCCGCTCATAAGGTATCAACCTACACCACTCTATAACCTCAAGCACGGGCATGGAGGAACTCATCATCTCCATCCATAAGATCACTATACTATCCAGGGCATAGAGGAAAAACATCTCTAGCCAAAACATCATCATAACCATAGGCATGGAGGAAAAACATCTCCAGCTAAACCTATCACATAACAATAGTATGGAGGAAAGAATCATCTCCAGCTATAAACAGTCGCATTAGCATAACAAGATCTAAAAAGATCACACATCACATCACAGCTAGTACGAAAATAAACACAGCATGGCATATAAGCACAACACTCACCAAGATAGTACTAAGATCTACTCGTCGATCCTCATGGTACATCTATCTCGGCATAAAACTCTGGATAGTTCCTCTGGATACTATCCTCAGTCTCCCATGTAGCCTCATCAGGTCCACGTCTCGACCACTGTATCCTTAGCATAGGAATGTCCTTCGAACGCAGGCGTCTCATACCACGTTCTAGGACTATAATCGGATGCTCAACAAAGGTGTGGTCCGGCTCGAGCACCAAATCATCATAACTCACAATATGTCTCGGATCTGGTATATACTCCCTCAGCAGAGACACGTGAAACACAGGGTGAACACCCTCTAATCTCGGAGGCAAAGCTAACCTGTATGCTGCGCTCCCAACCCGATCCAGAATCTCGAATGGTCCGACATATCGGGGGCTCAATTTCCCCTTAATGCCAAAACGCCTAACACCTCGTGTCGGGGACACTCTCAGCCACACATGGGCTCCAACTCTGAACTCTAGAGGTCTACGCCTCCTATCAGCATACGACTTCTGATGGTTCTGGGCAGTCAGCATCCGCTCTCTAATCAGTGCTACACGAGCCACATCATCCTGAATCTGATCAGGTGTCAAACCACTAACACTACTCTACTCATCCCAGCATAACGGAGTACGGCATCTCCGCCCATACAGTGCCTCATATGGGGCCATCCTAATAGATGCATGCCAGTTGTTATTGTGTGAGAACTCAACAAGTGGGAGATGATCCGTCCACACTTGTCCCCAATCCAACACACAAGCTCGCATCATATCCTCCAGGGTCTGAATGGTCCTCTCTGACTGACCATCTGTCTGAGGATGGAACGCAGTCGTGAAGTGCAAACTCGTCCCCAGGGTAGTCTGAATCTGCTGCCAGAATCTCGAGGTAAATCGCACATCTCTGTTTGAGACGATTGTCCTCGGTACACCATGGAGTCTCACTATCTGCCTAGTGTACTCCTCAGCTAATCTGCTCACCGGCCACGTTTCTCTGATAGGAATGACTTCTTCATGCTCTAATGGCATGACAAAGAAGTCAACTAGTAAAACACGGGTCCCTACAGAAATGGGACAGTCACGAATCTCATGGGTACCTCTGACCCTACTACCATCGGGTAACCCTATACTAAAGGGTATCCCCTCAATCATATCTAAACCCAGACGCTCTACACATGCATCAGATATAAAAGAGTGCGTAGCACCCGTATCAAACAAGACTCTAAGAGGTAAACCATAGATCAGAATGGTACCTGTAGCAGTCGGTGCAGCTGGCTCCTCTGCACTCCTCAGCTCAAAGACTCGGCCCTGTGGGCCTCGGGTGTCAGTGGTGCTCCCACCACGACCTCTGCCTCGACTCGGCCCAGGAGCAAATCCCTAAGTCGTAGGGCGATTTGGGACCCTCTGTTGTCCCTGTGTCTGCTGTTGCTGAGGTGACCTCTGCCCACCTCCCGCTACACTGGCAGGAGAAGAACCCTGCTGAAATGAAGCTCTGCCCTGTCGGCAGAAAACAACCCTATGACCTGGCCGGCGACAAGTGTAGCACATCACTGTCTACCTCGTGCACTCTGGCCGCATATGTCCATACCTACCACAGTTGTAACACTGTACTCCCTTATCTGCAACTGATGCAGAAGAGGGATGACTCTGGCGACTCTGACCTCGCCCTGCACTAGCAGCCCCACCAGCACCACTGGTCTGCCCAGTACATTGTCTCTTCTCAGACCCTCCGGTCTGAGAAGCTCTCCTCTTACTAGCCCGCTCCCTCTCATAGTCGGAAGCTCTATCCTGGTAGTCCATCAGAGACTCACAGTGGAAACCCGCCATATAGGTCCGGGTAGTATCCCTCAGTCGTCGGGAAAACAGATACACATGCTGATCCACAGAAGGTGCAGCTGGTCCCAGCAATGTCAGCTCCTCCTGGAATCTCCTGATAGCCTCTGAGACCGGTACATCCTCGAACCCAGCCTCAATAAAGTCTCGCAGTTTCTCCCTCCCTAGTGAGGCAGGGCAGAAACGCTCTTTGATCATAGTCCTCATCTGCTCATAACTAGTAACATGCACTCGTACAGACCTCCACCAGTGTTGTGCCAAATCTCTGAACAAAGTTTGCACCAATTCGATCTGCCTGTCTGCTGGACATCTAATAGACTCCAAAGCTGAGTCCACATGTCCAATCCAAAGCTCCACCTCCAACCCCACCTTCCCAGAGAAAGGGGGTACACCCATCTAGTGGAATGCCTTCAACCAAGTGTCTGGTCTAGGCCCTCTATGCTTCTTTGTAGCCGAGCGATCTCAATAGCAGGTGCCGGTGCAGCTGGCACCTAAGTAACCCCGTGGGATCTCTAAGATGATCCCTCATGTACTAGAAGATCCGGGATAGGTCTACCCGCTCTGGCAGCCTCCTCTTGCTTTTTTTTGGATGTTTATCTAATTATACATCGATTTGATTTTGTATCTGTTATCGTAATTTTTTGTCAGTCGGTAAGTTTTCATAGCAAGTTTACTAACTTTTTTTTCCTACTATATATTCGTGTGAAGTTCCACTACTTAACAATAAACACTTTAACCCTACTCGACTTACCTCTATTCGATTTGTATTTTCCACCATCTGATCAACATGACGTTATCACTCACTAATATGTGTTTTGTTTTGCTATTTTACAAATCATGCAGCCCGCTCAATTTGTATACCTTGTAGTAAGGTTAGTGCTTACTTTCTTCGTAATTAATTTGATTCTGTTATAAAATTATTGCTTTGGACTCTTGATTACTTAGACTTTTGTGGAATGTGTTCAAGAACACTTAGAATGAAGTTGGAAGAGAGGAGTGAACAAGAAGAGTAGATTTCTTACTTGCTCTTTGTGCATCTTGTTACAATGAGAATGACCTCTATTTATAGGCCAAAACTTGGAGGAGTTACAAATAAAATAAACTAGGATGTAAGAAGGTGAATAATTCACCTTGTACAATTTACTTCACTTATTGATCAATCTTCACTAGAAGACATGCATGTGATATATGTGTACAAAACATCATGTACAAATGTCTTGTACATATTTTCCATAACACTCCCCCTTGAATATTCACCTTCTTCTATTATCAAACTTGAGCGTTTGTCGATGACTCCAAAGTTGTTATACGCTTGGGTGATGTTGCCTCATTAAAAACCTTGTCAGGAAAAACCCAGTGGGATAAAAACCTGATCGAAGGGAAAAAGAGTGCAACGCGTATAATGCTCCCCCTGATTTCAACATATGTATCGGAGTCTATACATTCCAATCTTGCGCACAAGCTCTTCAAACTTCTTCGGGTTCAATGATTTTGTGAATAAGTCAGCAAGATTGTCACTGGAACGGATTTCTTGAATATCAGCTTCCTCGGTTTCCTCTAGCTCACGGGTGGAGAAGAACTTTGGCAATATGTGCTTTGTACGATCTCCCTTGATATGCCCTTTCTTCATCTGAGCAATGCATGCTGAATTGTCTTCATACAAGATGGTAGGATTTTCGGTGATGGGTTTCATTCCGCATTCCTTTTGTATGAAGTTGATCATTGATCGTAGGGACACACATTCTCTTCCGGCCTCATATAGAGCGATCAACTCTGCGTGATTTGAAGAAGTGGCTGTAATTGTTTGCTTTGTTGACCTCCATGAAATTGTCGTGCCACCATATGTGAACACATATCCAATTTGGGATTTGGCCTTGTGTGGGTCAGATAAATATCCTGCATCTGCATATCCAACCAAAGTGGCATCTATTTTGTTTTGATAAAACAAACCAAGGTCATATGTACCTCGAAGGTAACGGAATATGTGTTTGATGCCATTCCAATGTCTTCTTGTGGGTGCACAACTGTACCTGGATAACAAATTTACAGCAAAAGCAATATCTGGTCTTGTATTGTTAGTCAAATACATTAAGGCACCAATTGCACTTAAATATGGCACTTCTGGGCCAAGGATTTCTTCATCCTCTTCGCGAGGACGGAACTCATCATTTTCCACATTAAGGGATCGAACAACCATGGGTGAGCTTAAAGGGTGTGCTTTGTCCATGTAGAATCTCTTTAGTATTTTTTCTGTGTAATTAGATTGATGAATAAAGATTCCATCCCTTAAATGCTCAATTTGTAGGCCAAGACAAAGCTTGGTCTTTCCGAGATCTTTCATCTCGAATTCTTTCATCAAATACTTTGCAGTTTCTTCAAGCTCGTTAGAAGTTCCAACAATATTCAAATCGTCGACATATACTGGGATTATAGCAAATCCACTTTGAGATCGCTTGATGAAAACACATGGACATATAATGTTGTTCTTATATCCCTTTTTGAGAAGATATTCACTAAGGCGGTTGTACCACATTCGTCCTGATTGTTTTAATCCATACAAGGATCTTCTCAATTTTATGGAAAACATTTCTCGTGGCTTTGAGAAATTGGCCTCTAGCAATTTTAGTCCTTGTGGGACTTTCATGTAGATGTCGGTATCAAGTGACCCGTATAAGTATGCAGTCACGACATCCATAAGGCGCATCTGTAGTTTTTCAAAAACAGTCAGGCCGATTAGGAATCTAAATGTAGTTGCATCAATTACCGGAGAGTATGTTTCATCATAATCGATTCCTGGAATTTGGGAAAAACCTTGGGCTACAAGCCTTGCCTTATATCTCACAATTTCGTTTTTCTCATTTCGTTTTCTCACGAAAACCCATTTATAGCCGACTGGTTTTACACCTAGATTGGGGAGACAACTCCTTCAAGGCTTTGACTTTTGGTGTATGAACTACAGGCCCAAAAACTTCACGTTTTTCAAGCGATTTTAATTCCGTCTGAATTGCCTCTTTCCATTTTGGCCAATCTTTTCTATGACGACATTCATCAACTATTTTTGGCTCAATGTCGTCATCTTCAGTTGTGATGTCATTAGCCACAGAGTAGGCAAATATATCATCAATGATGATATCCTTTCTATTCCATTGTATCCCTGTGTCGACATAATTTATAGCAATTTCATAATTGTCGATTCTTTCATCATCAAGGATATTATCTTCGTTTGGAATATTCTCATCCTCATTTTCTTTGTCTTTCTCATGTTCCTCATTTGATTCGGTCACTATAGCATCTCCTACTATATCCTTTGATTCCTTGTTTTTCTCGGTTTCAAGTATTTTGAACCGAGTGGTCTACCAAGTTTTCGACGAGTCATAGACTCATTTGCAATAGACACATTTGGTTATCTAATGGGTACATCAATTCTTGCAGGAGCATTTGCTGCAGGAACATGTGACTTTACCACCTTCTTAGTGTCTGTAAATGCATCTGGTAATTGGTTTGCAACACTTTGTAAATGAATGATTCGTTGAACTTCTTGTTCACACATTTTTGTTCTTGGATCAAGGTGTGATAATAGTGTTGCATTCCATGTAATTTCTTTCGTAATTGGGTCCACTTTCTTCTTTTCTCCCCCTAAGATTGGGAATGTATTTTCATCAAAATGACAATCAGCAAATCTTGATGTAAATAAATCACCCGTTGTTGGCTCAAGATATTTAATGATCGAGGGGGATTCAAAACCAACATATATTCCCAATCTTCTTTGTGGACCCATCTTTGTACGTTGTGGTAGAACAATAGGAACATAAACTGCACATCCAAATATTTTTAGATGTGATATATTAGGCTCCTTTCCAAACACTAATTGCAATGGGGATTGTTCATGATTTGCACTTGGTCTTAACCGAATCAAGGCTGCAGCATGCAATATCGCATGTCCCCAAGCAGATGGTGGTAATTTTGATTTCATCAATAATGGTCTAGCGATTAATTGTAATCTCTTTATTAATGATTCGGCAAGACCATTTTGTGTGTGAGCATGAGCTACTGGGTGCTCCACATCAATCCCAATTGACATGCAAAAGTCATTGAATGTTTGGGATGTAAATTCTCCTGCATTGTCAAGACGAATTTTCTTTATTGTATAATCCGGGAATTGAGCTCTTAAACGGATTATTTGTGCAAGGAGTTTAACAAATTCCGCATTTCTAGTCGATAATAGACTTACATGTGACCATCTTGTAGATGCGTCAATTAATACCATAAAATATCGAAATGGGCCACACGGTGGAGCAATTGGTCCACATATGTCTCCTTGTATCCTTTCCAAAAATGCAGGAGTCTCACTTGTCACCTTACTTTTAGAAGGTCTAATTATAAGCTTTCCAAGTGAGCAAGCCGAACAATTAATATGACTTGGCGGCATAACCTTCATGTTCTTTAGTGGGTGTCCAATCGAACCCTTTATAATTTTGTGCATCATCATTGATCCCGGGTGACCAATCGGTCATGCCATAGTGTGAATTCAACTCGGTCATCCGATCGTTTGTTAGAAATCACATTAGCCTCAACCGGATTAATATATGTTTCATATAATCCGGAGGCTTGTCCTTGCATTTTTTCAAGGATCCTTTTCTTATCACATTCATGTGTTGTGATGCACAAATATTCTCTCCCATTTTCATTCATGGTTTCCATATGAAACCCGTTTTGACGAACATCCTTAAAGCTCAATAAATTTCTTCGAGATTTACTCGAATATAATGCGTCATTTATTATTATTTTTGTTTCCTTTGGGAGTAGAACAAGAGCTCTTCCCGAGCCTTCGATGAGTCTAGCCACACCAGATATTGTATTCACATTTCCCTTAAAGGGTTTCAAATGTGTGAAATACTCTTTATTTCTCAGGATGGTATGTGTGGTAGCACTGTCTACAAGACATTGCTCCTTCTCATCGAGTCTTTCCTTAGAAGATTCCATGTTTTCTCTATAAAGAAAGTAGCACAAATAAGTTAAGCCATTAAATATAGAAACTTCATATTTTACATTAGGATAACCATATTTTACATAGTCCTACTAGATCTTGAAATAAGACATTACAATACATTACATCATATTATACATTATTATACAATAAGGATAATATCACAAGTTCATAAACCGAATGCTTTAGTCCAAGGCACATGCATCATCATTCTCAAAGTTGAGAAAGTGAGAGACATCCAAGCTGGTCATGGGTGAAGTACCAACAACTTCATTTTCCACGAAGTTGGTTTCATTGGCCTTTTCTTTGTTTCTTTCGGCCTGATAAGCATCCACCAAATATGAAGCTGTACGGCATATTTTTTCCCAATGACCAGTTATGCCACATCTGTAGCAAACAGTTCTTAGCTTGTGAGAGGGTCACTTTTGACCCGTCTGGACCTTTGGCTTATCATTCCCCTTGTAACCATAGTTACCACCTCGATTGTAATGGCGGCCATCATTATAGCCTTGCCCACGACCGCGGCCACCACGGCCACTACGGCCTCCACGGCCACCACGATCACCACGACCTCGGCCACGGCTATTATAGTGCCATGACGGTTGCCCACATTCTTTGTGACTCTTGCATTTTTCCTCGGATGCCTTGTCAGTGGCATTGGCTTCAGGAACTACTATTGATCCTGTGGGTCTGAGGTTGTTGTTTCTCATTAGGAGCTCATTATTCTTTTCCGCCGCCAACAATACTTTCAAGAGGTCTGAGTACCTCTTGAAACCTCTCTCCCGGTATTGTTGTTGTAACAATACATTTGTGACATGCATAGTACAAAATGTTCTTTCTAGCATTTATTCTTGGGTAATCACATGGCCACATAGTCTCAGTTGGGAGGTGATCCTGTGAATAGCACTGTTATATTCAGATATGGACTTGAAGTCCTGGAACCTCAAGTTGTTCCATTCATATAGAGCTTGTGGAAAAAGGGCTTCCTTTTGGTGTTCATATCTTTCATTCAAACTTTCCCACAACTCTTTAGGATCCTCCACAAATAAATATTTAGTCTTAAGACTTTCATGAATGTGGTGGCGAAGAAACACAATTGCTTTTGCCTTCTCTTGTGGAGTGGCATCATTTTTATCTTCAATTGTTTTTTCAAGGCCATTTGCCTTGAGATGGACAAGTGCATCTACCCTCCATTCGAGGTACTTTTGGCCCGACAAGTCAAGAATGTCAAACTCTCGTTTTGCAATGCTTGCCATTGGTTACTACATAAAAGTTATATTTTATGTCAATATTAAGCATGCATGATTTTATTAGTCATGATTTAATAAAGTAAAGACATTTAATAGGTGTAGATGTCATGAAGATGAGTCGTATCAAATATTAAAGAATGCATGTAGATTTAATAGGTGGCGTATGTCAGAGCTATAATCAGAAATGTAAAGACAAGTATAATATCATGTGTCACAAGTAAGAAATCATACGGATAAATGAACGTTACAAGATCCATGAATTAAAACCCGGTTATTTTTACCCTCTTTAATCTTCATCCATCCATTTTACTTTCTTCCACCATCCTTATCTTCTTCCTCCTTTTACTCCATCATCATTATCATAATCATTATTTTAGTGGGAAATCTCCGTTCGTAATCCAAGAGGTGAAAGCAAGAAAATTAATGTGGGTCTTTGTCACAAGAGGTAAGCAAATCTCAATTTTGTTTGTTTCTTAGCATAAATCCAAACACATGATTTTATTTTGAGAAAATTTATTCTAGATCTTTTGTTAAAATAACGAGTTTCTGATGTAGAGGTTCCCGATTTGGGCAACTACAGAGCATACTCCTCGGATTAAGTTAAGTTTTCAAAAACTTGAGTTTTTGATGTAGAATATCCCGTAAAGGGCAACTATAGAGCATAATCCTCAAGTAGATTTTCTTGTATAATTTTTGTGTAATGAAAGACTAAGAAATGTTTACGAACATACCTTAGTAGAGAAGCTCAGTTGTAACTTAGAATCTTCGTGCTGATAACGTGTTATAAAATTATTGCTTTGGACTCTTGATTACTTAGACTTTTGTGGAATGTGTTCAAGAACACTTAGAATGAAGTTGGAAGAGAGGAGTGAACAAGAAGAGTAGATTTCTTACTTGCTCTTTGTGCATCTTGTTACAATGAGAATGACCTTTATTTATAGGCCAAAACTTGGAGGAGTTACTAATAAAATAAACTAGGATGTAAGAAGGTGAATAATTCACCTTGTACAATTTACTTCACTTATTGGTCATATATACTAAACAAAATATCTGGATCTTTCTCTTCTACGTTATTATAAGTGTACGATTATATGTTGTTGATATATTGCTTAATGAACTAATTAAGGTTGCTCAAACCAACACCCAGAAACAAGATCAACGATGCATTGGATGGAATCAACTTTCGCTATGTACTGGTTCGACCAAAATGGAGAAAGAGAGAACATATGTTGTCATTCTTGGTGTGCTATTGGAGACGGGCTGAGGACCCGCCTAGACGTGCTAGAAGAGATAAGGAAGAAGGGCCCAGTGAGAAAAAAAAATTCAAAAAGAACTATAAGTACAATCTATTTATCAATTAATGTGTGGGGATGCTGCACAATGGAGTAGTATTTTAAATTGTAGATCCCACAATTAATGTCAATAAATCTTTATTTTTAAATTATTTTAGCCATCAAATCTTTTAATTTTAAATTACGTCGGTACTTTTTATTCTTGAACGATTATATATTCTTTTTTCTTATTTTTTTTAAAGGTAATTAATTAGAACGATTTTTTCTTATTATATTCACATCAAGATATTTAAAAACTTGTATAAATAGAGGGTATGTCGTAATAATATCCGTCATATGGATCGTTGACCTACTATCTGGGAACGTTGAACTACAATTTTGTGGATCGTTGACTTACAGTTATTATTTTTCTATGATATATATTTTTAACTAAACTTCTTTTTTTGAATAATTATTTTGTGGAACATTTTTTCCTTAATTTTTTTTCGAAAAGAATTATAAGCACAATCTATTTACGTTAAATATGTTTAAGAGTTTTGCTATTCCACATCGATTATCAATTAAGGTTGATATTTTGACGTGTATAAATAGAGGGTTTTAAGATTAAATCTATATATCTATCTATAACTGATAAAGCAATGTGCGGGGATGCTGACGTGACGCGTTGTGGGAGCAATATATTTTTAGGGGCCATTTTTAATAAATTTTTCATAATCTTATGTCAGTTTTAGTTATCGAATTAATATTAAATATATTATTCAATTTAGTTAATTGTAACATTTTTTAAAGTACTTCTACAAATTAAGTCAACAATTGTGGTGTAATTTTTGTTTACTAAAGTAGCAAACTCTTAATATAAATATAAATTTAACTTCAACAAATTTTAATTATTAATATATTCATATGACAATTAGTTCACATATAATATAATATATATATATATATATATATATATATATATATATATATATATATATATCCGTGCAAGAAACGGGATTAAACTAATTATTTAATAGATCGTTTTTAGTGTTGGAGTTTGGGTTTTAACGGAACATTGACGGAAGGTGTGAAAAGGTCTGAAAATATGGTATTTTGATATGAATTATGGGTAAGAGGGGGTTAAATGAAAAATAAAAAAAATATAAGGTGGTTACGTGAAAATATGATATATAAAAGGTGTTTTTGTGTAATTTACTCTGGATTCTATATTTATATATAATAAAAGAACATAAATTACATCTTCAAAAATACATTCTTCCCTTAATTTAATAAAAAATGGGTATTCCCACCCTTACATTATTATATACTCATCAGTAATTATGTATTAATACTGAACACGAATGTCCAAAACCCAGTACACAGAAAAGAGCTTTCATCGTCATCATTTCAAAGCTCACACACTACTACTCTTTTTTTTAAAGGAAAAGGGAACTGAAATCATACACTAAAATCAATTGGAGAACCGTAAATGCATCAAAATACAACTTCAAAGACTACCTATTTTCTTCTTTTGATCGACATGGTGATCTGCATCTGCGGGTCAAAGTCTTTTATGAAACGTGGGATCTGTGGTTGGAAATTGGATTTTACATGCCCATAAAGTGAAGCTCAAGACAGTGTATTGGTTTATGAGCTTTAATTATACATATAATTACAAAGGCATACATGCAATTCAGAAAAACACTTAAATCTTTTGAAGATAGAGAGACTCTGTTCAACTTACATTCAAATTTTGGTGATTTGTTGAGGGCATTGAGTGTGTTGGCAGGCTGACTGACCAGCCATGTGATGAATGTACATATTTGGGCCCATTCCATTCAAAGTGTAATAACAAATGCAGTATGAAATGTGAGGAAGAAGATAAATTTACTAAAATACAATTTACATTGATATTGAAAGTCACTACTGATACTACTACTACTACAATGGCCATTCTTTGTTCCTGCTATACTAATATGTTTCTTCAGAGAGAGAGAGAGAGGACTGAGGACACAACAAAAGGCCTCACTCATAAGAATTCACTTGTATTGCCCCTATCTATTCTTGTTAACTAGTATATGTATTCATGCTTCAACTTCATCAAATTTCATCACTTTGATCGGTTTTCGTCTGTACAGCTTTCAGGACATCATTTCTGCATTTCCTAAAGTTTCCAAGGCAAAATTATGACCTATAAGTGATGAATGAAATCTTTGTAACAAAAAAAGTTTGGTATTCTCCTCACCAGACAAGCTGAATCCCCACATTGCTGTCAAGAATCTGAATGTCTACATCCTAATGGCCCCGTGGCCTGGCGAAATCCTGAAGGGCCCGAGACCAACATTAGTTACAAATATATGCATTCATTAACTTGGATGAATTCAAGCCAACTAACCTTGGAATCTCGACGAAACATGATTTGAAAGAAGGTATGTTAAGAGCTGCTCTCTCTTCCGCGGCAAACTTGGTTGGAGAGGCAAAAAGGCTATCAGGAAGGATGTGCTCCATGCTAGAATTAGAAAAACACACAAAGAGACCCATGTGAGAAAGGCGAAAAAGACTGTATGCTTTGCTAAAGCTAAAGGTAAGGCCATTCTTTATCTTCTAGTCAATGGACCTACCTTTCGGGCAAGTCAGAGTCTTCATGCTTAGGGTTATCTTCATTGATGATGCCACTATTCACCTCCTCCTTCAAATGCTCACTAGGTGATCCATTTGGACTACTCATATTCATATCTCCTATATCAAGTAGGTTTGATCATCAAGCTTTGAGATTCCTTAAAACAATTCAAATGTGAAGAGAATCTAAACTATCCTCCAACTAACCTTCCAACGGATCATTCGGAGATCCAACAGGAACATTCTGTTGGTAGAGTTGAAGGTTCATTAGCTTTCGGCTTTGAAATTCAAGGGCTTGCTGCCAATCAGCCTCTTGCTCTAGCTTCTTCCTTAACATCATCTCCTGGTTGTTTTGAAACATTCTTGGTCCTAGAACATAAAGTAAAATTTTTAAAATAACAACCTTAAACAGATAACCTTTTGGTAACATATGGGTTATAATTTCATACCAACATGCATCTCAAAGGGCTCCCTGCAATCTAGGCCACATGAAGAGAACTCAGATCGGTCCAACTGATGTTGCTTCCTACATCAATTACAAAACAATTAAAATGAGTAAATGACACTTAATTCAGACTTCTAATTTCTGATGAACATACTTGTCAAGTAGCTTCCCCTTCTCCTTATAAGGCTTAACCAAAACCCGAGAATCACAAACAAAATGCGGGTTCCCTTTAGCCAAAATGATCTTCACTGTCCCTGGGTAGACAAACGTAACGAACCCAAACATTCGCTTTTGCTGGTACGGGATCCTCACGTCTTGAACTGGCCCATATATGCTGAATAAACAAGACCCAACTTAGTTCCACAACCAAGCTACACAATTCAACAGGCAAGCAATTAAAATGGTGGGGATTTTACCTAAAGTAATTAGACACATCTTCTTCCTTGAATGTGCTGTCTGCTGGGAATGTCAAGTAAATCTGTTTAGAACCCGGGTTTGAGTCCCCACAGCCTAACCCCGGAAATTCATTTCTTCCCAGTCGGAAACGGTTCAATTTGTGCAAGTCTTCTCCCATCATCAATGCTGTAGCAGCAGATCTACAATGAAGTTCAAATTAATACCCCATCATCTAACATTTATTCACACCAAAAATTCATGAGCAAAATATACTTGGCAATTTTCATGTTATTAATACAACTCAATAACATACCATATTTAACAAATCATTAACTAATTTCAGAGCAAGTAAGAGTAGAACAATATAGAGGAATACCTCTGAGCCTCGTTTTGAAGAAAATTCAACTTGTCGTAAGGGAAATTGACACTAGCCATGTACTGGGCAGCAGCCAATCTCTGTTGCTGAACAACTTTGGATCTCATAAGCTCTTGTTGACACTGCTCAAGAGCATCAAGCTTGCAAGGAGAGCCGACAATGGAGTTCGGGTGATCCCCAGAATCGAGGAAGCCACCACCATGAACAAAGTTGCAAGTGCTACCGTTCTTACAAAAACCCTTTGAGAAGTAAAGACAGTTCTTGTAGCCAAAACCGAAGGTAGAATCGTCAGACCCAAAAAGACCATCATTCATAGAACAACTCCTCCGGTGAAGTTGACCTTCATTTTCAAACCCAACACCATTTTCCCAATACGAACCAGGACTCGAAGCCATTTCAAACGATTGGTCAAGAAAATCGACGTTTTTAGCCGGTGGTGCTAGCGGGTCGTTCAGAAAGGAAAGGTTTTGTTCTTGGAACGGGTAGTCGTCAGCGAAATTGTGCCGGTTAAGAGTTGGTTTGGAGGATCCGAGAGGAGATGGTAAAGAGCCGTTCACAGAGCCGGCTCCATTGACAACAGCCGCGTAGGAAGGTGAGTGGTTAGAATCAGGGCTCATGGAATGGTGGTTGCTGGAGCCAGAAACCGACCAAATGGACGGTGAAGATGGGGACGAAGTGTTGAAACCGTTGTGGGCCAGCCTAGGAGAAGGGAGAGAAAGAGAACGTGGGCTGGGTCTGGAAATGGAAATGGGGTTAGAGACAGGACTGAAGAGTGGAGGAGAAGGCGACGAGTTAGACGCAGATGAGGTGTTCGACGAAAGACCTAGCTCAGTTTTGGCAACATTAATGACAGAATGAATGAGGTTCTCAGGACCGAACGCTAAGCGTATCATCTCCTTCTCCGCCTGGTCTTGCAAAAGAATGAAGGCGATGATCTTAGAGGCGTTGTCTGGATCTACACTCTGTATCCTCGAAAACACGGCTCTTGCTGCTTCGTATGAATCCATGGCTCTGTACTGGCTAGCGGTCACGAGAAAGAGATGAAGTGAATGAACAAGGTTGAAGGTGGGGGATTAAAAGGGGAAAAGAGTTTGCTAGAAAAGGCAAGTGTGGAAAAACAAGCTAAATTGTCATTTCAAGGAGCAAGCGAATATAGTTCAAGTGAGATGATGATGGCAGCAGAGCAGTGGGAAATGCAAATCCATGTTTACTGGTATCAAAATGGGCATTTATGGTAAAATGAGCTTTGTTTAGATAAAAAGGAGGTGCTCACTGCTCAGCAATGGTTGCTTTTATGATGGTGGGTGGAGTAGTGACTGGTAAGAGACTAAATTAGGGAAAGAATTGAGAGGGAAATTGAAGAAAATGCTGTATTGTGGGGATGATAAATTTCAAACACAGAAAACAGAGAGCCACACACGCCTCTTGGTGGCAGACTGTCACTGCTACCTGCACTTGCAGCTTTGGACTTATAATTTTTTTTCCTTTCATTATTTTACCATTGTATAATTGTTATACTTTTTAGTTTTTTTTCCTTGGGTGTGCCCCTCTGGGTTTGTCCTTGCGCAAAAAGACAAACTATGACTCATTGGGAGGAGAGCTTTATTGTTAATACATTCATAGATCTTTGTTTCAGAATTAATTCAATTATTATTCTTCTTCACTGTAATTTCACTAATTTGTTAGAATAAGGTGTTTAGCTTCATCGGATGCTGTTCCTTTCTCCATCAATTTGACCCTCGGAGTAGGAAATCACTACCCTCGAGTCTTCGAAAAATTCAAATATATTTGGGCTTCTTCTAGGCCCAACTGCCACTCAATCAGTCTAAGCCCAGGCCCAATAGCTTTCCCTCTTCAGGAAAGATTGTTTCCCGAAAGAGGGGGTGAGAGAGGCAGGAAGAAGAAAAGAGGTCGTAGGAGAGTGAGCGTCTGAGAAAATGGCTGCTGTAGATGTGGAAGCTTTGGACTTCGAGCCGGAGGAGGACGATCTTATGGACGAAGGAGTTGCCGACGATGCCTCTCCTAGGGCTCCTCTTCCCAAGCTCAAGTCTGCCATCTCCTCCGGCAAGAGGACCAAGGGTCGCGGTTTCAAAGAAGATTCGGACGCCGACCGCGCCGATCGCTTGGCTGCCCGTGATTTTGACTCCCTCGATTCCGACAGTGGCCCTGGTCCCCAACGATGTTAGCTTTCTTCCTATCTTTCCAGCTGTTTTGATGTTTTTGCATTCTAGGGTTTTGTTTTTACCGTTTCCCAGGAGAGTAGGATCTGCGTCGACATCTTGTAGTTGTGTAGGCACATTCCTATGTCCTGGTTCTTAGATGGATTTATTAGATGAGAGCTACAATTAATTTGTTAAAACTGAATAGAAGGTCGAGAAGACTGAACTCGCTGTTGCTTCTTATCCAGCTATTGAAGGTTGGATTGTAGTAGTCACTGGAGTTCATGAAGAAGCAGGGGAGGATGACCTTCAAAATGCTTTTGGTGAGTTTGGTGAAATCAGGAACTTGCATTTAAATCTGGATCGTCGCACTGGATTTGTCAAGGTGAGCAGTTACTGAATATCTAGCCATCCTCTATAACTAGTTTCCACATGCATCTTTTCTTGTTTTGCCTTTTGTAAAAATCCATAGATATTGAAATCATTTCTACCTTGTTCACTACATGATCTGGGAAAGAAATCAATATTGGCCTGTGAAGTTAGGATTTTCAGAGATTTGGTTTACAATTGCAATTTTGTGCTTACATGGTGATCAACACAGTTGAGATGAGTAAGACGACATCATGTTTGGCGATCGATTTTGTTAGTAATCTATGAATTACAGTAGGCAACAAAATTTGTGTTCTAGCTTTAGGCTGCACCAGAAACATATTTATTATTTTACGCAGTGAGACTCTCCTGAAATTAAGGAAAGGTGGGATTTATCCTTTCAACATAGATGATGTTTGCATCACAATACATATACTCATTAAGCCATATCTGCAAGAGAGTGCTGAAAACAGCTGTGTATTATTGATGCATTGTGTTGAATCCCTCTAGAAAATATATAAATTGGTTCTTAAGAGATATTTGTTGGCCTTTGTTTAATGTTTCTTCTATTATGAATTTCTTTCCATCAAGGGATATGCGTTGATTGAGTATGAAAAATTTGAGGAAGCGCAAGCTGCTATACAAACAATGAACGGGAGTGAGATCCTGACCCAAACAGTCGGTGTAGACTGGGCTTTCAGCAATGGCCCTTACAAGAGAAGGGGTACGAGGAGGAGGTATGTCTTAATACCTTCAGCTATGAGACTTAGTAACTTGTTACTGAACCATGTCTTAATACCTTCAGCTATGGGGGAGTGGTTGTCTAGTGCTTCTTGTGGGTTGACTTGATTTATGCTCAATATTGTAGTGATCCAAGGGGTCGTCGATCTAGGAGTCCCAGGAGGAGAAACTGAAACTGAAACATATCATGGCTTTGGACATGAATTTGATTATGTTGAGGAGAATCGAGTTGGTATCATCATATTATACCCTAGGTCCAATTTGGTGTAGCAACATGTTCACTTTACAGCATGTTTTGACAAGTCCGTATCTTTTTGAACCAAGTTGTGGTGTGCACCTTTATAGAAAATTATGATGACTCGTTGACAACTAGGGTTTCTTTTGGGTTGCATTGAATGATTTGGGTGGTTGATTTGTAGTACGCTTGTTTCCCCATTCTGATTTCCTTTTTAATGCTAAATTTGTTAATGTATACTGTATACACCATTTGTAAGTTCATTTTAGTATTGAAATTGTGTCTAAGTGATGGCAAATTCAATGAAGCAGCAGTGCTGTGATGCAGATTGATATTTGCTAGCAAGCCCATACACTATGAGTCTGTGACATGTATCTGTGGTATGTGGAAATGCAGCTTTCCTCAGGAGAAAGCTTTGAGTGCGACTTCTATGAATAATGGTTTAACACTTAACAGTATCAATTTTCATGGATATTAACCCTATTTTAAAATCAATCGCCAATGTTGATAAGAACTAGGTTAGTACCTTGCAAAGCACTGGGTTATAAAATTTTAACTGAATTATTATTATTATTATTATTATTAGAAAAATAATTTAAAATAATACCAACTATTAACATTCAATAAAATATTAATCATTATAATTAAAAAATGTGAGATATTAAATACTATAACTAAAGAATGTTAGATGTCATCAAAGTATAATGGTATAATTTGTATAAAAAATTTTGAATAAATATTAATCATTATAATTAGAGAATGTGAAATATTAAATAAAAATATACAATAAAGGAATATTACACATTATTTCGTTTTTTTTTTTGGTGGGACATTATTTCGTAATGTATATGAATTTGTTGTAACATGTTTTAAATTTACCCACAATTTCAAAGAGTTAACTGAAAATATGTTTTAAATCTACCTACAATTTCAAAGAGTTAACTGAAAATAAGAATATTACAAGTTGTAATAAAGACTATGGAGTCAAAACTGGAAAATATCCAAACATACGGTTTAATGTGAGAACGACACGTGAAAATATCCGATATGGCTTAATATGGTGATGAGGTGACTTAACATATGATGACATGTCGTCTTAATTTCTCGTGTTTTAGTATTATTTTAGTATTATATAGTAGACGTGGTTGGTTTATGCACTCGAAGTAGTATTGAGTTCATTTTTTCTTTTTGATCATGTAATTTATTATGTGCTTTTTTTTTTCTCCCTCGGACGACTTATATTGTTGATCATGAATTAGCTTTGTGGGGTGTTAGTAAATCTTTTATGACCGAACAGTTAAGTTATATTGATTTATGTCGTTGATTACAAGTTTCGAATATCCAATAATGTTCGACTCCCTCCGCTACCTCTTTAACGAAATATTAGGAGAGAGTAGGTTCAACTAATTGACCTAAAAAAGTGTTTTGAGATAGACGAATCTAATCCTCTTGTCTTTTTAAAACTTTCACTTTTTATTTTAGTCTTGATCGACTCGACCCCTATGTATCGGATTGGTCGACCGTGAAACTTCTTCACGTTTAATTTTTGTTGTATCATCAATTCATCATCAATTTAAGTTGCATTTTTGCAATTGGATTGTAAAAATGTATATATAAAGTTTTGGCCGTGCATTTTGTTAAGCAAAAAAGTGTAGGGCAGAGCATAAGTCGGTTCGGTTCAACACCGTTTGGTTTCAGTCCCAACCGAACCGAAAACTGCTACCTACGGTTCGGTTAGTGGTTGGGATAATATTGAATTTTGGTTTTCGGTTCAGTTCATAAACCGAACCGAAAACCGCAGTTCAAACCGAAAGTTTAAAAAAAAAAACGAAATGTCTCGTCGGCTAGGATTTCAGGGTTTCTCAAGTATATATACGTAATTTTCTGAGGGATTTTGTGCTTCACTGCTTCCCGACTCTCGCCACTCCCATCTCCTCATCTCCCTCTCGAATCACGTTACTTCTATCTCCCTATCTCCTTTCTTCCATCACTCAAGTCTCATCTTGCATCTTCTTCCATCTCCTGATTCTCCTCCCAACTTCCATCCTCGAGGTCGATTTCACCTTCAGAAGAGAATCAAGGGTTGAGCCGTTGAGGGAAAAACAACGCCCGCACGCCATTTTGCCGCCTTTGCGGGGCCATTTTAACTTCTTAATCTTCATCTTTAGGTGACTCGCTAACGCAGTCCCGTCACTGGGAGGAACAACATGCCGATGACGACTCTGCTGGGAGATAACGGCGGGGAGGGCGAGAGAGACGACGACAACGGTAAAGGCGATTTTATATTTCTTTGATTCTTTCTCCTGTGTTGTAACCTGTAATGTTTTTCGGATTAGGGTTTGTTTGAATCTTAAGGTTAGGGCTTGATTGAATCTGTATTATGTAATTAAAGTCTCAATTTTTGATATTTGGAAATGGAATTATCATCTTTATTACATATTGTAAGGTTTTCTTTACTCTCAAACTTGGAATTGGATCTGAATTTTGAACTGTATATCTTGAGTTTTTTGTTGTTGCATATTGTATGCTTTCTGCATTCTCGATTAAACCGAAAAACCGAACCGAAAATTTTCAGTTCAAACCTAAACCGAACCGAGTTTTTCGGTTTAGGTTTTCGGTTCAAGCTTTACCGATTTTTGGTTCGGTTTCGGTCGGTTCTGCTCGGTTTTCAACCGATGTTCAGCCCTAAAAAAGTGCGATTTGATTGTATTCTCCTTCGATCTTTTATTTTTCCGCCTTCGATCCCTGCACTGGCATCCAAGATCTAAGACCATGTGCAACAGGTAGCCTCAAGGCTATTATTTTTTTCCTACCACGTCAGCTTAGTAGTCTCATCTCAACTTTTCACTTATTTTCACCTAAAACAGAAAGTCCCGGGACTACTATTTTTAACTTTTTTTTTCTTTTCTATTTATTTTCAATAATTAATGAATTGTATATTTATAAATCATTTTATTATTACAAATATTACTAATACTATTAGAAATAAATATTAGAAATAAAAATTAAAATATAAATACTTTTTTAAATTAATGTAATTAAAATATACATGACAAACAACTTGATAAAAAGAAACACAATTTAAATAGCAAACAACATAACAAAAATTACATGCTAAAAAAACATCAAACAACAACAATATATAAAATAAACAATGATAACGGAAAAAACATAATTTAAATAACAAACTACTCAATAATAATGCAACTACAAATGTTTAATGATTATCACCGGAGTTTCCAAATTTTTGCCATATATGCTCAACTAAGTCTGCTTTCAGTTTGTGATGAATACTCATGTCGCGGAGTGCACTCCTATTTTGTATAAAATGGGCCATTTCAAATGGAAGATCCGAGGCGATTGGCTCATTAACAACAACTTGATCGAATTGGGATGGATCATAGTATAGTTCATAGGTATCACATTCATCTTTAACGATCATATTATGCAAGATGATACATGTCCTCATTATTTTTCCGATCAAATTAATATCCCAAGCAAGCAAAACGAGCTTGCAAGACATTGAAAGCTCGCACACGTCTTTACGGCTACGGGTGGACTCGGCCCAGGAAAAAAAAAAACAGCATATATAGTGCTTTGTTTACCCGTAAAATAAATTACAGATATTTTTTCCCATTAAGGGAGCCTTAACCGCTTTGTCCATCGTGCCACAACTATTTTTTTTGGTATACTCTACATTACTGCAAGTCTGCAACTCCCTGCAAGGAAGCTAAACACTAGTCAATTCCATCAATTGGATTTGTAATAAAGTAACTTTTCTAGTGAATTTTGTAATTATAATATTACTATATAATCATATATTATGGGTACTGGATTACTAGTGAATCATTATGTCTCATTATGTCAGTATATTTTATTTATCTGATGCTTTAGTTTTATTTTGTACATATATATTATTATATAATTTTTAGGCTTTTATTCAAAAATAAAATTATATATATATATATAATTCAAAATTTCGCCCATTCCTATAAATTTCCTGGCTCCGCCCCTGTTTACGGCATGCATCTTTCGCACCAAATGGGTGTCGAATTGACGGGACAAAGGTAGCCCACACGGGATAAATGTCATCGGCAAGGTAATACGTCAGGTTGTAATGATTACCATTTACTACAAAATCTGTCGTGGGTGCTCGACCATGCAAAACATCATCAAACACAGGAGAACGGTCGAGAACGTTAATATCATTACACGTACCTGGAGTTCCAAAAAATGCATGCCATATCCATAAATCGTAAGATGCAATAGCTTCTAGGAGAATGGTTGGCTTTTTATCACCCCTGACATATTGACTTTGCCAAGCAGTCAGGCAGTTTTTCCATTTACAATGCATGCAATCTATGTTATCGATCATTCCAGGCCAACCCCGTTGCTCTCCTACGTATAATAGGTGTTGCATGTCTGTGGCATTTGGCCTACGTAAGTACTCGTCCCCGAATAAATTGATAACTCCATCAACAAAGTGTGTTAAACAAGATCTTGCCGTGGATGCCCTAATGCGAACATAGTCATCAATGGCATCAGCACTCACTCCATACGCTAGCATACGTATAGCTGCGGTGCATTTTTGCAGCGGGCTTAGGCCTAGCCTACCAGTGGCATCCGGAAGTTGGCGAAAGAATGGAAAATATTGGGACAAAGCATTGACAACACGAATAAATACGTGTCGCCTCATTCGGAATCTTCATCGAAACAACCTATCATTGTAGGTTGGCATCGAAGAGAAATAATCTTCGAACAATCGAGCATGCCCTCCTTCACGATCTCTCTCTATGTATGTCCGGCTTCGACGTTGCCGTGAACTTCCAGCATTTTCTTGGACCAATTTCATCCGAAGCTCAACAATTTTTTCATTGATAAGTCTATTGATATTCATAACGGTTTCAGATTGTGGAGGAGAAGGAGGTGTAAGGACAAGGTTTGTTAAAGAACAACTAGAAGAGTTGGATGAAGAAGGAGAACTGTAATTGAAAGGTCTTTTAGACATTGTGAAGTTATAGGAATGAAAGTGGAAATGTGTGGTAGATATGTGAAGCTCACTCTAGGTTTTATAGAAAATATTGGGTGAATTTCAAGATTAATTGAGAGGGAAAGTTGAATTCAAATTCAGATTTGAAATTCAAATACATTGGATCCGTGACTGAGTTGTCATATCATGCTCGATTATTGTGTTTCTTAGATTCGAAATTTAAATGTAATGTCAAATGTCATTTAATGTGTATAGTGGACCCGTGACTGAATTGTCATTTCATGCTCGATTATTGTGTTTCTTATATTCGAAATTTAAATGCAATGTCAGATGTCATTTAATGTGTATAGTGGACCCGTGACCGAGTTGTCATTTCATGCTCGATTATTCTGTTTGTTAGATTCGAAATTTAAATGCAATGTCAGATGTCATTTATTGTGTATAGTGGACCCGTGACTGAGTTGTCATTTCATGCTCAATTATTGTGTTTCTTAGATTTGAAATTTAAATGCAATGTCAAATGTCCTTTATTGTGTATAGTGGACCCGTGACTGAGTTATCATTTCATGCTCGATTATTGTGTAAAGGAGACATATGTTCATTTCTACATTCTATAAAAGGGTTAAAGAGAAAAATACTATTACACCAAAACTTCATTTTCTACTCTCATCTCAATCAACTAGCACAAACTTCTCTCTTTCTCTATTGTTCACTACAATGGATCATAACGAAAATCCCCTTCCAATTCCTTTGTTTTTCAATCAAAACCCACCACACATGAGTTATCCGCAACACCTTAATACTCAAAACCCACAATACATGAGTTATACGCAACACCTCCATACTCAAAACCCACAATACATGAGTTATCCGCAATACCCCAAACTCAAAACCCACAATACATGAGTTATCCGCAACACCCTCAAAACCAACAATTCAAGAATTATGTTCACTACCACCAAACTCAAAACTCACAATGCACGAATGTTCCAGACGTCTCCACCTATTACCATCCCGCCTTTTGGGACTCATGAACCAACAATTGATCTAGACAATGATGATGAAGATGAAATTCAAGTGACAACCGAAGAACTTGCTAAAAGGTTGTGTTGGGGGGAGTCGAATACACTTTACTTATTAGTGGATGGATGAACATGAGCAAAGATGCCATCCGAGGAACCTACCAGTGTAGCAACACCTGTTGGAATCGATTTTCTTCCTATTACAACTAAAGGAGGGAAGATTTACCATCTCACTCATGGAAACAATGTAAGAACCTCTTCCAAAAGCTTAATGCACTCGCTTCTAAATTTACAAGTGTTTATGCTCAGAAAGGGGGAGAGTGAGTGGGGAATCCTATTAGATGATATTCCTCAAAGGTCTTGATAAGGCCATATCTTTTTCTATCCTATTATAACTACCATATATTCTCCTACCTTCTTAGTCTATTCTCCCCATATATATTCTGTAAATCCCTCTCTGTCAAATAAACATTGAAATATACAATTACTTTCTCTCTTCTTTTTCTTGGTACTATCTTACATGGTATCAGAGCTTCAGACTCTCATTCATATCTTCTTTTTTTTTCTTCATTATGTCTTCCTCATCGACACCCACTGGCTCCGGTTCATCAGGAAACCTTCTCACAGCAGCAGCCTCCACTGCCTCGGCTGGTCTGCAATTTCTTGTGTTCTCGTTCAAACTCGAACGAAACAACTATAGTATCTGGAGATCCAACATTCTTGACGCTCTAGATGCTTTCGATCTCAAGTCTTTCATTGTCGACACTAAACCTCCGAGTGAGACTGTTCCCTCTTCAACAGACTCTACTCAAACTATTCTGAATCCTGAATTCATATCATGGAAGCGCAAGGATAAATTTGTCCTCATTTGGCTTCGAACAACGATATCGACACCTCTTCTTGGCTATGTTGCCAAAGCTTTGTCTTCCTTTCATGCTTGGACAACACTAGAACACATGTTCCAAGCCCAATCCAGGGCACGTTCTATGCATCTTAAACAACAACTACACACCTTCTCCAAAGGTGCTCTCCCTATGATTGAATATTTTGAGAAGAAACGTTCCCTCGCTGATGCTCTTGCGGACTGTTTACACATCATATCTGATGATGAGTTCGTTGCCTATGTCCTCCAAGGACTTGATGCTTCATATGGAGCCTTCAAGGTTGTTGTTATGCGTGAGCAGACTATTACGACTACAGAACTTTTAGGTCATCTTCTTCGTGAAGAGGAAAGGATCGAAAAAGAACATCGAACCTTGTCCAAATCAAATATTGCTGCCAACTATTCACAACATCGTCAATCTAGATCAACCACAATATCTCGTGGTCAATCCCGTTCTACTCAATCTGCTCCTTCCTCTCAAACAGGTGACAACAAACCTCGCATTATTTGTCAGATTTGTGACAAGCCAGGCCATCCTGCTAAAGATTGTTACCAAAGATTGAACCTTGGATCCTTCCCCACAAGATTCCCGGATCGTCTCAGTAATGTATCCCAACCACGGAGCAACTATACTGTGGCACAATCTCCGACTTCTGCACGTCGTTCCTCTCCTGCTGCTCATGTTACTAGCTCGACCTCCTCCATTGTTGATCCAGCGTGGTATTTTGATACGGGTGCCACCGATCACATCACTGGTGATATCGGTAAGATGACTATTGATTCTGAATATCAACAAGGAGATCAAATCGCGCTTGGTAACGGTGACACTCTTCCCATTACTCATATTGGCACATCTTATTAATTTTAATACGAACTCTTCGATCTCCTCTAAAACTCAATCGTGTTTTACTTGCACCAAAAATGATGAAAAACCTTATTATTAGTATATCTAAGTTAACACATGATAATAATGTGATTGCTGAATTTCACCCGTCTTTTTGTTTACTAAAGGACTTACAGGGTCGCATTCTTCTCAAAGGAATAATTAATCGTGGTCTCTATCGGCTTCCTACATCTATAACCGCTCATCATGCTCTTGTGGGTGAACGAACTTCTCTTCAAACGTGGCATCAACGTTTGGGACATCCTAATACTCAAATTCTCAAGCAATTACATACTGAATAGTTTTCACCTTCCAGTTAGTTCAAATAAAATGGTGTCCATTTGTCATGCTTGTCAACATAGCAAAAATCACCGACTTCCTTTTTTTGAACATCATGTACGCAGCTCAAAACCATTTGAAATTATCTATTCAGATGTATGGGGTCCTTTCCCAATCACATCTCTAAATGAAAACCGATATTTTATTTTATTTGTGGACGATTGCACTCGTTTTGTTTGGTCTTATTTTATCTCAAATAAATCTCAAGTGTCTTTGTTTTTCAAAAATTTTCATGCCATGATTAAAACCCAATTCAACTCAAATATCAAGATTTTTCAATCCGATGGTGGTGGCGAATTTAAAGCTTTAACTCCGTTATTAACAACTTTAGGCATCCATCATCGAATGTCTTGTCCTCACACTCCATCTCAAAATGGAGCCGTCGAAAGACAAAATCGGGTTGTCCAAGACAAAGGTCTTTCTCTTCTCTCCCAAGCAAACTTACCTCCAGTTTTTTGGGAACATGCTTTCCGCACCGCTATTTACCTATCAAATCGAACTCCCTCTCCCACTTTACAAAATCAATCACCTTTCTATAAACTTTATAACAAACATCCCGACTACATCCTCTTACGAAGTTTTGGATGCCAATGTTATCCATTCCTTGGTCCCTATCGACAGACGAAACTTGATTTCAAAACCCGTGCTTGTATATTTTTAGGATATAGCTCTCAACACAAAGGTTATCTATGCTACTATCCGCCTACTCAATCTATGTTAGCCGTCATGTGGTCTTCGATGAAAACATTTTTCCATCTATCCCATCTTCAACCTCGACACCTATTTCATGTACACAATCCTCTTCCTCCTTTCAACTCCTTCAACACGTTAATTTCTACACCCCTTCTGCAACCATCCTCACTTCCAACCTCTCCTCTCTCATCAACTCAATCCCCAAATCCGAGTCCTACTACTCGTGTCTCACCTTATACATCTCCCTTAGAATCACCTTCCCTCCAACATTCATCCTCGACAAACTCTTCCCAATCCCTTCCAGCTGACTTACCTGTTTCAACAACTTTTCCTCACCTCAGACCCGCCGATGCCTCTCTTCATCATATGTCTACTCGTGCTAACTGGGAATCTTAAACCTCGCATTCTTCTAAATACTAAATATCCTTTACCGCCTACCTCCACGATCCTTGAACCTTCAACCTACCGCCAAGCTGCAAAACACCCTCACTTGGTTAACGCGATGCAAAACGAATGTAATGCCCTTCTACGTAACTCCACTTGGTCTCTTGTACCTCGTCCCCCTAACGCTAATATTGTAGGTTGTAAATGGGTCTATAAGGCCAAACATAAAGCCGATGGTTCTCTTGAACGTTATAAAGCTCGCCTCGTAGCTAAAGGTTACCATCAAGAAGAAGGCGTTGACTACACTAACACCTTCAGTCCTGTCATTTGTCCAACAACTATCCGACTCGTTCTCTCCATTGCTATATCAAAGTGATGGCCCATTCGTCAATTAGATATTCACAATGCATTCCTTCACGACGATCTCAATGATCATGTATTTATGGATCAACCACAAGGCTTTATTGATTCTAATAATCCTACTTTTGTTTGCAGGTTAAACAAGGCTCTATACGGACTTAAGCAGGCTCCACGTGCATGGTTCAACAAGTTGTCTACTTTCCTGTTGCTACATGGTTTCAAAGCTTGCAAGAGTGACAATTCCCTATTTGTTCACCACTCCTCCACCGGCCTCCTCTACGTACTCATACGTGGACGACATTATCGTCACCGGATCAAATGCATCGGCCATAACACAGTTTACAAAGGCTCTAAACCAATATTTTTCTCTTCGGGATTTAGGAGACCTCAATTATTTTTTGTGCATCACCGTCACACGCACATCTTCGTCTCTTCATCTCTGTCAACAAAACTATGTTCGTTCTCTTCTCCAACGAACAAAAATGGAGGATGCTAAACCCATTAGCACCCCAGCAGAACCAAGCTCCCGCCTAACTCGTCAAGGAGATCCTTTTGATGATCCCTCTCATTATCGGAGCGTTGTGGGCGCGCTTCAATATGTCACCATCACCCGACCTGAAATCTCGTATGTAGTCAATAGAGTATGTCAATATATGCGACAACCAACCATACAACATTGGAATGCAGTAAAACGAATTCTTCGATATCTTAAGGGCACTCTGGATCATGGCTTAGTTTTGACAGCTTCCTCAGAAAATACTCTTATTGGTTTCACTGATGCTGGTTGGTTGTCTGATTCTGATGTCAGCCGTTCACAGCATGGATATGGTAGATCAAGCGCCGAAGCTGAATATAGAGCTCTCGCTCTTGGAACAACTGAGATTGTGTGGCTTCAACAACTTTTGGGGGAACTTCATCAATCAATTACAAACATTCTTGTACTTCTCTATGATAATATTAGTGCTACATTCATGGCACACAATCCGGTTGTTACGAGTCACTCCAAACATATCTTACTCGACATACATTTCATTCGAGAGCGGATCGCCGCTAATCAACTCCGAGTTCAACTTGTTCGAGCCCATCTTCAAACTACAGATATGTTTACTAAAGCTCTTGGGCATGACCGTTTCAACACCTTACGTTCCAAGCTTCGTGTTTGTGCCTCCACGTCTGCTTGCAGGGGAGTATTAGAGGATATTCCTCAAAGGTCTTGATAAGGCCATATCTTTTTCTATACTATTATAACTACCATATATTCTCCTACCTTCTTAGTCTATTCTCCCCATCTATATATTCTGTAAATCGCGCTCTGTAAAATACACATTGAAATATACAATTACTTTCTCTTTTCTTCTTCTTGGACTATCTTACAAATCCAACGATGATGTCCTTGCAAGAGCTCTTATTTTGTATACGGAACAATATAAATCAAAGTTCAATCATGAGAACATTTGGCGAATGCTTAAGAATCTCCCAAAATGGCAAAGCATTATTCAACCAACATCATCAAAACAAGGGGATAACTCTAAGAGGACAAAGGTAAATGAGTCTGGAGCATACACATCAAGCTCGAATGTTGGAACTCCATCCAGGGAAGGTGGAACCCCTGATAGCCCATTTGTCCGTCCTCTAGGACGAACTTGTTCGAAGAGGGCGGGGAAGAGACCGGTTAATACAACAGAGTCATCCGATAGTTTAAAATTAGTTCAACTTTTGGATGACATGATGGCTAGAGAACTTGAGGTTCGCCTCCAAGAAATGGAACTAAAGAAGGAAACATTGAGGTTACAAGTCATCGCCGAAGCTAGGAAGAACAAAATAGTGGAAATCAAGAGAGGAAGGTCAAAGAGATAGAGTACAAAAGAAAGATGGCCATTCTTACTACTTTGACGGAGATGGTAGATCCCTTGACTCCGACCAAAAGAAAATGCTTGATCAGTTGCTCAAGGAGCTTAGCACTTGAATTTATGTTTAAGTTTAGGGTCCATTTAAGGTTGGTATTGTATGCTTAGAGTTATCGTTTGTGTTTCATTTCAATCTTATGTTATAAGTTACGTGTATGTTGAAGTTGATTTCTCATTATAAGTCTATGATCTATTTAATGTTGTTAATGTATCACTTGAAGTTGTTTTTTTTTGTTTAAATTGGATTTTTATTTGTAAGATAATGTCTCATTTTATGTCTAAATCTATTTTAACTTGTATTTTTTAATTTTAATATAAAAAAATGCATATACAAATAAATATCATATCATAATGATAAAAGTAACTTCTTATCTAACATAAATTTAAAAACGCTAAATGTTCAATAGGTAAAGTCCTATATACGTTACAAGAAGTCAACAAATTTTTTTTTTATCGAAATATATGTATAGTGGGTATCATTCAATCGATAAAATTAAATCCTTTTCAAATTTTTTTTTTATTTTTTAAAATTAATATTTACATGGGAAAAGGGGGTTTTAAATTTAATTAAAACCCCCTACCACATGGCGCGCCTGTTGTTGGAAAAGAGGCCAAAACGACGTCGTTTTATAACGTATAAAAGAGAAATAAAAAAACAAACTATATGATGGGCCTTGTCAATCCAAAATTTATACATATGGTAGACCAATTAGAGGAGTCATATATAAGGCTCTCAAACTTCTCCTTCAAAGTAACAGTTCAAGCGTCAAAACATATTCTTTTTTTTTATCTTGTATCAAATTTCACTTTTACGCATCTAAAAGACCAACACGTTCACTTCTAATACGAACCGAAATAAACATATTTTGAATATCCGTTAAAAACTATATTCAACTTGATTAAAATCTAGTTGAGTTTAAACGCGAATGCATCATATTTCTTCCGTAGACGAAGATGGTCTTGTAACATATCTGTCCATAGTTTTATGTATCCAGACATTTGGGCCTATGGAGAGTGAATTGGGTTGGCCCATTAATGAACAGGCCCATTAATGAACAGGTGAAAGGATTGAATAACCGGTGTCCCGCCACCATAGTCCCATACCGATGTTTGCTACAGTCCCCCACCCCACTGCCCACTCTTAAACTCATTCATAATCTTATCCTAGTGTCTGTCATTCCAGAATTTAATACGTTTAGGATAAGTAGGTATAACTTATTGTTTTTCATTATATAATTCTACTCAACTCTCCGCTTAAATTTCTCTATCACTGTACCTTTTAGGTTGTCTGCATCATAAATGTTTTACTCGTGTAAGTGGGATTAGACATAATCAATGTTGATTAGGCCTTCTTGATAGAAATAGCAGTCCCAGCAACGTTAACACTTAACACTATTTCGATATCACTGTGCGTGAAATTGACAGAAAATTACAAAAAAAAAAGAAAAAAGAGAGGGACTTTACTATTCGAATTCAAAATTGTAACTGAATTTCATGATTGGTCTCAGCAAAAAACTTGAATTTGATCGCTAAAAATCGCAATAAATGGTGTTCTACTCGCCAACCAGCACACTCATTTATTACCATATTGCATCCAACCACGTCTCATCCCAAACCATACAATCATTTATACTTTTTTTCATCATAGATTACACATAACAGATATTTTCTTTCCACAAAACTTCTTCTTTTGTTGAAGGAGTAATAGATACATATATATCTCGTGCTAATTATGGAGATTGAGGCGGCAGCCACCGCTGACTGCTCCGGATACTCCACTCGAGGAGGATACATCGGCGGTGCTTCAGGCGGAGTCGACAGCGGCGGGTACGGTGAAAGTGGCGGTGGAGCTTACCTAGTGTGGGAGGATCTGACGGTGGTTCTTCCGAGCACAATTGGAAATGGGCCCACAAAGAGGATTTTGAATGGGTTAAACGGGTACGCTCAACCGGGTCGGATCATGGCTATTATGGGTCCTTCTGGTTCTGGCAAATCTACCCTTCTTGATTCCTTGGCAGGTTCAATTCCCCTCAATACTTCTTTTCTCTTTACTTGATATACACTTGGATCTTGCTTCTTATACTCATTACTCTCCATTTTAAGCAATGGGACCGAATTACATAACTAGGGTTGTAACAATAGAATGCTTTAATATCCAATCTGTCTAAATTAGCTAATTTGGCAATAATTTACAGGCAGACTGTCAAATAATGTCATCATGACCGGAAACATACTCGTCAATGGTAGAAAGCAGCAGCTAGACTATGGTGGTGTAGTAAGTGATTCAAGAGCTGTTTGGTTGAGTATTTTGTTTTGTTATTTTGGTAATTTCATCTGTATTTTGTCTCTTTGCAGGCTTATGTGACCCAAGAAGATACCTTATTAGGTACCTTGACAGTAAGGGAAACCATCACTTATTCTGCTTATTTAAGGTTTCCTCCTACTTTAACCAAAGAAGAGATTCAAGGCATAGTAGAAGGAACTATAATAGACATGGGTCTTCAAGATTGCTCTGATAGACTCATTGGAAATTGGCATTTGCGTGGTGTTAGTGGTGGAGAAAAGAAAAGACTTAGCATTGCTCTTGAGATTCTCACGCGTCCACAAATACTCTTCTTGGATGAGCCCACCAGTGGTCTTGATAGTGCAGCTTCTTTTTTTGTGGTGCAGATTCTAAGAAACATTGCTAGGGGTAACAGAACAGTTATATCTTCAATTCATCAGCCAAGTAGCGAAACTTTCGCGCTTTTTGATGATCTTTTTCTTCTGTCTGGTGGTGAACCTGTCTATTTTGGGGAAGCAAAGAAGGCTGTAGAGGTTGTTGTATTAAGCTTTTTATTTAAAATTTTGATTCTTTTCTTTTTTGCTTAAACAGACAAATATATATGTGCAGTTCTTTGCAGAAGCTGGGTTTCCATGTCCAAGTAAAAGAAACCCATCTGACCATTTCTTGAGATGTATTAATTCAGACTTTGACAAAGTTACAGCCACATTAGAGGGATCTATGGGAAGACAGGTATGTTAATTTTGCTGATTACATATAGCAAATTAATCTTCTTCTGTTCTATTATTATACTTTTGCTGATTACTGCTTATTGTTGTTAACAGAAAGTGGAAAAGACATTAGAGCCTCTGATGAGCATGGAGACAGCAGAGATCAAAGCCACACTTGTTGAGAAGTACAAATGGTCAGAATACTCGCGGAATGTCAGAACTAGGATGCATGAAATCTCGTCAATGGTAAGTTAGAGCATCCACAAAGGAGAAACTTAGAGTTTCTTATCTAATATATAAGAAAAGGTAAAAGAAAATAAAGGAGATATGCCAAAAAAAAAAGTTTTCCTAATTTCAGAGAGTATGCTATACCGCAAGGATTCTTTCATGTGAAATGATAAAATTTGCTTTGAATTTTTTTACTCATCTCCCTCTTTCTTTTCTTTTTCTTTTTCTTTTTCTTTTTCTTATATATTAGATAAGAAACTTTGAATCTCTTATTTGTGGATGCTCTTATATAAAGCTGAAATTTAGCAAGTTTTCTAAGATGGGAGATCAGTATGGTGAGGAAAAATGTTTTGCAGCCAGAGTCTGATGTTGAGTTGAAAAGGGGAGGCCAAGCAAGTTGGTGGAAGCAACTTACAACATTGACTAGGAGATCCTTTGTGAACATGTCAAGGGACATAGGATACTATTGGGCGCGTGTTGCTACTTATATCGTCGTCTCCATATGTGTTGGCTCAATCTATTATGACGTTGGCACTTCTTACTCAGCTATATTGGCTCGCGGCGCTTGTGGAGGCTTTGTGTCTGGTTTCATGATATTTATGTCCATTGGGGGCTTCCCATCCTTCATCGAAGAAATGAAGGTATGAGAAACTAACATTCTGACACAAAAGAGTATCACAGATAGATACTGTTATATGTCTTGAATTGAACTTATCTTTTGCTTGGTCCTTTTCTTTTAACCTAGATAATATAGTTATCATTTGTTCATCCTTTTACCTTTCATTTATATTCTGAAACTCCTCAACAATTACTGATGTGTGTATTTCAATATTTTTTTAAAATAGGTGTTTTACAAAGAGAGGCATAATGGATACTATGGAGTTGCAGTTTACATTATATCAAACTACGTCTCGTCGTTTCCATATTTAGTCGCGATTGCACTTGCTACTGGTTCCATATCGTTTTACATGGTGAAATTCAGGAAAGAGTTTTCGCATTTCGTGTTCTACACACTCACAATCTTTGGATCCATTTCTGCAGTAGAGAGTTGCATGATGGTTATTGCTTCTGTTGTACCAAACTATATGATGGGCCTTGTCATTGGCTCCGGTGTCATTGTAAGACTTCAAAATTAAACCTTCTAAAACTTATTAATTAACTTGTTAATCAACTTAGCTTCTATATATGTTTTGGAACAGGGAATAGTCATGATGACGTCAGGCTTCTTTCGTTTGATCAATGATCTCCCCAAGGTGTTTTGGCGCTATCCGATTTCATACATAAGTTTCTCATCTTGGGCATTGCAGGTAATTTACTTATTATAAATACTTTGTCTGATCAATGAATAAGACTAGACTTCAGTTCACAAATGTCTACAAATGACAAGCATTGAAATTCTTGATGATTGAGAATATATTATTGCAGGGCTCGTACAAGAATGATCTAATTGGGCTTGAATTCGATCCTTTAGTACCCGGTGACGCAAAACTGAAGGGATCTGTGATAATAAACACAATGTTAGGAATCCCAAAGGGTCATTCGAAGTGGGTGGATTTGGCAGCAGTGTATGTCATTGTACTATGTTACAGGATTCTCTTTTTCTTGGTACTCAAGTTCAAGGAGAGAGCTGGACCTGTGTTTAAATCGTTTTATGCTAAGAAAGCTATAAAGCAATTAAAGAAGAGGGCTTCATTTAGGAAATCAGCTTTCCCGTCGAAGAGATTTCAACCGTCGTATCCGCTACATGAGCAAGAAGGGCTTAATTCTCCTATGCCATAGAAGGTTTAAAGCTAGAATCTTTAAACTCAAATGCATATTTTATGCACAAATTGTGGGGTTCAAAGAGATGTCTCAATTGCTGATATACTAAAGCAAAAAGATTGCCAGTTTATAAACCCCATATATATATGTTTCATACGCATGATTTATTTTCAAGTGGGTGTGTAAAACAATACTGTAGTTTTTTTTTAAAGTTAAAACAATCATTTGTATGATTCCTGTTTTTTTATTTTACTTATGTGTCAATGATTTTGTTGCCGCACATTGTCATATATTCAACTGTAGTCGTTTTCCTGAGTTCTCATACCTACCAATCCGTTGGAGATGGGATTCGTTCTTGTTTCAAGGTCCTTAATTGTTGTCGTTCGTCGTCTTCTTCTTCTCCGCCTGAACTCTTGAGTAGTTGGGTTGATATTTATGTGACTACACGAATTAGAAATTATAGTCTCCCAACAAATTAACATTTTTACTTTTTGGTGGGATGGTCATGTATTAGGCTCATCTTACTCCGTTAGCGGATTCCCTTATGAACATGTTGTGTAATCTGAATTTTTTTTCGATGTATGGAGCATTCAAACTCTGAATAAATATGTTTTTTTTAATAAGGAATTAAGGAGTCACACTCAACGTGTCAAAAACAATTTATTCAAAAGAAAACAATACATTACAACTCCCCTATGATCATTAGATAGCAAAGTAATAACCTCTCTAGGAGGTTCGTGGATGACCTGAAAACGATAGAAAAGTTAAAAGCTTATGAAACTAAGTAATCTATAAGGGTATTTGCTTCACGATAAATGTGACGAAATTGAATCTCTCAGTTTCTACGCAAGAAGTCATGGCAAGTAATTTCCAGACTAACAAGTGGTTGGAAGGTGACAATAGTTCCACCAAGGAGACCAACCACAATTTCCCAATCTATTTCTAAAATCACTTTTCAAATACCGAGATCCTAACATAAGTTAAGACCTATAATAATACCCCACAAATCAACATTTAGAACTGAACAAATGTCAATGTTATGAACGCCTCCTTTGATCCACCTTCCATCTTGATAGTATTCCACCTGTTGTTGCCATCATATTAGTTTATTTAACCGATCTATTTGAAGTCCATTTGACCCAACCTTGCGATGGACGATGCTATCTTAATCCAAGTTTCTTTCTTGTTGCTTCTGTCAGACTATCACCCATTAAAGTTGCCTTCTCCTGAGTATCATAGTATTCCTTAGCCTTCCTTGCAATAAAGAGATCCCTACAAGGAGGATTATCAATGTCTTAAAAATTCTTTAATTCCCTCATTTCCTTAATTACCATATAGTATTAGTTTGGGATCGAAGATAATACTAGACTCATAATAATAAATTGAAATCTTTGGACCTTCATTTTAGTGATTAACTTATAAGCCACATTGCACAAGCTAATGAGCCTGAATTGGACCATAGTTTCTAGTTTCTAGTTTTTAACCTTAGGTATAACAACTAAGGTATCATAATTCTAGTTTCGAGCTCCCCGGTAAGCTAGAAACTACTTATGTTTTTCATGATTGACTTACACCATTTTCTAACATTTTTAAAATAAAATAGTTTGGTAACCACCAAGACTAGGTGCTTTTTAAGGACCCATGAATTTAGTAGTTCTAACTATCTCAACCTCTATAACAATAGCTTCAATCATTTCCAACTCCTTAGGATTAATAAAAAGGAAACACAAGCCAAGTATCTCATTCATAATTGATATCAAATGTTGGGGCATAAAACTATTGAAAGTAAGGGCTTGTTTGATATTCATATCTAGATATCAAGATATGAGTATCATGAAATAGGTATCAAGAGATGGATATGAGATATCAAGATATGGGTATGAGATTGATATTTGATATCTTAGGAGAGAAAGAATAGAAGAGGGAAACATATTTGATACCACTATTTTTTGGAGTATATCACAACAAGAGAAACTGTGTATTAGAAGTATATCAAAATATAAATTTGATGTCCATACTCTTATACCAAACAAAGGTATGGTTTTTTTTTTTATGTCGATACCCATATCTGATATCTAGATATGGATACCAAACATGCCCTAAGTTTGACCTGTACTTTCGATAACAGTAGGATCGGAAATCCAATTACCCTCAATATTCTTAATAACCTCAACTCGATTAAGCCTTCTTCTAATGATATTAGTAGTATGTAAGAACTTGGTATATCTACCTCCATCCAAGATCGGATTAACTCTAGTTTTTTTTATACCATATCATTTCCTCTTGAGCTAGAACTGAATCAAATTCCTTTTGTAACTCACTGCACATGTTAAGCGGCCATTGAGAGGAGGAGGGGCCATTGAGAGGAGGAGGGGGGTTTTGTGCTCAGAAGACAAAGCTAAAAGATATCTTACACTAGCCTATGCCCAATGGATTATGATAACATGCTTTCATGCTATCTTTTCTAGTGTTCTTTGTGTATGCTTTTCTTAGTTTTTGCATGAGTTTAGACATTTACATCATTAGCTAGAGCTTATTTACATCAAAAAATGTCTACTTCCATTTGTCTCTTTTGTTTAGGTGACTTAGGGCCACTTTGGAGTTTAAACGAGATAAATCACTCAAGCCAAAGAAAGCTCACTCCACATCAACATCATCGTCATGGAAGCAAGGAAGATAAGGAAAACCCATGAACAGACATGACAGAAAGGCTCGAAGCCATAGAAGAGAAGCCAAACACTCACCTTGGAGAAGACGAGTGTCGAAGATCGAATTTCATGTTCAATCGATGGAAGACTACGTCCAAGTCGACAGAGGAAGAAAGGAGCAAGTCGATCCGCAACATTTAGTCATCTTAAGAAGGAATCCACTAAAATGACATTCAACCCAAGGTCATTCGATCGATGTGTAACGACCAACGTTGAAAGCTCGTCCACCACCTTAATCTTCAACATGTCGATCTTACCCGAGTCGAAGGTGTAACACCCCGAATCCGTAAGACTCGAGGCGCTACTGGGCTAGGATCTCACAATGGATCATGACCCTAGCCTGACAACAAGTTCACTGAATCTTACAACAAGGCACCGATAGATGAAAACAAAACATGAAACTGATGTATATATATATACCGATCAAAAGGTAATACAAAGTACTGCTGAGTACAAAAGTCAAAACATAAACCCGTACAACTTAAATAACCCATATCCCACGAATACGCCCAGTGCACAGAACCCTCAACAGATCACCTCTCTGGATCACTCTGCAACTCTCCTAACCTGCAAAGGATCTACAACACGGTATAAAACCGTTAGCTAACTATATACATATATAAGAAGATGCTAGAGCATAAACACACATCAATAATATTAACACATCATCATGATATCACACATTTACCCGGTTTATTATCTTTAATAAGTTCAATCACTCAATCGTATAAATAGATGTATATGAAGATATGTGACACGAGGAATATAATCCCCGCCTCTGAGTGCTCTAGCCAGTTGGAGTAGTATCAGCACACCTCCCGTGTACCCTATGGGAGTGGTGAGGGTCCTTCCCGTATACCAGATCTGGCCTGACTACAGAGAACCTCCCAGACTCCACTACGGGATGAAAGGGAAAGGTTATCACGGCCACTACAATGGGCGGTCAATATAACATAGGTCGGTGACCATAATAACACATGCTATGAAGCATATAACACACACACCAATCAAGCATACATCCAATATAAGGATAGTAGCTAAGTAAGTCCTATGGACTTACCTCAATCTCAGGAGTATCTCAAGTACGATAAACTCTCAGACTGGTCCACTCCAAACTGGAGGACAACACGGCCTATACAAGGCATACAAATATATATATATATATATATATATATATATATATATATATATATATATATATATATATATATATATATATATATATATATATATATATATATATATATATATATATATATATATATATATATATATATATATATATATCAAACTCCTATCACACAAAGGGGTCACACCTAGACCCAAGGGATCCATAAGGATCATATCCAACTCGTAACCTCAAGGCCGTAACTGGCATATCTATATCATACTCATCATAAACCGATACCTAGCATGGTACTAAGTTCCTCATACTAGAAAGGAAAGGAACTACCTAACTATAGGTAGTCCCGGGACAAGACGCACCTGCGTGAACTAAGGACGCAAGGGCGGAAGAGATCACCCGTAGGCGCGGCAGGTAGAATCCGCAGGGGCGGTGACAAGGCTGCAGGATAACGCAGGCACGACGCAGGCGCTGGCGCGATGGCACGGTCTCCGCAGGGGCGGCGGTTTCCAGGCGCGGGGGCGGAGACAGTGTAAAATGCAATCTCGCGGCTTCTCTTTAGCTCTTCACGTGATCAAATCACGTCTACTCTCTTCCATAGTCACACACATACATATATATATACATTCAAACGTTAAACTATGCTCAATTCATCTATTCCTAAGCTAAGAAGGAAAAACAAGAAAGAAAAGAAGGAAGGAGGAGCAAGAAGCTCACCTCCACATCTGTGATACCTCAAGGAAGAACAGAACAGGCTATTAGCTGGCCTCAGAAGCTCAACAAACATTCACACAACCTTCAGCAACACAATACCACACCAAGACCTTATCAAACTCCAAGAATTCTCATGCAAGGTCAAAGGAAGAGATGAAGAAGCAAGGGGGACGTGAAAGATGGGTAATGAAATATGAAAACTTGCTCAGCAACCAAAGGACAGAAGGGTTAAGGTAGTGAAAGAGTAAAGCACGGGTCAAAGGAGTAAACAAAACCGGCTACAGCCGTCGGAAACCGCAAGGGAGGTCCCATGAGCCACAGGGGCGGGAACCTGCAGGCGTGGCAGTCAGGCCCGCGGGTGCGGAAAAGTCAGTCTCGGCCCAAAGCCAATCTCGGCTATGGTCCGATCTCGGTCTGAAAGAATAGGGGTCTCACATTTCACCCCCGTAAAAACAAGTTTCGTCCCGAAACTTGCAAGGTCCTGAAACTACTCGGACTCAAAAGCCGAGGTAAACTCTCTATAACCTCAAACATAAGCATGGAGGAAATCATCAACTCCAACAACAAAACACTATCCAGAGCCTAGAGGAAAACCCTCTCTAGCCAAACTATAAATGTATCACAAGGCATAGAGGAAGCACATCTTTAGCCGTATCATAACCATAACAGAAAGGCATGGAGGAAGAACATCTCCAGCACTACTATGTCCATCAAAATAGCATGGAGGAAAGAACCATCTCCAGCTATAAACAAGAATCATACTAGCATAACAAGATCTAATAAGATCATAATCACATCAAAGCTAGCATGAAATAAACACATCATAGCATATAAGCATATAAGCAGATAAGACTCACCAAGCTAGTACTAAGATCTACTCGGTGATCCTACTCGTGCACCTATCTCGGCATAGAACTCTGGATAGTTCCTCTGGATACTATCCTCAGTCTCCCATGTAGCCTCCTCGGGTCCTCGTCTCGACCACTGTATCCTCAACATAGGAATGTCCTTCGAACGCAAACGTCTCATACCTCGCTCTAGGACTGCAATAGGATGCTCAACAAACGTGTGGTCCGGCTTAACAACCAAATCCTCATAACTCACAATGTGCCTCGGATCTGGTATGTACTCCCTCAGCTGAGACACATGAAATACAGGGTGAACACCCTCTAATCTCGGAGGCAAGGCTAATCTGTAAGTTGCGCTCCCAACCCGATCCAGAATCTCAAACGGTCCGCCATATCGGAGACTCAACTTCCCCTTAATGCCATAATGCCTAACACCTCGTGTCGGGGACACTCTCAGCCACACATGGGCTCCAACTCTGAACTCTAGAGGTCTACGCCTCCTATCAGCATACGCTTCTGATCAATGCTACTCGAGCCATGTCATCCTGAATCTGATCAGGTGCTAAACTACTGACACTGCTCTGCTCATCCCAGCATAACGGGGTACGACATCTCTGTCCATACAGTGCCTCATATGGGGCCATCCCAATAGATGCATGCCAACTGTTGTTGTAGGAGAACTCAACAAGTGGGAGATGATCTGTCCACACTTGTCCCAATCCAACACACAAGCTCGCAACATATCCTCCAGGGTCTGAATGGTCCTCTCTGACTGACCATCTGTCTGAGGATGGAACGCAGTCGTGAAGTGCAAGATCGTCCCCAGGGCAGTCTGAATCTGCTGCCAGAATCTCGAGGTAAATCGCCCATTTCTGTCTGAGACGATCGTCCTTGGTACACCATGGAGTCTCCTATCTGCCTAGTGTACTCCTCAGCTAATCTCTGTCCATACAGTGCCTCATATGCCGTCTTCGTCAATCTGTCTACTATGACCCAGATGGCATCAAAACTCCGGCTCAGCCTCAATCCAGTCACAAAATCCATGGTGACGTCCTCCCACTTCCTCTGTGGAACACGAAGGGGATGAAGCTCACCTCCAGGTCGGAAATGCTCGATCTTGACCTGTTGGCAGGTCGCACACTGAGCTACAAATCTGGCTACATCGGGCTTCAGCCCTCCCCACCAATATATACGTCTCAAGTCCTGATACATCTTACTCGTACCTGGATGTACAAAGTAAGGTGTACAGTGAGCCTCCTGTAAAATCCTCTGACGTAAATTTATATCAGCAGGTACACAGACGCGACCGCAGCGTCTCAAAACTCCATCTGCTCCCAGCAGAAACTGGGGTGCCTCATCCCGAGACATCCTCTCTCTGATCCTCCTCAAGGTCGGGCAGGTCTCCTGCTTCTGTTGAATCTCGCTCAACAGATCAGGTAGAACCTCTAAAGTACGCAATCGGGCATCCTCATCAGGAAACTGAATGTCCAACTCTAACCAGATCAGGTCTCTCTGCAGCTGAGACTATACAACCAATCTCGCAATCGCCTACTCTCGAGGCGTCTTCCTGCTCAGGGCGTCGGCGACAACGTTCGCCTTCCCTGGATATACAGAATCTCCAAATCAAAATCCTTGATCAGCTCGAGCCATCTACGCTGGCGGTTATTCAATTCCAGCTGCGTGAAAATGTACTTCAGACTCTTATGGTATGTGAAGATCTGACACGTAGCACCGTACAGGTAATGTCTCCAGATCTTCAGTGCATGAACTATCGCGGCCAACTCCAGATCATGAGTTGGGTAGTTCTCCTCATACGTCTTCAGCTGTCGAGACGCATATGCAATCACCCTGCCTCTCTGCATCAAAACACATCTCAAGCCTAGCTTGGATGCATCACTGTAAACCACAAAATCCTTAGTACCCTCTAGTTGTGCCAAAATAGGAGCAAAAGTCAAACGCCTCTTCAACTCCTCAAAACTCTGTCTGCACTGATTAGACCACACAAATCTGGTAGTCTTTCTCAGCAAACTCGTCAGTGGATGGGCAATCACAGAAAAACCCTCCACGAAGCGTCTGTAATAACCGGCTAGGACAAGGAAACTACGTACTTCCTTGACGTTCGTCGGTGTCGTCCAAGCTGCTACTGCCTCTATCTTCGCTGGATCCACCTTGATCCCCTCAGCTGATACTATATGACCCAGGAATGCTACCTCTGGCATCCATAACTCACACTTAGAGAACTTAGCATAAAGTTCTCTATCCCGCCCTGCAATACAGTCCTGCTGCATATTACGCATGCTTCTCATGAAGGAAGTCGTTACTTCATCAACTCCAGATGTCCTGCATGCTCCTCTCCACTGCGAGAGTATACCAGAATGTCATCAATAAAAACCACCACAAACTGATCCAGGAAGTCGATGAAGATACTGTTCATCAACTCCATAAAGACGGCTGGGCATTCGTAAGCCCAAATGCATCACTACAAACTCGTAGTGGCCATATCTGGTCCGGAATGCTGTCCTGTGCACATCCTGCTCCCTCACCCTCAGCTGGTGATACCCGGAACGCAGGTCAATCCTGGAGAACACAGTCGCTCCCTGTAGCTGATCTAACAAATCATCAATGCGCGGCAGTGGATACTTGTTCTTGATGGTCACCTTGTTCAGCTCTCTGTAATCTATGCATAAACCTCAGTGATCCGTCCTTCTTCCGTACGAAGAGGACAGGTGCTCCCCATGGGGACACGCTAGGGCGAATGAAGCCCTTCTCAGCCAACTCCTCGAGTTGCTTCTTCAGCTCCAGCATCTCGACAGGCGCCATCCGGTATGGGGCCTTCGAGATGGGTCTCGTACCAGGCTCTAACTCGATACTGAAATCCACACTCCTCTGAGGCGGCAAACTGGACGGCTCAGCAAAAACATCAGTAAACTCACAAACAACTGGATATCCTCTACACTGGACTCTCCCCCTCCTTCATGGCATAACACCAGAAGGCCTCGCAACCCTGTGCAATCATCTAGCTGCCCGTATAGCACTGATAACTGTGCCTACCTTTCCAAGGTCCCAACCTCGGAAAACCTCTATCTTGCCTAACTCGGTAGAGAGGGTAACAGTCCTCCTACCTACATCTAAGACTGCAATGTCTAGCCATCCAATCCATACCTAGAATGACTTCTTCATGCTCTAATGCATGACAAAGAAGTCAACTAGTAACACACGGGTCCCTACAGAAATGGGACAACCGTGAATCTCACGGGTACCTCTGACCCTACCACCATCGGGTAACCCTATAATAAAGGGCATCCCCTCAACTGTATCTAACCCAAGACGCTCTACACAGGCATCATAAATAAAAGAGTGCGTAGCACCAGTATCAAAATAAAACTCTAACAGGTAAACCATGAATCAGAATGGTACCTGTAGCAGTAGGTGCAGCTGGCTCCTCTGCACTCCTCAGCTCAAAAAACACGACCCTGTGGGCCTCTGTATCAGTGGTGCCCCCACCACGGCCTCTGCCTCTACTCGGCCCAAAGAGCAGAGATCTGCTGGGCTGAGGCCTGATCTGCTGCTGCTGCTGAGGTGGCCTCTGCCCACCTCCCGCTACACTGCAGGAGAAGAACCCTGCTGAGATGCAGCTCGCCCTTCAGTAAACGGCTCTATGACCCTGTCTACCACAGGTAAAANACGACGAAACCCGTCACTTAAATAACCCATATCCACGAAATCGCCCAGTGTACGGAACCCTCAGCAGATCACCCTCTGGATCATCTGCAACTTCCTAACCTGCAAAGGATCTACAACACGGTATAAACCGTTAGCTAACTATACACATATATAAGAAGATGCTAGAGCACAAACACACATCAATAATATTAACACATCATCATGATATCACACATTTACCCGGTTTATTATCTTTAATAAGTTAAATCACTCAATCGTATAAATAGATGTATATGAAGATATGTGACACGAGGAATATAATCCCCTCTGAGTGCTCTAGCCAGCTGGAGTAGTATCAGCACACCTCCCGTGTACCCTATGGGAGTGGTGAGGGTCCTTCCCGTATACCAGATCTGGCCTGACTACAGAACCTCCCAGACTCCACTACGGGATGAAAGGGAAAGGTTATCACGGCCACTACAATGGGCGGTCAATATAACATAGGTCGGTGACCATAATAACACATGCTATAAGCATATAACACACACACACTCAAGCATACATCCAATATAAGGATAGTAGCTAAGTAAGTCCTATGGACTTACCTCAATCTCAGAAGTAACTCAACGATCAACTCTCAGACTGTCCACTCCAAACTGGAGGACAACACGGCCTATACAAGGCATACATATATATATATACTCCTATCACACAAAATAGACCCAAGGGATCCATAAGGATCATATCAACTCGTAACCTCAAGGCCGTAACCGGCATATCTATATCATACTCATCATAAACCGATACCTAGCATGGTACTAAGTTCCTCATACTAGAAAGGAAAGGAACTACCTAACTATAGGTAGTCCCGGACAAGACGCACCTGCGTGAACTAAGGACGCAGGGCGGAAGAGATCACCAGGCGCGGCAGGTAGAATCCGCAGGGGCGGTGACAAGGCTGCAGGCTAACGCAGGCACGGCGCAGGCGCTGGCGCGATGGCACGGTCTCCGCAGGGCGGCGGTTTCCAGGCGCGGGGGCGGCGACAGTGCAAAATGCAATCTCGCGGCTTCTCTTTGCTCTTCACGTGATCAAATCACGTCTACTCTCTTCCATAGTCACACACATACATATATATACACATTCAAACGTTAAACTATGCAATTCATCTAATCCTAAGCTAAGAAGGAAAAACAAGAAAGAAAAGAAGAAGGAGGGCAAGAAGCTCACCTCCACATCTGTGATACCTCAAGGAAGAACAGACAAAGCTGGAAGCTCAATTCACACAACCTTCACAACACAAGTTATCAAAACTCCAAGAATTCTCATGCAAGGTCAAAGGAAAGATGAAGAAGCAAGGGGGACGTGAAAGATGGGTAAGAAATGAAAACTTGCTCAGCAACCAAAGGTTAAGGTAGTGAAAGAGTAAAGCACGGGTCAAAGGAGTCAACAAAACCGGCTGCAGCCGCGGAAACCGCAGGGGGTCCCATGAGGGGCGGGAACGCAGGGGGCATCATGCCCGCGGGTGCGGAAAAGGCCAATCTCGGCCCAAAGCCAATCTCGGCTATGGTCGATCTCGGTCCGAAAGAATAGGGGTCTCACATCTCACCCCCTAAAAACAAGTTTCGTCCCGAAACTTGCAAGTCCTGAAACCACTCGGACTCAAAAGCCGAGGTAAACTCTCTATAACCTCAAACATAAGCATGGAGGAAATCATCAACTCCAGCAACAAAACTATCCAGGGCCTAGAGGAAAACCATCTCTAGCCAAACTATAAACTATCACAAGGCATAGAGGAAGCACATCTCTAGCCGTATCATAACCATAACAGAAAGGCATGGAGGAAGAACATCTCCAGCACTACTATGTCCATCAAAATAGCATGGAGGAAAGAACCATCTCCAGCTATAAACAAGAATCATACTAGCATAACAAGATCTAATAAGATCATAATCACATCAAAGCTAGCATGAAATAAACACATCATAGCATATAAGCATATAAGCAGATAAGACTCACCAAGCTAGTACTAAGATCTACTCGGTGATCCTACTGGTGCACCTATCTCGGCATAGAACTCTGGATAGTTCCTCTGGATACTATCCTCAGTCTCCCATGTAGCCTCCTCGGGTCCTCGTCTCGACCACTGTATCCTCAACATAGGAATGTCCTTCGAACGCAGGCGTCTCATACCTCGCTCTAGGACTGCAATAGGATGCTCAACAAACGTGTGGTCCGGCTCAACCACCAAATCTCATAACTCACAATGTGCCTCGGATCTGGTATGTACTCCCTCAGCTGAGACACATGAAATACAGGGTGAACACCCTCTAATCTCGGAGGCAAGGCTAATCTGTAAGCTGCGCTCCCAACCGATCCAGAATCTCGAACGGTCCGACATATCGGGGACTCAACTTCCCCTTAATGCCAAAGCCTAACACCTCGTGTCGGGGACACTCTCAGCCACACATGGGCTCCAACTCTGAACTCTAGAGGTCTACGCCTCCTATCAGCATACGCTTCTGATCAATGCTACTCGAGCCATATCATCCTGAATCTGATCAGGTGCTAAACCACTGACACTGCTCTGCTCATCCCAGCATAACGGGGTACGACATCTCTGTCCATACAGTGCCTCATATGGGGCCATCCCAATAGATGCATGCCAGCTGTTGTTGTAGGAGAACTCAACAAGTGGGAGATGATCCGTCCACACTTGTCCCCAATCCAACACACAAGCTCGCAACATATCCTCCAGGGTCTGAATGGTCCTCTCTGACTGACCATCTGTCTGAGGATGGAACGCAGTCGTGAAGTGCAAACTCCAGGGCAGTCTGAATCTGCTGCCAGAATCTCGAGGTAAATCGCCCATCTCTGTCTGAGACGATCGTCCTGGTACACCATGGAGTCTCACTATCTGCCTAGTGTACTCCTCAGCTAATCTGCTCAACAATATGCGTCTTCGTCAATCTGTCTACTATGACCCAGATGGCATCAAAACTCCGGCTCAGCCTCAGTCCAGTCACAAAATCCATGGTGACGTCCTCCCACTTCCTCTGTGGAACAGGAAGGGGATGGAGCTCACCTCCAGGTCTGAAATGCTCGATCTTGACCTGCTGGCAGGTCGCACACTATACATACGTCTCAAGTCCTGATACATCTTACTCGTACCTGGATGTACAGAGTAAGGTGTACAGTGAGCCTCCTGTAAAATCCTCTGCCTAAATCTGTATCAGCAGGTACACAGACGCGACCGCGCGCTCAAAACTCCATCTGCTCCAAGCAGAAACTGGGTGCCTCATCCCGAGACATCCTATCTCTGATCCTCTCAAAGTCGGGCAGGTCTCCTGTTCTGTCATCTCGCCAACAGATCAGGAGAACCTCTAAAGTACGCAGCTGGGCATCCTCATCAGGAAACTGGATGTCCAACTCTAACCAGATCAGGTCTCTCTGCAACTGAACTGTCCAATCTCGCAATCGCCTGCTCTCGAGGCGTCTTCCTGCTCAGGGCGTCGGCGACAACGTTCGCCTTCCCTGGATGGTACAGAATCTCTAAATCAAAAATCCTTGATCAGCTCGAGCCATCTACGCTGGCGGTTATTCAATTCCAGCTGCGTGAAAATGTACTTCAGACTCTTATGGTATGTGAAGATCTGACACGTAGCACCGTACAGGTAATGTCTCCAGATCTTCAGTGCATGAACTATCGCGGCCAACTCCAGATCATGAGTTGGGTAGTTCTCCTCATACGTCTTCAGCTGTCGAGACGCATATGCAATCACCCTGCCTCTCTGCATCAAAACACATCTCAAGCCTAGCTTGGATGCATCACTGTAAACCACAAAATCCTTAGTACCCTCTAGTTGTGCCAAAAAAGGAGCAAAAGTCAAACGCCTCTTCAACTCCTCAAAACTCTGTCTGCACTGATTAGACCACACAAATCTGGTAGTCTTTCTCAGCAAACTCGTCAGTGGATGGGCAATCACAGAAAAACCCTCCACGAAGCGTCTGTAATAACCGGCTAGGACAAGGAAACTACGTACTTCCTTGACGTTCGTCGGTGTCGTCCAAGCTGCTACTGCCTCTATCTTCGCTGGATCCACCTTGATCCCCTCAGCTGATACTATATGACCCAGGAATGCTACCTCTGGCATCCATAACTCACACTTAGAGAACTTAGCATAAAGTTCTCTATCCCGCAAAACCTGCAATACAGTCCTCAAATGTCCTGCATGCTCCTCTCCACTGCGAGAGTATACCAGAATGTCATCAATGAAGACCACCACAAACTGATCCAGGAAGTCGATGAAGATACTGTTCATCAACTCCATAAAGACGGCTGGAGCATTCGTAAGCCCAAATGGCATCACTACAAACTCGTAGTGGCCATATTTGGTCCGGAATGCTGTCCTGTGCACATCCCGCTCCCTCACCCTCAGCTGGTGATACCCGGAACGCAAGTCAATCCTGGAGAACACCGTCGCTCCCTGTAGTTGATCTAACAAATCATCAATGCGCGGCAGTGGATACTTGTTCTTGATGGTCACCTTGTTCAGCTCTCTGTAATCTATGCATAACCTCAGTGATCCATCCTTCTTCCGTACGAAGAGGACATGTGCTCCCCAAGGGGACACGCTAGGGCGAATGAAGCCCTTCTCAGCCAACTCCTCGAGTTGCTTCTTCAGCTCCAGCATCTCGACAGACGCCATCCGGTATGGGGCCTTCGAGATGGGTCTCGTACCAGGCTCTAACTCGATACTGAAATCCACACTCCTCTGAGGCGGCAAACTAGACGGCTCAGCAAAAACATCAGTAAACTCACAAACAACTGGAATGTCCTCTACAGTTGGACTCTCCCCCTCCTTCATGGCATAACACCAGAAGGCCTCGCAACCCTGTGCAATCAGTCTAGCTGCCCGTATAGCACTGATAACTGTGCCTACCTTTCCAAGGTCCCAACCTCGGAAAACCTCTATCTGGTCTAACTCGGTAGATAGGGTAACAGTCCTCCTACCTACATCTAAGACTGCAGAATGTCTAGTCATCCAATCCATACCTAGAATGACTTCTTCATGCTCTAATGACATGACAAAGAAGTCAACTAGTAACACAAGGTCCCTACAGAAATGGGACAACCGTGAATCTCACGGGTACCTCTGACCCTACCACCATCGGGTAACCCTATAATAAAGGGCATCCCCTCAACTGTATCTAACCCAAGACGCTATACACAGGCATTATAAATAAAAGAGTGCGTAGCACCAGTATCAAATAAAACTCTAACAAGTAAACCATGAATCAGAAGGGTACCTGTAGCAGTAGGTGCAGCTGGATCCTCTACACTCCTCAGCTCAAAAACACGACCCTGTGGGCCTCTGGTATCAGTGGTGCCCCCACCACGGCCTCTGCCTCTACTCGGCCCAAGAGTAGAGTATCTGCTGCTGCTGCTGAGGTGGCCTGCATCTGCTGCTGCTGCTGAGGTGGCCTCTACCCACCTCCCGTTACACTGACAGGAGAAGAACCCTGCTGAGATGCAGCTCCGCCCTGGCGGCAGTAAACGGCTCTATGACCCTGTCTACGACAGGTAAAACACGTCACTAATGGCCTCGTGCACTCGGGCTTCAAATGCCCTGGATCTCCACAGTTAAAACACTGTCGTCCCTTCTCTGCAACCGGTGCAGATGAAGGCTGACCTTGACGTCTCTGACCACGCCAACCACTAGCAGAACCACCAGTACCACTGGTCTGCCCTGTACACTGCCTCTTCTCAGACCCTTCGGTCTGAGAAGCTCTCCTATGACTCACCCGCTTTCTCTCTCATAGTCGGCGGCTCTATCCTGATAGTCCATCAAGGACTCACAATGGAATCCCTCCATATAGGCCCGGGTAGTATCCCTCAATCGTCGGGAAAAGAGATAAAAGTACTGGTCTACAGAAGGTGCAACTGGTAACCTGAGGCAGGGCAAAAACGCTCTCTGATCATCGTCCTCATCTTATCATAACTGGTAACCTGACCCCGTACTGATCTCCACCAGTGTTGTGCCAAGTCCCGGAATAAAGTCTTAACCAGCTCGATCTGTTTGTCAGCTGGACATCGAATAGACTCCAGAGCTGAGTATACATGCCCGATCCAGAGCTCAACCTCCAATCCCACCTTCCCAGTGAAAGGGGGTACACCCATCTAATGGAATGCCTTCAACCAGGTATCTGGTCTAGGCCCTCTATGCTCCTCTGGTGCTTTGGCAATCTCAGCAGCAGGTACCTGTACAGCTGGCACCTGAGTATCGGTGTGGGACCTCTCAGATGGTTCCTCATGTGCCCGTAAATCTGGGGCACGTCCACCGGCTCTGGCAGCCTCCTCTACACGTCTGATATATGCTCGGAACTCTGATCTCCCCATGGAGACACGATCAGACTCGCCAGACTGGGCTCTCTGTGCCCCTTGTCTCTCAGCTGCCCCGTTCCCAGTCTTAGGAACGACGCTCTCAGCAACCTCCTCATGTATCTCTCCTGCATGTGAACCGTCAGCAGGAGTCCTACCCCGTCCTCTACCTAGAGGGGGTCTACCTCTACCTTGCCTAGCTGCAGGTAAGGCTCTAGTCTGAACCATCTGCAGAAGACGTAAACCTAGCTTAGAAGGCTATATATATGCCATATGTATAGATATATAACAGATAAATCACAACAGAATATCTATATATATCTATACTATCGAGGTCTTCAGAGGGGCGATGGTTCACGTACACGATAACCCAAAACATTTGTACTCATTTCAAAACCAAAACCTTTTGAAAAGTTAGACCCCTTTCGGGTTCTGTTTATTTATCTATTCGAACTTTATTGCAGATTACTAGTGCCATTGTTGTCAACCTAGGCTTTGTTACCAACTTTGTAACACCCCGAATCCGTAGGACTCGAGGCGCTACTGGGCTAGGATCTCACAATGGATCCTGACCCTAGCCTGACAACAAGTTCACTGAATCTTACAACAAGGCACTGATAGATGAAAACAAAACATGAAACTGATGTATATATATACCGATCAAAAGGTAATACAAAGTACTGCTGAGTACAAAAGTCAAAACATAAACCCGTACAACTTAAATAACCCATATCCCACGAATACGCCCAGTGTACGGAACCCTCAGCAGATCACCCCTCTGGATCACTCTGCTGCTCTCCTAACCTGCAAAGGATCTACAACATGGTATAAAACCGTTAGCTAACTATACACATATATAAGAAGATGCTAGAGCACAAACACACATCAATAATATTAACACATCATCATGATATCACACATTTACCCGGTTTATTATCTTTAATAAGTTCAATCACTCAATCGTATAAATAGATGTATATGAAGATATGTGACACGAGGAATATAATCCCCGCCTCTGAGTGCTCTAGCCAGCTGGAGTAGTATCAGCACACCTCCCGTGTACCCTATGGGAGTGGTGAGGGTCCTTCCCGTATACCAGATCTGGTCTGACTATAGAGAACCTCCCAGACTCCACTACGGGATGAAAGGGAAAGGTTATCACGGCCACTACAATGGGCGGTCAATATAACATAGGTCGGTGACCATAATAACACATGCTATGAAGCATATAACACACACACCACTCAAGCATACATCCAATATAAGGATAGTAGCTAAGTAAGTCCTACGGACTTACCTCAATCTCAGGAGTAACTCAAGTACGATCAACTCTCCGACTGGTCCACTCCAAACTGGAGGACAACACGGCCTATACAAGGCATACATATATATATATATATATCAAACTCCTATCACACAAATGGGTCACACTTAGACCCAAGGGATCCATAAGGATCATATCCAACTCGTAACTTCAAGGCCGTTACCGGCATATCTATATCATACTCATCATAAACCGATACCTAGCATGGTACTAAGTTCCTCATACTAGAAAGGAAAAGAACTACCTAACTATAGGTAGTCCCGGGACAAGACGCACCTGCGTGAACTAAGGACGCAGGGGCGGAAGAGATCACCCGCAGGCGCGGAAGGTAGAATCCGCAAGGGGCGGTGACAAGGCTGCAGGCACGGCGCATGCGCTGGAGCGGGCGCGATGGCACGGTCTTCGCAGGGGCGGCGGTTTCCAGGCGCGGGGGCGGCGACAGTGCAGAATGCAATCTCGCGGCTTCTCTTTAGCTCTTCACGTGATCAAATCACGTCTACTCTCTTCCATAGTCACACACACACACACACACACACACACACACACACACATATATATATATATATATATATATATATATATATATATATATATATATATATATATATATATACATTCAAATGTTAAACTATGCTCAATTCCTCTATTCCTAAGCTAAGAAGGAAGAACAAGAAAGAAAAGAAGGAAGGAGGAGCAAGAAGCTCACCTCCACAGGTGTGATACCTCAAGGAAGAACAGAACAGGCTCTTAGCTGGCCTCAGAAGCTCAACAAACATTCACACAACCTTCAGCAACACAACACCACACCAAAACCTTATCAAACTCCAAGAATTCTCATGCAAGGTCAATAGAAGAGATGAAGAAGCAAGGAGGACGTGAAAGATGGGTAAGGATATGTGAAAACTTGCCCAGCAACCAAAGGACGGAAGGGTTAAGGGAGTGAAAGAGTAAAGCACGGGTCAAAGGAGTCAACAAAACCGGCTGCAGCCGTCGGAAACCGCAGGGGCGGTCCCATGAGCCGTAGGGGCGGGAACCCGCAGGGGAGGCAATTAGGCCCGCGGGTGCGGAAAAGCCAGTCTCGGCCCAAAGCCAATCTCGGCTATGGTCCGATCTCGGTCCGAAAGAATAGGGGTCTCACAGAAGGATGAACACCCTTGGAGAAAATTTGATCGACTGAGAGCGAAAACGTCGATTGAGTGGACCAAGAAAGTCGATCGACGTGTATGTGCATTGTAACCGCCTTGCCCAGAGTTTGTTACAAGAAGATCCTTTTCGATGAGTTGGCAAGTTTCTTAGCCTATAAATTTAGGGGTTTGTTAGACAATTATTATCCACCTTTTTACACAACAATTTACCACAATTCTCTCTAATATCATTGGTTGAATATTTTGGGAAGACTTATTTGGAGTTCTAAGTGTTCTTGAATAATTGGAGTTTTGAATCCATTTGCATTTTAGGTATCCTCATAAATTTTGTTTCGTAATTCCGTTTGACTCGATTCTTTCACCATTGTTCTTCATTTCATAATCTTAGGATGACATAACATCATGTCTCTATGCGGCTTAATGAGGATTTGGACAAATTAACCCCCATCCTTAACTGTTTACCTTATTGAATTTTCATCCCCTGATATCACTGCTTGTTAGTTGATCGTAGTATACATATAGCTCAAACACAAATATGAAAATGAATAGTTATTCAAGGAGTGATTGTTCCAAAGAATCATGGGTCTGTTCGGTAGATCGAGAATTATTGGGGATAAAGCTGAAGTTGAAACTTACGTTGAAAAATGAAAATGAAGTTGAATGTGATAAAATGAATTATTTTGTTTTGGTATTCGTTGGACAAAGAATTATTAAAGGCATGAAATAGGTTAAATCATAAAAAAGGGTTCAACATATTGTTGTATGGTTTGTTGAAGCATAAAGGGAACAATTAGGTATGCAACATGTTTTTTTTTTACCAACTTTATAATGAGATCACAATTTTCTTTGTACCGACTTATCAATTTATGTTCTTCACAATCTATATGATCAATAATCATCTGATATTGGCGTAGTCCCATTCCCTTTTCTTTTTTCCCGTTTCCACAAGTAGTATCCCCCTACCATTCTACCAAATGCTATCACACGTAGAAAACTCCGTTATTAAGATCATGTAGCTCAAACACAAATATGAAATCATACAATATTGATGTTGACTGTAGAAACAAAAGGATAAAGATCCCTAGATTGGCTAATTGATCGCACAGTCTTCAACTGAACGTAATTGGATGCCGAAATATTGTTATCAATAACCCTAGATGAATTTTAGGGAAAATAATTGATTTTTTTTTCAAACGATCAAACCATCGGACAACGAATTCGAGAACATGATTGGAGTAGTGCCTGACACGAATCTCCTTCTAAGCCCCATCACTACAACCGGCGATAGACCAGAGCATAAAATCAATCTTTCTCTCAAATTCGGGCATCCACCATCGAGCAGAATTTGCGGAAGAGTCGAAGTAGGGATCGAGGTTGAAGACGATGTTAAGCGACTAGTCTTTCCAACGGATCTCCGGTGGTTCCCGCTACCTATGGGCACCGCAAGCAAAGAGGCGGATGCTCATTTAGTCTTCAAAGTCGGTTGCAGCTTTCGATGATGAGATGAAGATCTATATACTCACACTAACATCAAGAAGAGGTTGTAGGAAGATAAGAGGATAAGTTTGCAGCTCAATTAGTCTTTAAAGTCGGTTGAAAGAATTATCAACTTCGGTTGTTATTTCATTTCCTTCAGTCGCTATTTCATTTCCTTCTTTTTCCTACGGAACAACATAAAAAGTGGTTGAAGAACTTTCAGTCGGAATAATCCCCTTCAACCAGGGATGACAATGGGTCGGGTGATGGGTGAGTTTACCACTTTTGTCACCCGACCCATCACCTAAAATCTTCACCGACCCACAACTTTTGTCACCCATACTGGTACCCGTCGGGTGAACGGGTAGATCGGGTTATTTTTGGTCAAATTTAACCCGTTTTCTTAAGCTAGTATTCAACCAAATATTTAAACAAAGTGAAATTGTGCAAGCTAAAATTAAATATGCGATTTAAACCGGTTAAAGCATTAACGTACAACTAACCTGGTTGAAACAAAAATATAAATCCGAAATATCTTACATATCTCCAAAACATATAATAAAGTACAATTGAAAAAACCAAAATCAATAAAACAAGTAACATTACACAAAGTTGTCTTCAACTCTTATCATAATCTCAAAGTGGACACACTTTATTTGACTCAATTTCTTTAGTGATAATACTTTTGTATGTTACAAAAATAAAATTACTATTCAAATTCATAGAGCATGAAAATTAGTAGTGTCGACAAGGTTTTAAAGACAAATAAAAGAACAAAAGGTTATGAACTTTAAAGTTCATGAAATTTTAATGTAAATATATATTATTTAAGTATTAAAATTATTCATATTAAAAAATATTTTAGCCAAGAAATCATATATATATATAATATAATGATGAATGCGAGTGTTTGCTTCGGATGATCGGTCAGGTGATGGGTCTAGAAATATTCACTGTATCCGACCCGTCCAATCACCCGTTTCACTCGCATGTTAATGAGCTTCAACCGTTTTTACGGGGCGGGTTTTCGGACCGAATGAGATTGCAAACTCTACCTCAGACCGAGTCACCGGTCGGACCCCATATCTCCTTTACATCACTTCCGCCTGACACGTGTAAACTCATACAACCGCTGTCCTTAAGGATTTTGAGTGGGTCCACTTGCCAAAACTACTACGCCCCAAATCTCGTTCGTGTCGCGTTTAAGCGAGCGAGAGAGAAAGGGAGCCGACAGAGCAGCAATTTGGATTGTTCATTAAGACTGGCGGCTCAGAGCGCTCTCTCTTCCCCTACCTCTGCTTCTCTGTAATTCAGTTTGTAGCAGCCATGTCTCCTCGACAGCTTAATTCAAACGTATCAACTCCCTCTCTCTATTTTGTTAGGTTTTTCGTTTGCTTCCAGAATTTTACTAGTATTTACATGTTTGGTGGTGAACTGATCGCACTTGGATTTCTAGGGTTTATCAATTTTGTTTATCACCCTCAAGAATATCATTTAAATGTCGGTTTGAACCTAAAGGTATCACAGATTTAGGTAATCGTCATCTGTAGTAACGGATTTAAGAGCGTGATAGGGGTGTGATCAGCGTTCCCCGAACATCAATCACCTAAATTGATCTGTGCTAGTGCCGGACTCCTTGCTCCCCTTTCAAGCTGTTTTTTCCGCTAACTGATGTACTGGACGCTTCGAATACCCGTGGAAATTTTGCCAGCAGTACCTGCTGCATAATGGAGTATCCGCATAACAACTTCAACTTCTTTTGATTTGGACGTAGCTGTTCCACCTAGGAAAATGTCTTCCTATTTTATGTTGGTTTTCCTATTCAATTTCATATTTTTGGCATTAATTTAGCGGTCTAGTTCCTGTTTCCCTGGACAACAAAAGTAAGGAAACTTGCTTCTGGGAAATTTATACAACCAACAACATGAAAATTCTGTGAGATTCAAAGTTAACTCTTGAGTGTTCTGCTTCTGTTCATAGAAAAGTATAGATCGTGATGTTTTTGCTTAAGGGTTGACATGACATTTTACATGTCATATCAACTACCTTATTTGGGGTGTGTTTGGGGCGACATTATGCCAGCTACTTTGGCGGTTTTAAACTTAGAAGTATCATTAAACTGTATAAGCTAGACCCCTATTGAGTTAAAACTACCATATTATGCATGTCATATCAACTAAATATGCCAGACCCCTCATGAAAAGTATAGATTGTAATGTTTTTGCTTAACGGTTTGGCATGACATTTTAGATGTCATATCAATTACCTTATATGGGGTTTGTTTGGGACGGCATTACGTCAGCTACTTTGTCGGTTTTAAACTTATGAGTTAAAATTACCATATTAAAAGTCAAAGGAGACCCTAATGTATCCCTTATTTGTGACAATCTTTGGTGGTGGCTGTTCTCAACTTGATCTAATGCTGCAGATTTTTTTACTTTTCATCTACCAAACAATTCGAACAAAATAAACTAGGTAGTAGTTATGTTGGATACACAAGGGGCATATTTTCAGATATCTTAGAATTGAGAAACTTTTTTATGTTTTTATTAGTAATTGTAATCAGACACGAACCTTATCAATTTGGGCTTCACATGGAATCAATTGCCGGTTTTATTTTTTGTTTTACAATTATGTACTTTTTGATGAATGTAAGACGGGATAAAAATAAATGTAATGGATCATCTTATTCTTCTTTTACTTCTTTCGTCTTTATTTATTTCATTGCTGACAGCGCTTCAAAATCATATTAATTAACAAGTGTAATCCTTGTGAGTCATTTGTGATCTAGAGAGCTGGTGTTGGATCTTCATTATTGTAATATGTGACGATCTTTTTACAGGGTAATACTAGTGGTTCCTCCTCACATCCTGAAAATGGGGCTTCACAGTCAACTTCAAGTATATCTTCTGAAAAAGTAGTTGAGGAACTTCTCCAGCACCCTGTTCAAGGACTTGACGAACATCTTGTGGAGTTCTCTGAAGCTATTAGAAGTAAGATCAAGCAGTATGAGTCTTAGGACATCTATCACAATTTATCAGGTATAGTATTGAACTTATTACTATTTCCAATGCACTATAGCTGTTGCAAAGGCACTGAGACGGGTCACAGAAGCAAAGGCTTCTGCTCAAGCTGAAGCAGCTGAATGGAAGCGTAAATATGAACTGGAGAGGGAAAAAAACCTACAATTGGAGCATAGAGGTATGTTGTACAGCAATTACCTTTATTTGTCGCCCCATGCTTTTCCAACTTCTCTGTTGGTCTTTTCTTGTTTGTTCATACTAACTTTCTTTGGAATGTCATGGGCCACATTACTGCATCGCTTATGTCTGTGTAATTTCTATGTTGCATCCATTCCCTTTATAGTTCCAGACCAGTGAAACCTGTCTTTGTCATTTTTTTGACATAGATGCTATTCTTATATTTCTGTTTTATAGATATATATTAGGATTTCTTCATTCTGGATTTTTGTTATGATTTCTGTCTGTGTGTGCCTAATTATCTATACTGTTATTTCTTCTCAACATCCCTATTAAATTATCACTTACTGATATATAATGCTTAGCCTGTTAGTACTTCCTTAGGGCCTTTGCCTTATCTTTGGGCAATGTTTGAATGTGGCTGACATTATTCTGCGCCGGTTCTAGACTTCACTCAAGACCAGAGAACATCTCAAAGTATCTGTCTGCTCTACTTTTGAAACACCGTTGATATAATATTAGAATACTTTGAGACATTAAGTTCTTAAGCGGAATGTCCAAAATGTTGCTGATGAAGCACAATGGCAGGAGTGTATCATCAAGTTATATGTTAATTAGTTTCAAGTTACAACTGAACATTTCCCTCTGCAATCATCATAATTGTTTGAACATTGTTTCTATTGATTTTTCATAAAATTTCAAAGACTAGTTCTGTTATCAAGTTTTACCTGTTTTATGACAGAGTCAAGTACTGTTGAAACTAATGATGATCATCCTGATTGCGACCATCCTAACCCGTTGCATGAGACAGATGAAAGTATTGTGAATTGTTGTGGCAAGAATGGAATATGTAACCATGAGGTTCTTCGAGATGGGGAAGCTGATCGTAAATGTAGATTAGTAAACAGTGGTATATTGAGAAAAGTATGTTCTTCTTCCTTGTTTCATTCATATCTTCAATTTTGTCATTTTATCAGGCTATCTTCCTTATAATGATACTTTTTATTGGGAAGCGAGTTAGATTCTTGTTGATACGAAAAATGTATATGATGAACAATCAACCCCCACGACTAATAAACTAGCATACAGCCTCTGTAAAATTTGCCAACATCAGATCTCTGGCACAACTTACCGTACTTCCTAAGTTGCAGTATGTTAACTGCTATCCATTCTAAAGAGTGTAGTTATTAAAAATTGTTTGTCAGGACGTTTTTTACTTGTGGAGAAGACAGTTTCCTGGACTGCTTATTTCTTATTAGTCATCTATATGTCACCGTACAGGCTTCATTTAAACTTACATGGAATTGCAAGGATGATAAGAGTAATCAATACCACCATGATATTGTTTCTTTTGCACGGGGTGATATAGTGACTGCAGAGCGTAGCAGCAAGCAGGTATTGGTGATGCTGTTTGTGCACTCTAATTTGTAAAATTATAACTATCAACTTCATCAAATACATTCTAGAACCATCTATTATCTAATATTTTAATCATAAGTTCATACCTTGATACATATGAACTTGCATAATCTATCCATCTAACTGAGGGTAGCCACAAGCAAATAAGATGAATATTCTTCCAATAGAGGAGAATGGACATTTGTTTTCCATATTTTTTCCATGGCAGCTAAGTTATTTACAAATACATTCCAGAACCATCTATATATTCTTGGAAAAATATGCATCTTATTTTTTTTGTGTGGATTATTTTAACCTTAAGCTGAGCTTTGCAATCTAGTCGAGGTAGTTAAACTACTCAACAGTCGGTATGGTATGGATGACCACCTCTTTTACTGCCCATTCTCCTGTTTTGACTTTCTAGGGAAATTTTCTCAAAACCACCCTATAGGTGGGTTCTTTTTTACTTTATTCAACACAAAATTACTCTTCAACTGGAAATATGCAAAATCACCTGCTATTGGCATTACTTGCAAAACACTACCCATAGCACTTTTGTGTTTCAAAATTGTTTGTTTGCTTTTCTGTTTTTTTCTGATAAAGTTGTCAGCAGTCAACATTTTAAATGTAAAAATGCTCGTGGGTGGGTTCTGAAAACAAATCCAAATTACAGGTGATTAAATGTTGTTCCCATTTCAACATGTGGCCTTGTGAACATCCCCCAATTTGCTAGTGGTTTTGTGATGTACTTTTTCTTATTATATATTCTATATTCTCAGTGAGGCACGATGGGGAAAGAAATTTGCAGTTGATAAATGTGGGTTCCGGTGGGCTTTCAATTGATATTCATACATTTTTCTTTTCAGATCTCTTTGAAGTGGGAGACTAGTCCTCAGACAGTTCTTGTTCTGACTAAACCAAATTCAGTTCCTGTTCAAAATCTTTGTGCTGAAATGATAAGGTATAACCAAATCTGGCGTCTCCAATACATTTCCACCATTTTATGGCCTTTATATGTCTGTTTTTTTTAATTGTATCTCCTTTTAGTTTGCTATATCATGCTTGTCAAAATAGAGTTCACAGGTGGATAATGTTAAAATGTCCTTCTATTGTTCTGTATTCTTAGATGGCTGAAACAAAGGAAGCTGAACATATTTGTGGAACCACGTGTCAGGTCTGAGCTCCTACACGAGTCATCTTGTTTTGATTTCATCCAGACTTGGAAAGATGGTGAGCATAATACTTTGATCCATGAAAAATACACTGGTCATACAACCTTTTCTATGCTCATTTCTTCAGCTGTTACTTTTATGTTTATGTTCTTATTTGTATGTATCTTCAAATATAGTTTCTCAAGGAACCAGACTACACTATTTTACATAAATGTTGTCATTTCCATTGATAAGGTTTAAGGCTTCTGTGCATGAATTTACAGACGAGGAGGTCTCACTTCTGCATATGAAAGTTGACCTTGTTGTCACTCTTGGTGGCGATGGAACTGTTCTTTGGGTAGGTGCTTCTTATCACTCTTGGTTAGAATGTAACACTCCTAGGCCTCCATATTCAAGCAATCTGCTTTAACTACGGTTATCATATGTTTGGTTTAGATTCATGATCTGATAAGCAGGCTTCACCAGAAGAATGCTCTATTCATGTTCTTTTCTTCTTATACTTTGACCTATTGCTATTTAGTTTATATCAACATGAAGATAGACATTTGATTGAACAAAGGAGATAGTTGAGGCCTGAAATATTCTAACAAGTAAAAAATTGGATCATCAAATCCATCAACTGAGGATTTGCAAAAGTTGATAATTGAATCATAAGTGACAACGGACAGAAATTAGGGATACATACACAAAACATGGAAAGAGATGTGAATAATTTGCAGCGTAATCATCTTGAGTTAGTTACTCCTGGTCATTCTCTAGTTTAGATCAGAAGTGTAGTATGTGTTATTATGTGTACTGTCAAGTTAATTGTGTAGCTTAATATATCATAGATACGCTTTAAAATTATTCCAAGAGCATTATATATCTATGCGTTGGGCCTTGATTCCTTCCATTAGCAGCTCTTAAACCCAATATTTAACTTGTACTTCCTTTACAGGCTGCTTCAATGTTTAAAGGACCAGTTCCTCCAATTGTACCGTTTTCTCTGGGATCGCTTGGATTTATGACACCATTTTGTATCCTTTATAAGCTGTCTTCTTAGAACAAGTTTATTGGTATTTGAGAGTTGATATTTTATCTTATGAAGCTGTGACCTTTAACAGCCCTCAGATAGTGAAAAGTACAAGGAGTCTCTTGATTCAATTCTAGAAGGTCCAGTTAGCATCATGTTACGACATCGATTGCAATGCCATGTAATAACGAACGCAGCCAAGAATGAATCTGAAACAGATGAGCCAATTCTGGTTCTGAACGAGGTGACTATTGACCGTGGCATTTCCTCCTACCTCACTAATTTGGAATGCTATTGCGACAACAGCTTCGTAACCACCGTCCAAGGAGATGGTTTAATCCTGTCAACTACATCAGGAAGCACTGCTTATTCACTCGCAGCTGGAGGCTCCATGGTCCACCCACAGGTAGGGGTGTTATACCAGCCGAACGAGCCGAGCATTGGCATGCTCAAGCTCGGCTTGTTTATAAACGAGTCGATCCTAAATTTTATATGAGTTTTAAAATGTGCATATTCGGCTCGTTTAGAAAGTGATGAGCTCGATCCGAGCCCGAGCCGAATCCGAGTAGCTCAGCTAAAATAATACTCTTAGTATTGTTTTAGCCGAACGAGCCGAGCATCGACATGGTCAAACTCGGCTTGTTTATAAACGAGCCGAGCCTAAATTACAAGCTCGAGTCGAGCCGAACACGAGTCGAGCCCGAGTATCTTGTCTCATATTACAGCCCTACCCACATCTAGAGCTTCTCGTTTGATCATCTTTTTAAGAGATGAATTTGAACTCCTTGCGTAATTGGCTACTCGTGTACGTACAGGTTCCTGGGATCTTGTTCACACCAATCTGTCCACATTCATTATCCTTCCGTCCTTTGATATTACCAGAGCATGTGACTCTGAGGGTGCAAGTACCCTTAAATAGCAGAAGTCCGGCATGGGCATCATTTGACGGAAAGGGCAGGAAGAAGCTGGAACCTGGAGACGCACTTATGTGTAGCATGGCGCCTTGGCCAGTACCAACAGTTGGTCAGGTTGATTCGACGAGTGATTTCTTACGCAGCGTTCATGAAGGTCTTTACTGGAATCTGAGGAAGACACAGTCGTCCGATGGCCCTCGGGATGCCTAGATTCATCCATCTTAGCATGAAAACAATATGCAAGTGTAGAGAAGCGAAGGTGTAACTATAAGGCAAGTAGATAAGGTCGCATTTGAATTTCTTCTCTCTGAAGCCTCTCGCTTGGTGCAGATTATTGTCTTCTGTTGTGTTATAAAGGACCAATAGGGTATGTTGTGCAAGTGGTATGTTAATTGACATGTATATCATTCACATATCATAGATTCTGGGTTTCAGTAGTCAACTGAGAATGAACCAACCATCATACATAGGGCAGGGGGTTTATGGGTCATCATTCCGTTATTTTTCCATATTATTCTTTGCTATTACATTTATCTTATTTGTCTTAATTTCTCCGAAATGCTTTATAACTGACAAGTGTTTTCATATGTATGTATGAAAATACATGAAATTTATTAATGAAAATAGTGTATTCTAAAATCCAATATGTTTATATTTGATTATTTTATATTGCAAGAAAATGTTTTATTTGATCACAGCTATTAAATATCAATTTACATTTACTTTATTAAGATAAAAGCCAAGATACAAAAAGTGAACTTTATTTTTCAAATGCAGCTTTCAACTATATTTTAATCGCAATTTTGGATGATAAAATGAGAGAAAATTTCACTGATTTATTGGCCCTGAATTACCGAAAAGTTGTGTTAAAAATATTGAATTTGAAATTATTATTTAGTATTTTTAAAATAAAAACTCATTTGATAGATTTATGTCAATTACACCATCAAGATAAATTTCTAGTAGAAGACATGAGAGAAACAATGCTACTAACAATACCAATTTGTATAAACTAGCAAGCTTTGTTGGTAATGCTACTTATAATAGCAATAGCAATACCAATTTGTATAAACTAGCAAGCTTTGTTGGTAATGCTACTTATAATAGCAATAGCAATATGTTGAAACTAGCAAGATATGTTTGTAAATTATTGATTTATATATGAATTATGTAAACATTTTAATCCCTGTAAACACTTGCTTTATCTCTATGAAGCATGTAAACTGACCAATGCTTGGAATTTAAGTTTTGATCTTACAACTTTGAATCTAAGGTCCCTTTGGGACTTTATGGAGAAAACAACGAGGATTTGTCCGTCTCACAAACGAAACACAACACTAGGAAGTTGAGTTATATTCTCAAAATATCTCAATATGATCTATAACACTTTGTTCCTGTATAACATAAAATGTTTCCTACAAGAAAAGGTCAAATCCATGCAAAAACAACTAAGATGAGTGATATGCGCTTAAATATAATAACACATGAGATATAAAATGGACCCACTTGGAACAAGGTAGGAACGAGGGGAGCTCTACCACCCACCACAAAAAAGTAGTTATACATGAGGATAGCATTTTAGAATTGTAGAGGGATGAAAAAAAGAACTTTTGGACATACATTAACTTAACATGTAAAAGATGAGCATATCCAAATTATCATGTTGGCCGAAACCAAATCAAATACAAAACTGTAACACCCCAAATCCGCGGGACTCGGGGTGCTACTGGGCGAGACCTCACAATGGGTCCCGACCCTTAGCCTGACAACAATTTCACCGGACCTTCCAACATGGCACAAATAAAGGCGAAAACTCAAATATGTTTTTAAAGTATGCGGAAACCGAAAATAAGAAACTACAACTTGGAAACTCAGCCGAGTCCTCAAAACAACATAAATAGATCCGAATTCTAAACATACGACAATATCCATAAACAAGAATATGAAACGTGACTCAAATACATCCCCGTCCTATAATGTACGGAGACCCCGGCTGTCCACTCCTCCGCCTCACTCGGCGGCATCCCTAACCCGCAAGTCATCTACACAAACGGTTTAAAACCGTTAGCTAATATTCTAGGCATTAGGAAAGCGGTGAAGGCACAAACACATACAAAGCACATAACATGAAACACGCAAGTCCCGTTTATTATCTTTTTATTACTTAGTCATATCCCGTTCTAATTCAAATTATTTTGTGACACGAGACCCCAATGGTTTCGCCTCGGTCCCTACTTACCGGCAAAGAATGGTACGGATGCACCCGACCATATCACCCGCCGGGCTAGTCGCCGAGAATCTCCTAGACTAACGCCGAGTCAGGCAGATTGTCACCGCCCGTTATCATACACTTGGACCAAACAATAATATAAGGTCGGTGGTCCTATTTACCGATTTAATAGTTATTAACAAAATATAAACACGCACCACCAAACGCACATCAATGCTAATACGTAAAATACGAGCTAAGTAAGTCCGGAGACTTACCTCGTCTCAAACGCTAACTCACACAACGCTCACGCTTCCCTTGGGAAGAAGTACTCAACCTGTTCACAACAAGGTATCCATAAAAACCCGTTCAACTCGAGAAGTCTAGGACTTCTACACAATGATCTACGCCGGATCATTTGACTCACATTCTAGGACTGCATCCTAGAGTCTACCATAATTACCGTAAAAAACGACGTACAAGCCAACGAGGTCTAAAAACGCTCTTCACATTCACCTAAGGTCTCAAAAGCCGCTACTTGGCATTTCCTCTAAGTTATGCTAATTCCAATCTATCATGATACTACGGAACATAACTATATCGATATGAATTCGTGACTTTTTAGCGCGGCTGCAGACGGTGGTGGCGGCCTCCAGCTCCGGCGAGGACTGAGCAGCGGAGGGGTGCACAGAGTAGCTCGGCTGAGGGAAGAAGAGGGGCGAGGTGAAAGGAGGGTTGGCCGGGCGTCGGCGGCTCCGGCTGAGCTCGTGCAGGCAGGGCACGGCGACGGCGAGGGCTCCCCTGGCGACAAATCTCCGGCGTTGTGGCTTCTGACGAGGCTCAAAACGGGGACAGAGAGGTAGAGAGGTGGTGGCGGTGGTCTCCAGGGAGAAACAGAGGGGAGCAAGGAAAGAGAACGGCGGTGGTGAACGGCGGGAGGAGAGGGAGAACGAGGGAGCTGTGGTGGTGGTGGTGGGCGTGGAGTCTGCAGAGGCTGGGAGAGGAGGAGAAGAGGGAGAAGAGTGGCCGAGTGTGTGGGAGAGAGAGAAGAAGAGGGGGAACGGCTCACTGCTGGGACAGGAGGAAGCAAGGCCGAGTGTGGTGGGGTGCACGGCAGGAACGAGAGGTCGGGGTAGGCTGGGCGGCACGGCTGCAGGCCTAGGCGCGGCTAGGCGGGCGGCAAAAGGTGCTCCTGCAGGCGTAGGCGGGGAGGTAGGCGGGCGGTAGGCGACAACCTGCTCCAAAACAAGGAAGGAGAAAGAAAAGGAAGCGGGAAGGGAGGAAAAGAAGAAAAGGAAGAGGGGACCGCGCTAGCGTGGCGGTGGGGCCCGGGTGACGTGGCGCCAGCCTAGCGTGGGGCCCAGGCTGAGGTGGAAAAAGGAGGGGAAAAAAAAAAGGAACGGGTTCAAAACTCGTTAATTTAATTCCGTAACGGATGTTTACGGGTCGGAATATTTTCCGACATTCTCGTAAAATTTATTTACGGGTTTACGGGTCGGAATATTTTCCGAACAATTCCGTAAAATAATTTACGGAAGGAGAAATAAAAAGGTATATTTATTTCCAAAATTCCCAGACGTTACATTTTTATTTCTAAAAATTCCCGAACGTTACAAAAACAGGCAGAAGAAACTTGGAAAAATGCAGGTTTTGATAATATCTGCTTTATCCAGTCAATGAATTCGCATAAGGATTATGTCTCTTATGGAAAGAATATCAAATGAAAGACGAAAAAATTGAAATAATCAAAAAGGAAAATGGATACCTCATAATCAAACACTCAAACTTACGAACAACTTTTGAGATGAACATTTTCTTTATTTATGCTCCACCAGTCGAGCAAAACAAAAATGAATTTTGGAACAAACGAACAACTGAAAACATTATAAAACAAACATGGAGAACACAATATACAGGAACTCATATGTTTAATCTAGTTAAAAAAATCAACTTACTTAAAACAAAATTAAAACAATGGAGTAAAGAGAAATTTGGCAACATAAACAAACAACTTAAAGAAATTGATGAACAAATTGAAAATCTTCAAAAAATTTTTTTAAAATGTTTTAACCAACAAAAGAATGATTAAATAGACTCAATAAAAAAACGGAATGGTTGCTGGAATACCAACATAAATACTAGATGCAAAGAGCAAAAACAACCAACCTACAAATTGCGACAAAAATACGAGCTTCCATCATAGGAAAGCTACGGGTCATAAAAACAAAAAGATAAAAGCAACAAATACTAAAAACGAAGTATCTGTTCTTTCAAAAGAAGAAGATATAAATAAAAGAATTTATAGATGACTATGAACATAGATTTAAGGCATCGGTGATAAACCAAAATAAATTGGAAAAACATCTTGAAGTCATCCAAACGCAGATGATGGAAAATGAGAACATAGAACTAGCAAAACCTTTTACTACAAGAGAAATTAAAATGGCAATCTGCGACATTGGCAGCGATAACCACCTGGTCCGGATGGCATGCCGGCCAGTTTCTATAAAAAGTATTGGCATATTATTGGAGTTGTAGTTACAAGAACAGTGAAAAGTTTTTACAGAACTGGAAAAATCCTAAACCAAATTAACCATACTTTTATAACTCTTATTCCAAAAGTAGATAACCCATCAATAACTTCCCATTATAGACCCATTAGTCTATGTTAAATTGTTTACAAAATCATTGCAAAAATCTTGGCTAAAAGACTAAGAAAAGTTCTCCCAAAATGAATCCACCCTTTATAAGGTGCTTTCTTCCAAAATAGATCAATCTACGATAATGTTCTCATTGCCCACAAAATCTTCCATGGATTTTCATCCAAAAAAAGCAAAGAAGGATTCATGACAATCAAACTTTATATGGAAAAGGCCTATGACAAAGTGGAATGACCGTTCCTCAAAACAATCTTGACTAAATTTGGCTTTGGAGCTAAATTTAGAGGTTGGACTGAAGAATGTATCTCGACGGTTTCATACTCCATACTAATAAACGACTCCGCAACTAACATTATCCTCCCAAAGAGAGGCTTACGCCAATGAGATCCATTATCTCCTTTGCTTTTCAACCTAGAAGCCAAGGTTTGGCTAGAAACATACAAAGAACTAGCAATGAGAACCGGAAGGTAATAGGGTTTCCAATCTAAAAAATGGATCCACTATCCCTTTTTTGGCATTTTCTGACGACATAATAATTTTCACCAAGGCAACAACGACAACAAGCATTACGATCCTATTTGTCTTAACTGACTATTGCTCGGTCTCAGGGCAGGTAATAAACTACCACAAATCAGCTTTTCAAACAACAACAAATGTAGACCCGACAACCAAGAGAAGAATACATGTGCATATGGGTATTGCAGTAAAAAACAACTTAGAAAGTACCTAGGATGTTCGATCATAAACGGGCAAGTAAATAAAGACACTTTTAATAGTGTCATCCTGGAAACTAAACAACAACTAACAAAATGGAAGGCCTCATCCCTTCCTCAGGAAGGTCGAATAACCTTGATAAAAGCCAACCTAAATGCAAAGCTACATAATGCAATTCTTCATGCTTCCTACAAGCATTCATAAAAAACTTGACCAAATAAATAGATCTTTCTTCTGGAACAAGGGACCGAATTTCCACCCCCACATCAACTGGGATAAAATATGTAAACAAAAAACGCTAGGGAGAACAAGAACTAGGAAAGCGGAAGATATGAAAAAGGCTTTACAAATGAAACTACTTTGGAAAATAATGGCATAACCATTGGGTTAGAACTGTAGAAGAGAAATAGCTCAAAGGAACATGCTTATAGAACTACAAACCCAAAAACAACAATGACAATGAAAAAAACTAATGACCATAAAGGAAGACTTTGAAAAAAGTTTCAGATGGGGCGTTGGAGATGAAAAAAACCATTAGATTTTGGAAATATCGATGGATAACCGACCAACCCCTAGAAAGCTTGCTGAATGACAAAACATTGATCAATACATATGCTCTAGTAAGCAACTTTATAACAAATAAAACATGGAACCAACAAAATTCTTCAATTGGGTAGTCTATTACCACCTGACATTATTAGAAAATTAAACATGTATAACCTACCTCAAAATGAAATACAAGACATATTGTATTGTGCGTCAAGTGAAAAAGGATGGTTCTCTATCTAATCGGCAATGGATCTTATCCAAAAACGTAAGGTGGGGACACAAGATGACAAAACATGGATTTGGGAAATCAATATAATGCCAAAAGTTAAAAAAACTTTTTGTGTAAATTGTCCCTTGATGGCATTCCAACAAAAGAAAACCTGGAAAAACAAAAAGTTCCGGAGTTAATGCACTGCGAACTTTGTTAACATCCAATTGAGAGTGTTAAACACCTCTTTTTCAATGTACATATACATTACATAATATCAAAAATGACGAAGTTAAAACGCTCTTACACAATTGTGACCCAACATGCCACAATGTAATGGACATCATCATGAAGATAAAGGAAATGTAACACCCCAAATCCGCGGGACTCGGGATGCTACGGGCGAGACCTCATAATGGGTCCCGACCCTTAGCTTGACAAAAATTTCACCGGACCTTTCCAACAAGGCACAAATAAAGGCAAAACTCAAAACATTTTTAATGTATGCGAAAACCGAACTATAATGACTACAAAGTGGAAACTCAGCCGAGTCCTCAAAACAATATAACCCCGATACGATAGTCTAGAACATGCAACAACATCCACAACTGAAGATACGAACACTTGACAAAAAACGTAACACAACCCAAAAATGTCCCCGTCCTATAATGTACGGAGACCCCGGCTGCCCACTCCTCCACCTCACTCGGCGGCGTCCCTAACCTGCAAGTCATCTACAACCACGGTTTAAAACCGTTAGCTCAATTAGAAAAGCGGTGAAGGCACAAACACATACATAGCACATAACATAAAACACACAAGTCCGGTTTATTATCTTTATATTATTAAGTCATATCCTGTTCTAATTCAACTTCGGTTTGTGACACGAGACCACCGTGGTCTCGCCTCGGTCCCTACTACCGGCAAAGAATGGTACGGATGCACCCGACCATCTAACCCGCCGGGCTAGTCGCCGAGAACCTCCTAGACTTCCCGCAGGGCTAGGCAGATGATGTCACCGCCCGTTATCATACACTTGGGCCAAAATATACACAAGGTCGGTGGTCCTATTTACCGGTTTAATTGTTATAACAAGAACATAAACACACACCACCAAACACACATCAATGCTAATACGTAAAATACGAGCTAAGTAAGTCCTGAGACTTACCTCATCACCACACTCAAGTCACCACACTCTTGCTTTCTTAAGGAGGAAGCCCACAACCTGCTCACAAGAGATATGCATATCAATACATACTCACTCTCAAGAAGTCTTAGACTTCACTCTAGTGATCTAAGCAAGATCACCTAACCCTCAAGCTAGGAATGCATCCTGGGTCCCAAGTACTCACCACACTCTCCACACATGAGAGCAGCTCACAACAGTTTATAACCTCACAAGATTTTAATCCTCAAACAAGGAGGAACAAGCTAACCTAAAAGGTCCATCATGCTCACATGCTCATGTCCATCAACTATATCGAGCCTTAAGGGCTCTTAGGTTCACAACCACTAAGTGGCATTCTCAAGCTACTCTAGGCCATCCTAAGCATGCTACTAACATGATTCAACAACAATACTAAGGAAGGAACGAAGAGGAAAGGAGAGGAGAAGCCTACTGTTGCAGAAACCGCAGCCGCGGAGTCAAGCTGGCGCCCCCTGCGGACACAGGAGCCGCCCCTGCGGAACCAGGAGCCGCCCCCGCGGAACCAGGAGCCGCACCCGCGGTGGACTTGCGTCGAGTGTCTGGAGCTGCCCCTGCGGCCTTGCCGAGCCGAACCCGCGGCGTGCTGAGCCGCCCCTACGGCTGGCCGCTCTCGCGGTCGTGCTGAGCCGCCCCGCGGGTTCTGTGCAGAACGTCGTTTTCTTCATCTTCGATCGTGGATCCTTGGCTCCAAAGTCTGTCTTCTCTTGCTGGATCTTCTCCAAACACCCACTACTGGTCTTAGGCACCTCTCCTCGACCTAATCGAGCTAAGAACCTATGCGTGCAAAGAGTTGAGCAAAATCTCCTCAAAAGCTTCATCCATGGCCATGGATGAAGGAGGGAAGAAGGAAGGAATGGACAGCCATGGAGAAGAAGGAAAGAAGGGAGGAAGGAGACTTACCACACAAGATCAACACTTCTCCTTTTGCAGTCCACACATGCAAGGTCTTCAATCAACAATGGAAGAAGAGAAGAGAAGAGAAGAGAAGAGAGTGGAAGAGTGGAGGAAGGAAATGATGTGAGAGAGCAAGGGAAGAGAGAGAGAGGGGACATTGGCTGCAATGTGGGGAGGGGAGCTGACCTCTTCTCACCTCACCCCGGAACGAGGGGTCGGAAATGACCCCTTGTCACTTCGACTCGGAACGAAGGGTCGGAACGCGGGAAAAAGGGAAAAACTACGAGTCGGCTCGGGATTTTCTTAGGAATAAGTCCCGGCACTCGGCATCTCCGCTTACGGGAAGATCTACAAGGCGCTCTAAGTCCGGAATAAAATTTCGGGCGTTACAACTAACCCCCCTAAAAACAAGTTTCGTCCCGAAACTTGCTAAACCCAACACTCTCCGACCAACACGTCTCGTAACCACGTGGAACTCATAAAACGTCAACTACTGGCTCTAATCCAAGTCTTCGTATAGCATCACATCAAGACCTCTCAAGGTACTCATAACTCATACAAGAATCATATAACACATAGAACAAACAAGGAAGATCTCGGAACTAACCCGACGGTCCTTTCGATGTCACTAAGTCTGCATAAAACTCGGGATAGTTCCTCCGGATACTATCCTCCGTCTCCCATGTAGCCTCATTGGCTCCTCGCCTCGACCACTGTACTCTCAGCATCGGTATCTCCTTCGATCGAAGGCGCCTCGTACTCCGCTCTAAGACCGCTATCGGATGCTCTATAAAAGTATAGTCCGGTTCGACCACTAGGTCCTCATGGCTGATGATGTGTCTCGGGTCGTGTATGTACTCTCTCAGCTGAGAGACGTGAAATATCGGATGTATAACCTCTAACCGAGGTGGCAATGCTAACCGGTATGCCACCTCACCGACTCTCTCCAAGATCTCGAATGGATCGACATATCGGGGGCTTAACTTCCCCTTAATGCTGAATCACCTAACGCCCCGCGTCGGTGATACCCTCAACCACACCTGAGCTCCTACCCTGAACTCGAGAGGTCTACACCTTTTATCCACATACGACCTCTGACGACTCTGCGCGGTCAACATTCTCTCTCGGATCAAAGCAACTCTAGCCACGTCGTCCTGTATCTGATCTGGAGCTACAACGCTAGAACTCCCCCGCTCGTCCGAACATAAGAGAGTACGGCATCTCCGTCCATACAATGCCTCATACGGTGCCATCTCGATTGACGCGTGCCAGCACCTCGAGGTAAAACGTCCGTCCTTGTCCGAGATGATGGTCCTCAGTATTCCATGTAATCTCACAATCTAACAGTTGTGGATATATCCTCCCACTTCCACTGTGGCACGGGCGGTGGGTGAAGCTCTCCTCCGTCTCTGGTGCTCGATCTTGACCTGCTGGCAGGTCGCGCATCGGGCCACATATCTAGCTACATCGGGCTTGAGCCCGCCCCACCAATAAAATCTCCCAAGATCCTAGTACATCTTACTCGTGCTTGGGTGCACCGAGTAAGGTTTGGAATGTGCCTCATGCAAAATCCGCTCTCTCAACTCCTGGTCTGGCGGTACACAAACCCGTCCCCGGCGTCTCAATCGCCCGTATGCTCCTGTGATAAACTGCGGGGCCTCTTCTCGGGACATCCTGTCCCGGATTCTCATCAAAATGGGACATCTCTCCTGCTTCTGCAGGATCTCTCCGGACAGGTCAGGTAATATCTCTAACTCGGACAAACAACAGTCCGTACCCGGGAACCGGATATCCAACTCCAAACCTATCAAATCCCTCTGCAACTGAGGCTGAATCGTAAGCCGAGCTATAGCCTCCTCTCGAGGTGTCCTCCTACTCAAAGCATCGGCGACTACGTTTGCCTTTCCCGGATGGTACAAAATCTCTAAGTCAAAGTCCTTAATGAACTCCAACCATCTCCTCTGGCGGTTATTCAACTCCCGCTGAGTGAGTATATACTTCAGACTCTTATGGTTTGCGAAGATCTGGCACGTAGCCTCGTACAAATAATGTCGCCAGATCTGCAAGGCATGAATTACCGCCGCTAGCTCAAGATCATGGGTAGGGTAATTCTCCTCGTACGGCTTTAGCTGCCGAAAAGTGTACGCAATAACCCCACCCCTCTGCATCAAAACGCACCCCAATCCTAGCTTGGAGGCGTCATTATCCACTACAAAATCCTCCACGCCCTCAGGCTGGGCTAAAACAGGAGCGGAGGTCAACCTCCTCTTTAGCTCCTCGAAACTGTGCTGACAAGGCTCGGACCAAATGAACCTGGTAGACTTCTTCAGCAAGGAAGTGAGCGGCCGTGCAATCACTGAGAAACCCTCAACAAAACGGCGGTAGTTTCCCGCTAAGCCCAAGAAACTGCGCACCTCCTTGACCGTCCTAGGAGGAAGCCATGGAAACAAACTCTATCTTCGCCGGGTCGACCATGACACCCTCGGCGGAAACTATATGACCCAAAAATGCCACCTCGGACATCCAAACTCACACTTAGAGAGCTTAGCGTAAAGCTCTCTGTCCTAGAGGACTCGAAGCACCGTCCTCAGGTGTCCCTCATGCTCCTCCCTACTCCGGGAGTAAACTAAGATGTCGTCTATAAACACTACCACAAACTGGTCTAAGAAGTCGATGAAGATGCCGTTCATCAACTCCATGAAGACGGTGGGTGCATTCGTGAGCCCGAATGGCATCACGACAAACTCATAATGGCCGTATCTCGTCTTGAATGCCGTCTTCGGCACGTCCTCCTCTCTCGATTGATACACTGGAAACGCCGGGTGAACACCCTCTACTCTCGGCGGCCATGCCAGCCGGTAAAACACTTTCCCAACTTGCGCTAAGATCTCAAAAAGGTCCGATGTATCGGAAACTCAACTTCCTTCTCGGGTCTTCCTCACTACAACATTTCCATTATGTTTCTTCTTTGCTTGTCTCTAACAAAGAAGATCAAATTTCCAATTTACACCGTTGGCTTTGGTTCTTGTCAAACCAAACTTTGATGTTACTTCTCCTCAATTCTTGTTGCAAGTTCTAAGAAATGAAGGAAGTACTTAGCTTCACACTGCTTCTACTAACGAGACACGTATGCTATAACTTTTACATCGTCTCTCGATACTCAGTCAAGACCATGTCTTGAAGAATCGCTTGTACACTTCAAACCGATCGTACATCGAGGCAATTTCAAAACAGTTGCACCAATGAATATCCTCTTAACTCTCAACGACTCCATTGTCCATTTTTGTCCCACTCAATACTTCATCGTCATCCGGAGTAGGTTAGCCATATATGATGTTACTTGGAGAATCTCTCCACAATCCGGTAATGATAAGTCCATCCAAGAAACTTGCAATTTCTTTCACATCCTTCGGGGGTTGTCATCCCGAGACAACTGGTCATACAACTTCTCTCTTCTTCGAGAGTAGACCAGAATGTCCTATTCGGGCATTAGTAAGCCCATATGGAATCACTACAACTCGTAGTGACCATGGTTTGTCCAGAATTCCATATTTGCACTACCCCAGTCTCGACTTCTCAATTGGTGACAATCAAACCTTAACTCGATTTTAGAAGAGACCACCGACCCTTGCAACTGGTCGAGTAGATCATCTATACGTGGTAAGGGGGTACTTGTTCTTCATTGTAATCTTGTTCGGTTCATTGTAGTCGATGTACAAATGGAGATAACCGTCTCTCTTTCCGCAAACTGGTGTTCTCCATAATAACTTCAAATCAAGAGTTTAAGATATAGTCTAATCTCTTGTTACCGTTCCTTCATGATTCCACAGCCTAGTTACTCTCCCCCACACTCATCCATAGACCACCCGCACATGCGCGTTCTCGGTTGTCACCAATTAGTTGATAATTGATATTCTCCTATGTCAATGGCTTACCATTCTTCTATGCTTCCAAGTTACCATTCTCATGAAGGCTACCCTCTCGGGGTACTCTACCTTAAACTCCGTTAACTCATTCTTCATTCCATGCTTCCTTTTCCTTCAACGAGATAAATATACCCTTCTCGGCGTTGTTGAGTCACATGACTCGCCTTCATAGGCTTAACCGCGCTTCATGATATCTTGTAAGTGCGTCTTCTCAAAATCTCTAACGTTATTTAGCATCACGTGTTGCTCTCATCTTCTTAGGATCATCATTTATACATACTTCCTCCTTTTGGCGTTTCTTCGCCTTATTGTCATAACGGAAACCGGGCAACTCCGCGTAAATCCCCACCTTGCCATTCTTCTCATAACTCTAGTAATGTTGACTCTTCACTTAATGGTACCTCGTAAGCTTAACTCACGGTATCTTACATCCTTCACACTTGGTTCGATCACGTTCTCATCTTGACTCCAAAGCTTAGGAGCGTCTAAGGAAAGCTTCACTTCTTGTGATGGAACACCGCCTTTAACCTTGTTAGAATGCACCCATACCCTCCTCGATTCGAATCTTTAGTTGTCCACGCGTCTTCTTGAGGAACTTAAGTTTGTTATCTCCATCGTTCTCGTCGTACATAGTCCTCAAACACGGTAGCTCCAATGGACGCTCCCTTGGTCCTGGCAGATGGACAACTCTGCGTCCGGACCTCCCATTGGTCTTATCCCCAGCCTCGGGAACGATGCTCTCGGCGACGTCCTCTACAGGAACCTTAACTACTGGTGGATCCACAACTGGAAGGTCCACAATGGGGATACATCCCCGACCTCTCGTGTAACACCCCAAATCCGCGGGACTCGGGATGCTACGGGCGAGACCTCACAATGGGTCCCGACCCTTAGCCTGACAACAATTTCACCGGACCTTCCAACAAGGCACAAATAAAGGCAAACTCGAAAACGTTTATAATGTATGCGGAAACCGAAAGTAAAGGGTACAAAGTGGAAACTCAGCCGAGTCCTCAAAACAACACAACTCTAATACGAAACTTAAACCGTACAACATAAACCACAATACGAAAACATAATCCGAAAACATCCCCGTCCTATAATGTACGGAGACCCCGGATGTCCACTCCTCCACCTCACTCGGCGGCATCCCTAACCTGCAAGTGAACTACATAACGGTTTTAAACCGTTAGCTCATATTCTAGGCATTAGAAAAGCGGTGAAGGCACAAACACATATATAGAACAAAACATAAATCACACAAGTCCGGTTTATTATCTTTTTTATTATTAAGTCGTATTCCGTTTTAATTCAACTTCCGTTGTGACACGAGACCACAGTGGTCTCGCCTCGGTCCCTTACCGGCAAGGAATGGTGCGGATGCATCCGCCCGTATACCCGCCGGACTCGTCGCTGAGAACCTCCTAGACCCCGCCAGGGCTAGGCAGATGGTGTCACCGCCCGTTATCATACACTTGGGCCAACACATATATAAGGTTGGTGTCCTAATTACCGGGTTCAATGTTATAACAAAAGCACAAACACACACCACCAAACACACATCAATGCTAATACATAGAATACGAGCTAAGTAAGTCCGGAGACTTACCTCGTCACCAAACCCATGTCACCACACTCTTGCTTCCCTTAAGGAGGAAGCCCGCAACCTGCTCACAAGAGATATGCATATCAATACATACTCACTCTCAATAAGTCTTAGACTTCACTCTTAGTGATCTATGCAAGATCACCTAACCCTCAAACTAGGAATGCATCCTAGGTCCCAAGTACTCACCACACACTCTCCACTCATGAAACAACCCACAACAATTCATAAATCCACAAGATATAAATCCTCAACCAAAGAGGCACAAGCTAGCCTAGAAGATCCATCAAGCTCACATGCTCATATCTATCACTTACATCGAGCCTTAAGGGCTCCTAGGTTCACAACCACTAAGTGGCATTCCAAGATACTCTAGATCCATCCTAGGCATGCTACTAACAAGATCCAACATCAATACTAAGGAAGGAACGAAGAGGAAAGGAGAGGAGGGACCTACTGTCGCCGAAACCGCAGCTGCGGAGTCAAGCCGGCGCCCCCTGCGGACACAGGAGCCGCCCCCGCGGAACAAGGAGCCGCACCCGGGGAGGACTGCGTCGCCTGCCAGGAGCCGCACCCGCGGCCGTCTGCTGCCACCCCCGCGCCGGAGTCACGCCATATATTTATATATATATAACAATGTACTAATATATACATACTTCTAATCCAGAGATCTATGTCGCCGAGGTTTGCGGAAGGAGTGGTGGTCCCATACATTCTAACCCAAACCCGACTCATGCACATGATTTTGAAAACGAAAAGTCAAAACCCGTGTGGGTTCTATTTATTCCTAATTCGGCCTTTCAAAAGATTGCGAGTGCCATTGTTGTCAACCTGGGGCTCTGATACCACTTTTGTAACATCCCAAATCTGCGGGACTCGGGATGCTACGGGCGAGACCTCACAATGGGTCCCGATGCTTAGCTTGACAACAATTTCACCGGACCTTTCCAACAAGGCACAAATAAAGGCAAAACTCAAAACGTTTTTAATGTATGCGAAAACCGAACTGTAATGACTATAAAGTGGAAACTCAGTCGAGTCCTCAAAACAATATAACCCCGATACGAAAGTCTAGAACATGCAACAACATCCACAACTGAAGATACGAACACATGACCAAAAAAGTAACACAACCCAAAAACGTCCCCGTCCTATAATGTACGAAGACCCCGGCTGCCCACTCCTCCACCTCACTCGGCGGCGTCCCTAACCTGCAAGTCATCTACAACCACGGTTTAAAACCATTAGCTCATATTCGAAGTATTAGAAATGCGGTGAAGGCACAAACACATACATAGCACATAACATAAAACACACAAGTCCGGTTTATTATCTTTATATTATTAAGTCATATCCTGTTCTAATTCAACTTTGGTTTGTGACACGAGACCACCGTGGTCTCGCCTCGGTCCCTACTACCGGCAAAGAATGGTACGGATGCACCCAACCATCTAACCCGCCGGGCTAGTCGCCGAGAACCTCCTAGACTTCCCGCGGGGCTAGGCAGATGATGTCACCGCCCGTTATCATACACTTGGGCCAAAATATACACAAGGTCGGTGGTCCTATTTACCGGTTTAATTGTTATAACAAGAACATAAACACACACCACCAAACACACCACCAAACACACATCAATGCTAATACATAAAATACGAGCTAAGTAAGTCCGGAGACTTACCTCGTCACCACACTCAAGTCACCACACTCTTGCTTCCTTAAGGAGGAAGTCCACAACCTGCTCACAAGAGATATGCATATCAATACATACTCACTCTCAAGAAGTCTTAGACTTCACTCTAGTGATCTAAGCAAGATCACCTAACCCTCATCCTAGGTCCCAAGTACTCACCACACTCTCCACACATGAGCGCAGCTCACAACAGTTTATAACCTCACAAGATATTAATCCTCAACCAAGGAGGAACAAACTAACCTAGAAGGTCCATCATGCTCACATGCTCATGTCCATCAACTATATCGAGCCTTAAGGGCTCCTAGGTTCACAACCACTAAGTGGCATTCTCAAGCTACTCTAGGCCATCCTAAGCATGCTACTAACATGATTCAACAACAATACTAAGAAAGGAACGAAGAGGAAAGGAGAGGAGAAGCCTACTGTTGCAGAAACCGCAGCCGCGGAGTCAAGCTGGCGTCCCCTGCGGACATAGCAGCCGCCCCCGCGGAACCAGCAGCCGCACCCGCGGTGGACTTGCGTCGAGTGTCTGGCTCCGCCCCTACGGCCGTGCCGAGCTGCACCCGCGGCGTGCTGAGTCGCACCCTCGGCCGTGCTGAGCCGCCCCTGCGGCTGGCCGCTCCCGCGGTCATGCTGAGCCGCCCCTGCGGGTTCCGTGCAGAACGTCGTCTTCTTCGTCTTTGATCGTGGATCCTTGGCTCCAAAGTCCTTCTCTTGCTGGATCTTCTCCAAACACCTACCACTGGTCTTAGGCACCTCTCCTCGACCTAATCGAGCTAAGAACCTATGCATGCAAAGAGTTGAGCAAAAACTCCTCAAAAGCTTCATCCATGGCCATGGATGAAGGAGGGAAGAAGGAAGGAATGGACAACCATGGAGAAGAAGGAAATAAGGGAGGAAAGAGACTTACCACACCAGATCAGCACTTTTCCTTCTGCAGTCCACACATGTAAGGTCTTCAAGCAACAATGGAAGAAGAGAAGAGAAGAAAAGAGAAGAGAGTGGAAGAGTGGAGGAAGGAAATGACGTGAGAGAGCAAGGGAGGAGAGAGAGAGGGGACATTGGCTGCAATGTGGGGAGTGGAGCTGACCTCTTGTCACCTCACCCCGGAACGAGGGGTCGGAAATGACCCCTTGTCACTTCGACTCGGAACGAAGGGTCGGAACGCGGGAAAAAGGGAAAAACGACGAGTCGGCTCGGGATTTTCTTAGGAATAAATCCCGGCACTCGGCATCTCGGCCTACGGGAAGATCTACAAGGCGCTCTAAGTCCGGAATAAAATTCCGGGCGTTACAGGAAAAATGCGACCCAACAGAATTAAGACAATTAGTGGTTACATGGGGGAACATTTGGCTAACGAGAAACCAAACAATCTTTAACAAGAAAAAAATACCACGTGATTTAAACCAATTGATCCAGAAACAAATTAAAGATTGGGATGAGGCTATTTCAAAAACACCAAATTGTAGCACAGGGCCTCCAAAACAAAGACGGAAAAAACAAATTAAATGGAAGAGACCAAGTTTGAACTCTATCAAAATTAAAATTTATGCTTCTAAAAACTCTAATGACCAATGTGCCTTTGACTTTATCATTCGAGATCCCAATGCTTTAACGGTTGCCACGGGAATGGGTCGATGTGGAGCAAAAACTATTCTTCAAGCAAAAACTTATGTTAAGAGAGGTCTTCCAAAAGGTCATAAGTTTAGGACTCAACACCATTGAAATCAAGGGAGACTATCTTGAACTCATTAACTCAATCAATCAGATTCGGAAACTGCCATGGGAAGCGGACATGTTTATTTTTGACATCTCCATTTTGATTTCAAGGTGTACACAAGTTAGAGTCCAACACGTCTTTAGGGAAATCAATGTCATCGCGGATAAACTCGCATCTCTTGGCCATGATGTGGATAAGGGCGACGAGAACCTTTCGCGGGACGTTGAAGACTTCATCCGCAAGGATGCTCTAGGACCGCCAACTTCTAGATGTTGATCCTTCTTGTTCACTTATCTTTGTATCAAAAAAAAACTTCTAGTAGAGCTAAACCATTCTATCGTTGATTTCTATTTACATATTAGAAATTTTTTAATTTATATCACTATTAGTCGATCGGAAAAAATTGCAAAAAGGATTTTAAGTTCACTACTAGTAAGGTTGACTATAGTAATAGTCCACTATCTATTGCTTAATTTGTGTAACTCAATCTTTCTTTCAACCTCCTTTTCTTTTGCCGGATTGAGTCCTTCCCTCACCGGAACACACTATTGGCTCAAAGACAAACTAAAAATTAGTGTACTACCCGTGCACACTATTGACTCAAAAACAACTAGAAATTAGTGTACTACTCGTGCACTATTTGGGTATTCTTTTATATAATAGTTATAAAATAACTTTATTTTATTTATAAATTTCTTGAATCACGACCTCATAGAATCCTTGAATTTTAGTTTCCTGAAAATATATAGGCATATCAAGGTTAAGTTTTTGATTATTGTAAAATAGATGGCTATAACGAATTTATTGCAGAGTAAAAATTACAAAGAAATACAATTAATTAAACTTACATTCTTTTCAATGCGTACAATCTATTTTTCAATAATAACCGGTATCTTCAATGAAAGAAGGTATATATCCCATATAGACTAATATAGACACAACTTGAACATGAATCTTAATATTGGAACTGAACTTCATATTCAAATTGTTGATCAAGACGAATTTGTTCTCCATGACCTACATCGAAAATAAAACTATAATCAGTACAACTTCGAAATAATAAAAACAATACTTAGACGATAACCTAGTATGGATCATACCCTAATGAAAATGAAGGAGGTTGAGAATGAGATGTACTTATAGATGGATGATGAGTGCTTTATATAGTATAAGGGCTAGGGTTTTTTTCACCCGCATAACCGAACTAGATATCAAAAAAGATTTTTGTTTGGGCTAATTAACTTCTGACACTATCTTCTGAAGAAATACATATCTTATTGTAAATTTTTTTAGATAGGAAAACATAAAATATTAATAAAATAAATAAGATTTACGTGAGAATATTAACTTCTATTGCAATCTTCTTTTATGATTTACGTATGTGATTGTACATATCCGAGCAACCTTTAGAATTATCTAGAACTTATAGATTGGTTTAATTATTTATTTATTTACATCAAACTTGTGGTACACACTTTAAACATATTGGTGAACAAATTCGGAATTATCTAGAACTTATAGATTGGTTAAAACTTTTTCTTTATTAATATCATACTTCTCCCGGAGCGAGTGGATCTTTGAGAACCTTAGTGTCAAGAGTATTGAGGGCTCCACGGTGAAAATGGAATGTATTTTTTGGCCTAATTGTATGGTGGTTATGGAAGTGAAGGAACTCTCGGATACTTCAAGATGGTAAGGAGGAGAGAAGCAAGGTCGATTTCGTCTGGGCACGCTACTATGAAACCGTAACTGCACAAGTGGAAAGCTTACAAACTAATTCATTTAGTGGCAAGTCTGAAGTCATGGTTCACTGGGTTTTTCCACCGGAAGGTTGGATCAAGCTGAATACGTATGGGGGTTAGCAGGGGACCTGAATGTCTGGCGACTGCGGGCGGTGTTATCAGAGGCAATAGGGGGTAATGGATTGATGGCTTTGCGATGAATCTTGGAGCTGTCACTGCTCCGGCTGCCGAGCCCTGGGGTCTTATCAGGGGTCTCGAGCTGGCGTGGGACAAAGGATCCAGGAAAGTTAAAGTGGAGGTGGACTCCAAGCTTATTATAGAGCTAATCGACAATGGTGTGAATCCCTCACACCCACTCTCTAGCCTGGTGTTGAGATGCCAAGGCTACCTAATCCGAGACTAGGTTGTCTCTCTTGGTCATGTTTATCGGGAAGGAAATAAGATGGTGGATGCTTTGGCAAATCTCGCCTATTCCTTTGTCATTGGGGTACATGCTTTTGACACTCCGCCGTTATGCTCTCGTTCTCTTATTGCTTATGACTTGCGGGGTGTTTGCTCTCCGCGTAGTATTCGTTTGTAATCTTTTCTTTTAATGCATAAGTGTATCTAGCAAGGAGAGGTCTTCCTCTCTCTTTTACCAAAAAAATATCATACTTCCCATACACAGTTTAAATACGACTTTTAATTAATAAAATAATAAATATATGATTTTATAGATTCAACATTATGACTAAATCCATTTAATTTTTACATTAAAAACTACTTTTAAAAATAATTTTTAGACTTGAAAAAAGTGGCGTAACATGTGACAAAAAGAGTCATGCTTCTTAAATTAAAATAATATCATCGTCTCCAACAAGAAAATAAAAACATAAACAAGAGGAACTTTAGTCTGAGGAAGATCCTTAATTCGAAGGTGTTTCCAAAGACGATCAAGACACAAAAGGTCTTGTGGCGCATCCGGTAGCTACGTCGTCGATTTGATGGTGAATTTTGACCAAAAACCTTTTAGGTGACCTTCTCGAGTGATTATTTTTATATCTTACGGTCTACGATTCTTCTCAGATTGCTTGAGTGATTGTCTGGTTCTGTTGACCTTCCGGTCTGCTAATTTTGGTTATTGAAAGTTTTTCTTGGTTTAGAGAGATGAGTGAGGCCATGGCAAAGTTGGAAGTTGAAGACAAGGAAAAAAATCAATTTCTTAGTATAGAAAGTATGGAAAGTTTTCTAAAACAATTAAAAGAAAATATTGTGATTCCTAATTTGACTCTAATTTAATTTAATTAAAATGATTAAATGTGTCACATGAACTAATTATGTGATTGCAATAGAGAAGGTAATAGGAAAAGCAATAGATAATCTGCACAGCTAACCTTCTTGCATTTTGATAGAACTAGAGAATCTTTATTATAAAAGGTGTGAGATTGTTTAGCTATTTGAGAAGCATAGCAAAAGGTCGTAGAATCGGAACACAAATTTATCGTAAATTATAAATATCGCCCTACGATGGTGACCGTCGGGAATTGAAGTTAATCACCTTGTGGATCGACGTGATTAAGACTTAATGTTTTGCAATTCCTACAAACAAAAACACACACAAAAGGGTATCAAAATTAACAAAACACTCTACACTATTGGAAATTTCTTCACACAAGCAAAGTAAAGCTATCAATGATCCCGACAACGGAGCCAAAAAATTGACGTGTCCTCGGTATGAGTAGTAAAAGACAACAATTTGGGAAGACCATATAACACCACAAGTGCACGGCCGTGTCAATGTAAGTATATGATGTAACACATCAAGGTCGAATCCCAAGATATCATGTTATCTCTACTTTGCTCTAAGAATGTCTCTAGTCAAATGCAAAGTGTGTAAAAGGAAAGGGAATAGAAAGATCAAGTGATCAAAAGTATGTAGGATTTTGTAAACATTGATCGAGTGACTATGTCAACTACAATTGAGAAAACAACCGGGCAAATACACTTCAAACGAGTGAAAAATTGGACACATGCTAGCAACTATCAAGTATCAAATATGAGAAACAATTAGGATTTTGGGGATATTTCCTCCAATCCTTGCTAAGTCAAGTGAGAATGATGTTGTGCCATATTAGGGAATGAGAACTTAATGGTCAAGTAACAAGTATATGCTACTAAACTAATGCAACATGGATAAGCAAGTGAATATCTAACCGTGAGTCATTCTATCAACAAATATCACAAGGTGTTTTTGCTATTCAAATGTTGATAGAAAACTTTAAGTCGCTACTAAGCTTAGATTAGATTATGTAAACATCACATGGTGTTTGCTATTTGCTTACACAACTCCACATAGTTTGGCATTGATAAACACATTACAAGCATGCAAGCCATCCTTTTGGCCCTAACAAGGCATACTCTAACATGATAGGCATCTAAGCAATCATCACCATTAGTATATATATACTTTTAAGTCTCATCTACAATGGCCGGTCCATAAGGAAATGTCAAACATCCTTGAAAACATATAATGTGCATAAGAGGGAACAATCTAGATCAAGATCAAGCATCAAACATTCAAAATAGATTCAAATATTGATCAAACATGCCAAACGGATTAAGTCTCTCCTATATGCTCACTATACATACATTTATACTCATTTATTCCTCTAGCACAACATCAATTCACAAGGACATAACTTGGATTTGGAGTTTTCACCCCAAATTCTAATATAAGACTACTCACTCATGATCGTAAAATCAAACTTCATAATTCCATAAACAAATTCCATGATATGAAACTAGAGGTGAATAAGGAATGTAGGAAAAAGAATCGATAGAATTGGGCTTACCAATCCAAAGTTATGATGAAAACAATAATTGAAATGGATCAAAATTAACTTCTGGACGAGTTTTCTTCAAGAACTCAAAGAACAACTCTAAACGGATAAACTAAGAGAAGATGAGAGGAAATTTGAATTTTGTTTCAAAATTTGATCACATCCAATGTGTGATATCCATTACAAGGAAACCTTGCCTCTTTATATAGGCCTAAATCACGTGGCCCCCCTCCAAATGACATTTGGAACTCCAATCACTTGATGCAAGTGAGCTAGCGGTTATAATTTCTTCTTCGTTGGGGTTTTAATCGATCGCTGTTGATTCAAGTCGTTCGAGTGGATCCAAAATTATGTCTTCTTCCAACAAGTAAAAGAAAATTTTGGAGGCGTTTGAGCTCATGTCATCTCACCCGATCGAGTGGATGTTTCCTCTTACATCGAGTGGAATTCACTCGATCTTAGTTGTTGGATTCCAGTGTTGCCTAGAGAGCTTTGTACGCATGGTCCGAGTGGAAGGTTCTTATTCTTGCGAGTGAATACTTCTTCTTCGTCCGGTGGAATGAGATGAGTGTAAAAAGTATCATATTTCCCTTATATGTTTTCATTCATTTGACATGCTCTTTACATCTCACATATACATTTTTTTTAATGAAAAACGCTTACTTTCTATATTTCGGTATCTACCTTGGCTTTTCTATGTTTCAGACATTTGAGGTGCTAAACACATCGGAATTGCACCCTTCCTGAAGTAAGAGCATAAAGATCTTCAAAACGACTGAGGAACTAAAACATAAAGTCCACACAAACAATCTCCCACAAAATGAGATTCAAGAACAACGAGGTATTGAAAAGTTGCAACCAGCGTTACGGCCGTAAGAGGTCGTAACTGTCCGGGCAATTGTCTAGAAGTCTAGAAACAACAATCCAACCTAGACGTGAAGGTTGCGACTACAGTAACAACCCGTTACAACCGGTTACGGCTGTAAGGGTTCGTAACGCTTAACATAACATCTTATCTTTTGGCCGCGGCAAAAGTTTGATCTCTCGATTTGCATTTTTGGAAGTTTGTGTAAAGCTTTGTAAATCCTAGACGCCTTTTCTGCCCTATATAAGCACGTGCCGGGGTTAGGTTTAGATATTTCTCATCGGTCATTAGTCATCAATCATTCTTCTTCTCTCCCTTATTCTAGTAGGTTGCCGTTGTTAGAGTTTCTCTATAAGGTTCTCCCTAGAACCAAACCTTGTGAGTTCTACTCTTTAATGTTTCAATATATTGTTTTCTTTTCTTTTTATCGTAACATGTCTGGCTAGTCTCCTTCCTTGATCTAAGGATGAGGATAAACCCTATAATGCTTGAATTATGTTGATTGCATATATAATTGTGAATTGAGATATTTAATAATCCTTCAATTCAAAGGGCTTAATTCTCCCTTTCAAATACATTCGTTAATCCGGAGCGACATTTTTATTTGGTTTAGATAAAATAAAGTGAATTAGAACCGAACAAATTTGTTTTATTGGAAAGATTTGAAAAGATCTTGGTTGAGAGAATACTAGTCGATCAAACCCTCGGGAATCATAATCATCGTAGATTTCACCGGGCGTTGCACCTTTTTAAACTGATGAACCTTAATAGAAGGTTTACCCAGATCTTTAGTAGGTATCTAAATGCAAATGGGTTTTTCTATACTCGCCGAGCCGTTGGATTGAGAGCTACATGAGTTGGAAAGAACGGTCTTGGATTATCTATGTCCAAGGCTACTTTAGATGATAAGCTATTTTTATTTATTTATCAATGTTCACAACCTTATAAATGCATCAATAGTCTTAACACACTAAAGTTGGAATTCTCTACTTCCTTAGATCATTCCTTCCTATAATCGTCTCAAATCAAGAATTGTCTTTATTGTCTTCCTTGCTTTCTCTTTACTACATGCTTTTAACTGAAATAACTAATCATTATTGTTTGCTACATTAGACATGATCCATGTGATTCGATAATCCGTATACTCTAATTGGACCCGTAAATTTGTCGAGGATATAGGTTTTACTACGGTAAAACTTACACCATCAAGTTTTTGGCGCTTTTTTCAAGGATCGCTGATAAATTTAGTTAATTTTAAATTTATTTATTTATGGTTTTGTTCATTTTTTTGTCATTTGTTTACCTTACAAAATCCGTAAGCAAAATTTTTTGTTACGTTCACCCTTACTCCCACCTTACAACAGTAAGTGGGCATAACCGGGTGTAACCTTAAGCGTAACGTTCGGTGATTTTTCAAAAAATTTCTCGCTGATTTTAAAAGACGATTTTTGCTTATTTTCGTGAGTTTCCTTCTTCCTCTTCTCAGGTTGAACTTCGTGGATGCGTAGGAACCGTACCTCGAGCAAACTTGTACCTTGGACAATGAGCTTGAACGCACTAATCCAACAAGAAAGTTGCTGCAATGGAGGGAAACAACAACCAACTTCCCGTTGTGGATCTTGAGGCTGAAATTTCAAGACTCGCTGCCCCACTTGATGTTGCATGAGCTAGGTATGCCCCTCAAATGCTGGATGCATGAATGAATTCTCGAGAAAGTATCCCCAATCATGCTTTCATGCTCCATGCGCTTGGAGGAGGAGACTTTAACCTCATGACGTGTACAATCAGGTTGATCCAGAACGATCAAGTCGTTAGAGTTCTTAATAAAAATCCTCACCGATATTTAAGGACTTTTGAGAATTTCATGAACACTTTTAACTATGCTAATGTTTCCCTTGATGCTTTGAGAATGTGTGCTTGTATCTTGTAACACCCCAAATCCGTAGGACTCGGAGTGCTACTGGGCTAGGATCTCACAATGGATCCTGTCCCTAGCCTGACAACAAATTCACTGAATCTTACAACAAGGCACCAATAGATTAAAACAAAACATAAAACTGATATATATATACATATCAAAAGGATGATACAGAGTACTGTTGAGTGCAAAGTCAAACAGAAATCCGTACAATAATGATAACCCAAAATCCCACGATAACGCCCAGTGTACGGAACCCTCGGCAGATCACCCCTCTGGATCACTCTGCAGCTCTCCTAACCTGCAAAAGATCTACAACACGGTATAAAACCGTTAGCTAACCATACACATATATAAGAAGATGCTAGATCACAATCACATATCAATAATATTAACACCTCATCATGATATCACACATTTACCTGGTTTATTATCTTTATAACGTTAATCACTCAAGAATATGCAAATCAGTATATGAAAATACGTGACACGAGAAATGAATATAATCCTCGCCTCTGCGTGCAATAGCTAGCTGGAGTGGTATCAACGCACTTTCCTGTATACCATATGGAGTGGTAGGTGCCCTTCCCGTATACCAGAACTAATTAGCTTACAAAGAACTTCCCAGACTCCACTACGGGGTGAAAGGTAAGTTGTCACAGCCACTACAATGGGCGGTCAATATAACATAGGTCGGTGACCAACATAAAGCATGCTATAAAGCATATAACAAACACCACTCATGCACACATCCAATATAAGGATGGCAGCTAAGTATGTCCTATGGACTTACCTCAATCTCAGAAGTCGTATCACTACGATCAACTCTCACTCAGGTCCACTCCAAACTGGAGGACAAACGGCCTATACAAGGCATACATACATATATATCAAACTCCTATCACACAAAGGGGTCACACCTAGACCCAAGGGATCTATAAGGATCATATCCAACTCGTAAACCTCAAAGCCGTAACCGGCATATCTATATCATACTCATCATAAACCGATACCTAGCATGGTACTAGTTCCCTCATACTAGGAAAGGAAAGGAGCTACCTTACTATAGGTAGTCCCGGGACAAAACGCACTTGCGTGATCAAGGGACGCGGAGCGGAGTAGACAACCCGCAGGCGCGGCAGGGATCAGCCACAAGCGCGGTGACACGGAACGCATAAGACTGTTGCCTTCCGAAGAAAGTATTTCCCTCCCCATAAGACTGTTGAGATCAGGGAGAAGATATCTCATTTTGATATGGCAGAAAGTGAGAACATTCACACTGCATGGGAAAGATTCAATGAATTCCTGCACTAATGCTCCCACCACAGATTCGAGAAAGGTACTCTTGTAGATTACTTCTATAGTGAATTAAATGATAGCACAAGAATTTGGTAGGCACCGCCAACTCACGTGGCTTCACCCGATTGAATGAAGAAGATACATGGAACTATCTTGTCACTGCTGTTGAGTGACGTGCCCCGAGTATAAGATGCCAAAAATGCAAGAACTACATTAATGTATCAGAAAGCATGCAAAACACTCAAAGGGATATCACATAAATCCGCAAGTGCACGGCCATGTCAATGTAAATATATGACTAGCATGTCAAGGTCACTTCCCAAAGGGCCATGTTATCTTCATCTTGTTCTAAGAAGACAACTAAACAAATGCAAGTGCGTAAAAAAAAGGAAAAACGGATCAAGTGATCACACAAAATTCAAGGGAAGTGTCAACGTGGATCGAATGTCTAGTACTCTTCAGTCGAGTGACTAATACACATGGATCGAGTGAGTGAACATGGGAATCAACTTCGATCGAGTGACAAACAACTAAAAACACAAACTCAAATTCGATCATGGGAAACAATTAAGGGTTGTGGCTAGTTCCTCCAAACCCTTGCTAATCCACATTGAGATAGATGTTATGCCATTCTACGATATGAGAACTTAAACGATCAAGTGAAAAAGTGAATGTCACTAAACTTATGTAACATGATATGTGATTTATATAAGCATGAGCCATCCAAACAACAAGTGTCACATGGTGTTTTCTATTCACAAGTTGTAAGGCAACTATAAGTCACTTCTAACTCCAAATTAAGACATACAAGCATCACATGGTGTTTGTTATTTGCAAGCATTAATCAACTTAGTTTAGCATGGATTAACACAAAGCAAGCATGTAACTATCCTTTCAGCCCTAGGTACACATACTCTAGCATGATAGGCATATATTAAAATCATCACTATCAATGAAATTACTTATCGGTCTCATTCATGATATCCGGACATATGAGAATGTAGAAGCATGCTTGAAACTAAACAACGTTCATACAAAGGAACAATCTAGACATGAATCTAGCATTTGCCGTTCATATTAGAACATGCATAAAGTAAACATTAAAAAAGGCTAAATCTCTCCTATATTCTCAATAACATACATCAATAATAATTTAATTCCTAAGACATAACATCAATTAAAGAGAACATAGCTTGGATTTGAAGTTTTCACCCCAAATCCCTAATATGGAACTACTCACACATAATCGTAAAGTCAAAGTCACGGATCCAAAAAATAATGCCATAGAATGAAATTAACAAAAAATGAAAAATATATGGGCGAAAGAATCGAGTCAATCGGAGTTACCAAACAAAAGTTATGACGATAACAAGGTTGCAAATGGATCAAAAACTCCAATTCTTCAAGAACTTCCCAAGAACACTCAAATAAATCGGCCAATGAGAAAAAAGAGACACTCAAGAGAAAAGCAATCTACACTAGAAAACCGAGTTTGTTGTGATCTACACCTAGAATGTGTGAGATAGATAATCAAGCCTAAGATAACCTAAGTAATTTAAAGGCCTACACATTGCCAATTCGTCAAAAGGAATCTTCCTCTAACAAACTCACGTGCTGGCCGTTACAAGCATTTCTTCTTCGATCAAGTCAGGAACTTCACTTGATCGACGTTGATCATCCACTTGATCGAGTGACATGTATATTTCTTCTTCTTCCGATGCTTGATCTACTCGATCCAAGTGGAAAACTAATTCGGTGAGTGGATTCTTCTTCGTTCGAGTGGGTTGACAAAATCGACTGGGGCATCTTCGTATGTCATGGCAAGCACTCAACTCATGTCCACATCGATAAAGTAGTCGATCGAGTGAAATGTCTTCCTCTATCGAGTGGCCTTCACTTGAACGGAAAACTTGAGTAAAATCCTTCATGGATAGTCTAAGTATTGTGGATCGAGTCACTTGTTCTTTCTCTATCGAGTTAGAGGTCTTCTTTCATTGAGTGGATAATTACTGAATCCATGTGACTTGTATACTCCAAGGTGAGTCTTTGGCTCTTCTTTAATGGTCTTTGGGCTTTCTTCCTTGCATGATCCGGGGCTTTCTTTTTGATTTCCTTCCTTGATTCGTTGTAATGATGAGGTTGAGAGACCTTCCTTAGGCCTTGATGGATTTCATCTCTTTTAAGCTCCAAAGTGGACCTAAAACACCTAAACACAAGAGACAAAGGGGAGTAGACATTCTTTTATGCATATAAGCTCTAGCTAAGATGTAAATAACTTATCCCATGCAAAAACTAAAAAACACACATGAAAATAACACTACAAAAGATAGCATGAAAACATGTTATCACTGAGCACACATGGAAGTATTTCAAGACTCGGACCAAGGCCAAAGGAATCTACAACATCCAAGAGGACAATAGAATTGACAAGCTAGTAGAGCGTGTGAAAGATCTAAAATAGTCTTTGGCATAGACAAACAAAGACCGTGTTAACCAACATGATTGTGCTCTTGGTCAACAATTGTGTCAAGTACAAAGAAAACCCTTAAGAACAAAGAAATCCAGAAAAGACTAAGAAAAACCTCGCTTCTGACATATGAGCTAGAATAGGTACAAAGACCGGAACTTTCTACTGTAGTTAGAAATCCTCGAGAAAAAAGGTAGGATATAATCCCTTAAACCAAGCTCCATTCAATATTTCCAATAAAACAACCACGATGATGTCGCGTAAACGCTTTATCCAAAATCATTTACAAGCGTCACTTCTTTCGAAGGTAAATAGAAGATGAGCACGAAGTAGTTTGAAATGAAGCAAATAAAAATCTCAATTCATAAATCATATACGCAATAATAAATTAAACCATTGTAGGGATCATCGGGTCTTAGATCAAGAAGAATATTAGCTAGACATGGTTGAACATAAAATAAAATCTATTGTATATAAAATCAATATAGAAAAACACACAATTGTTTGGTGTTGACCTTCACGGGAATTGAAACCTAAAGTTATTGATGCCTACTTGACGGTAGGTGATAAATGATTATCTAATGAGTTTGAAACTTACGTATTTTATGCCATCATTTGCATGCAATATCATACTTCATTTGGTTTGGTTTGTGTTCATATGGGGGATAAAACCTACCTATTGCATATTTTGGTGTCTACTCTGGTTTATTTTGCATTTAAGGTAGTTGAGGCCAAAAATGAGCAAAGAACGATGAAAGAATGCTAGAATACGAGTTTCCATCCTCCCTAAGGTCAAGCATATCATAAAAGATATCTATATTTAGTAAGGATCTAAGTTTCGAGGTGAATTCACGTTGAAGAACGAAGAATTGAAGAACCATGTGAAGATCATTGATGTTCGATACCATTTTATGACAATTCCTGATAGATTCCCAAATTCTGACCATCTTCCTTTTGGGTTTGGACAATTGTATCAACTGAAAAGTTGTAGACCTTCGAAAGAGCTTTAAAAGTAGTATTCATGTGTCTCGTGGTCCTAACTAGAACAACGAAAAATTCAGTTTTACTAAGTTGTCACAAAGTTGTTACAACCGTAACCCTGGCCGTTTGGGCCAATATTTCAGCATCAGAAACCCAACCCAAAACTATATTGTTACGGCCTGTTACGGCTGTAACCTTGGCCGTCACCCCGACAGTCACAATAGGTTTTTAAACCCACAACACAAGATATATTTTGTGTAACCCTAGCCTTGTTTATATGTACCGTCCGGGCTTTTTATGTATGTCATAGGGTTTTATCCAAACACTAAATATAAACACTTTCAAGATAGATTAGAGACACACAACCCATAATCAAACCAGGGTTTTCAAGAGCCGCAACCTCCAGGGTTCATAGAGTCCCAAGGCCGCAACAACAACTTTGTACAGTTAGATATCCCTTTCCCTTGTAAGTTCTTTTCTGCTCTGATATTTATAAAAGACTCCTTTTCTTTTATCATATCTAGCTAATTATTCTCGATCTAAAGATTAAATGATCCCTATAATGGTTTGATTTATTATTGCATATATGTTTGTGAATTGAGATTGCGATATGCTTCTTTTGAAAGGGGTTAACTCCCACCTCTTATTTACCTTCATATTTATGAAATGGCGTTTTAAATTGGTTTAGATAAAATAAAATGGAGAACCAAACAAGTTGTTTTATTGGATGTTTTGAAAAGATCTTGATTTAAACGAAGATATTGTAACACCCCAAATCCGTAGGACTCGAGGTGCTATTGGGCTAGGATCTCACAATATATCCTGACCCTAGCCTGACAACAATTTCACTAATCTTACAACAAGGCACAGATAGATTAAAACAAAACATGAATTTGATATATATAAATTTCAAAAGTTTATACAGAGTACTGCTGAGTACAATCAAAACATAACGAATATATACAAGATCAAAAGGTCCCAATCCCACGAGGACGACTAAGTGTACGGAGCCCTCAGCAAATCACCCTCTCTGGATCACTCTGCAGTTCTCCTAACCTGCGAGGGAGCTACAACACGGTATAAAACCGTTAGCTAACCATACACATATATAAGATGAACATAAGCACAATCACATATCAAGAACATTAAACACCTCATCATGATATCACGCATTTACCCATTTTATAATCTTTATAAATATAGTCCAACACTCAAATCGTATATATAAGGATATCAATATGAATATATGTGACACGAGGAATATAAACCTCGCCTCTCGGTGCTAATGCCAGCTGGAGTGGTGATGCGGTCAACAACCCCGTATACCCTATGGGAGTGGGGAAAGCCCGCCCTACAATCCAGAACTGACCTGCCCATAGAGAACCTCTAGTCTCCCAGCGGGATGAAAGGATAGCTGTCACGGCCCTATAATGGGCAGTCACTAAACCATAGGTCGGTAATAACAATATCACATGCTAACAAGTATAAACATACACCACTCATGCAACATCCAATATAGAGATGACAGCTAAGTAAGTCCTATGGACTTACTACCTCAGTCTTGGAAGTAATCCCAACTATGATCAACTCTCAGATACGTCCACTCCAATCTGGAGGACAACACGGCCTATACAAGGCATACATATATACATATCAATCTACTATCACACAAAGGGTCACACCTAGACCCAAGGGATCCATAAGGATCATATCCAACTCGTAAATCTCAAAGCCCTAACCGGCATATCTATATCATACTCATCAACATCCGACACCTAGCATGGTACTAGTTCCCTCATACTAGGAAAGGAAAGGAGCTACCCAACTATGGGTAGTCCCGGGACAAGACGCACCTGCGTGATCAAGGGACGCAGGAGCGGAGTAGACAACCCGCAGGCGCGGCAGGGATCAGCCGCAGGCGCGGTGACACGGGACGCAGGCAAGGCGCTGCGGCACGGCTTCCGCAAGAACGGTGGCTTCCAGGCGCGGGGCGGCGACGGTGCAGAACGTGATCCCGCGGCTTCTCTTCGGCTCTTCACGTGATCAAAGCACGTCTTCTCTCATCCAAAACCACACACATACATATACATACACATTCCAACATTAATCTATGATCAAAACATCTAATCCTAAGCTAAGGAAGGAAGAAACAAGGAAAGGAAGAAGGAGAAGCAAGATCACTTACCACCTTTTTGTCCTAGGCTGCAGGGAGAGATCACACACCTCAGCTGGCTTCCAGGCTCAACCATGCACATCATCAACCAACATCAACAACACACACCAAAACACTACTAAACTCAAGAGAGATCAAGAACAAGATCAAGAAGGGTGAAGGAGAAGCAAGGAGGACGTAGGGGCTGGAATGGAGAAGTGAAGAAGGTAACCCTTGCTCAGCAAGGAAAAGAAAGAAGTAAGCAAAGGGTAAAGCACGGGTCAAAGGAGTCAACAAAACCGGTTGCATCCGCCGAAAACCGCAGGGCGGTTCCCTGAGCCGCAGGGGCGGAAACCCGCAGGGGCGGCAGTCATGCCCGCGGGTGCGGAAAAGCCAATCTCGGCCAAAGCCAATCTCGACTAAGGTCCAATCTCGGTCCGAAAGACTAAGGCACTTACAGATATCTACTTCATGCTTCGGGGATATCTAAATTGCGTCGATAGTTCCGGTCATTGCACCTTTTTAAACTAAAGGACTTCTAGTAAAGGTTTTTCTAAATGCGCATGGGTTTTCATATACTAACCGAAGCACTGAATAACAACTACATGAGTTGGAAAGCACGATCTTGGTTTGTCTCTGCCCAAGGATATTTTAGATGGTTACCTACAATGGTTATATATCAATGTTCACGAGTCTCATATATGCAATATTACTTTAACACATTATAGTGGGGATTCCTGGTTCCTTATATCACCTTATCTCCTTATTGTCCTCACAACATCAATAATTGCTTTCCCGTTCTCTTAAACTTTCATAGACATATTTTCTTCTTCCCTTTTATCTTTATCTTCTCCCTATACTTAGTGTAATTCTTATCATTTATATCCATAAAGATGAGGTCCTTGCATTTGATACCCGATTATACTACACCCGATCTTGTAATACTTGCGGGGAACGTTATTTTATTTCAGTATAACTTACCACGATCATGATTATGGATACTAAAACCAAAGGCTGTTACATGCTTACGTAGCGCTAGAATTTTAGAGTCTATGTTTAATAAATTTATCCTTCCAAAGATAAGATCGAAAGATATTAGCATGGATCACCGGCGTGGTCAAGATGGCTTATGTACGACATGTGAGACGGTATACGAGATGGCATACATTCCGTCTGGTTCCTCGTCTCATGAGTAGCATGGATCACCGGATCTGGGTTGGATCAATATTGGGCAACATTCTGCGAATTCTTGGCTCAAAACGACATAGAGACGCGCGGCATAAGATTCCATCTCACAAGTCTTCTGGCTCGTGATCTTGCTCCGATATTTGATCTTGTCTTCGGGGCTTCTTTGGGGACTTCATGTTGTAGATTCCCCAATCATGTATCATATTCTCTGTGGTCCTGATTTTAGGGAGGAAAGTAATTCTTGCACAATCGATGCCGGAAATGATTAAAACACAAAAAAAGCCAAAGGTTGATACCAAAATATGGAAAAGGAAAGCTTTCTATACAAATAGTGATGCATACGAGAGCATATGGTGTATGAAATGTATGATTATAAAGGCTTTATTATGTTACATTTGGAACTCATCAATGTGCGTTCACATGGATTGACGAAGGACAAGAGAACCCCCGATACACTACTGGAAGTTAGATCTTTGTAGTTCTAATTTGGAGGGCATATTGTTATGTTTGTCTTACACTATAGGATTACTATATACAGTTTATGTTAATATTGCATTTACCATGTTGATTGAACCTTAACCTTGCATATATTTAACTATGAAAGCACATGTGTTAATGGTGACTTAGGAATTATTGGATAACATATTAGGACACTTCTCATGCTAAGTGTACTCCTTGAAGTGAGTCCAATATAACTAAGATGTCCATACTCATTGTTGTGATCATTTGTATAATATGTACTATATTGGTAAGCTCCAAAAACTCTGGGTTACTATGTGTAATTAACATGTAATATGTACTATATTGGTAAGCTCATAATGTTTGTCAGAGTTGCATTGGTTAAAACTGTTCACACAACCTCAATTTGAAAGCGAGGTTGTAGAGAGAAGAAAAAGAGAGTTTCAGATAAAGAAGAACGATATCATTTGTGATCCTTGTTGAAGGCATATTAAGAACGAATGCTTCAGTGGAAGCTTTGTTCTTGTTGTTCTTGTATTATCATCTTCGTTCATTTCTTTACTGCTTTGTATCATTCTTTTTGTCTCTAATTTCCAAAGGGCTTGATCTTGGTTTTACGAGTGTTCTTGTAACCTGTATTCCTACCTTCTAATTACCTAGTGTATATGGTTGAATTGCCCCAATTGAAATCCTGCAGAGTAGAGTTTTCGCGAACTACGTCAACAAATCCTTTGTTTTTTTCGATCTTTAAACTTTGATTTGAATAAGATCACTCGATCTAGATCTAAGATCCTTGTATGGCGTTGAAATGTCAAAGTAAAACTTGAAGTTATCATACTTATGCGTAACATGGCTTAGAATTTAAACATAACATAATATTTCAGATTTCAAAGAACATCTCATGCATAATATGGATTAGAATTTAGACATAACATAATATTTCACATTTGAAAGAACATCAAATGAAAACTTTTAAATTATAATACAAACTTGAGCAAACATCACGGCCGACATACAATACTAAAGTAGCTTAACTAAATTATTGGCAAAACAGCTCTACCAAACAATACGGTACAAGAAGCAAATACATTATCAAGATCATCCCTCCTGCGAGCAACCACTTTAAGAACTTTTGAAGCCTCTTTAAAATTTGAATGACAACACCAACAACGGGCGTGATAAAAAAAAGGAGGAGTACACCGCCGACAATGTTAACGGCAAGAGTAGCTATCTACTTGGCATCTTTATATACAAGCGTATAAACACCTGATATGAATGAGACGATGGTTGCCAAGAGAGCGCATTGCAGCATCACCACACAAGGAATGGACAAAACCCTCAACCACACATGTTTTGTTGTTCCAAAGGTGTAAGTCAACATGACACCAACACCCAAAAACATGGCCACAACATTTGATGTTACAAAGACTTTAATTGATGTTTCCTTCATCCGGAGAGCTTGTCCAGTGTTTTGATCATATCCGCTTGGAATTATAAAAGTTGTTGCAAATGTTAATGTTATCAACAAAGCTGCAACCACTGCCACATTTTCTAGTAGTTTCTTCAAATCCTCATCATTTGAAATCCCCTCACTATAAGTCGTCATTATACGAGTGTTGATCCGTAAGAGTAGTGGTACTTGACTCCACCGCCTATTTTCCTTTGCCATAGCGTCCTCAAGTGAAATCCATATTGCAAGCTTCAATTTACAAGATTAATAAACAATATTTTTTTTATATAGTAAAATGATGATATTTCGACTTTTAACTACTTAAGGAAATGTATATCGCAAAGTTTTACCTGTTTAGAGTTGCCCTTTGTCATAAGTTGTGTACAGAGGTCCATAGGGGTGTGATGTTGCTTGTTTTGAATAGACAGTCATACACCTTTTATTGATAATAAAAGATACGTCTTGTTTACATCGGATTCTAAAATGGCACAATGCAGTGGGGTGTTTTCGACTTTGTCTATTTCATTTATCAAATTTTCCATTTCTGGATGCGTTTTCACGATTCTCATCAACTCTTTTAGAGCATTGGCAGATGTCACTTTTAAAAGGTGAAACATTGTCCCGTTACTGAGAGTATGCCGAAGCTCGAGGGAATGTGGACAGTCTACAAGTATGCTAAAAGTATGTATATTATAACCGTCAGCAACAACCCTAAGTAATCGAGTGAATCCTTCATTATCATACATGAATATTGCTGATCTACCTTCCACTTGCTCAAGAATTTGCCACAACTTGCATTCTCTGCCTAGTTCCACAACATAATGTACCGGAGTTTTTCCATCACTATCTACTTTATTCAAGAGTTGTGATATTCTCGAGAAAAGAGCGTATGTTTCAAATTCTGGTGGTGATGAATGGTTGGGTTCTAATCGTTGGACCTCTCAAAATTAAAAGACGGTGCATTGGACAATTCCTCCGTTGAAGTCTCTATACAAAACATTAAGATTAGTCAATCATAATGCATTTAGTTGGTACTTTGTGTTCATTTACAAAGTGATTGGATAAGTTTCATTTTGACATACCTGTTTTAGTTTAAAATAAATAAGGACTTTTCCTCTTCATACCCTCAAAGTTTGGACTTTTCTTCTTATTATTCACCAAGTTTTAAATTTTCTTAATACCCTCATTGTTTAATGGGTGAATTTAGAAAATATGCATTTTTTTTATAGGGTATAAAGTATGCATTTTTATATTTTTGAAGAAATGTTTTCATTAAATAATCCTAGGAAGAATGAAAAAAAAGATAAAACTTAATAATCCTAGGAAGAAGGAAAAAATATAATACCCAACCTCCTTCATGACGCAACTTCGGTTACTCAATAATAGTTACCCAGTTTCAATGCCCAACGTTTCATATCGAACTTCACTTTGATTACCCAACTTCGTTTACCCAATATTAGTTATCCGATTTCAATATCAAACGTTACATATGCAACTTCACTTCGGTTACCCAATATTAGTTACCCGATTTTAATATCCAACGTTACATATTTAACTTCACTCATGTACATATCCAAATTCGGTTACCCAATATTAGTTACCCGATTTCAATATCCAATGTTACATATCCAACTTCACTCATGTAACCAACTTCGGTTATTCAATATTAGTTTCCCGATTTCAATACTCAACATTATATATTCAACTTCACTTCGGTTACCCAACTTTTATTACCCAATAATAGTTACCGATTTCAATACCCAACATTACATATCCAACTTCACTTCGGTTTTCCAATTTCGATTAACCAACTTCGGTTTCCCAATATTAGTTACCCGATTTTAATACCCAACGTTACATATCCAACTTCACTCATGTACCCAACTTCGGCTACCCAACTTTTGTTACCCAATATTAGTTACCCGATTTCAATACCCAACGTTGAGATTTTTTTATAGAAATAAATATAACCTCACGAACAAGTCTACGATTTTAGTTACCCAATCATCTTCCTTCTTTTTATAATTTTCTAAGATATATCAATCATCTCTTTTGTTCTTCTTAGGATTTTTTAAGATATCTCAATTATCTATTCCTTCTTTCTATGATTTTTCTATGATATCCAATTATCTCTTTCCTTCTTCTTCCTAGGATTTTCCAAAATATCTCAATTATCTTTTTCCTTCTTTCTAAGATTCTCTAAGATATCTCAATTATCTCTTTCCTTCTTTAGAGGATTTTCTAAGATATTTCTATTATCTATTTTTTTCTTCCTAGGATAATAAGACACATAATTTTTTTATTCTAATAATAAAAAATTCAAAGTGTATATTTAGTGCCACATATTAAAAATAAGTACACACTTTGTATCCAATTAAAATAAAGTGCATTAGTATGTAACACCCCAAATCCGCGGGACTCGGGATGCTACGGGTGAGACCTCACAATGGGTCCCGACCCTTAGCTTGACAACAATTTCACCGGACCTTTCCAACAAGGCACAAAAAGAGGCGAAAACTCAAAATGTTTTTAATGTATGCAGAAACCGAAATGTAACGAATACAAAGTGAAAACTCAACCGAGTCCTCAAAACAACATAACCCAAATACGAAAGTCTAAAACGTTCAACAACATCCACAAACTAACGATATGAAACATAACCCAAAAACGCCCCGTCCTATAATGTACGGAGACCCCGGCTGTCCACTCCTCCGCCTCACTCTGCGGCATACCTAACCTGCAAGTCATCTACACAAACAGTTTAAAACCATTAGCTAATATTCTACGCATTAGAAAAGCGGTGAAGGCACAAAAACATACATAGCACATAACATAAAACACACAAGTCCGGTTTATTATCTTTATATTATTAGGTCATATCCCGTTCTAATTCAACTTCGGTTTGTGACACGAGAACCACCGTGGTCTCGCCCCGGTCCTTACTTACCGGCAAAGAATGGTACGGATGCACCCGACCACATCACCCGCCGGGCTAGTCGCCGAGATCGTGCTAAACTTCACGCAAATTCATGCAAAATGTCACCGCCCGTTATCATACACTTGGGCCACAATATATATATAAGGTTGGTGGTCCTATTTACCGGTTTAATTGTTATAACAAGAACACAAACACACACCACCAAACTTACATCAATGCTAATACATAAAATACGAGCTAAGTAAGTCCGGAGACTTACCTCGTCACCAATCCCAAGTCACCACACTCTTGCTTCCTTAAGGAGAAAGCCCACAACCTGCTCACAAGAGATATGCATATCAATACATACTCACTCTCAAGAAGTCTTAGACTTCACTCTTAGTGGTCTATGCAAGACCACCTAACCCTCAAACTAGGAATGCATGTACTCACCACCCACTCTCCACACATGAAATAACCCACAACAGTTCATAATTCCACAAGATATTAATCCTCAAACAAAGAGGCACAAGCTAACCTAGAAGATCTATCATACTCACATGCTCATATCCATAAACTATAACGAGCCTTAAGAGCTCCTAGGTTCACAACCACTAAGTGGCATTCTCAAGCTACTCTAGGCCATCCTAAGCATGCTACTAACATGATTCAACAACAAATCTAAGGAAGGAACGAGGAGTGAAGGAGAGGAGAAGCCTACTGTTGTAGAAACCGCAGCCGCGGAGTCAAGCTGGCGTCCCCTGCGGACACTGGAGCTGCCCCCGCGAAACCAGAAGCCGCACCCGCGGTGGACTGCGTCGAGTGCAGGCGCCGCCCCTGCGGCCGTGCCGAACCGCACCCGCGGCGTGCTGAGCCGCATCCGCGGCCTTGCTGTGCCGCCCCTACGGCTGGCCGCTCCCGAGGTCGTGCTGAGCCGCCCCGCGGGTTCTGTGCAGAATGTCGTCTTCTTCGTCTTCGATCGTGGATCCTTGGCTCCAACGTCCTTCTTCTCTTGCTGGATCTTCTCCAAACACCCACCACTGGTCTTAGGCACCTCTCCTTGACCTAAACGAGCTAAGAACCTATGCATGCAAAGAGTTGAGCAAAAACTCCTCAAGATCTTCCTCCATAGCCATGGATGAAGGTGGAAAGAAGAAGAAGGAAAAACAACCAAGAAGAAAGGGGAGGGAGAGGAAGGAGCTTACCAAACCAAAGCTGAAACTTCTTCATTGCAGTCTATAGTCCAGATCCTCAAGCAAAAGAATGGAGAAGAGAAGAGAAGAAGAGAAGAGAAGTGAGGAAGAGTGAATGAGAGGAAGTAACGTGAAATGTGAGCAAGGGAGGAGAGAGAGGGAGACAAGGTTGAAAAGGAGGTGTGGGGATCAAGGGGTCAGCTGACCTCTTGTCCCTCACACGGACCGAGGGGTCGGAAATGACCCCTTGTCATTTTAAACCCGGAACGAAGGGTCGGAACGCGGAAAAAAGGGAAAAACGACGAGTCGGCTCGGGATTTTCTTAGGAATAAATCCCGGCACTCGGCATCTCGGGACTACGGGATAAACTACAAGGCGCTCTAAGTCCGGAATAAATTCCGGGCGTTACAACTAACCCCCCTAAAAACAAGTTTCGTCCTGAAACTTGCTAAACCCAACACTCTCGGACCAACACGCCTCGTAACAACATGGAACTCATAAAACGTACACTACCGGCTCTAATACAAGTCTACGTATTGCATCACATCAAGACCTCGCAAGGTACTCATAACTCAAACAAAACACATAGCATATAAAGCAAACAAGGAAGATCTCGGAACTAACCCGACGGTCCTATCGATGTCACTATGTCTGCATAAAACTCGGGATAGTTCCTCCGGAGTCCTATCGATGTCACTATGTCTGCATAAAACTCGGGATAGTTCCTCCGGATACTATCCTCCGTTTTTCATGTAGCCTCATCGGCTCCTCGCCTCGACCACTGAATCCTCAACATCGGTATCTCTTTCGATCGAAGGCGCCTCGTACTCCGCTCTAGACCGCTATCTGGTGCTTTGCAAAAGTATGGTCCGGCTCGACCACTAGGTCCTCGTGACTAATGATGTGTCTCGGTCGTGTATGTACTCTCTCAGTTGAGAGACATGAAAGACCAGGTGTATACCCTCCAACCGCGGTGGTAGTGCTAACCGGTACGCCACCTCACCGACTCTCTCCAAGATCTCGAATGGTCCGACATATCGGGGGCTTAACTTCCCCTTAATGCCGAATCGCCTGACGCCCCGCGTCGGTGATACCCTCAACCACACCTGAGCTCCTACCCTGAACTCGAGAGAGATCTACGCCTCCTATCCGCATACGACCTTTGGCGGCTCTGCGCGGCCCAACATCCTCTCTCGGATCAAAGCAACCCTAGCCACGTCGTCCTGTACCTGGGGTCGTGTATGCGGCTAGGAGGCGTGTATGTACTCTCTCAGCTGAGAGAGTACATACTCTCTCAGCTGAGAGACATGAAAGACCGGGTGTATACCTCCAACCACGGTGGTAGTGCTAACCGGTACGTAAACTCAGATAAAGTACTCGGGCCTTGTTTTAGCCCTTATGTTTGCATGATGATGAACTTTGATGCTCTGTAGGTTTGACCAGGACAACTCCGGTCCTGGTTGAGCCCTATTTCTTTTCTACTCTTTATGAATTTACCATTTACCGTAGTGCTAACCGGTACGCTAACTCACCGACTCTCTCCAAGATCTCGAATGGTCCGACATATGAGGGCTTAACTTCCCCTTAATGCCGAATCGCCTGACGCCCCGCGTCGGTGATACCTCTCAACCACACCTGAGCTCCTACCCTGAACTCGAGAGGTCTATCACCTCCTATCCGCATACGACCTCTGGCGGCTCTGCGCGGCCACATCCTCTCTCGATCAAAGCAACCCTAGCCACGTCGTCCTGTACCTGGTCTGGAGCTACAACGCTAGAACTCCCCGGCTCGTCCAACATAAGGAGTACGGCTTCTCCGTTCATACAATGCCTCATATGGTGCCATCCCAATCGACGCGTGCCAGCTGTTATTATACGAAAACTCGACCAACGGGGGGTGATCTGGCCATACTTGACCCCAATCTAGTACACATGCTTGTAGCATATCCTCTAATGTCTGAATAGTCCGTTCGGACTGGCCGTCGGTCCTGAGGATGGTATGGCGGTGGTGAAATGGAGACTCGAACCTAGGGTGGCGTGTACCTGCTGGCCAGAACCTCGAGGTAAAACGCCCGTCCCTGTCCGAGATGATGGTCCTCGGTACTCCATGTAGTCTCACAATCTGACGGGTAAACTCCTCTGCTAAACGACTCACCGGCCATGTTTCCCGTACAGGAATGAAACGTGCGGTCGTCGTCAACGCGGTCTACTACCACCCATATCGCGTCAAAGCTCCTACTCGGTCTCAGACCGGTAACGAAATCCATGGATATGTCCTCCCACTTCAACTGCGGCACGGGCAGTGGTGAAGCTCTCCTCCGGGTCTCTGGTGGTCGATCTTGACCTGCTGGCAAGTCGCACATCAGGCCACATATCTAGCTACATCGGGCTTGAGCCGCCCCACCAATAAGATCTCCTAATGTCCTGGTAGCATCTTACTCGCGCCTGGGTGCATAGAGTAAGGTGTGGAATGGGCCTCATGCAAAATCCGCTCTCTCAGCTCCTGATCCTACGGTACACAAATACGTCCTTGACGTCTCAATAGCCCGTCTGCTCCCATGATAAACTGGCGGTGGCCTCTCCTCGGGACATCCTGTCCCGGAACCTCATCAAAATGGGACATCTCTCCTGCTTCTGCAGGATCTCTCTGGACAGGTCAGGTAATACCTCCAACTCAGACAAACAACAATCCGTACCCGGGAACTGGATATCCAACTCCAAACCTATCAAATCCCTCTGCAACTGAGGCTGAACCGTAAGCCGAGCTATAGCCTCCTCTCGAGGTGTCCTCCTGCTCAAAGAATCGGCGACTACGTTCGCCTTCCCCGGATGGTACAAAATGTCCAAGTCAAAGTCCTTAATCAACTCCAACCATCTCCTCTGGCGGTTATTCAACTCCCGCTGAGTGAATATATACTTCAGACTCTTATGGTCTTGGAAGATCTGGCACGTAGCCCCGTACAAGTAGTGTCACCAAATCTTCAGGGCATGAATCACTGCCGCTAGCTCAAGATCGTCTCCTCGTACCGCTTCAGCTGCCGCGAAGCGTACGCAAATAACCCTACCTCTCTGCATCAAACGCACCCCAAGCCTAGCTTGGAGGCGTCACTATATACCATAAAATCCTCTACGCCCTCAGGCTGGGCTAACACAGGAGCAGAGGTCAACCTCCTCTTCAGCTCCTCGAAGCTGCGCTGACAAGGCTCGGACCAGACGAACCTGGGCCGGGTTCGAAGCATGATTCAAAGACAGGTACAGTAGCAACTTAAATCTCAGGGGAATAAAATGGATAATCAAACTGCTAAGGTAGACTTCCTCGCAAGGAAGTGAGCGGTCGTGCAATCACGGAGAGACCCTCGACAAAACGGCGGTAGTATCCCCTAAGCCCAATTTTTGCGCACTCCTTGACCGTCCTAGGAGGCGGCCATGAGGAAACAGACTCTATCTTCGCGGGGTCGACCATGACACCCTCGGCGGAAACTATATGTCCCAAAAATGCCACCTCGGACATCCAAAACTCACACTTAGAGAGCTTAGCGTAAAGCTCACTATCCTGGAGGACTCGTAGCACCGTCCTCAGGTGTCCTCATGCTCCTCCCTACTACGGGAGTAGAATAAGATGTCGTCTATAAACACCACCACGAACTGGTCCAAGAAGTCGATGAAGATGCCGTTCATCAACTCCATGAAGACGGCGGGTGCATTCTTGAGCCCAAATGGCATCACGACAAACTTATAATGGCCGTATCTCGTCCTGAATGCCGTCTTCGGCACGTCCTCCTCTCTCACCCTAAGCTGGTGATATCCCGACCTCAAATCAATACGTGAAAACACGGAGGCTCCCTGCAACTGTTCCAACAAATCATCAATGCGCGTAACGGGTACTTGTTCTTGATGGTGACTTTGTTCAACTCCCGGTAATCAATGCATAGCCTCAAAGATCGTCCTTCTTCATAACGAAGAGGACCGGTGCACCCCAAGGGGAAACACTCGGGCGTATGAAACCACTATCGGCTAACTCCTCGAGCTGCTTTTTTCAGCTCCAGCATCTCGATCGGCTCCATGCGGTATGGAGCCTTGGAGACCGGCCTCGTGCCGGGCTCCAACTCAATAGCAAATCAACGCTCCTCTACGGTGGTATCCCGGGTGACTCCCAAAACGTCCTCGAACTCGCATGCCACAGGGATCTCCTCCAGCGATGGTCCCAACTCCTCCTTCATGGCATAAACACCACAAGGCCTCACATCCCTGCCCGATAAGTCTAGCAGCTCGGACCGCGCTAATGATTGTACCGGCGTTCCCGAGGTCCCAACCTCGGAAAATCACCTCGTGCCCCGTCTCCATGGAAATCGTCACGCTCCTCCGGCTGATGTCTAACACGGCTCGATGGCGGTGCATCCAATCCATCCCAAGGATGACTTCTTCATGCACTAAGTGCATGACAAAGAAGTCGGCTAACCAATCTCGGTTTCCCAAATGAATGGGACAACCGCGTACCTCTCGGGTACCACTAACCCTACCTCCATCGGGTAACCCTATGGTAAAGGGTCTCCCCTATACTGTAGCTAAGGACAATCTAGCTACACAATCATCGGATATAAAAGAGTGCGTAGCACCCGTATCAAATAAAACTCGGACCGAAAAGCCGTGAATCTGAATGGTACTTGGGGCTGCCGGCGCCGGAGGATCAACGACACTCCTCAGCTCAAATACCCTGGCCTGTGTGCCTCTGGTCTCCTAGGTACCTCCACCACAACCTCTACCTCGGCCTTATCCCTGAGCTGATCCCTGAATACGAGTCTGACCCTAACCCTGGCCCCTCTGCTGAGAGCCTTGTGACTGATACTGGGGGCGGCCTTGGACTGTCCCCTGCTATGCAGCAGGCGAAGAACCCTGCTGTGACTGGGACTTGCCTGACGGCAAAAAGCGGCTCGGTGACCCACCTGACCACAAGTGAAAAAAGCCACAGGCGGCTTCTTACATGAAGTCCTGATGTGTCCAAACTCTCCACAACCGTAGCACTGATGTCCCCCCATCTGATGCCTGTCTCGACGTCTGAGGACCAGAATGTCCCGGAGTCTGGCTACGTCCCTGACTGCAACTCCGGCCCCTGAACCAGTTGGTACTTTCCTCTGTCTCTTGTCTGGTCCCCCGGACTGTGCTGTCTCTAGACCCAGGGCGGTCTCTCTCATAGGCCGAAGCCCGGTCCTAGTACTCCGCCAGTGAATCACAACGAAATCCTGCAAGGTAAGCACGGGTGGACTCCCTCGGTCTCATGAAAAGAGATAGACATGCTGGTCCGCTAGAGGTGCGGCGGGTCCAGCAAGGCTAACTCCTCCCGGAATCGTCTAATCGCCTCAATGACTGGGACATCCTCGAATCCTGCCTCCAGGAAGTCCTGGACTCTGTCCCTCCTTAGTGAAGCTGGGCAAAAGGTCTCCCTAACGAGGCTCAGTAGCTGATCCATCCTGGTCACACCTCCTCTAACTGTCCTCCACAAATACTGGGCCTGCTCTCGAAACAGGGTCTGGACTATCTCAACCTGCCTCTCCTCTGGCAACGGATCGCCTCTAAAGCTGACTCTACGTGCCCAATCCAGTGCTCAACCTCCAACCCTACCTTCCCGTCGAAGTAGGGTACATGCTCCTAGTTGAAAGCCTTCAACAGGAATCAGGTCTCGGAGACCTCAGCTCGTCTCTCACCCTAGCAACCTCCACAACTGGCTCGGGTGCAACCACTGCCGGTGCAACTATCTCTCGTGCAGCCCGAATCTGGGTCACCCTCTGTGTGACCTCAGCTGATCTCGCAGGTGCAGGTGCAGGCACCGGTGGTGCGGGAGGTGGTGCTCCAGTCCTAAATGCCTCCTCAACCCGTCGTACGTAATCCCAAAACACGGTAGCTCCCACGGACGCTCCTTTGGTCCTGACAGATGGAGAACCCTGCGCCCCGGACCTCACAACGGTCCTATCCCTAGCCTCGGGAATGATGCTCTCTGCGACTTCCTCTACCGGGGCCTCTGCTTCTGGTGCACCCACACTGGTGGGTCCGCAATGGGATACGTCCCCGACCTCTACCTCTCGTACCCGGAGGTCTTCCTACTCGTCCCGCCCTCTTGGACGGTAGGGGAAAGTGGTGGTCTACCCCTGGCGGGTCTTACGTAAGCGGTAGCTCTCGTACGTGCCATCTGATTTCGTATGACGTTTACTTAAGTATAATTGCGTAGGTACTACTTATGAATTCGGTATGATAAACTTCTAGAAGCATAAAGGTAAACATAAATCGCAAAATACATCCAAGGCATACAAGCCCAAACATACTAAGGTCATATATACTGAACTATATATACCTATTTCTAATCAAGAGATCTATGTCGCCGAGGTTTGCGGAAGGAGTGGTGGTCCCGTACATTCTAACCCAAAACCCGACTCATGCACATGATTTTTGAAAACAAAAAGTCAGAACCGTGCGGAGGTTTATTCTTCATTCGGCCTTTAAAAAGATTGCGAGTGCCAGTGCATTGTGTCAACCTAGAGCTTTGATACCACTTTTGTAACACCCCAAATCCGCGGGACTCGGGATGCTCCGGGCGAGACCTCACAATGGTCCCGACCCTTAGCTTGACAACAATTTTTACCGGACCTTTCCAACAAGGCACAAATAAAGGCGAAAACTCAAAAATGTTTTTAATGTATACGGAAACCGAAATGTAATGAATACAAAGTGGAAACTCAGCCGAGTCCAACAACATCCACAAACTAACGATATGAAACATAACCCAAAAACGCCCCCGTCCTATAATGTACGGAGACCCCGGCTGTCCACTCCTCCGCCTCACTCGACGGCATCCCTAACCTGCAAGTCATCTACACAAACGGTTTAAAACCGTTAGCTAATATTCTAAGCATATGAAAAGCGGTGAAGGCACAAACACATACATATTACATAACATAAAACACACAAGTCCGGTTTATTATCTTTATATTATTAGGTCATATCCCGTTCTAATTCAACTTCGGTTTGTGACACGAGAACCACCGTGGTCTCGCCCCGGTCCCTACTTACCGGCAAAGAATGGTACGGATGCACCCGACCATATCACCCGCCGGGCAAGTCGCCGAGATCCTACTAAACTTCACGCAGAGCCAGGCAAAATGTCACCGCCCGTTATCATACACTTGGGCCACAATATATATATAAGGTCGGTGGTCCTATTTACCGGTTTAATTGTTATAACAAGAACACAAACACGCACCACCAAACACACATCAATGCTAATACATAAAATACGAGCTAAGTAAGTCCGGAGACTTACCTCGTCACCAATCCCAAGTCACCACACTCTTGCTTCCTTAAGGAAGAAGCCCACAACCTGCTCACAAGAGATATGCATATCAATACATACTCACTTTCAAGAAGTCTTAGACTTCACTCTTAGTGATCTATGCAAGACCACCTAACCCTCCAACTAGGAATGCATCCTAGGTCCCAAGTACTCACCACACACTCTCCACACATGAAACAACCCACAACAGTTCATAATTCCATAAGGTATTAATCCTCAACCAAAGAGGCACAAGCTAGCCTAGAAGATCCATCATACTCACATGCTCATATCCACCAACTATAACGAGCTTTAAGAGCTCCTAGGTTCACAACCACTAAGTGGCATTCTCAAGCTACTCTAGGTCATTCTGAGCATGCTACTAACATGATTCAACAACAAATCTAACGAGTGAACGAAGAGTGAAGGATAGGAGAAGCCTACTGTTGCAAAAAACCGCAGCCGCGGAGTCAAGCTGGCGCCCCCTGCGGACACAGGAGCCGCCCCCGCGGAACCAGAAGCCGCACCCGTGGTGAACTGTGTCGAGTGCAGGCGCCGCCCCTGCGGCCGTGCCGAGCCGCACCCGCGGTGTGCTGATCCGCGCCAGCGTCCTTGTTGTGCCGCCCCAACGGCTGGCCGCTCCCGCGGTCGTGCTGAGCCGCCCCGCGGGTTCTGTGCAGAATGTTGTCTTCTCCGTCTTCGATCGTGGATCCTTGGCTCCAACGTCCTTCTTCTCTTGCTGGATCTTCTCCAAACACCCACCACTAGTCTTAGGCACCTCTCCTTGACCTAAATGAGCTAAGAACCTATGCATGCAAATTTTTGAGCAAAAACTCCTCAAGTTCTTCCTCCATAGCCATGGATGAAGGAGGGAAGAAGAAGAAGGAAAAACAGCCAAGAAGAAAGAGGAGGGAGAGGAATGAGCTTACCAAAGCAAAGCTGAAACTTCTTCACTGCAGTCTACAGTCCAGATCCTCAAGCAAAAGAATGGAGAAGAGAAGAGAAGAAGAGAAGAGAAGTGAATGAGAGGAAGTAACGTGAAATGTGAGCAAGGGAGGAGAGAGAGGGAGACAAGGCTGAAAAGGAGGTGTGGGGATCAAGGGGTCAGCTGACCTCTTGTCCCTCACATGGACCGAGGGTCGGAAATGACTCCTTGTCACTTTTAACCCGGAACGAAGGGTCGGAACGCGGAAAAAAGGGAAAAACGACGAGTCGGCTCGGGATTTTCTTAGGAATAAATCCCGGCACTCGGCAACTCGGAATTACGGGATAAACTACAAGGCGCTCTAAGTCCGGAATAAATTCCGGGCGTTACATAATACATCATTGACTTCTTGTTTAATTTGTCCCTCTTTTATACCCATTATTAATATCTTACATTAAAATTCATTATAAAATAATTTAAAAATAAAAAATAAATTTAAAACTAATTATGAGCTCATTAAAATTTAATATAATAAATTTTATAATAGAATTATTTTTATATATTATTATTTATAAGATATAGATATGTAAATTTAAAACTATTTTTAATTTTTGAATTAAAATAAAATTTTAAATTTTTTCGATTTTAAATAAAATAAATAAATTTAAACTAATAAATCAATAAATGTTTACAAAATTTTAAGAATCCAGAAATATTAAAAATTTAGTAAATTTATATATATATATATTTGAATTTAACTTTTTTATATTTTATTTTAATTCGAAAATATAAATAAAACAATTTATGTTTTGTTTTTAGTTTTTTAAACTTTAAGAGTATGGAAATTATATTTAAAACTAAAAAAAAAAAAAAAAATTGATTAAAACATTTTTTTATTATTTCAAATTACAGTAAAATATAGAAAATTAAATTCAAAAATAAATAAAGTTTAGTATGTTTTTTTTAATGTTTCTAGACTCTTCAAAATTTTAAAATATTAATTTTTGAAATTAAGTTTTTATATTTTATTGTTATTCGGCAAAATTAATATTTTTTAATTTTAACTCAAATAATAAAAATAGCTTTAAATTTACTTTTTAATTAAAAATATATTATAAAAAAACTTATATTATAAAGTTATTATTTTAAAACTTAATGTATGTACCATGAGGGCATCTTACGACAAGAAAAAATCCAATAAATACATAGAATAAGGTATGTACCATGAGGGCATCTTACGACAACATGAAGTGCATTTTGACCATGTGACCAGTTGGCATTGATGAATGCGTGGGGTTTGTTGTAGTTGGAAGTCCTTTTTCCTATAACTTCCGAGCAACCGGTGAGGGCAACGAGATAGAGCAGACTTTCATTAGCCTTGTTCACAGAAGAAAACATGAGTTCAGGATTCCACTACAAGAGCTGCAAAGCAATTTCTTCGTGTCCACTTTTTAGGGCCACATGAACTGGGGTATCTCCCTTTGTTTATTTTGTTCTCCACGGTTTCCATTCCGTATTCCAGTATTATGTTGTGGTGATCTTGTTCATGGTTTGGTGGGTGGATTGCTTCTACCACCACCCCTAATTGTTGCTCAGGCTTCTTATTTTCGAGTTTATCGGTTGAGATGTTGAGTTGTAGAATGACTTTTACAACTTCTAGCTCCCCAACAGCAACGGTGACATGGAGAGGGGTCTCACCTTTTGAGTTCTCCTCGCTAACACCAAAATTCGGGATTTACAGTCCCATTCATGAGCTGCCTTGTTGACGACTCCCATGTGACCTTGTCTCGTTGCTACATGAACTATATTCTCTCCCTCAACTGCTCTAAATGATGTAAACACCTCTTCTCAATTGGTAGCATTTGAGGACTTGACAACCTTTCTAAATAGGTCCCCATGTAACGATAGAATAGTTGCCAATTTACCTCATCCTTACCCTCCAATAATCACATGTATACCTTTTTTGAACATACACAAGATCTATATATCATACCATCAAAAATTTACATAGATTATATAAAACATTATTCCATTATTTTTTTAAATTTCAAATGTTACTATTTCTCAAAATCTAATTTTATATATGTTTAAAACGAAAGTCAAAGTTACGCACCAGTTTAGAAGGAATTTTTTCTTCTGAGTTACAAGCGATTGAGACGGAGGCGGAAGCGATTGGTTGATTCGATCAAGTGAAACCAAAGGTCACAAATTGAATGACGGAATTAAAAGTCGGCTAAAGTTCCGAAATAAAAGGTCAAAAATATGAAAGATCGGAATTAAAGGTCCAAAATGAAAAGTATATTATTAAATCCGAAAATATGGAAAATGTGTCAAAATTGGGCAAGCTTCATGTCATGGCAAGGTATGTCGCTTGACGAGCTATCTTAGACGAGGCACGGATGAAATCGGTATCCAAGGGCGTATCCGGTACTATATGGTCTTTCCCAAATATTTCATAATTGTACTTGTATCGGGGACATGTCACTTGACTCGATCTACACTCCTCTCTTACACTCTTTATAAGCATTGACAGACCGCTTGATGAAGCATATGCCACAACATATCTTTTGTGTCTAGTTCTACAAAATAATGTGGCGGAGTTTTGCCATCATTGTGATGCGCCCTTGACAACCATGACCGTGGATGAGGAGGACGATGCTTTGCGGGTTCGCTCCGATGGACCGCTCACTCGCTCCCGAGCCAAAGCCATCGCCCAAGCTTACGGCTCAATCATCCGACGAACCACACATCACTTGGACCCGTTAGTGGCATGCCATGTCTCTACTCCACCATGTCATAGGCTACCGACTCCATCCACCTTTGGCCCGCTAGCGGCATGTCTCGTCTTTCCGGTGCCACGACATTTAGCTAGCATATTTATATTATTTATATTTTATTAATTTTGCTTTTTAAATAATAGACTTTTAATTTTCGGAACATTAACTCCGGAACTTAATTCCGGGAATTAATTTCCGGCATTGATAGTCTAGACCTTTGATGTCGGGAGTTAGCCCCGACTTTATTTCCTGCCTTTAATTCCGTTATTTATTTCTGACTTTTGGTTTGGCCTTCATCCACTATATAAGGGATGTTTGGCCTTACTTGTAAATCATGTTCAATATTAATCAAGTTATTTGAAGGAAAATCCTCTCTCTTGATTTGGGCATCACTTCCTCTTCAATCCCCTCAAAGTTCTTCCTTGGATCAAATCTTAGATCCAAGAACTCACATTCGAGGATTCTTCTAAAGAACCGACCCTTCAATCACTAAAACGTTTCCTCGATCTCTCTAGATCGAATCAAACACTCGCTTCCGCATCCATCCCAAATCTCTTCCGCCTTAGCAAAGTTCTAACTAAGTCACTTTTGCACATCAACAAGGAGTAGTTGAAGCTCTAGCTTGGTCAAGATCCGGCATTCATTCTTCAACTATTCCAAGGACGCATCATCTCTTTACTCTTGTTTTTCTAGGTTAACTTTATTATCCTTTTTGCCTTTGTTGTTCATCCCCTCTTCAAGATCTTCATCTTGTTCCTCGTGTTCATCGAAGTTTTCTTGAAATTTTTTTTTCTCTCGTTCTTTTTGCCAAGCAAATTTTGGAGATATTTGGTTTGCCGTCAAACCATCTATCAAATAGAATTTGTTCTTAAACCGACCCAATCCGAGAAGTTTGTGAATTGATTTTACCAAATTTCTTGGGATTTATTTGTAACACCCCGAATCCGTAGGACTCGAGGCGCTATTGGGCTAGAATCTCACAATCGATCCTGACCCTAGCCTGACAACAACTTCACCGAATCTTACAACAAGGCACTGATAGATGAAAACAAAACATACAACTGATGTATATATATATCGATCAAAAGGTGATACATGGTACTGCTGAGTACAAAACTCAAAACATAAACCCGTAAAATATAAATATCCCAACCACGATATCGTCCCCGTGTACGGAACCCTCAGCAGATCACCCCTCCGGATCACTCTGCAGCTCTCCTAACCTGCAAAGGATCTACAACACGGTATCAAACCGTTAGCTAACTATACACATATATAAGAAGATGCTAGAGCACAAACACACGTCAATAATATTAAGACATCATCATGATATCACATATTTACCCGGTTTATTATCTTTAATAGGTCCAACACTCAATCGTATAATATGTGTATATGAATATACGTGACACGAGGAATGTATATATAACCCTCGCCTCTGCGTGCAATAGCTAGCTGGAGTGGTATCAACGCACTTTCCCGTATACCATATGGAGTGGTAGGTGCCCTTCCCGTATACCAGAACTAACTAGCTTACAAAGAACTTCCCAGACTCCACTAAGGGATGAAAGGTAAGTTGTCACAACCACTACAATGGGCGGTCAATATAACATAGGTCGGTGACCAAATAATAACACATGCTATAAAGCACATAACACACACCACTCAAGCATACATCCAATATAAGGATAGCAGCTAAGTAAGTCCTATGGACTTACCTCGATCTCAGAAGTAACTCGCTACGAACAACTCTCAGAAACGTCCACTCCAACTGGAGGACAACACAACCTATACAAGGCACACATACATATATATCACAATCCTATCACACAAAGGGGTCACACCTAGACCCAAGGGATCCATAAGGGATCATATCCACTCGTAACCTCAAGGCGGTAACCGGCATATCTATATCATACTCGTCATAAACCGATACCTAGCATGGTACTAAGTTCCTCATACTAGAAAGGAAAGGAACTACCTAACTATAGGTAGTCCCGGGACAAGACGCACCTGCGTGAACTAAGGACGCAGGGGCGGAACGCAGGCAACCGCGGGCGCGGCGACACTCAGCCGCGGGGGCGGTGACACGGGACGCAGGTAACGCAGGCAAGGCGCTGGCGCGGGGGCTGCGGCACGTCTTCCGCAGGGGCGGTGACTTCTGGCCGCGGGGGCGGCGACAGTGCAAAATGAAATCTCGCGGCTTCTCTTTAGCTCTTCACATGATCAAATCACGTCTACTCTTTTCTATAGTCACATACATACATATACATACACAATTCCAACATCACCCTATGTCCAAGTATCAAATCCTAAGCTAAGGAAAGAAGGACAAGGAAGAAGAAAGAAATGAAAAAGTAGGGAGGACATACCACTGTTGTGGCCTAGGCACGAAACTGCTCCAAGATAACACCTCCACTAGCTCTCAAGCTTAGCATAACACTCACAAGCATCAACATCAACCACAAGGTACAAATTCCAAGCCAACTCCAAGGAGAACAAGAACAAAATCAAAGGAAGGTAAAGGAGAAGCAAGGAGGACGTGAAAGCTGAAGGAAGAAGTGTGAAGGTAACCCTTGCTCAGCAAGGAAAGGAAAGAATAAGAGGAGGAAAGGTAAAGCATAGTCAAGGAAGTCAACAAAACCGGCTGCATCCGCCGGAAACTGCAGGGGCGGTCCCATGAGCCGCAGGGGCGGAGACCCGCTGGGGCGGCCAAAATGCCCGCGGGTGCGGAAAAGTCTAAACTCGGCCAAAGCCAAATCTTGGCCATGGTCCGATCTCGGTCCGGAAGAGTAGGGGTCTCACATCTCACCCCCCCTAAAAACAAGTTTCGTCTCAAAACTTGCAAGATCCTGAAACATTCGGACTCAAAAGCCGAGGTAACACTCTCTATAACCTCAAATGTAAGCATGGAGGAAATCATCAACTCCAGCAGTAACTATACTATCCAGGGCCTAGAGGATAACCATCTCTACCCAAACCATAAACATATCACAAGGCATAGAGGAAGTACATCTCTAGCCGTATCATAACCATAACAGAAAGGCATGGATGAAGTACATCTCCAGCACTACTATGTCCACCAAAATAGCATGGAGGAAAGAACCATCTCCAGCTATAAACAGGAAATCATACTAGCATAACAAGATCTAATAAGATCATAATCACATCAAAGCTAGTATGAAATAAACACATCATAACATATAAGCATATACGCAGATAAGACTCACCAAGCTAGTACTAAGATCTACTCGGTGATCCTACTGGTGCACCTATCTCGGCATAGAAATCTGGATAGTTCCTCTGGATACTATCCTGAGTCTCCCATGTAGCCTCCTCGGGTCCTCGTCTCGACCACTGTATCCTCAACATAAGAATGTCCTTCGAACGCAGGCGTCTCATACCTCGCTCTAGGACTGCAATAGGATGCTCTACAAACGTGTGGTCCGGCTCAATCACCAAATCCTCATAAATCACAATGTGCCTCAAATCTGGTATGTACTCCCTCAGCTGAGACACATGAAATACAGGGTGAACACCCTCTTATCTCCGAGGCAAAGCTAATCTGTAAGCTGCACTCCCAACCCGATCCAGAATATCGAACGGTCCGACATATCGGGGACTCAACTTCCCCTTAATGCCAAAACGCCTAACACCTCGTGTCGGGGACACTCTCAGCCACACATGGGCTCCAACCCTGAACTCTAGAGGTCTACGCCTCCTGTCAGCATAAGACTTCTGACGGCTCTGTGCAGTCAACATACGCTCTCTGATCAATGCTACCCGAGCCATATCATCCTTAATCTGATCAGGTGCTAAACCACTGACACTGCTCTGCTCATCCCAGCATAACGGGGTACGACATCTCTGTCCATACAATGCCTCATATGGTTCCATCCCAATAGATGCATGCCAGCTGTTGTTGTAGGAGAACTCAACATGTGGGAGATGATCCGTCCACACCTGTCCCCAATCCAACACACAAGCTCGCAACATATCCTCCAGGGTTTGAATAGTCCTCTCTGACTGACCATCTGTCTGAGGATGGAATGCAGTCGTGAAGTGTAAACTCGTCCCCAGGGCAGTCTAAATCTGCTGCCAGAATCTCGAGGTAAATCGTCCATCTCTGTCAAAGACGATCGTCCTCGGTACACCATGAAGTCTCACTATCTGCCTAGTGTACTCCTCAACTAATCTGCTCACCGGACACGTCTTCGTCAATCTGTCCACAATAACCCAAATAGCATCAAAACTCCGGCTCAGCCTCAGTCCAGTCACAAAATCCATGGTGACGTCCTCCCACTTCCTCTGTGGAACACGAAGGGGATGGAGCTCACCTCCAGGTCGGAAATGCTCGATCTTGACCTGTTGGCAGGTCGCACACTGAGCTACAAATCTGGCTACATCGGGCTTCAGCCCTCCCCACCAATATATACGTCTCAACTCCTGATACATCTTACTCGTACCTGGATGTACAGAGTAAGGTGTACAGTGAGCCTCCTGTAAAATCCTCTGCCTCAGCTTTGTATTAGCAGGTACACAGACGCGACCGCGGCGCCTCAAAACTCCATCTGCTCCAAGCAGAAACTAGGGTGCCTCATCTCGAGACATCCTATCTCTAATCCTCTGTAAGTCGGGCATGTCTCCTGTTTCTGTCGGATCTCATCCAACAGATCAGGAAGAACCTCTAAAGTACGTAGCTGGGCATCCTCATCAGGAAACTGGATGTCCAACTCTAGCCAGATCAGATCTCTTTGCAACTGATGCTGAACTATCACCCTCGCAATCGTCTGCTCTCGAGGCGTCTTCCTGCTCAGGGCGTCGGCGACAACGTTCGCCTTCCCCGGATGGTACAGGATCTCTAGATCAAAATCCTTGATCAGCTCCAGCCACCTACGCTGGTGGTTATTCAATTCCCGCTGCGTGAAAATATACTTCAGACTCTTATGGTATGTGAAGATCTGACATGTAGCACCATACAGGTAATGTCTCCAGATCTTCAGTGCATGAACTACCGCTGCCAACTCCAGATCATGAGTCGGGTAGTTCTCCTCATACGTCTTCAACTGTCGAGACGCATAAGCAATAACTCTGCCTCGCTGAATCAAAACACATCCCAAGCCTAGCTTGGATGCATCACTGTAAACCACAAAATCCTCAGTACCCTCTGGTTGTGCCAAAATAGGAGCAGAAGTCAAACGCCTCTTCAACTCCTCAAAACTCTGCCTGCCCTGATCAGACCACACAAATCTGGTAGTCTTCCTTAGCAAACTCATCAGTGGACGGGCAATCACAGAAAAACCCTCCACGAAGCGTCTGTAACAACCGGCTAGGCCAAGGAAACTACGTACTTCCTTGACGTTCGTCGGTGTCGTCCAAGCTGCTACTGCCTCTATCTTCGCTGGATCCACCTTGATCCCCTCAGCTGAAACCACATGACCCAGGAATGCTACCTCTGGCATCCAGAACTCATACTTAGAGAACTTAGCATAAAGTTCTCTATCCCGCAAAACCTAAAATACAGCCCTCAGATGTCCTGCATGCTCCTCTCCGCTGCGAGAGTATACCAGAATGTCATCAATGAAAACCACCACAAACTGATCTAGGAAGTCGATGAAAATACTGTTCATCAACTCCATAAAGACGGTTGGGGCATTCGTAAGCCCAAATGGCATCACTACAAACTCGTAGTGGCCATATCTGGTCCGGAATGCTGTCCTGTGCACATCCTGCTCCCTCACCCTCAGCTGGTGATACCCGGAACCCAGGTCAATCCTGGAGAACACGGTCGCTCCCTGTAGCTGATCTAACAAATCATCAATGCGCGGTAGTGGATACTTGTTCTTGATGGTCACCTTGTTCAGCTCTCTGTAATCAATACACAGTCTCAGCGATCCGTCCTTCTTCCGTACGAAGAGGACAGGTGCTCCCCAAGGGGACACGCTAGGGCGAATGAAGCCCTTCTCAGCCAACTCCTAGAGTTGCTTCTTCAGTTCCAGCATCTCGACATGCGACATCCGGTATGGGGCCTTCGAGATGGGTCTCGTACTAGGCTCTAACTCGATACTGAAATCCACACTCCTCTGAGGCGGAAAACTGGACGGCTCAGCAAAAACATCAGTAAACTCACAAACAACTAGAATGTCCTCTACAGCTGGACTCTCCCCCTCCTTCATGGCATAACACCAGAAGGCCTCGCAACCCTGTGCAATCAATCTAGTTGCCCGTATGATGCTAATAACTGTGCCTATCTTTCCAAGCTCCCAACCTCGGAAAACCTCTATCTGGCCTAACTCGGTAGAGAGGGTAACAGTCCTCCTACCTACATCTAAAACCGCAGAGTGTCTATCCATCCAGTCCATACCTAGAATGACTTCTTCATGCTCTAATGGCATGACAAAGAAGTCAACTAGTAACACACGGGTCCCTACAGAAATGGGACAACCGTGAAACTCATTGGTACCTCTGAACATACCACCATTGGGTAACCCTATAATAAAGGGCATCCCCTCAACTGTATCTAAACCAAGACGCTCTACACAGGCATCAGAAATAAAAGAGTGCGTAGCACCAGTATCAAATAAAACTCTAACAGGTAAACCATGAATCAGAATGATATCTGTAGCAGTAGGTGCAGCTGGCTCCTCTGCACTCCTCAACTCAAAAACACGACCCTGTGGGCCTCTGGTATCAGTGGTGCCCCCACCACGACCTCTGCCTCTACTCGGCCCAGGAGCAAATCCCTGAGTCGTAGGGCGATTTGGGACTCTCTGTTGTCCCTGAGTCTGCTGCTGCTGAGGAGGCCTCTGCCCACCTCCCGCTGCACTAGCAGGAGAAGAACCCTACTGAGATGAAGCTCCGCCCTGGCGGCAGTAAACAACTCGGTGACCTTGCTTATCACAGGTGTAGCAAGTCACCAATGGCCTCGTGCACTCTGGCCTCATATGCCCTGGATCTCCACAGTTAAAGCACTGACGTCCCTGCTTTGCAACCGGCGCAGATGAAGGCTGACTATGGCGTCTCTGACCACGCCAACCACTAGCAAACCAGTACCACTGGTCTGCCCTGTACGCTGTCTCTTCTCAGACCCTCCGGTCTGAGAAGCTCTCCTCTTTCCAGCTCGCTCCCACTCATAATCGGAAGCTCTGTCCTGATAATCTGTGAGAGTCTCACAATGAAATCCCGCCATGTAGGTCCGGGTAGTATCCCTCAGTCGTCGGGAAAAGAGATAAACGTGCTAGTCTGCAGCAGGTGCAGCTGGTCCCAGTAATGCCAGCTCCTCCTGAAACTTCCTGATGGCCTCAGAGACTGGTACATCCTCAAACCCAGCCTCCACAAAATCTCGCAGTTTCTCCCTCCTCAGAGAGGCAGGGCAGAAACGCTCTCTAATCATCGTCTTCATCTGATCATAATTGGTAACCTGACCCCGTACTGATCTCCACCAGTGTTGTGCCAAGTCCCGGAATAAAGTCTGAACCAGCTCGATCTGTCTGTCAGCTGGACATCGAATAGACTCCAGAGCGGAGTCTACATGCCCGATCCAAAGCTCAACCTCTAACCCCACCTTCCCAGTGAAAGGGGGTACACCCATCTGATGGAATGCCTTCAACCAGGTATCTGGTTTAGGCCCTCTATGCTCCTCTAGTGCTCTGGCAATCTCAACAGCAGGTACCTGTACAATTGGTACCTGAATAACGGTGTGGACCTATCAGATGGTCCCTCCTGTGCCTGTAAATCTGGGGCACGTCTACCGGCTCTGGCAGCCTCCTCAACACGTCTGATATAAGCATGAAACTCTGATCTACCCATGGAGACACGATCAAACTCGCCAGACTGGGCTCTCTATGCCCCCTGTCTCTCAGTTGCCCCGTTCCCAGTCTCAGGAACGGCGCTCTCAGCCACCTTCTCATGTAGCTCTCCCGCATGTGAACCGTCAGCAGGAGTCCTACCCCGTCCTCTACCTAGAGGGGGTCTACCTCTACTTCGTCTTGCTGCAGGTAAGGTTCTAGTCTGAACCATCTGCAGAAGACGTAAACCTATCTTAGAAGGCTATATATATGCCATATGTATAGATATATAACAGATCAATCACAGCAGAATATCTATATATATCTATTTTGTCGAGATCTTTAGAGGGGCAATGGTTCACGTACACGATAACCCAAAACATTTGTACTCATTTTAAAATCAAAACCTTTTGAAAAGTCAGACCCCTTTCGGGTTTTGTTTATTTATCTATTCGAACTTTATTGCAGATTACTAGTGCCATTGTTGTCAACCTGGGCTCTGATACCAACTTTGTAACACCCCGAATCCGTAGGACTCGAGGCGCTACTGGGCTAGGATCTCACAATGGATCCTGACCCTAGCGTGACAACAACTTCACTGAATCCTACAACAAGGCATTGATAGATGAAAACAAAACATAAAACTGATGTATATATATATATCGATCAAAAGGTGATACAAGGTACTGCTGAGTACAAAATTCAAAACATAAACCCGTACAATATAAATATCCCAACCACGATATCGTCCCCGTGTATGGAACCCTCAGCAGATCACCCCTCCGGATCACTCTGCAGCTCTCCTAACCTGCAAAGGATCTACAACACGGTATAAAACCGTTAGCTAACTATACACATATATAAGAAGATGCTAGAGCACAAACACACGTCAATAATATTAACACATCATCATGATATCACACATTTACCCGGTTTATTATCTTTAATAGGTCCAACACTCAATCGTATAATAAGTGTATATGAATATACGTGACACGAGGAATGTATATATAACACTCGCCTCTGTGTGCAATAGCTAGCTGGAGTGGTATCAGCGCACTTTCCCGTATACCATATGGAGTGGTAGGTGCCCTTCCCGTATACCAGAACTAACTAGCTTACAGAGAACTTCCCAGACTCCACTACGGGATGAAAGATAAGTTGTTACAGCCACTACAATGGGCGGTCAATATAACATAGGTCGGGGACCAAATAATAACACATGCTATAAAGCACATAACACACGCCACTCAAGCATACATCCAATATAAGGATAGCAGCTAAGTAAGTCCTATGGACTTACCTCGATCTCAGAAGTAATTCGCTACGAACAACTCTCAGAAACGTCCACTCCAACTGGAGGACAACACAGCCTATACAAGGCACACATACATATATATCACAATCCTATCACACAAAGGGGTCACACCTAGACCCAAGGGATCCATAAGGGATCATATCCACTCGTAACCTCAAGGCGGTAACCGGCATATCTATATCATACTCGTCATAAACCAATACCTAGCATGGTACTAAGTTCCTCATACTAGAAAGGAAAGGAACTACCTAACTATAGGTAGTCCCGGGACAAGACGCACCTGCGTGAACTAAGGACGCAGGGGCGGAACGCAGGCAACCGCGGGCGCGGCGACACTCAGCCGCGGGGGCAGTGACACGGGACGCAGGTAACGCAGGCAAGGCGCTGGCGCGGGGGTTGCGGCACGTCTTCCGCAGGGGCGGTGACTTTTGGCCGCAGGGGCGGCGACAGTGCATAATGAAATCTCGCGGCTTCTCTTTAGCTCTTCACGTGATCATATCACGTCTACTCTTTTCTATAGTCACACACATACATATACATACACAATTCCAACATCACCCTGTGTCAAAGCATCAAATCCTAAGCTAAGGAAAGAAGGACAAGGAAGAAGAAAGAAATGAAGAAGTAGGGAGGACATACCACTGTGGCCTAGGCACGAAACTGCTCCAAGATAACACCTCCACTAGCTCTCAAGCTCAGCATAACACTCACAAGCATCAACATCAACCACAAGGTACAAATTTCAAGCCAACTCCAAGGAGAACAAGAACAAAATCAAAGGAAGGTGAAGGAGAAGCAAGGAGGACGTGAAAGATGAAGGAAGAAGTGTGAAGGTAACCCTTGCTCAGTAAGGAAAGGAAAGAATAAGAGGAGGAAAGGTAAAGCACGGTCAAGGAAGTCAACAAAACTGGTTGCAGCCGCCGGAAACCGCAGGGGCGGTCCCATGAGCCGTAGGGGCGGAGACCTACAGGGCGGCCAAAATGCCCGCGGGTGCGGAAAAGTCTAAATTCGGCCAAAGCCAATCTCGGCCATGGTCCGATCTCGGTCCGGAAGAGTAGGGGTCTCACATTATTTGTTAACAAATTCGGATATCTCGCATTTTGATATTCAAAAAAAAAAAAAAGCAAAACTCTTCAACAATGCGTATTTGTTTCCAAAGTGTTTCATCTCTTGCATCAAAAAGTTGCAAAGTTCAAAAAAAAAAACAAAGTAAAAGGACGTCCAGCAAACCGGTCCATCCAAAAAATCGGATTATTACAAAAGGTCAAAGAACAAAAGCAAGTAAAACTTGCCGTTAAACAATCCGTCCATTTCTTATCTCTCCATTTTCTTATACACGTTGCAAATTTATTACTTGTTATTTGTGTGAATTGGTTCAAATTTGTTGGATTTGCCTACCTAGCTTAACCGCCAAACGGCCTTCCCAAAAGTAGAACCTTAACGTACTTGAACTTGGATAACGTTGACTTAACTCATCACCTTGCTCATTTGATTGCTTGCAATTGTGTGTATCTATTTGGAATCACGACTAATGTTGATATGGAAAACTCTCAGGATGCTCGTGAACGTGAAATAGCCTCCTTATCCGAGGAAGTTGTTAATCTTAAGCAACAATTGGAGGAGATGAGGGCACAACTTTTTGTAAGAGCCTTAGTCTTTTGGATCCAAGCCAGGGTTGCCGCCCCTGCCGATCCAGAGGGCCGCCCCTGCGGCTTGTGCTTTGACCCGCCCCTGCGGTTTGTGCTTTGACCCGCCCTTTCGGCCACGGGACCCGCCCCTGCGGTTTCCTGCGGCTGCAGCCGGCTTTGTTGACCCTTTGACCGTGCTTTACCCTCTTCCTTTCCTTCCTCTTTAAGCCTCTCCTTTGGCTCGTGATAAAGGGTTTCAGTCTTCCTTCCTCCTGTTCTCACGTCCTTCTTGCTTCCTTCTTTCTCCTTGATCTTGTGTGTGGTTTCTTCTTGGTTTGGAAGAGACTTTTTTTGTGGCTTTGGTGGAGGTTGATATTGTGCTTTGTCAATGAGCTTGGGAGCTAACTGTTGAGGTTGTGTGATCATTTCCTTGGTTACTCCAGCAGTAGGTAAGCTCCATTCTTTTTCTTCTCTTCTTCTTTCTTTGATTCCATCTTCCTTAGCTTAGGATTAGATGTATTGAATGTATATTGATGTTAGAATGTGTATGTATATGTATGTGTTTGGATATGGAATGGAGAAGACGTGATTTGATCACGTGAAGGGTGAAAAAGAAGTCGGGACTCTACGTTTTGCAGAGTCGTCAGCGAGACGCCGCCCCGCGGAACATTGTCACCGCACCCGCGTTGGAGCACCGCCGCGCATGCGGTTTGCCTTGCTTCGCCCATGCGTCCCTCTTGTCACGCAGGTGCGTCTTGTCCCGGATCTACCTAGAGTAGTATAGATCCTTTCCTTTCCTAGTATGAGCGGGTTAGTAGCATGCTAGGTATGTGTATGAGGATAGAATGATGAGGAATGTGATATATTTGTATGCCGGTTATGGCTCTGAGGTTTAGTAGTTTATCGAGGTTTATAAGTTGGATATGATCCTTATGGATCCCTTGGGTCTAGGTGTGACTCATTTGATTGATAGGACATGTGATATCTCGTTATGCCTTGTTTTTAGGCAGTGTTGTCCTCCAGATTGGAGTGGATCGTGTTTGAGAGTTGATCGTGGTTGAGACTACTTCTGAGGTTGAGGTAAGTCCATAGGACTTACTTTGCTACCATCGTTATATGGGATGTATACATGAGTGGTGTTTGTTATATGCTTTATAACATGCGATATTGATTATTACCGACCTATGATTTAGTGACTGCCCATTGTAGTGGCTGTGACAACTTGCCTTTCATCCCGTAGTGGAGTCTGGGAGGTTCTCTATAGTTAGGCCAGATCTGGTATACGAGAAGGGCATCTACCACTCCTTATGGTATATGGGACGGTGAGCTTATACCACTCCAGCTGGCTATAGCACCCAGAGGCGAGGATTATATATATTCCTCTTGTCACCAATATTCATATGCAGATATTTATACGATTTGAGTGTTGGACTATATAAAGATAATTAACCGGGTAAATGTGTGATAACATGATGATATGTTTATTAATTTTCTAATGTGTGTTTGTGCTGATGTATTATCCTATATATGTGTATGGTTAGCTAACGGTTTTATACCGTGTTGTAGATCCTTTGCAGGTTAGGAGAGCTGCAGAGTGATCTAGAGGGGTGATCCGCTGAGGGCTCCGTACACTGGGTTTAATGCGTGGGTTATGGGACTTTTCATATGTACAATTATATGTTTTAGTTGTACTCAGCGGTACTCTTGTATTACCTTTTGATATATATATATATATATATATATATATATATATATATATATATATATATATATATATATATATATATATATATATATATATATATATATATATATATATATATATATATATCAGTTTTATGTTTTGGATTTAATCTATCTGTGCCTTGTTGTAAGATCCAGTGAACTTGTTGTCAGGCTAGGGTCAGGATCCATTGTGAGATCCTAGCCCATTAGCGCCTCTAGTCCTACGGATTCGGGGTGTTACAAAGTTGGTATCAGAGCCTTAGGGTGACAACAATGACACTTGCAATCTGCAATAAAGTTCGAATAGATAAATAAACAGAACCCGAAAGGGGTCTGACTTTTCAAAAGGTTTTTGTTTTGAAATGAGTACAAAGTGTTTTGGGATAGTGTGTATGTGAGCCATCGCCCCTTTGAAGATCTCGACAGTATACATATATATAGATATTATGTTGTGATTGACTTGATATATATCTATACATATGGCATATATATAGCCTTCTAAGTTAGGTTTATATCCTTTGCAGATGGTTCGGACTAGAGCCTTACCTGCAGCTGGGCGAGGTAGCGGTAGACCCCCTCTAGGTAGAGGACGGGGTAGGATTCCCGCTGGTGATACACGTGCAGCGAAAGAGATTCATGCAAGACGTTGCTGAGAGTATCGTTCCTGAGACTGGGAATGGGGCAGCTAGGAGACAAGGATCACAGAGAGTCCAGTCAGATGACTCGGATCGTGTCTCCATGGGGGGATCAGAGTTCCGTGCTTATAATAGACGAGTAGAGGAGGCTGTCAAAGCAGGTAGACGTGCCCCTAATCTACGGGCAAAGGAGGGATCATTTGAGAGATCACACGGAGTTACTCAGGTGCCAGCTGTACAGGCACATGCTGCTGAGACTGCTCGGGTTCATGAGGAGTATAGAGGGCCTAGACTAGACACTTGGTTGAAGGCATTTCACCAGATAGGTGTACCCCTTTTTCTGGGAAAGTGGGGTTAAAGGTGGAGTTATGGATAGGACATGTAGACTCAGCTCTGGAGTCTATTAGATGTCCAGCAGATAGGCAGATAGAGTTAGTTCAGACTCTATTAAGAGACTTAGCACAGCACTAGTCCCAGACCGTCCTACGACTCAGGGATTTACTCATGGGCCGAGTAGAGGCAGAGGTCGTGGTGGGAGTACCACAGACACCAGAGGACCTCAGGGTAGAGTTTTTGAGCTGAGGAGTGTAGAGGAGCCAGCTGCACCGACTGCTACAAGTACCATTTTGATTCATTGTTTACCTGTTAGAGTCTTATTTGATACGGGTGCTACGCATTCTTTTTTCTGTGATTCATGTGTAGAGCGTCTGAGTCTAGACACGATTGAGGGGATACCCTTTAGTATAGGGTTACCCGATGGTAGTAGGGTCAGAGGTACCCGTGAGATTTATGGTTGTCCCATTTCTGTAGGGACTCGTGTGTTACTGGTTGACTTCTTTGTCATGCCATTAGTGCATGAAGAAGTCATTTTGGGTATGGATTGGATGGATAGACATCAAGCAGTATTAGATGTAGGTAGGAGGACTGTTACCCTCTCTACCGAGTCAGGTCAGATAGAGGTTTTCCGAGGTTGGGACCTTGGAAAGTCAGGCATGGTTATCAGTGCGATACGGGCAACAAGATTGATTGCACAGGGTTGTGAGGCCTTCTCGTGTTATGCCATGAAGGAGGGGGAGAGTCTAGCATTAGAGGATATCCTAGTGGTCTGTGAGTTTACAGATGTTTTTGCTGAGCCGTCCAGTTTGCCGCCTTAGAGGAGTGTGGACTTTGGCATTGATTTAGAGCCTTCTACGAGACCGTTCTCGAAGGCCCCATATAGGATGGCGCCTGTCGAGATGCTAGAGCTGAAGAAACAACTCGAGGAGTTGGTTGAGAAGGGTTTTATCCGCCCTAGCGTATCCCCATGGGGAGCACCTGTCCTCTTTGTACGGAAGAAGGACGGATCGTTGAGATTGTGTATAGATTACAAAGAGCTGAACAAGGTGACCATAAAGAACAAGTATCCTTTGCCTCGTAATGATGACTTGTTAGATCAACTTCAGGAGAGATTGTATTCTCCAGGATTGACCTGCGCTCAAGATATCACCAGCTGAGGGTGAGAGAGCAGGATGTGCACAAGACAACATTCTGGACCAGATATGGACACTACGAGTTTGTAGTGATGCCATTTGGGCTTACGAATGCCCCAACAGTTTTCATGGAGTTGATGAACAACATATTCATCGACTTCCTGGATCAGTTTGTGGTGGTCTTCATAGATATATTTTGGTGTACTCTTGCAGTAGAGAGGAGCATGCAGGACAACTGAGGACTGTATTGCAGGTTTTACGAGATAGATAAATTTATGCTAAGTTCTCTAAGTGCGAGTTCTGGATGCCAGAGGTAGCATTCCTGGGTCATGTTGTTTCAGCTAAGGGGATCAAGGTGGATCCGGCAAAGATCGAGGTAGTAGCAGCTTGGACGACACCGACGAACGTCAAGGAAGTATGTAGCTTTCTTGGCCTAGCCGGTTATTACCGACGCTTTGTGGAGGGATTTTATGTGATTGCCCGTCCACTGACGAGTTTGCTGAGGAAGACTACCAGATTTGTATAGTCTGAGCAGTGTATGCAGAGTTTTGAGGAGCTGAAGAGACGTCTGACTTCTGCTCCTATTTTGGCACAATCAGAAGGTACAGAGGATTTTGTGGTTTACAGTGATGCATCCAAGCTAGGCTTGGGATGTGTATTGATGCAGCGAGGCAGAGTGATTGCATATGCGTCTAGACAGCTGAAGATGTATGAGGAGAACTTACCCGACTCATGATCTGGAGTTGGCAGCGGTAGTTCATGCACTGAAGATCTGGAGACATTACCTATATGGTGCTACATGTCAGATCTTCACATACCATAAGAGTCTGAAGTACATTTTCACGCAGCGGGAATTGAATATCCGCCAACGTAGGTGGCTTGAGTTGATCAAGGATTTTGATCTGGAGATTTCGTACCTTCCGGGGAAGGCGAACGTTGTCGCCGACGCCCTGAGCAGGAAGACACCTCGAGAGCAGGCGATTGTGAGGCTGACAGTTCAACATCAGTTACAGAGGGACCTGATCTGGTTAGAGTTAGACATCCAGTTTCCTGATGAGGATGTCCAGTTGAGTACTTTAGAGGTTCTTCCTGATCTATTGGGTGAGATCCAACAGAAGCAGGAAACCTGCCCAGCATTGATGAGGATCCGAGAGAGGATGTCTCGAGATGAGGCACCACAGTTCCTTTTAGGGGCAGATGGAGTGTTGATACGCTGCGGTCGCGTCTGTGTACCCGCTGATGCGGATCTATGATAGAGGATATTGCAGGAGGTTCATTGTACGCCTTATTCAGTGCACCCAGATACGAGTAAGATGTACCAAGATTTGAGACGTTCGTATTGGTGGGGAGGGCTGAAGCCCGATGTGGCCAGATTTTTAGCACAGTGTGCGACCTGTCAGCAGGTCAAGATCGAGCATTGCAGACCTGGAGGTGAGCTCCATCCACTTCTTGTTCAACAGAGGAAGTGGGAGGACATCACCATGGACTTTGTGACTAGGCTGAGACCGAGCAGGAGTTTTGATGCTATTTGGGTTATAGTGGACAGACTGACGAAGACGGCACATTTTATCCCTATCCGGGAAACGTGGCCAGTGAGTAGACTAGCAGAGGAGTATACTAGGCAGATAGTGAGACTCCATGGTGTACCGAGGACGATCGTCTCAGACAGAGATGGACGATTTACCTCGAGATTTTGGCAGCAGATTCAGACCGCCCTGGGGACCAATTTGCACTTTACTACTGCGTTCCATCCTCAAACAGATGGTCAGTAATAGTGGACCATTCAGACACTGGAGGATATGTTGCGAACTTGTGTGTTGGACTGGGGACAAGTGTGGACAAATCATCTCCCACTAGTCGAGTTCTCGTACAACAACAACTGGCATGCATCGATTGGGATGGCCCCATATGAGGCACTGTATGGACAGAGATGTCGTACTCCGTTATGTTGGGATGAGCAGAGCAGTGTTAGTGGTTTGACACCTGATCAGATTCAGGATGATGTGGCTCGTGTAACACTAATTAGAGAGCGGATGCTGACTGCACAGAGCCGTCTGAAGTCGTATGCAGATAGGAGGCGTAGACCCCTAGAGTTCACAGTGGGAGCCCATGTGTGGCTGAGGGTGTCTTCGACACGAGGTGTTAGACGCTTTGGCATTAAGGGGATGTTGAGTCCCCGATATGTCGGACCGTTTGAGATTCTGGATCGGGTTGGAAGCGCAGCATACAGGTTAGCTTTGCCTCCGAGATTAGAGGGTGTTCACCCTGTGTTTCACGTGTCTCAACTGAGGGAGTATATACCAGATCCGAGACATATTGTGAGTTATGATGATTTGGTGGTTGAGTCGGACCACACCTTTGTTGAGCATCCGATTGTAGTCCTAGAACGAGGTATGAGACGCCTGCGTTCGAAGGGCATTCCTATGTTGAAGATATAGTGGTCGATACGAGGACCTGATGAGGCTACATGGGAGACTGAGGATAGTATTCAAGGGAACTATCTAGAGTTCTATGCCGAGATAGATGTACCTGTAGGATCGACGAGTAGATCTTAGTACTTTCTTGGTGAGTGTTACGTGCTTATATGCTTATATGCTATGATGTGTGATCTTATTAGATCTAGTTGTGCTAGTACGATTACTGTTTATAGTTGGAGATGGCTCTTTCCTCCATGCTATTGTGATAAGATTAGGGTTCAGCTGGAGATGGTTATTCCTCCATGATATTTTGATGGACATAGTGTTGCTGAAGATGTTTTTCCTCCATGCCCTTCTGTTATGAGTATGAGATGGCTAGAGATGTTTTTCCTCTATGCCCTGGTGATGTTTTTATAGTATTGGCTAGAGATGGATTTCCTCTATGCCTTGGATAGTGATTTTGTTGCTAGAGAGGATGATTTTCTCCATGCTTGTGTTTGAGGTTATAGAGAGAGTTGTACCTCGGCTTATGAGTCCGAGTGATTTGAGGATTTTACAAGTTTCGGACGAAACTTGTTTTTAGGGGGATGAGATGTAAGAACCTTAGTCTTTTGGAGCCAAGCCAGGGTTCCGCCCCTGCGGATGCAGAGGGCCGCCCCAGTGGCTTGTGTTTTGACCCGCCCCTGCGGCCACGGGACCCGCCCCTGCGGTTTCCTGCGGCTACAGCCGGCTTTGTTGACCCTTTGACCCTGCTTTACCCTCTTCCTTTTCTTCCTCTTTAAGCCTCTCCTTTGGCTCGTGATGAAGGGTTTCAGTCTTCCTTCCTCCAGTTCTCACGTCCTTCTTGCTTTCTTCTTTCTCCTTGATCTTGTGTGTACGTGGTTTCTTCTTGGTTTGGAAGAGACTTTTTGTGTGGCTTTGGTGGAGGTTGATGTTGTGTTTTGTTGCTGAGCTTGGGAGCTAACTGTTGAGGTTGTGTAATCATTTCCTTGGTTACTCCAGCAGTAGGTAAGCTCCATTCTTTTTCTTCTCTTCTTCTTTTTTTGATTCCATTTTCCTTAGCTTAGGATTAGATGTATTGAATGTATATTGATGTTAGAATGTGTATGTATATGTATGTGTTTGGATATGGAATGGAGAAAACGTGATTTGATCACGTGAAGGGTGAAAGAGAAGTCGGGACTCTACGTTCTGCAGAGTCGCCGCCCCTGCGCCAGCGAGACGCCGCCCCTGCGCCAGCGAGAAGCCGCCCCTGCGGAACATTGTCACCGCACCCGCGCCTCAGCGCCGCCGCCCCATGCGGCTATGGTCACCGCCCCTACGTTGGAGCACCGTCGAGCCTGCGGTTTGCCTTGCTTCGCCCCTGCGTCCCTCTTGTCACGCAGGTGCGTCTTGTCCCGGATCTACCTAGAGTAGTATAGATCCTTTCCTTTCCTAGTATGAGCGGGTTAGTAGCATGCTAGGTATGTGTATGAGGATAGAATGATGAGGAATGTGATATATTTGTATGCCGGTTATGGCTCTGAGGTTTAGTAGTTTATCGAGGTTTATAAGTTGGATATGATCCTTATGGATCCCTTGGGTCTAGGTGTGACTCCTTAGATTGATAGGAGATGTGATATCTCGTTATGCCTTGTTTTTAGGCAGTGTTGTCCTCCAGATTGGAGTGGATCGTGTTTAAGAGTTGATCGTGGTTGAGACTACTTCTGAGGTTGAGGTAAGTCCATAGGACTTACTTAGCTACCATCCTTATATTGGATGTATGCATGAGTGGTGTTTGTTATATGTTTTATAGCATGCGATATTGATTATTACCGACCTATGATTTAGTGACCGCCCATTGTAGTGGCTGTGACAACTTGCCTTTCATCCCGTAGTGGAGTTTGGAAAGTTCTCTGTAGTTAGGCCAGATCTGGTATACGGGAAGGGCATTTACCACTCCTTATGGTATACGGGATGGTGCGCTTATACCACTCCAGCTGGCTATAGCACTCAAAGGCGAGGATTATATATATTCCTCATGTCACCTATATTCATATGCCGATATTTATACGATTTGAGTGTTGGACTGTATAAAGATAATTAACCGGGTAAATGTGTGATAGCATGATGATATATTTATTAATTTCCTGATGTGTGTTTGTGTTGATGTATTATCCTATATATGTGTATGGTTAGCTAACGGTTTTATACCGTGTTGTAGATCCTTTGCAGGTTAGGAGAGCTGCAGCGTGATCTAGAGGGGTGATCTGCTGAGGGCTCCGTACATTGGGTTTCATGCGTGGGTTATGGGACTTTTCATATGTACAGTTATATGTTTTACTTGTACTCAGCGGTACTCTTGTATTACCTTTTGACATATATATATATATATATATATATATATATATATATATATATATATATATATATATATATATATATATATATATATATATATATATATATATCAGTTTTATGTTTTGGATTTAATCTATCTGTGCCTTGTTGTAAGATCCAGTGAACTTGTTGTCAGGCTAGGGTCAGGATCCATTGTGAGATCCTAGCCCAGTAGCGCCTCGATTCCTACGGATTCCGGGTGTTACACTTTTGGCCTTTACGACCGCTCAACATCCCGCTTCAAATCCAAATGACACCAAGTTCGAGACTTCCACGTCCAGTGCCCGTCGAAAAGGCAAAGGCCTTTAGGGAACCGATCCATCTCAAGGTCATAGGCTTGCCTCAGTCATCGAAAGTCAAAATCAACTTGACGGCAGGGACCACCTCAATGAGACCGAGAACAATGAAGGCCCGACTATGGATGATTTACTTTATGTGGAAATGACGGATCGGAACAAGCGCTTCAAGCGCAATCGTAGACGGTACGGATCACCCCCACCACTACCTAGTGCACACAATACTAGCCGTCCCGTCCAGGAGGAATCCCGACACACCAATCAACAAGATCATCATCCTCGATGTTCCGGTAATGACCGATCCGGACAACGCCGCCAACGGCCTAGCCGGCGATCAACATATCGCGATTATGATGAGTATGACAAGAGGGATGATTTTGATGAGTTCTCCGAGGATGAGCCCAACTTGGAACAGGTGGCTCATGTCCGTCCATGGAACCCACCCGTCCGAGACCCATATGAGAACCAGGACCGAGGAGAAGAATGGTTGCCTCCTCCTAACCCACCAAGGCATGCAAATCAACGAGCTCATCATGATGATATGCCACCGTCCCGCCCGGATCCCTACAAAGATCCTAGGGAAGGTAAGTTAAATTTCCAATATTTTATGGTGATTATGATCCATGTGCATTTCTTGATTGGGCACAAGACATGAAAAATGCTTTGAAGCATTGCCACTATGAAGAAGATGAGAAAATCGAAGCGGCAACCTTGTATTTTGAAGGCGATGCAAAATCTTGGTGGAACCGGTACGAAACCGTTTGTGAGAATCGAGGATGGCCACCAGTTGCGATGTTTGATCAATTTATATACGTTATGACAAAGAAGTATGCCCCCGAAGACTTCAAAAACGACATGCGGTTGCAAATTGCCGAGCTCCAACAAGGCAATCTCACTCCGGTGGCTTATTAGGTGAAGCTCGAGGACATGCATATGAAAGCCGGCATCTCGGCATCCCCCTCCGTTATCCGCACCAAGTTCATGAGTGGGCTTAATCCGTCAATCCGACGCCCTCTTGAGATCGTTCCATACAAAGTCTTGGGTGCATTGTGTCATGCGGCCATGAAACTTCACAAACAACAACAAGAGACGCCAAGATATTCAAATAACTCTTCTCAAAGTCAATACGCTTATACTACTAACAACCGTGCTCGAGACACGTCTAGTTCTCAAGAGTCCGGCGCCACCAAAGGAGTCCAACGGATGGTTCAACCCACCCGACAAGTGGCTACCGAGAGAGCACCACCACGTGGCCCCAATGCCCCGGCACAAGCGCCTCCCACCCGCACCTCTCAAGGACCTCCACCGGCGGCACGACCAAGAGAGCCCGTATGTGACGAACAAATGGCGTGCGGTCCGGCACAACCCAGTAAGTTCGCCCTAGTATCTCGTCGTATCTTGACCGTTAAAGAATTCATTCCTATTGACCAACGCGAGAATCTCTTCCACTCTCGTTGCTTGGTCAATAACACAAGTCTCTCTCTAATAGTTGATGGGGTTCATCTTGTAACATTATCAAAGAAATTATCAACGAAAAAGTGGTAAAACACTTTAAGTTGCCTACAACTCCCCACCCAACACCTTATGGAATCCAATGGATTACCGATAAGGCGTGTGACACCGTCACACGACATGCTTGGGTGACATTTTCCATAGGCGCCTATGTTGATAAGATCCTTTGTGATGTTATCAAGATGGACGCCACACGTGTATTGTTAGGATGACCATGGCAATTCGATCGTCGAACATTCCATGATGGTTATCTTAATAGATATATGTTCCAATATAATGGAAAAGGAGTCACATTATTGCTTATGACTCCACATGAAATATTAATGATTACGTGGAACGAAAGAGGCAACAAGCCATAGATGAGACCACTACGGCGCCGGAAAAATCGGACCCTCCTAGGAGTCCTCCCGATGTTGGGGGTGCTAGTACTTCTGGATCCCGAAACACCGCCCCTAGTAGCCATGTTATTGAGTCTAGAGGTAGTAAAGGAAGCATCGTTCCCACGAATGCAACTTTACCATCTCCGGACCCAATAATCAAAGGTCGGTGTGAACCGAGGGTACTTTTGGCCCGGAAACACGATTTGACACCGGTCAAGGAAGGCAAGTTCCCATGCTTCTTTCTAGTTCCTTTTTGCTTATATACTTCCCATGATCCTAGTAATATGCCGCACAAAGTGTCTACTTTATTGTTTGAATTTCAAGACGTCTTGACCGATGACCTACCACCCGGCTTGCCACCGAGCCGTGGAATTGAGCACCAAATCGATTTGGTGCCCGGCGCGTCTTTGCCCAACCGTTCCGCTTACCGTGCTAGTCCGGAAGAGACTAAGGAGCTACAACGTCAAGTCCAAGAGCTCCTAGACCGGGGATATGTTCGTGAATCGCTTTCACCATGTGCCATGCCAATTAATTTGGTGCCCAAGAAGGACGGATCTTGGAGGATATGTGTCCATTGCCGAGCCATCAACCAAATAACCGTCAAGTACTGGCATCCGATCCCGCGCCTCGACGACATGTTGGATGAACTCCACGGCGCCACCGTCTTCTCAAAGATTGATCTCCGGAGCGGTTACCACCAAATCCGTATGGCCAAGGGTGACGAGTGGAAAACGGCTTTCAAGACGAAGTACGGCTTATATGAGTGGCTTGTCATGCCGTTTGGACTTTCCAATGCCCCATCAACGTTCATGCGTCTCATGAACCATGTCCTCCGCCGGTTTTTGGGTAATTTTGTCGTTGTTTATTTTGACGATATTCTTACTTTTAGTAAGTCTTTGGATGAACACATCGGGCACCTTCGCCAAGTGCTCGAGTGCCTTAGACAAGAACAATTATATGTCAATTATGAAAAATGTGTCTTTTGCTCCGACACAACAGTATTTCTTGGCTATGTCGTGTCTAAGGACGGACTCCAAGTAGAGGAATCCAAAGTTCGCGCTATTCGGGAGTGGCCTACATCTAGTACGGTCACCATGGTCCGAGCCTTTCTCGGCTTAGCAAGCTTCTACTGACGCTTTGTCAAAGAATTTAGCTCGGTAGCAACGCCGCTTCATGAGCTCACAACCAAGGGTGTCACGTTTGAGTGGCGTGATACCCATGCTTGAGCGTTTGATGCGCTCAAAGACCGACTGTGCAATGCACCATTACTCCAGCTCCCAAATTTCTCGAAAACCTTTGAGGTGGAGTGTGATGCATCTAATGTTGGCATTGAGGGGTTCTCCTACAAGAGAATTGTCCCATTGCTTACTTTAGCAAAAAGCTTTCCGGTCCTCCACTCAGTTATCCAACATATGACAAGGAACTATATGCTTTAGTTCGTTGTTTAAAGACATGGCAACACTACTTGTGGCCGAAGGAGTTCGTGATTCATTCGGATCATGCGGCTCTTTCGTATCTCAAGAGTCAAACTAATTTGATTCGGCGCCATGCAAGTTGGGTAGAATTTCTAGAAACCTTTCCTTCTGTCATTTGGCATTAGAAAGGAAAAGAGAATGTGATAGCCGATGCCCTTTCTCGGCGATATATCCTTCTTGTGCATATGGACACCAAGATCCATGGTTTTGCTCTTATAAAAGAGTTATATGCCACGGATCTTGACTTCAAGGATATATTTGTCAAATGCCTTCACCTCCGAGAGCACGAGACCTTCTTTATAAATGATGGCTACTTGTTCCGCGCGGGAAAACTTTGTATTCCGCGTTTGCCCATACGCCACTTGTTGATAAAAGAGTCCCATGAGAGTCGTGGTCACTTTGGTGCTACCAAGACTCTCGCCACTCTCCAAGAGCACTTGTTTTGGCCCAAAATGCACAAGCATGTGACACGGTTTTGCACAAGTTGCATCACATGTCATCATGCAAAATCGCGTCAAGGTCCAGATGGGTTGTATTCTCCTTTGCCTATACCAATAGGACCTTGGGAGGATCTTTCCATGGACTTTGTAGTTGGCCTACCAATGTCCAAACGAGGCAACGACTCCATTTTTGTGGTAGTCGACCATTTTTCAAAAATGGCTCATTTTATCACGTGTAAGAGCACCCAAAAGCTGAAACTGAAACTGAACCGCTAGCGATGTCGCAACGCTATTCTTTAACAATGTGGTGCGCTTACACGGGATACCACGTTCCATCCTTAGTGATTGGGACGTGAAGTTTGTGAGTTAGTTTTGGAGAACGTTATGGGGAAATTTTGGAACCAACTTGTTATTTTCAAGTAGTTATCATCCCCAAACTGATGGTCAAACGGAGGTGACCAATCGGACTCTCGGTGCTCTACTTAGAGCAACGCTTAGGAACAACCCACGTAAGTGGGAGGACTTACTTTCGGTTGTGGAGTTTTCATATAACAAGTCTAGGCACTCGGCAACTAAAATCTCACCATTTGAAGTTTTCTACGGCTTTAATCCACACACGCCTTTGGACTTCACTCCACGCCCACTCAAGGACGGTGAACACATCACCGCCGCAAGTCGAGCCGCCTCAGTCATTGAACTTCATGAGCGGACTAGAGCATAACTCCAACGTCGTGCCGCCCAACTTGCCGAACAACGCAACAAGGGCCGTCGTGAAATATCTTTCGAGCCCGGCGATCTTGTTTGACTCCACTAAGGAAGGAGCGTTTTCCATCTCGACACAAGGGCAAGCTTTCGGATCGAGGTGATGGCCCTTTCTGGATCCTATCCCGCCATGGTCCGAATGCTTACAAGTTGGAGCTTCCGGATTCCTACGGCGTGCACCCAACGTTCAATGTCAAGGATCTAGCACCTTATGTTGAGCCCCTATTTGACGACGATGAAACGGGGACGTTTCACATCCAAGATGGGGGGACTGATGCGCCCTTGACAACCATGACCGTGGATGAGGAGGGCGATGCTTTGCGGGTTCGCTCCGATGGACCGCTCACTCGCTCCCGAGCCAAAACCATCGCCCAAGCTTCTGGCTCAATCATCCGACGCACCATCACGTCACTTGGACCCGTTAGTGGCATGTCATGTCTCTCCTCCACTATGGCATAGGTTACCGGCTCCATCCACCTTTGGCCCGCTAGTGGCATGTCTCGTCTTTCCGGCGCCACGATATTTAGCTAGCATATTTATATTATAAATTTTATTAATTTTGCATTTTAAATAATAGACTTTTAATTTTCGAAACATTAACTCCGGAACATAATTCCGGGAGTTAATTTCCGGCATTGATAGTCTAGACCTTTGGTTTCGGGAGTTAGCCCCGACTTTATTTCCCGCCTTTTATTCCGTCATTTATTTTTCGACTTTTGGTATGGCCTTCATCCACTATATAAGGGATGTTTGGCCTCACTTGTAAATCATGTTCAATATTAATCAAGTTATTTGAAGGAAAATTCTCTCTCTTGATTTGGGCATCACTTTTTCTTCAATCCCCTCAAAGTTCTTCCTTGGATCAAGTCTTAGATCCAAGAACTCACATTCGAGGATTCTTCTAAAGAATCGACCCTTCAATCCACTACACCGTTTGCTCGATCTCTCTGGATCGAATCAACCCCTCGCTTCCGCATCCATCCCAAATCGCTTCCACCTTACCAAAGTTCTATCTAAGTCACTATTGCACATCAACAAGGAGTAGTTGAAGCTCTAGCTTGGTTTAGATTCGGCATTCGTTCTTCAACGATTCCAAGGACGCATCACATTGTCTACTTAATTTAATATTTTGTGGCATTCACGTGCTTAGATAGTACGTTGTACAATCGGTTTGTGATGGATGATAGGCTACTAAAACTTTGGACCTCTCAAAAATAAAAAGAGCATTGAAATTCCTCCATTAAAGTCTTTGTACAAAATGATAGCAAATTGAAGATTAGTTTCATTTTGACCCAAATTTTTTTAAAAAAATAAAGGTACGTACGTTGACTGCGTCTTAAGACATCATAACATGCATTTTGACCATGTGACCCTCGAGGTATTGTATACAAATACTGTTTTTCACGTTAAAGGAAAAAAAATATTTCTCTTGGTGTTCAATAAATTTTAATTTTATAAAGCAAACAAAAAATGAGATAAATTTGGTTAGAATGTAGTTTTTTTATGTAGTAAACAAAGTATGCACGTTATTTTTTTTATATGGGACTAAGTATGCACCTTAAATACCATTATATATAGACTAAGTAAACCCAAAGTGTTGATCCTACAAAATGGCATAGTATGTCAACCGAAGTACTTCCTAGAACATAATATTCAGGGGCACATTTTTTTTTATGTAAGCGCAATAGATGACTATCATAACTAAGATAGAACACAATTGACCTCAATAGAACTTAAGCTACATTTTTTAAGACCAATAGTATTTAGTTTCCACTAGTAACTTAATTATTAAAAGTAAAATAGTAACAATGTAGTGAAAACATACTTGTTTTGAGTCTCCATTTGTCATAAGTTGTGTGCAGAGGTCCATAGGTGTTTGACGATGCTCGTTTTGATAGACAATCTTATACCTTTGGATGACAACAAAAGATGTGACTTGTTTATTTCAGATTCCAAAATAGAACAATGTAGAGAGTTTTAACCTGTTAAACATTGTATTGTCAATGTGAGCATGACAAAGTGGACACTCTAAAAGTATAGTGTCAGAACATCTATAATAACCATTGCAACATATCTAAGTAATAAATGGAGAATGTTGCTGATATACCTTCCGCTTGATGAATCATATGTTACGGCATATCTTTTGTGTCAAGTTCTATAAAATAAAGTAATAGAATTTTGCCATCATTGTCTTCTTAATTCAATATTTGTGTCATTCACGTGCTTAGATAGTATGTTGTACAATTGATTTGTGATTGATAATAGGCTACTAAAACTTTGGACCTCTCAAAAATAAAAAGAGCATTGGATTCTTCAATTAAAGTCTCTGTACAAAATTCTAGTAAATCGAAGATTAGTTTCATTTTGACCCAAAAATTATTTTAAAAAATAAGGATGTACCTAGACTGTGTATTAAGACATCATAGCATGCATTTTGACCATGTGACCCTCGAGGTATTGTATACTAATATTGCTTTCCACGTTAAAGAAAAAAAATATATATTTCTCTTGGTGTTCAATAAATTTTAACTTTTATAAAGCAAACAAAAAATGGGATGTATTTGGTTAGTATGTAGTTTTTTTTATTTAGTAAACAAATTATGCAAGTTATTTTTTTATATGGGACTAAGTATGCACCTTAAATACCATTATATATAGACTAAGTAAACCCAAAGTGTTGATCCTACAAAATGGCACAGTATGTCAACCGAAATACCTCCTACAACATAATATTCAGGGGCACATTGTTTCTTTTTTTTATGTAAGCGCAATAAATGACTACCATAACTAAGATAGAACACAGCTGACCTCAATAGCACTTAGGGCTTGTTTACTTGTAGTTTATTTCTGTTTCATTTAGTTTATAAACCCTGAGTTTAATTTTTGTACGTGTTTACTTGGAGATTGGTTTAATTCTCTATGAGTTTATTCGGGTTTATAAACCACTCAAAAATAAACTTATCTGAGCAAGGTTATTTTTGCTGGGATGGGTTTATTTTTGTTTAAAACTCGATTTTAGCCTTGTGCTTTTCCAACCCGATATTCTTTGTTCATCTCTATGTATTCCCCGTCGTTCTTCGATTTTTTTAGGGGCATAAGTGTATTTTTAACAAAAATAAACCCAAAAAATAAACTACAAGTAAACAACCTTATATGATTTATATATATAAACCCATTGAGAAATAAACCCGAAAATAAACTATATATCCGTATAAACTCATTACTCGAAAATAAACCAATCTGCAAGTAAACAAGCCCTTAAGCTATATGTTTTAAGACCAATAGTATTTAGTTTCCACTTTTAACTTAATTATTAAAAGCAAAATAGTAATAATGTAGTGAAAACATACTTGTTTTGAGTCTCAATTTGTCATAATTTGTGTGCAGAGGTCCATAGGTGTTTGACGATGCTCGTTTTGATAGACAATCTTATACCTTTGGATGACAACAAAAGATGTGACTTGTTTATTTCAAATTACAAAATGGAACAATGTAGAGAGTTTTAACCTGTTAAGCATTGTACTGTCAATGTGAACATGTCAAAGTGAACACTCTACAAGTATGGTATCAGAACATCTATAATAACCATTGTAACATATCTAAGTAATAAATGGAAAATGTTGCTGACATACCTTCCGCTTGATGAAGCATATGCTACGGCATATCTTCTGTGTCAAGTTCTTCAAAATAAAGTGATAGAATTTTGCTATCATTGTCTACTTAATTCAATATTTGTGGCATTCACGTGCTTAGATAGTATGTTGTACAATCGATTTGTGATAGATGATAGGCTACTAAAACTTTAGTAAATCGAAGATTAGTTTCATTTTGACCCAAAAATATTTTTTAAAAATAAGGTATGTACCTTGACTGTGTATTAAGACATCATAGCATGCATTTTGACCATGTGACCCTCGAGATATTGTATACAAATATTGCTTTCCACGTTACAGGAAAACAAATATTTCTCTTGGTGTTCAATAAATTTTAATTTTTATAAAGCAAACAAAAAATTGGATGAATTTGGTTAGTATGTAGTTTTTTTTATGTAGTAAACAAAGTATGCAGGTTCTTTTTTTTATAGGGGACTAAGTATGTACCTTAAATATCATTATATATAGACTAAGTAAACCCAAAGTGTTGATACTACAAAATGGCATAGTATGTCAACTAAAATACCTCATTGAACATAATATTCCGTGGCACATTGTTTTTTTTTTTTGTGTAAGTGCAATAGATGACTACCATAACCAAGATAGAACACAATTTTGCTCAATAACATTTAAGCTATATTTTTTAAGACCAATAGTATTTAGTTTTCACTTTTAACTTAATTATTAAAAGCAAAATAGTAACAATGTAGTGAAAACATACCCATTTAGAGTCTCCATTTGTCATAAGTTGTGTGCAGAAGTCCATAGGTGTTTGACGATGCTCGTTTTGATAGACAATCTTATACATTTGGATGACAACAAAAGATGTGGCTTGTTTATTTCAGATTTCAAAATGGAACAATGTAGAGAGTTTTAACCTGTTAAGTATTTTATTGTCAATGTGAGCATGTCAAAGTGGGCACTCTAAAAGTATGGTATCAGAACATCTATAATAATCATTGTAACATATCTAAGTAATAAATAGAGAATGTTGCTGATTTACCTTCCGCTTGATGAAGCATATGTCACGGAATATCTTCTGTGTCAAGTTCTACAAAATAAGGTGAAGGAATTTCGCCATCATTGTCTACTTAATTCAAGATTTGTGGCATTAACGTGCTCATATAGTATGTTGTACAATCCTGCTTGTGATGGATGATGGACAACTAAAACTTTGGACCTATCAAACATAAAAAGAACATTGGATTCCTCTATTAAAGTCCCTGTACAAAATGTTAGTAAATCGAAGATTAGTTTTATTTTGACCCAAAAAAAAAGTTAAAAAAAATAACGTATGTACCTTGAATGCGTCTTAAGGCATCATAGCATGCATTTTGACTATGTGACCCTCGACGTATTGTATACAAAGATTGTTTTCCACGTTAAAAGAAAAAAAAAAATTCTTTAGGTGTTCAATAAATTTTAGTTTTTATACCTTTTATTTGTAAAGTCTTTCTTTAAATAATAACACCCAACTTTTAATACCCAACTTCACTTCGGTTACCCAACTTCGTAGTTACCCGATTTTAATATCCAATGTTACATATTCAACTTTACTTCGGTTACCCAACTTCGTTGTTACCCGATTTTAATACCCAACGTTACATATCCTACTTCACTTCGGTTGCCCAACTTCATAGTTACCCAATTTTAATACCCAATGTTACATATTCAACTTCACTTCGGTTACCCAACTTCGTTGTCACCCGATTTTAATACCCAACGTTACATATCCAACTTCACTTCGGTTACCCAACTTCGTTGTTACCCGATTTTAATACCCAACGTTACATATCCAACTTCACTTCGGTTACCCAATTTCGTTGTTACTCAATTTTAATATTCAACGTTACATATTCAACTTCACTTTGGTTACCCAACTTCGTAGTTACCCGATTTTAATACCAATTGTTACATATCCAACTTCACTTCGGTTACCCAACTTCGTAGTTACCCGATTTTAATACCCAATGTTACATATCCAACTTCACTTCGGTTACCCAACTCCGGTTACCCAATTTTAATACCGAACATTACATATTATTTCCAGACGAACCTATGTTCTGATTAGATTGTTGAACAAATGATTATATGTGTGAACAAATACAGATGATTAGATAGGATATAGAACAAGTACTTATATAGGATTTTAGACTTACGTGAATCCTAAACACAACAAGACTACACAAAATGGTAGAATTCAACATCTCCTTATTCAATTCATATTTCAATAGTTTATATTGACACTTGAAAATAAACTTTTACCATTGCATATTGTTCAGTTGAATAAAAAAAATCAATCAATCAAAGATACATACAATCCTAGTTGTACAATTTGAAATTTCTCACTTGATCTACAATCAAAGCTAATTCGGATATACACATTATGCTAACAAAATGCATATAATCACCATCTACTATCACACCTAATTTACAAGGGGTTGCAAGATTCTTCAATTAACTGATCATTTCAGCATTTGATGTTCGATGGTGATGGTGATGATATTTCTAGCAACTCCTTAGCCATCTGAGTTGTTTGACCGAGTTTAGATTGTGTCTCTCTTAACTCCTCTTCAACACCCTTCTTGTCGAATTCCATACGTTTGATTTGAAATTCAAACTCTTTGTTATGCCATATTGCTAAAGATCAATTCTTCTCAAAGTTCAAATTGAACAACAATAAAGTTTTACAACATAATATATATATATATATATATATATATATATATATATATATATATATATATATATATATATATATATATTATATTTATATATATATATATACAATTATATATAGACTAAGTAAACTCAAAGTGTTGATTCTACAAAATGACATAGTATGTCAACTTAAATACCTACTAGAACATAATATTCAGTGGCACATTGTTTTTTTATATAAGCGCAATAGATGACCACCATATCTAAGATAGAACACAATTGCTTGAATTGAGCTCAATAGCACTTAAGCGAATAGTATGACCCAAACCTATGAAAACAATGACATATTATACATTTATACCTGAGAATTAAGATTGGTTTTCTCTCTTTTAAGTACAACAAATCTATGTTAGAAAAAGCACGATTTGGAAAATATTTCTCAGTTAACCACTAATCTGCATTTAGTTTTATACACATCAAGATCACAATTCTGAAGCATAGTTGGTTCTAGACAATGAAACATTTATATATGACATTTAAAATAGTCACTGCTACCACACCGAAGTTGAGGAGAGAACCATATAGGCTAATCTGCATGTAATTAAACTAGAAGCTCCACAAATGCACCGGTACAACTAAGTCACTAATTATGATATCCAACTTTTTTGTTTTCTGATAGAACGTTAATATACCTTGTTCCTTATGACAAGATTATTCATTATGCCATAATGACTTGAGACATCAATTCAACTAGTCACCTTATCATAGACTTGTTTAGGCCCCTACTTTTTATGCATATAGTCAAAGCCTCGTATCCACCCAAAACAAGCCAAAACCCTCATCACATCCACATATATATCCTGAACCTACTACAATTTGTATTACAACAACAAAATTAATAATTACCTTCCTTCATGGTGAAGGTAGCACCGCTTGCACTCCCATTAATAAGGATACCAACAAGGAGTTTAAGATAGTACATTTTATTCAATGGAGGTTGTTACATGACTCAATAATCTGGCAAGAAAGGAAAAAAAATTCGAGGAAGAACCACGTCCAAAAATAAATTACCAAAGCATCCAAGCACCATTATTGAAGCTAAGGAATGCAATTTACAAAATCTACACTAGTATCAACTATGCGTGAAGCCAGGGAGAGCCAGAGTACGATAACTTGCCGTATAAATACCAATAACTTCGAAGTTAGTAGCTATCTAAACAGAGACAATTAACAACAATTAGAGCCTTCCTTACGAACTTCCAACTTACATATCAGCTATAAATGCATTATGTAAAACTTAAACTTTCTTGCACAACAACAATGTCAGAATCTGACCACCATGCATTAACAACACTAGAAAAGAAAAATATAGGCATAGACAATGGAACATGCCAAACAAATGTCAACTCTTTACACAAAATCTATCCGAATTGCATTCGGTATTTGCAGTTGGAAAGAGGGCAACAAACAGTTGTTAAACTTCTTTTGTATGCAATTTTCCCTAGTACAAGCTTTTGCATTATTATTGATCATCGTAATCTTACCAAGACTTGCATTGATATTGATCCTAAGATCCATTCAAGAGAGATCTGAGCAATTAATTGGGATTTCTAGTCACTGCATATATGCAAAATATAATCCTCCAATTTCTAAAATTAAGCACAAATAAAACATATTTTTATATAGCAATGTTCAACACAATCAAGAACAACTGATGTTGCAACGATTAAAACTGTATTGCCTGTAAGAAGCTCGACACCAAAGGTATAAACATGATACTGCAAGGATCAAAACTGAATACGCGAGGGTAGTTTCTGAAGCTATTTAGGGAAAATACTTGTGTTCATTGCCAATTCAGGAACACAATCCAACATCAACCAAGTCCAATGAAAATTTCATCAACTACATCACTCAAATTTGCACAATCGACATTGCAACAAGTGAAGGTAGTTTTCGAATCTGTAAAGTACGCATATATGTCATAGCCAACAACCATTAACTTGTTCCTAGTTTTGGATGTAGAACTTGGTAACCCGAAATTGTCTTGCACAACAACCATGTCAGAATATGAGCACCTTGCATTAACAATACTAGAAAAGAAAAATATAGGCATAGACAATGAAATATGCCAAGCAAATCTCAACTCTTTACACAAAAATCTATCCAAATTTAACAATGTAGAAAGCAAATCACCATCACAAACCATCAATTAACTAATGAACATAAAAAAAAATGTAGGGAGAAACTCAAAACAAACATCAAACGGTGATTCATATTATCTGATCTCTCACCTGAGAAGCAAAGATCCCAACCTGTGATGAGCTTTAGCATACCCAGGCTCTAACCTCACAACCTCTTCACACTTCCTCTGATGTGAGCCCGCCGGACTTAAGCAACGAGAGTGATGTGCCGGCACCTAGGTCATTACCACCTGTCACTCGAGCTAGAGCTCGCATGCTAGGACAAACCACATTGATCTACCATCCTTTTGGAGCTCCGACATGTTGGTCCGACCTTGAACACAAAATGTTGAACATGCTTGAGGCGATTGAAGCTTCCGGTTCCGGCTAGTCTTGATGGACCTTACAGTTGTATTTTATTTTGTATGTAATAAGTGGTCATGCTTGACTTTATTTCATGATATTTTCATGATATTATGGAATAAAGAGGGTTGTTTAATACAAGTGAAATAAAATGTTCACTTACATTAAACTAACCATTCAAGAGGGTGATTACCACACTTTATGTTGGGTTTTTGGCAGCCACGTTTTGTCTCTTGAAGCTTCCAAATGGCCGGCCATTTGATGGTCCTAGGCCCTTTGTTTGCTTGCTTTTATGTGGCAAAATCCCTTTGTTTTTCCTTTGCTTAATTGCCACAACTTTTGAACTTGTAACCCTTTAATTGTGGGAGCTTAGGTGCTGATTTTTCAGCCTATATAAGGCCTCTCCCACACCCTTTTCTAGAGGAACAAAAATATTGAGTGATTCTTCAATCAAGTTGTGTTTTTACTTTGAACAAAACAAACCTAGAAACTAAGGTGAGAGGCCGAAGTTTCGAAACCCACAAGGTGAGAGGCTGAGTGGTGTCCTTACGGTGAGAGGCTAGGAGGACAAAGGAAATCCAATCCCAAAGTGAGATTCCGAGGGAGAAGATCTCGAGCCAAGGAGATCCAAGGTGAGAGGCCGGACGACCCTTGCTTGGTATATCAAAAAAACACAAAAACAATAAAAAAAAGAAGTGGACAGAAGGAACGATCACCGGTGGATCCTCGCGTTCAACCGACGAAGAGCGCATCACCCTCAATGCCGAAACTCATGCAAGAGAACAACTTTGTTCATCTTATCCAACTTATGGAGAAAATAGATGGTTTCCTTACCACTTTAGTTATAAATTATAAACCAATTCAACTACCCAACTTTGTATTAGATCATCATGATCACAATTACTGATAGTAGTGGCATACAAATCATCAAGAGGACCCTCATACAAATTCTCCACAGGGTACCAATGAGCTGCATAACAAGGTTTTACACATTAGCAATTCAAATTTAAAACCCATTATTGTTCTTAGTTTCCACTGCTACTAGCTACCAACTATCACTAGTTGCCCAATACCAAGGATACATCAGTGATATTCAGAAAAGGAATACTTTAAACATAACCTACTACTACTACCAATTACCAAGGATTAAACCATCTATTACAAAGTGTTTACAAGTCAATCAAACCACAAACATTAAAATTACTAATCTAATCTTAGACTAAAAACACACAAAATTGATTAGGCCAAAATTGAACCTACCTGTGAGATTGTGAACGCAGCGAAGATCGATTACGGTCAAAATCGATATGAGGGCTTTTTCGTCGTCAAGTCTGAGAGTGTCAGAGTGAGCACATCAAGCACCAACACATGGAGTAAAGAGTGAAATGCAGAAAGTTAGTACCAATGGTTGCTTAACATTCGTAGAGAAAGAGGAGAGTTCATCACCAAACCCTATCAAAAGCACTATCAGAAACCCTAAACTTAAGAAATGAAGAAGGGAGGCAAAGAAGGCTAGTAATGGCGACAATGAATGCTAGTAAACGGCGGTGAAGAGAGGTAGTAATCGGAGAAGAAGAAATGAGGCGACGAAGAAGGGCGACGGGTGACGAAGAAGGCGAGTGAATCATCAATGACTAGAGAGAACGAGAAGAAAGCGAGGAAGACAGGAAAAAAAAATCCGTTATACCTGCATAGTTAGTATCCTATTAAAAAAAATGCTTACATATTTTGTACACTAGTTAAAAAAGGTGCACTAATGCGTCATTTCTTTCAAAGTTTTTTGAATATCTCCGGGAAAGATTAATTTTTCCTATTAAAAAAAATCAAATAAAATGTTTATTTTTTTACAAAAAAAATATTTTTTGGATTTAATTTTTTTTTTGAATAGCTTAGGAGAAAAATTTTTTTTATAAATTTTAAAAAACGGTTTTGCATAACCCAGTATTTTTGTAAAAAATTTTAAAACTTGGTTTTTTTATATCTAAAACCGGTTCGGTTCGGTCTTCATCTTCAAATTTATTGAACCGGTTCAAAGTGTTGTTGGAATAATATTAAAATAATAAAAATTGAGCCATGATGATAAAATGGATGTTTAGAGGGGCGGGTGGTATTATGTTAATGGAATATATCTAATGGGTGCTTTAATGCAATAAGTCATTAAAGAGGTGGTTAGTTGCGAATGACCCTATTTAACGGATGGTTTTCGGTAATTTATTACCACGTATAAAAAATAATCTAAATTCTAAAAACTACTTGTGTACAAACTATGGCCTACAATACCAATTCTAATACGCTATCAACTCTGGCAAAATTAATTGTGTGGATTCCGGATTTAGAAAAAAAAAGAAGAAACTAGTCACTTCTTTTAATTATTTCACAATCGCGTCATTATAACCAATTTTTTATTTTGAAAAAATCCTATTAAAATAAATATTTATTGAAAAATAAATGGGTTAAATAAATTCTCAAAATAGTCTTGGAAAAATTGCAATGAAAGATTTAAATTTTTGAAAAATATATATTTCCGATAAAAGAAAATTCCGGGTAGAAATATCTAAAGCAAAACTAGCGGAAGAAAAATCTGAAAACTTTTCGGTGAACATTTTTCTTTTTTTTTGGAGGTTTTTGTGGTAGTTTATTTTTCTTGAAAAAATATTAAAATTATCATAAACCAATCTGGATTTTTAAAAAAAAAAATTTAAGCTTCGGTTTTTTTCGTACCTTTCTATTTCTATTGTTGGTTTATTAGGAGAAAATATTTGTATGAGTTAGCAATTTTTAAAATATGACTTATTTTTGGTTCCTAGGTAATATCTTATGTTATTATTTTATATTATAAATTGTAATAGTTAATCAACTATTGAAACTAATTATGATAATAATATTAATTATGGAAATTTACCTTGTTTATGCTTTTTAAATCATTTGATGTAATTTTATCTAGTATGAGGTGGGGTCAATTGCATACGTTTTAAACTTAAGGGCGATTTAATGGCAAAACGTTTATAAGGGTGATTAATTACAAAAATATGAATATTAAGGGTGATTTTATGCTAAAAAATTTGTAAAGGATAGTTGATGAGTGCCAAATTTAACTATATATAGGCTATAAAATAATGCATTTTATTCATCCATTGTTCTCTAATACATCACTATTTGTCTAGAAATCTTTCACTTTCCATATTTCAATATATCCACATTGACATTTTTGTATTTCAGCCATTTCCGGCATCACTTGTGCTAGAAGTACATCCTCCCTGAAGTCAAAGCTAAAGAGATGTCACGAAGACAAGATCTAAAATCAAAGCGACAACGCAAGCTAGACGACTTGTGAGATGGATTCCGAAGACGTCTCAAACCGTCTGGATCACACATCACCACTGTAGATAGACTTCATCAATCTCATATTGGTCCAGACACAAACGATGTGAAATGGTATGTGTAAACGATGCCATATGGCCATGATGTCTCCTATGTAGACTCCGTCCCTTCTCCCCTCCCCCCCACCCATAGGTCCAACCCTAATAAACGAGGAGCGCGATAGGGAAACTAAAGCTCTAACACCCAACCAAAAACGATCGTAAAACCCTTCAACAACAATCAATGATCAAAGCCACGTCCACCTATGAATCAACGAAGGAGGCTTGTGATCGATTTGAGAAGATATCAACACGTAGACACAAGCAGAACGACTCAAACAAGTCCAAGCTATAGGGCGAACGAGACTTCTCTCATTTTCACTCCATGTCCGAAGCACCGAAATTGCACAAGCAATCCTAAAAATATGAATTGTATCATGAATGAGATGCTTAACCAAGTATCCGTGTATCCTATATATAAATATATATATATATATATATATATATATATATATATATATATATATATATAGGAGACGCTTGATCATGAAAGTTTTAACATATGTAGTATATTCGGGTATTGAATTTACAAGGACCATGTCTGTATTAGAAAAAAAATAAATATACTAAGCTAAAGGGAGAAGCAAATGGATAAAATATGGTTTGAAGGAATCAATTTGTGAACATAAAGCAATTGGTAACAAGATGTGAGATAATATCTTTGGGATGAGCAATCTAAGGAAGCGAGTATCACCGTAATAATAATGAATCGAACATGAACTACGTATGTGAATAACATAAACTTCAATCAGCAATCATGTAGTTTACCATCTAAAATAGCCTTTGGCATAGACAACAAAGACCGTGCTTTTCAATTCGCGTAGCCCTCAATCCGCGGTTCGGCAAGTATAAGAAAAATCTTCGCTTTTGGCCCTTGAGTTAGAAAAGGTACAAAGGCCGGAACTTTCTACTAAAGTTAGAAATCCTCAAGGAAATTATAATGTGCTACTCTCAAACCAAATTTCTTCTCAATAACACCAATAAAAAACAACCTTTGTTTTTGGCTTTCTAGTCGTTTTATCTAAACCAATTATAAATGTCACTTCTTTGGGAGGTAAATAAATGTGAAAATAAAGAAATTTAAAAAGAAACATATACTTGCTGATATTCATTCAGTAATTCACATAAACAATCACCATCGATCTATCATAAGGTTCAACAAAACCCTTAAATAGAAGGAGACTTATCCAAACATGGAACGATGAGAGAAATCATATCAAAAGAATAGTTTTTGCATAAACTCAAAGCAGGGAAATAGAAATACAGGGAAAAAAAAAATGGCTGACTCTAACTAGGGTACCGACGATAGAGTATGATTGTTGTTACTAGATACCCTAGAAGACTGAAAACTGGAAATATAAAGGGAAAATTTCGGGTCAAAATATTTACAAAAACCCCTCCAAAGTGAAAAGAGAATATATCAAAGTCCAAGTTGCCACCGAAGTGAAAACGGCATAGCAAAATGACCTAGAGACGGCCAAGCTGTAACACCCAAAATCCGTATGACTCGAGGTGCTACTGGGCTAGGATCTCACAATGGATCCTAACCCTAGCCTGACAACAAGTTCACTGAATCTTACAACAAGACACATATAGATTAAATACAAAACGTAAAACTGATATATAAATATCAAAAGGTAATACATAAGTACCGCTGAGTACAAATAAAACATAAACTGTACCTATAAAATATCCCATATCCCCGATATCGACCCAGTGTACGGAGCCCTCAGCGTATCATCCACTCTGGATCACTCTGCAGCTCTCCTAACCTGCAAAGGATCTACAACACGGTATAAAGTCGTTAGCTAACCATACACATATATATAGAGATGCAAGAGCAAAAACACACATCACGAATCATAACACATCAACATGCTTTCACACCTTTACCCGGTTTATTATCTTTAATAAGTCCAATCACTCAGTCATATAAATATAAATGTATAGGAATATATGTGACACGAGGAATATAATCCTCGCTTCTGGGTGCTATAGCCAGCTGGAGTGGTATCGGCACACCTCCCGTGTACCCTATGGGAGTGGTGAGGGTCCATCCCGTATACCAAGTTTGACCTGACTGTAGAGAATCTCCCAGACTCCATGACGGGATGAAAGGGAAAGGTTATCACGGCCACTACAATGGGCGGTCAATAAACCATAGGTCGGTAATAATCATATCGCATGCTATCAAGCATATATCACACACCACTCATGCACACATCTAATATAGGGATGGTAGCTAAGTAAGTCCTATGGACTTACCTCAACCTCTGAAGTAGTCACAACCACGATCAATCCTCAACACGGTCCACTCCAAACTGGAGGACAACACTGCCTAATAACAAGGCATAACAATATATCACACTCATATCCATCAAAGGGGTCACACCTAGACCCAAGGGATCCATAAGGATCATAGCCTAACTCATAAACCTCAAAGCCATAACTGGCATAAACGACAACATGATCATCCTCATACTATCCTCATACACGTACGTAGCATGCTACTAACCCGCTCATACTAGGAAAGGAAAAGATCTACCTAACTCTAGGTAGACCCGGGACAAGACGCACCTGCGTGACGGAAAGACGCAGGGGCGGAACAGGCAACCCGCAGGCGCGGCAAGGCTACGCCGCAGACGCGGTGACAATGGCCGCAAGCAACGTAGGCACGGCGCGGGCGCTACGGCACGGCTTCCGCAGGGGCGGCGACGTCCAGGCGCGAGGGCGGCGACAGTGCAGAATGTGATCCCGTGACTCTTCTTCGGCTCTTCACGTGATCAAATCATGTCTTCTCCATTCCACACCCAAGTACATACATATACATACATATTCCAACATCAATCTATGATCCATTCATCTAATCCTAAGCTAGGGAAGAAGAACAAGAGAGAAATAAAAGAAGGAGAAGCAAGAAGCTTACCACACTTGTGGTCCTAGGCCAGGAAAAGATCACCAACACTGCCTCAGCTGGCTCCCAAGCTCAACAACAACAACATAAGACATCAACCTCACAAGGCCACACAAAACCTCTTCCAAACAAAGAGGAAACCAAGCACAAGATCAAGAAGGAAGGAGAAGGAAGCAAGAAGGACGTGAAGGCAGCTGGGAAAGGGAATGAAGATGCTCAGCAAGCCAAAGCAAAGGAATTAGGTTAAGGAAAGAAAGGATAAAGCAAGGGTCAAATCCTCAACAAAACCGGGTGCAGCCGTCGGAAACCGCAGGGGTGGTTCCCTGGGCCGCGGGAGCGGAAACCCGCTGGGGTGGCACACAAGCCCGCGGGGGCGGCTAAGACCAAATCTCAGCCTAAGCCAAATCTCGGCTAAAGTAAACTCTGTCCAAAAACTAAGGCTCTTACACCTCACCCCCCTAAAAAGAAGTTTTGTCCCGAAACTTGCAAAATCCTCAAACCACTCGGACTCACAAGCTGAGGTACAACTCTCTCTATAACCTCAAACATAGGCATGGAGGAAATCATCCACTCCAGCAATAAAACACTATCCTGGGCATAGAGGAAAACCATCTCTAGCCAAACTATAAACACATCATAAGGCATAGAGGAATCACATCTCTAGCCGTATCATACTCATAACAGAAAGGCATGGAGGAAAAACATCTCCACCAACACTATGTCCCTCAAAATAGCATGGAGGAATAACCATCTCCAGCTGAATCCTAAACGTATCACAATAGCATGGAGGAAAGAGCCATCTCTAGCAATAAACAATAATCATACTAGCACAACAAGATCTAATAAGATCATATATCACATCAAAGCTAGTATGAAAATAAACACATCATAACATATAAGCATATAAGCACATAACACTCATCAAGGTAGTACTAAGATCTACTCGGTGATCCTACTGGTGCATCTAACTCGGCATAGAACTCTGGATAGTTCCTCTGGATACTATCCTCAGTCTCCTATGTAGCCTCATCAGGTCCACGTCTCGACCACTGTATCCTCAGCATAGGAAGGTCCTTCGAACGTAGGCGTCTCATACCTCGTTCTAGGACTGGAATAGAGTGCTCAACAAAAGTGTGGTCCGGCTCAACCACCAAATCATCATAACTCACGATGTGTCTCGGATCTGGTATGTACTCCCTCAGCTGAGACACGTGAAATACAGGGTGAACACCCTCTCATCTCGGAGGTAAAGCCAATCTGTATGCTGCGCTCCCAACCCGATCCAGAATCTCGAACGGTCCGACATATCGGGGCTCAACTTCCCCTTAATGCCAAAACGTCTAACACCTCGTTTCGGAGACACACTCAGCCACACATGGGCTCCAACTCTGAACTATAGAGGTCTACGCCTCCTATCAGCATAAGACTTCTGACGGCTCTGCGCAGTCAGCATCCGCTCTCTAATCAGTGCTACTCGAGCCACATCATCCTGAATTTGATCCGTGTCAAACCACTAAAATTGCTCTACTCATCCCAGCATAACGGAGTACGGCATCTCTGTCCATACAGTGCCTCATATGGGGCCATCCCAATAGATGCATGCCAGCTGTTGTTGTATGAGAACTCAACAAGTGGGAGATGATCCGTCCACACTTGTCCCCAATCCAACACACAAGCTCGCAGCATATCCTCCAGATTCTGAATAGTCCTCTCTGACTGACCATCTGTCTGAGGATGGAACACCGTCGTGAAGTGCAAACTCGTCCCCAAGGCAGTCTGAATCTGCTGTCAAAATCTCGAGGTAAATCGTCCATCTCTGTCTGAGACGATCGTCCTCGGTACACCATGGAGTCTCACTATCTGCCTAGTGTACTCCTCAGCTAATCTGCTCACCGGCCACGTCTCCCTAATAGGAATGAAACGTGTCGTCTTCGTCAATCTGTCCACAATAACCCAGATAGCAACAAAACTCCGGCTTAGTCTCAGCCCAGTCACAAAGTCCATGGTGATGTCCTCCCACTTCCTCTGTGGAACAGGAAGTGGATGGAGCTCACCTCCAGGTCTACAATGCTCTATCTTGACCTGCTGGCAGGTCGCACACTGTGCCACAAATCTGGCTACATCGTGCTTCAGCCCTCCCCACCAATATAAACGTCTCAAATCCTGATACATCTTACTCGTACTTGGATGTACAGAGTAAGCTGTATAGTGAGCCTCTTGTAAAATCCTCTGTCTCAGCTCTGCATCAGCAGGTACACAGACGCGACCGCGGCGTCTCAAAACCCCATCTGCTCCTAGCAAGAATTGTGGTGCCTCATCCCGAGACATCCTCTCTCGGATCCTCATCAGTGTCGGGCAGGTCTCCTGCTTCTGTTGGATTTCACCCAACAAATCAGGAAGAACCTCTAAAGTACGCAGCTGGGCATCCTCATCAGGAAATTGGATGTCCAACTCTAACCAGATCAAGTCTCTCTGCAACTGATGCTGAACTGTCAGCCTCGCAATCGCCTGCTCTCGAGGCGTCTTCCTGCTTAGGGCATCGGCGACAACGTTCGCCTTCCCTGGATGATACAGAATCTCTAAATCAAAGTCCTTGATCAACTCTAGCCACCTACGTTGGCGGTTATTCAATTCCCGCTGCGTGAAAATGTACTTCAGACCCTTATGGTCTGTGAAGATCTGACATGTAGCACCATACAGGTAATGTCTCCAGATCTTCAATGCATCAACTACCGTTGCCAACTCCAGATCATGAGTCGGGTAGTTCTCCTCATACGTCTTCAGCTGTCGAGACGCATATGTTATCACTCTGCCCCGCTGCATCAATACACATCCCTAGCCTAGCTTGGATGCATCACTGTATACCACAAAATCCTCTATGCCCTCTAGTTGTGCCAAAATAGGAGCAGAAGTCAAACGTCTCTTCAGCTCCTCAAAACTTTGCATACACTGATCAGACCATGCAAATCTGGTAGTCTTCCTCAGTAAACTCGTCAATGGACGGGCAATCACAGAAAATCCCTCCACAAAGCGTCTGTAATAACCGGCTAGGCCAAGGAAGCTACGTACTTCCTTAACGTTCATCGATGTAGTCCAAGATGCTACGGCCTCAATCTTGGCCGGATCCACCTTGATGCCTTCAGCTGATACCACATGACCCAGGAATGCTACCTCTGGCATCCAGAACTCACACTTAGATAACTTAGCATAAAGTTCTCTATCCCGTAAAATCTGCAACACAGTCCTCAGCTGCCCTGCATGCTCCTCTCTGCTGCGAGTGTACACTAGAATATCATCTATGAAGACCACCAAAAACTGATCCAGGAAGTCGATGAAGATACTGTTCATCAACTCTATAAAGACGGTTGGGGCATTCGTAAGCCCAAATGGCATCACTACAAACTCGTAGTGTCCATATCTGGTCCAGAATGTTGTCCTGTGCACATCCTGTTCCCTCACCCTCCACTGGTGATATCCGGAACGCAGGTCAATCCTGGAGAACACAGTCGCTCCCTGTAGCTGATCTAACAAATCATCAATGCGTGGCAGTGGATACTTGTTCTTGATGGTCACCTTGTTCAGCTCTCTATAATCTATGCATAACCTCATTGATCCGTCCTTCTTCTGTACGAAGAGGACAGGTGCTCCCCATGGGGACACGCTAGGGCGAATGAAGCCCTTCTCAGCCAGCTCCTCAAGTTGCTTCTTCAACTCCAGCATCTCGACAGGCGTCATCCGGTATGGGGCCTTCGAGATCGGTCTCGTACTAGGCTCTAACTCAATAATGAAATCCACACTCCTTTGAGGCGGCAAACTGGACGGCTCAGCAAATACATCTGCAAAATCACAGACAATTGGGATATCCTCTAATACTGGATTCTCCCCTTCCTTCATGGCATAACACCAGAAGGCCTCACAACCCTGTGCAATCAGTCTAGCTGTCCGTATCTCACTGATAATCGTGCCTGTCTTTCCAAGGTCCCAACCTCGGAAAACCTCTATCTGACCTAACTCGGTAGAGAGGGTAACAGTCCTCCTACCTAAATCTAAGACTGCAGAATGTATATCCATCCAATCCATACCTAGAATAACTTCTTCATGCTCTAATGGCATGACAAAGAAGTCAACTAGTAACACACGAGTCCCTACAGAAATGGGACAACTATGAATCTCACGGGTACCTCTGACCCTACCACCATCGGGTAACCCTATAATAAAGGGCATCCCCTCAACCGTATCTAGACTCAGACGCTCTACACAAGCATCAGAAATAAAAGAATGTGTAGCACCAATATCAAATAAGACTCTAACAGGTAAACCATGAATCAGAATGGTACCTGTAGCAGTCGGTGCAGCTGGCTCCTCTGCACTCCTCAACTCAAAAACTCGACCCTGTGGGCCTCTGGTATCAGTGGTGCTCCCACCACGACCTCTACCTCTACCCAACCCAGGAGCAGATCCCTGAGTGGTAGGAAGATCTGGGACTCTCTGCTGTCCTTGTGTTTGCTGCTGCGGAGGTGGCCTCTGCCCACCTCCCGCTACACTGGCAGGAGAAGAACCCTGCTGAGACAAAGCTCCACCCCGTCTACAAAAAATATGTATGTGACCTAATCTGCCGCAGATGTAGCAAGTCGCAGTCTGCTTCGTGCATTATGACCGCATATGTCCATAACCACCACAGTTGTAACACTGTGGTCCCCTATCTGTAGCTGGTGCAAATGAGGGATAACTCTAGCGGCTTTGGTCTCGCCTTGAACCAGCAACTCCACCAGTATCCTGCAGAGATGAAGTTCCACCCCATCTACAGAAACTCTCTATGTGTCCTCGCCTGCCACAAGTAGAACAAATTACTAACGGCTTTGTGCACGCTGGTTGTAGATGTCTAGGATCATCACAGTTAAAACACCGTCGACCCGTAGCTGCAACCAGTGCAGCTACGGGGTAACTTGAACGTCTCCGGTTTAGTTCAGAACTAATAACCCCACCAGTACCACTGGTCTGCCCAGTCCGCTGTCTTTTTCCAGGCCTTTTATGCTCCTCTGGAACTTGGGGAATCTCAGCAACATGTGCGGATACAACTGGCACCTGGGTAACTCCATGGGATCTCCTAAATGATCCCTCCTGTACTGGCAGATCCGGGGTAGGTCTACCTTCTCTGGCCTCTTCCTCCACTTGCCTAATATACGCGCGGAAATCTGGTCCCCTCATAGAGACACGATCCGAGTCATCTGACTGGACTCGCTGTGGTGTATGTCTCCCAACTATACCGTTCCCAGTCTCAGGAACAACACTCTCAGCAGCAACCTCACGAACCTCCTCCGTTGTGGGTGGATCAACAATCACAACAGAATATATACTCTGTTCTACGTCTACTGGAGGAAGAGGGGGTCTATCCCTACCTCGTCCATCTGCAGATACAGCTCTAGTCTGAGCCATTTGCAGAGCATAAACCTAACTTAGAAGACTATATATATGCCATATGTACAGATATATATCAAATCAATCACAACAGAATATCCATATATATCTATATTTTCGAGGTCTTCAAAGGGGCGATGGCTCACGTACACGGTATCCCAAAACATTTGTATTCATTTCAAAACCAAAACCTTTTGAAAAGTCAAACCCCTTTCGGGTTCTGTTTATTTATCTATTCGACCTTTATCGCAGATTACAAGTGCCATTGTTGTCAACCTGGGCTCTGATACCAACTTTGTAACACCCCAAATCCGTAGGACTCGAGGTGCTACTGGGCTAGGATCTCACAATGGATCCTGACCCTAGCCTGACAACAAGTTCACTGAATCTTACAACAAGGCACATATAGATAAAATACAAAACGTAAAACTGATATATAAATATCAAAAGGTAATACATAAGTACCGCTGAGTACAAATAAAACATAAACTGTACATATAAAATATCCCATATCCCCGATATCGACCCAGTGTACGGAGCCCTCAGCGGATCACCCACTCTGGATCACTCTGCAGCTCTCCTAACCTGCAAAGGATCTACAACACGGTATAAAACCGTTAGCTAACCATACACATATATATAGAGATGCAAGAGCAAAAACACACATCAGGAATCATAACACATCAACATGCTTTCACACATTTACCCGATTTATTATCTTTAATAAGTTCAATCACTCAATTGTATAAATATAAATGTATAGGAATATATGAGACCCGAGGAATATAATCCTCGCCTCTGGGTGCTATAGCCAGCTGGAGTGGTATCGGCACACCTCCCGTGTACCCTATGGGAGTGGTGAGGGTCCATCCCGTATACCAGGTCTGGCCTGACTGCAGAGAACCTCCCAGACTCCACGACGGGATGAAAAGGGAAAGGTTATCACGGCCACTACAATGGGCGGTCAATAAACGATAGGTCGGTAATAATCACATCGCATGCTATCAAGCATATATCACACACCACTCATGCACACATCCAATATAGGGATGGTAGCTAAGTAAGTCCTATGGACTTACCTCAACCTCTGAAGTAGTCACAACCACGATCAATCCTCAACATGGTCCACTCCAAATTGGAGGCCAACACTGCCTAATAACAAGGCATAACAATATATCACACTCATATCCATCAAAGGGGTCACACCTAGACCCAAGGGATCCATAAGGATCATAGCCTAACTCATAAACCTCAAAGTCATAACTGGCATAAACGATAACATGATCATCCTCATACTATTCTCATACACGTACCTAGCATGCTACTAACCCGCTCATACTAGGAAAGGAAAGGATCTACCTAACTCTAGGTAGACCCGGGACAAGACGCACCTGCGTGACGGAAAGACGCAGGGGCGGAACAGGCAACCCGCAGGCGCGGCAAGGCTCAGCCGCAGGCGCGGTGACAATGGCCGCAGGCAACGCAGGCACGGCGCAGGCACGGCGCAGGCACGGCGCGGGCGCTACGGCATGGCTTCCGCAGGGGCGGAGACAGTGCAGAATGTGATCCCGTGACTCTTCTTTGGCTCTTGACGTGATCAAATCAAGTCTTCTCCATTCCACACCCAAGTACATACATATACATACATATTCCAACATTAATCTATGATCCATTCATCTAATCCTAAGCTAGGGAAGAAGAACAAGAAAGAAAGAAAAGAAGGAGAAGCAAGAAGCTTACCACACTTGTGGTACTAGGCCAGGAAAAGATCACCAACACTGCCTCAGCTGTCTCCCAAGCTCAACAACAACATCATACAACATCAACCTCACAAGGCCACACAAAACCTCTTCCAAACCAAGAGGAAACCAAGCACAAAATCAAGAAGGAAGGAGAAGGAAGCAAGATGGACGTGAAGGCAGCTGGGAAAGGGAATGAAGATGCTCAGCAAGCCAAAGCAAAGGAATTAGGTTAAGGAAAGAAAGGATAAAGCACGGGTCAAATGGTCAACAAAACCGGTTGTAGCCGTCGGAAACCGCAGGGGCGGTTCCCTGGGCCGCAGGAGCGGAAACCCGCTGGGGCGGCACACAAGCCCGCGGGGGCGGCTAAGACCAAATCTCGGTCTAAGCCAAATCTCGGCTAAGGTAAACTCGGTCCAAAAACTAAGGCTCTTACACAAGCAAGTCGCCTCACCTCGTCTAGGCTACCGGTCTTCATCGTTTGGGTCAAGTCTGGTATAGGTGATGTGGGCCAATTGAGATGGCATGACAAAACGTCTTGAGACAGCTCCCGTCTGGGATTTCCGTCTTGTATGAATTTATGCTCCTTTGTAATTTGGTTCTTGGGTTGCATACAAAGTGGTTATTTAGTTCCTCAAGAAGTCGATCCTCAGTTACATAGGATATCGAATTGTAACACTTGACTTCAGGAAAGATCGAACTCTCATACTTAGCTTTCGTGTATGGATCGGAAAATGACTCAAAGTAGGCTTGTCTAAAATATGAAACAATCGGAAGTAGATACCGAAAACATAATATGAATTCATTCTGCATTATAAGGATTTATATATTGCCAAAATATATGTAACACTGTATAATAATAGGGTAGAAAACACGTATGTTTCGATACTATCAATGCTCGAGTGTCTAATATGTAAAAAGATAATGATAAGATCTATCTTTTGTAAGACAAGATTCGATCTTCTACTCTAAGATAAGATTTATATTTTAATAAGATAGGATCTTCTAAGATTAATCTAATATATCTTGTGAAATATATAATCTTCTTGATTTATCTTTAAGCTTCTCTATTAGAAGACTTTAGTTATTTGCAATATAATTAAAGGAACACATGGGCTGAAAAAATAACAATCAAAGACCAAAAATAACCCATAATTAAAAGATGTTTTATGGGCTGAAAAATATAATCCAACAAACCGAAAAACAACCACAATAATCAACCTTATGGACTTCATGCATGGATGCCCCGGTCCTACATGGTTTGCCCGGTCTTCACGTGTGTATGCTTGAACCGGAGAGTTTGCATTGGGGCCCTGATCTAAGGAAGATGTACGTATGCATGGGAGATCGGATGGATTTGCATGGGTGAACCAATCCAGAGAAATGCATGGCCGAACCGGGGAGGATATGGGTATGGGGTTCTCTATATTGCTGCATCGTCGAACCGGAGCGGGGGTGGGGCCAAGAATCTCTACGTGCCTACATGGTCGCGCGAAAGAGGTGCGAGACCAGTATGCATGCATGGTCAAACCGGTTTGCGTGAATGGAGGAGCTCCTTCCTTTGTAATCTTCTTCTCCTCATTGTACGTGTATGTGCTCGTATATTTTGATGCATGCGGTACCTTCTAGTACATTGTGCTCTATAATGCATCATCTTCTTCTTCGTCTTGATGAAGTACAAGTCCTTCCTTCTTTTGATTGTATTTCATGTGATCATGCCTTCTCTCTTTGCCTTCAACTTCTTCTCCTTGTTGAAAAGAGATGTTGGTCTTGGTCCTAAAGATGCTCCTGTATCACACGAAGTACGGTCCTCCAGGGGCATTGGGGTGTTGAGTGCATCACCGTCGATAGGCATCCCCATCAAGACATGAACTCGTTGGGGATGATCGTCATCTCAAGGTGCCACCTCTAGACAAATGCGTGGATTAGTACATTGACCCCCTCGAGTGGAAACTCTCCAACTCAGTAAACCCATAAAGGTAAACCAACCCTCGGGATCCTCGGCATCATGATGCCATGAACCGAGTTGTGTGACCTTCTCTATACGACGGTGTGCCTTTATCACCTTGGTCACATCCTTCATTTTGACAAATATAGACCTTTAAAAAGGTAACGGATAACAAATAATATAGTTAGAGAAATCGATATTTGCCAGCATACATCTCCCATCCATATGGAATGTGCCCGGTGGTCAACAATACCCGGTCAACATGTTTGGGCCCCTCGGGGCACTTATGTATGACGTAGAAGTGTAGGATAGGCGTCTGGACAGGGATATAATGTGGAAGCACGGGCAGGGGGTGGATGTGAGGGCAAGAGTGATAGTGGGAAAAAGAGTAGGGATCGGTGCAATTTTCGAGGTGGAGACTGATGGGGCAAGTGTGGGTGTTAGTGTGAAGGTGAGGGCAACAGTGGGAGTAGGAGCAATTGTGAAAGTAGGGTTGGGTGGGGTGAGGGATATATGTGTAATTTTCGAGGTGGAGACATATAGGGGCAAGTGTGGGTGTCATTGTGAAGATGAGGGCAAAAGTGGAAGTGGGAGTAGGAGCAAGTGTGGAAGTGGGTGGGGTGAGGGATATGTTTGGGGTAGGGTCGAGAATATGGTCGCCAAGAGGTGACCGAATTGGAAAGAACTAGGTGTAGGGGGGGGATGAGTCAATATCTTTTCATTCGTACTGAAATTTCCACAAGGAAGTGTGCTCTAGGTTGCTTCAATGGTTTGACCAGATCCATCCAACTACCGATCATTTCCCCATCATTAGGATTATCGTCCGTTTTCTACCTCATCTCACGTCTTTTTCCATCTTCTTCTACATCGAGGCTTGGTGTCGAAAGATCAGGATAACCACACGGCTAACCCCGTATCAAAGTGGTTCCAGAATAGAGGATGTAGGAGCTAAAGGGGTAATTATGGGTTTGTCCATCTCGGTAATATGTTGGGTGATAGGGTCGGTGGTAGGTTCAATGGTGGTCAACAATTCATACTTGTAAACTATCATATGTTAATCCCCCAGCAATGGGCCACGACTTTCTACCAGATCCGGACGTAGAGCGGCTAAGCCGATCGAACCGGGTGGTCTCCGAATTTACCATTACCAAAAAAAAATAAAAATATCATATGCTAAATTAGTCATATGTTAAATGCATAGTCATTATAAATTATTCTTACGCTAATTGTAAGTACGCTTAAAGTAAACTATTCGTACGCTAAATGCAAGAATGTGTCTTCATGCCCACACTTTGAACTTGGAGGGAAGTGTTGGAGTCCAGCTTGAGTGCCCTCAGGGCAGCGCTAAAGTTAGACTCTTCTTCCCCAATCATATGTTCGTCCCTATTTTCTTGTTTTTGTTTTCGATCAGTTTTACACCCATTTCACCACCAATTTAAATAATTTCAATCACTACAACCTAATCTAACCTGAATCAACTAATTAAAACGAAAGTCTAATGGATATACAAAATCGATAAAATACAATGAAAACATAATGAGGTGAGAATCGTGTTTCAACTCGATGCCATCGAGCTTCCGATTCTCGTATTGGGTTCTCTTACATGGATCCATCACTCGATGGCATCGAGCTTCCGATTCTCGTATTGGGTTTTCAATAGTACAAATGAAACATACTGATCACAACATGCGGCTAGATATTAACCGAAAATAAGGAAAAGCTAAAAAAAACATGATCTCAAATGGAAATAAAGCTTTTCGATCTGAACAGGATTTCCAATTGATGCCTAATCACACAAGTAAAAATATAACAGAGATATAAAATATCTCCATTTTCATCACAAATGGTGTCTATCCGTTTGGATAATTGGTACTCTCCTAATGCTTAAAGGCGAAACAAAAGTTTAAAGACGATAACATTAACTTAGGATGGTCGGCAGATAATTAAGCAGCAGTAGCTTAAATTGACATGAGGACACATTATGGATGTTCCTCAGAGTGATTATTCTGAATTCCAATCAAGCGTGCATAGTCCACCCACCTGCATGGCATCAAGTTTCACGGATAATGAGAGCTAATTGATAAAAGGAGCTAGTTTAAGAAGACCAAAAGACTCACAGTAATGAACCCAAAAAGGTATTTCCGGTTCGGACAGCAAAGCACAGGGCACTCAGCACGAGCTTGTTATTGTGTAGCAACGGTTCCAATAGCCTTTGTTCGATTATACCAGCTAATATTTGGTACCTGCAAAAAATACAACAATATTTTCAGACTAGATCTCATATAGTCTACCTCAAAATTACTGGGGAGGGTTAATGCTCATACCTAAGGTTGCTAGAAACTGCCATATACACACCATAGGCAGCACTAGTTGACAGTATGGGCACATTTTCAGCCTCTTCTGCAGAAGACTTGTCAACAGCCTTCTTTGCATTAATGAAAGCATTGGTGATGGATGTTCCAACCTAGACAAAATCATCACCATAGTTTTAGCATTTTCACTGCAGGAATTCCTTTCCACAATAGAGATGCATTCACAGACAACCATGTAAGATAATCATATAATTTTCTATTTCCTTTTTTTTCCATTTTGATTGGATAGGCCAGTGAGCAAATTAAAAAAATGTGTCATGATGTCACTATGTCAGGCTTTAATCGAACACAAAAAACACTATGAACATTGGTGTTTTCGTGTTCTTTCAAGTATAAATTTCAACTTGTTGTCCAAATGAGGGCAAAATGGTTATATCTGACAAAGGTGCCCAAAGAGAAATAGAGTAGTTTCAAAGTAGGAATTGATATTAGTTATTTACCAGAGAAGAAGTGGCTCCAACGGCGAAAAGCTTTGCACCATTGCGCTGCGTTGAAAAGAAAGGGAGAAATAAGAAATGATATAAGAAATTGTTTAGCTTAAGCCAAATTGCATCTAAAACATCTTCACACCAGTCGACTTTTATACAAAAAAAAAATTGTACTTACCACAATTGCACCTATTCTCTGCAATAAAGAATATGATGTTCCACCAAGAGCAATCTGCAAAATAAAGATTTTAATCAGAAAGACTGAGCAAATTATAATAAGAAAATATCTGAACCAAGAGATCACCAACAATCATATAACTAGACCTGAAATGCATTATCTGGGCAGCCATGAAAGAACTTAGCAATACTCCCGGCATTAACTGCAAGAGCTGGTCGAAGAGCAATAGTAGGCGCGGGAAGAAAAACAAGCATGAAATCTGCAATAATGGCCATAACCTAGGTAGAAGACCAGACAAAATGAGCATAAGCTATAATTGTGGCACAGGGTATGATTGTTTCACCTCACCAGCTTCAAGCTATAAGCGTTATTGTGTTCACATCTCAACCCATTTGTTTTAGTTTCTCAGACAAATGGCCATGATTAGGAAAGGTTCACAATCATATAATTTTATATGAAAACATGTATATAAGTGTTATCTTCAAGATTGTTTTTAAAGAAAATTACCCCCATATCACAGTAATGCTTACAATCTACTCGTGATCATTCATGTTCATGGCTTTCTTACACCAATTGAAACGCAAACGCACAAGTTTTAATCCGCTGGCATCCAATATCCCCACTTAAAAAACAGATTGATAAATAATAAGCAAAGATAGCCTGCATACATATAATCAAAAGGAAAGGAAAGAAAGAACAACATTTAACATCTGATCAACCAAGAGAGAAATAGCATACCACGTCAGCACAAACAATTTCTATCTCCTTGAAGAAGTTTTCTCTTCTGCGTTCATATTCTGCTGCAGTCTAGCATGAAAAAAGGCAAAATTAAAGGTACATTTCAAGATAAGAGAATGGTGCAAACATGCAAGAGGAATGCGACCTTAATTAGTCAATTCTCCAAAAAAATCTTAATTCTAGATACAAATTCCTATATTAAGTTGCAGATAAACACATGGAACATTAATTTGGACCATATAGCATAAGCCTACAAATTCAGTCCAAGACTAAGACAGACTTTGTCATATTTCGGATGTGACCTCAATTAGTCAGGTTTCTCACAATTTTCTCCACCACTCACCAGTAGACCTCATGATCCTAGAACTGCACGTCAATAACTGATCCTTAGAACTCTTTTTAAAAAAATAAAAGCCTTACACCACGCTCGTTGCTCAACGTTAAGTGCAGTGGTCCAGAAAGCCAGATAGAACCAGATGAAAACAAAAAGAAACAAACAAATCCGCAATCTTCAGACGGCAGTTAATACTAGCAGACAGTTCCCAGAAATTCAAAACAAGCTTCTTATTTGACAGATACATCAATTTTCTTTCCCTAATAATCAGCAAAATTAAACTACAGTCTTCAATGTCAATATAAATCAGTTTAGCATTGCACATCACTTACACAGAATCATCAATCAAACACAATACACAAATGCTGATAAACCTTAAGTCCAAAATCTACAAGTACTTAATTCCTGATATGAAAGAGAAATCAAAGAATCACATGATTTCAGAGCAGGAAAAATAAAATCCATACTTTGGTGAAAACTCCAACGCCACATTCCATGGCGACTTTAGCTAAGAACAGATCATCTGCCAACAACCGCTCCTTGAAAGCACCGAACTGAAGCAACCAGCGGTAAATAGGCGACTTCTCCAGTTCAATATATCTCATTACAATCTCCACCGGGATCCTCCCAGATTGAATTGCCGACGCTAAATCTTTCGGCAAGCTGTCTACCGACCGTCCGATCTGCGCTAACGCCAACAGTGCCTCATCCTTTCTGCTACTATCACCCCCGTCATCACCACCATCACCACCACCACCACCACTTCCTCCTCCACCACCACCACCACCACCACCGCTTCCTCCATTGAAATCATCGCCTCCGCCGGAAGAAAACGCCAAAAGCGGCGGAATCGGAGCAAGGCGCTTGGCCTTGGGTACGAGGGCGGTGAGGCGGGGGAATGCAGCGGTTCCGATGGATGGAGAGTCGACGAAGTAAGTTAAGGAGAAGGAGGAGCGTTGGTTGTGTCGGCAAAGGGAGAGGTTGGTTAGACCAGAGGAGAGCGCGGAGGAGGCTGCGATCGCCATTTTCGCCCTCTTTCTCAAGGCTTGGTGTGTGCGTTGGGTCAGTTGAGCAGTTTCTTTAGAGAGACGACGACCACGAAGCGAGTCTCTCTCTTTTGGTCGCTCTCCTACTTTGCTAAATAAGTTGTGTGCTACTGCTGTCTGCTGACCCACTCTTTCGTCTAGTGACGTTGGATGCACGCTCTGTTTTTATACATTTATTTTCATGATAAAAATAATCCTTTTCTATAAAATATCAAAGAGAAAAGAATCCGAATTATTAATAAGTATTTTCCTTTTTAGAGCATGGAATACTTTGTTACATTGCAAAAAGTGCGAATATGGAAATGAAATACTTTAAATAAGTTAAGTTGCCACACGATTTGATTTTCTTAAAAAATTTTGTAGACATTTTATAATTAATTAAAAATAGAAAGTATCTTATCAATTTACTAAGATTATTGGAGAATAATAAACATTTGTACAAGGAAATTTCAGATTGATACCTTTATTTTCCATTTTAATTTTTTTTTTAATTTATAATAATTATTCTACTATATAATTTGAATTTGACATCACTGGACAATCATTACAAAATTAATAATATTAGAATTTGACCAATAATCAGTTGGTCTGGTGGGATTTGGTGCTAGGCTCCTTAAGTGTTTGATTAGAGTTCGAATCCTCCTGGCGACATGTATAGAAGAACTAATATTAGGAGAGTATCCCAGCAATGGGCCACGACTTTCTACCCGATCCGGACATAGAGCGGTTAAACCAATCGAACTAGGTGATCTACGTAACCTTCTTCAAAAAAAAATTAATAATAATATTAGAATTTGATTTTTTTTTTTTAGAGTCTATTCATGTTAATATTATTATCATTAGTTATTATCTAGGAACTAATAATCTTTACCAAAAAAAAATCTAGTAACTAATAAATAATCGTAAATAAAAAATTATAATAACATTATTTCTTCTACGATGGTTCTAATGCCTTCTTAGTTGATGTACTCATGTCAGTGAGAGGGATTCTAGCATAGATAGCTATTGAAGTAATATTCTCAGTAAAGACGTCAAAGTTGGGCTTCCATGACCTTAGAATGACAATGCGGCCAAAGATGTCTTTTATCCCATATCATAGCTTTATCATGAGCAGCCTCCCTCAACACCTCCTTCAATTCATAGCCCTCAACCCTTCAATGGCCTTCAATGGTGGCCGGAAACTGTGAAATCCCTTCATCATCAAGCCAAATACAACCCAAAAGCGACAAATAAGTCTGCATCTAAACCCAGAAGAACTTTCATAGTCCTGAAGCTCCAAAAAACAACAAGGAAGATGAACCTGCAAAGAAAACTAACAAAGAGAAAGGGGAAAAAGAGGGCTAGATGGAAAGCACGAAAGAAGGGAGAGGGCCAACAAAAATCAAACGGGAAGAAACTTTGTGTGACGAATCTGGGGTGGATCTCTCGAATGCAACAAAAACGGAATCTCAACTGGTCTCGAGGGGCTATTTTCTACAGTAAGGAGACAAAGGTGCAGCTGCTTACTAGGGCCTGGACGGAAGTACTTTTGAAGAAGGGATATCTCAAGGTGAACAACGGTGGAGCATGGATCCAGTCTGTGTCCACGATTCCTCCTAGAAAACAGTTTTTTCGGTGGATTTGTGTTCTCAAGTAATGGAAGAGCTTTGCTGCTCTACATCCGTAAACAATAGAAGATGGTTGCTCGCAACTTCTTCAAACCACGGTCCGAAAACCCATAAAATAGCAAGAAATCGAAGGTTAGAAAACCAAATCAGGTATGTTCTAACCCTTTCCCAATTTTATGATGCATTTGGAACAACCGGTCGATACTGCTTGTTTGGATGCTCGAAATTCTCTTTAAACGATATCTACTCTGCTGATAGCCCTCATTACAGTATGAGTATGCTTCCTATTTGTTGTTCTATAACTCTGTGTTGTCCCTCAAATAATATGAACCCACCTTCGATACTCAAAGATATAAGAACCACTTAGGAGGCTTATTGGCTTGTGGGATATGTTGGTGATTTGAGATACTTTCAACTTGTCTTCTCAACAATTCTTTTGAGTTTTGAATTTGTTGGATTAGCAAAAAATGCAGCTATTACCCTGCTGGTATATTTTGAGCTCTTTGAAATTATGTTTGGTGAAACTTATTTAGAAACTGATCGTGCCTCGACTTCTATAACTCTTTATAATCTAGAGTTTACTCCCCCAAATGTCTCTAAAGAGTATAATTTTGTTTATGTGAAGATAGTATGTATATTTGCACTTTTTAGCAATATGTACAATCTTTATAATGATCTAAGTTTAGAAAAAGAAAACATGAGCAATATGAGCATGAATGTCAATATACAAAAATTTATAGAAGCGTACGTGCTTCTTGGCACGAACTTCTTCTCTTCGAGTGCTTTTGTGTTTGATTATGCAGGTAAAGTATGAACAAACTCAACCCCAAAGACAAAAAGCTGCTCTCAAAAGCGCTATAAGCAAAATAACAGAAGGCTTGATCTCCCCAACTCCTTCTCAAGTGCAGAACAAACACCGAGGGGTATTTCTTTTTGGATCTAAATTGGATACCTTCTCAAACTATGAACAACATGACCTTTGTGTCAATGAACGTAAACAACTCAGCAACAAGAACTATTCTATATCATTAATAAGTATTCATGTAAAGCGATGGTTATTTCGCTTTCTGTTTACTTGTAGTATCTTAGATGATTTTACACCAATTATGAAAATGTAGAACCAGATACTATTTGTTGGGTACTTGTTTTCTGTTGTACTGGACAGAACCAGGAAGCTGCAGCATAGAGCAATGGGAGTTGTCACGAACAAACAGCTATACTTAAAAGCATGGGGCCTTCAAATTGGCAACCAATGCTACATATTTGAGGTAGAATCTTTGTTGTCTATTGCCGGCATGTTAATATCTATTTTGATGAGAACTTTAGTAAATAATAAACAAACAGCTATACTTAAAAGCATGGGGCCTTCGTGCTACACCTTCATATACTTTGAATTCGAGTGCTTCATCATATATTTGTGCATAGATGGAGATATAAACTATATCCGGACTTCGTCTCTGTATGGTACATAGCTGAATTGGAAGGGAGCAACAAGAAAAGTGATAACCAAAACTCAAGAATCTACTCACAGACTGGAACAACAGAGTATCTTCGTATCAAGATAAAGAACAAAAACTCAATGAACAACCGGAAATGGAAATAGTTGGCTAAGGGCTCCATATTAGGAGGCTGTATAGAACTAAGGTGGTTAAATCCACACGAAAAACAACTTTTCCATTCGGAACTCACCCTTTTCAGGTTTCCTGCATTTAGACTAAGTCATATATCTTCGTGTAACAAATGTTGCGCTTTCTGTAACAGATCAAATGTCTTAAAATGTGATAACAATTGGGTATTTGGTATAAAGGGAAACTTTGATGTTAACCATAATAACCAATTCAATATTAACTATACATGGTTGATCACAAAGCAAGCGAATACCGAACCATCAAACTATGAAACAACAATAGAAACACATAACTACATAACCTATGATACAATAATAACAAGTATGACTACACTTTACCAAAATAAAGTAGGAATAATGGGAAGACTACCACCCAAAACACGATATAAGTATAAATGAAGTTAGCATTTTGGAATTGTAGGGGAATGCGCAAGAAAAATTTTTGGACTAACTTAAACATAATTTGCAAAAACAAGGGGGTACAAGTTCTAATCCTAGCGGAAACAAAAACTAGTACCGAACCGGATGAATCATTATGGAAAAACGCAGGATTTGATAATATCCTTTTCATACCGGCAGTAGGCTTCTCGGGAGGTCTTTGCATTTTATGGAAAGAGTATCAACTTCGAAATGAAAAATAGAGATTATTAGAACACATATTAGATTCATCATTCTAAACCACATTAACATAAATTTGGGCTCTCAAACACGGATCTTCAGGATCTACGCACCTCCCAATGAACAAAATAAAAACGAGTTTTGGTCTGATTTTGTTTCCGAAAATCATCATATAGACCAACGCTGGTCATAGGAGACTATAACGATCTACGAGATCCTTCGGATAAAAAGGAAGGAGCTCCTATTGCCAATAATAAATATGAGAGACTACATGATATATTTGAGCAATGTGGAATAATAGACCTCCCAACTAGAGGTAATGAGTACACTTGGAAAAAAAGGAATGAAGGAGATGAAAATACGTATGAAAAACTCGACAGAACAATGTCAACCATAGAAGTCATACAAGAATATCCGAGCATACATACTCGAAATCATGCATTTAATACCTCGGACCACTATATGATATCGATTAATCTGCAAAACCAAGTCACAACTTATAGAAACAAACAGTTCCGTTTTGAATCTATGTGGATGCAACGGCAAGACTGTGAAAACCTAATCAAACAAACATGGAGAACCCAGTTCCCAGGAACACACATGTTCAACCTTGTTAAAAAAACGAACCTCCTAAAACAAAACTTGAAACAATGGAGTCGTGCAAAATTCGGGAACATTAATACCCAACTAAAATCCGTTGATGAACAAATAGAAACCCTTCAAAGGCAATTATTCTCATCATTTGATCAACAATTAAATGATAAGATAACGAGATTATGCAAGAAAGGAGAGTGTATTCTGGAATACCAACATAAATATTGGGTGCAACGAGCCAAAACAGCAAACTTGCGCTTAGGTGATAAAAACACGAAATTCCACCATAGAAAAGCCACGGGCAGAAGAAATAAGAAGATAATATCAAATATAACAAGAAGTGATGGAACCATACTATCCAAGGAGAGCGACATATATGAGGAATTTTTAGAAGATTACAGAATGCGATTTCGAGCGTCGAATATCGACATTCGTAAACTCCAAAAACTTTTGGAAGTCGTACAACCAGCAATTACTAACGACGAGAACACAGAGCTAGGTAAACTTTTCTCTACCGGGAAAATAAAAACACATTGTTTGACATCGGCAGTGAAAAATCTCCCGGCCCTGACGGAATGACAGTTGGTTTTTATCAAAAGTATTGGCACATCGTTAGCCTAGCCGTCACAAGGGCTGTAAAAAGTTTTTACAGAACTGGTAAAATCCTTAAACAACTAAACCACACGTTCATTGCACTCCTTCCGAAAGTTGATAACCCAGCAACAACCGCCAACTATAGACCAATCAGTCTTTGCTCCACGGTATACAAAATCATAGCCAAAATTTTAGCAACCCGATTAAGTTCAATCTTACCCAAGCTAATCCACCTACTACAAAGTGCTTTTACTAAAAATAGGGCAATCCATGACAATGTGCTTATATAGCCCACGAAATTTTCCACGGGTTTAGATCAAAAAAAGGAAAAGAAGGGTATATGGCCATTAAATTGGACATGAAAAAAGCATATGATAAACTAGAATGGAAGTTCCTCAAATTGGTACTATAAAAAATTCGGGTTTTCTGAGAAATTTAGAAATTGGGTTAACGAATGTATAACAATTGTCTCGTATTCTTTATTAATAAATGATTCACCGACAACCCTATTTTGTCCGCAAAGAGGTCTCCGTCAAGGAGATCCACTATCCCCACTCCTCTTTAACATAAGAGCTGAAATCTTAGCAAGAAATATACATAAAATAAGCGAGAAAATCCACGATCAATTGGCTTCTCCAAAACAAAAAATGGGTCATCAATTCCGTTCTTAGCCTTTGCAGATGATATCATCATCTTCACTAAGGTGACGACTGATGCAAGCAAAAAAATCTTGTCGGTTTTGAATGACTATTGTGAAACTTCTGGCCAAGTAATAAATTATCACAAATCTACCTTCCAAACCTCAAATAATGTAGACCTTGCAAGTAAAAGAAGAATACAAGTTCATCTTGGGATATCCTCATCCACAAATCTAGAGCAATATTTAGGTTGCCCCATCATAAATGGAAGGGTTAACAAAGAGATTTTCAACTCAGTCATCCAAAAATCAAGACAACAACTCTCGAAATGGAAAGCTTCATCTCTCTCGCAAGAGGGACGAACAACCCTAATTAAAGCAAAATTTAACGCAAAACCAAGTTACCTAATGCAGGCTTTTATGCTACCTGGAAGCATACACAATGAACTAGACAAAATCAATAGAAATTTATTCGGGAATAAAGGACCGAACTACCACCCATTAATTAGTTGGGATAAAATCTGTAAACCAAAAGCCGTAGGCGATACGGGCATAAGAAAGGCTGAGGATAAGAATAAGGCACTACAAATGAAACTCCTCTAGAAAATTATGGCAGAACCAGAAAATATATGGGTCAAAGTTATAAAAGAGAAATATCTCCGTGGGCAAAACCTATGGAATTACGAGTGTGGAAAAAGTACATCTTGGCAATGGAAGATATTGACCAAATTGAAAGAAGAATTTAATAAAGGCCTACGCTGGAGAGTAGGGGATGGAAGCACAATCAAGTTCTGGGAAGACCGATGGTGTAACACCCCAAATCCGTAGGACTCGGAGTGCTACTAGGCTAGGATCTCACAATGGATCCTGACCCTAGCCTGACAACAATTTCACTGATCTTACAACAAGACACCGATAGATTAAAACAAAACATATATATATATATATATATATATATATATATATATATATATATATATATATATATATATATATATATATATATTAAAAGGTAATACAATATACCGCTGAGTACAAACAAAAACACACTGTACATCAAAAGAACCCATATCCACGATAACCCCCCAGTGTACGGAGCCCTCAGCGGATCACCCACTCTGGATCACTCTGCAGCTCTCCTAACCTGCAAAGTATCTACAACACGGTATAAAACCGTTAGCTAACCATACACATATATAGGAAATGCAGAGCACAAACACACATCAGAAATCTTAACACATCATCATGCTTTCACACATTTACCCGGTTCATTATCTTTATAAAGTCCAGCAATCAACTCGTATATAAATATCCATATAAAAATATGTGACACGAGGAATATAACCTTCGCCTCTGGGTCCAATAGCCAGCTGGAATGGTGCCTGGAACACTACCCCGTGTACCCTAAGGGAATGGAGAGTGCCTGAACTGTTTACCAGGTCTGGCCTGCCTACAGAGAACCTCCCAGACTCCCGGCGGGATGAAAGGGCAAGTTATCATGGCCCTACAATGGGCAAGCAATATACCATAGGTAGATGACCATCATAACGCATGCTATAAAGCATATAACAAACACCACTCATGCACAACATCCTATAAAGGAATGGCAACTAAGTAAGTCCCACGGACTTACCTCAACCTCGTAGTCGTCTCAACTGGATCAACCCTCAACTCAGTCCACTCCAAACTGGAGGATAACACGGCCTATACAAGGCATACATATATATCAAACTCCTATCACACAAAGGGTCACACCTAGACCCAAGGGATCCATAAGGATCATATCCAACTCGTAAACCTCAAAGCCGTATCCGGCATATCTATATCATACTCATCAACATCCGCTACCTAGCATGCTACTACCGCTCATACTAGGAAAGGAAAGGATCTACCTAACTTTAAGTAGATCCGGGACAAGACGCACCTGCGTGACACAAGGGACGCAGGGGCGGAACAAGCAACCCGCAGGCGCGGCGGAATTCAGTCGCGGGCGCGGTGACAAGGCTGCAGGCAAACGCAGGCACGACGCGGGCGCTGCAGCACGGCTTCCGCAGGGGCGGCGGCTTCTAGGCGCGGGGGCAACGACAATGCAGAACGTAGCCTCGCGAGTCTTCTTTCACTCTTCACGTGATCAATTCACGTCTTCTCCCAACCAAAGTCACACACATGCAACAACATAAACATTCCAACATCATCCTATGTCCAAACATCTAATCCTAAGCTAAGGAGATGGAAACAAAGAAGAAGAGAAGGAGAAGAAGCAAGAACTTACCACTACTGAAGATCCTAGGCTGCAGGGAGAGGTCACACACATCAGTAGATGGCTTCCAAGCTCAGCATACACATCACTAGCATCATCATCAACCACAAAGCACAACTTCAAGCAAAAACTCCAAGGAAAACAAGAACAAGATGAAAGGAAGGGATGAAGAAGCAAGAAGGACGTGAAGGCTAGATTGGAAATGTGATAAAACCCTTGCTCAGCAAGGTAAAACGGAAGAAGTAAGGCAAGGTAAAGCACGAGTCAAAGGAGTCAACAAAACCGGCTGCAGCCGCCGGAAACCGCAGGGGCGGTTCCCTGTGTCGTAGGGGCGGAAACCCGCAGGGGCGGCAGACATGCCCGCGGGTGCAGAAAGACCAATCTCGGCCAAAGCCAATCTCGACTAAGGTCCAATCTCGGTCCGAAAGACTAGGGCTCTCACATCTCACCCCCCTAAAAACAAGTTTCGTCCCGAAACTTGTAAAATCCTCAAACCACTCGGACTCACAAGCCGAGGTATAACTCTCTCCATAACCTTAAACATAAGCATGGAGGAACTCATCCACTCCAGCAGCAAACTATACTATCTAGGGCCTAGAGGAAAACCATCTCTAGCCAAACCATAACATATCACAAGACATAGAGGAATCACATCTCTAGTCGTATCATATCCATAACAGAAAGGCATGGAGGAAGAACATCTCCAACACTACTATGTCCATCAAAATAACATGGAGGAAATAACCATCTCCAACTAAACCTATCATATCACAATAGCATGGAGGAAATAACCATCTCCAGCTATAAACAAGAATCATACTAGCACAACAAGATCTAATACGATCATAATCACAACAAAGCTAGCATGAAATAACATATCATAGCATAAGCATGTAAGTACATAAGACTCACCAAGCTAGTACTAAGATCTACTCGGTGATCCTACTAGTGCACCTATCTCGGCATAGAACTCTAGATAGTTCTTCTGGATACTATCCTCAGTCTCCCATGTAGCCTCCACGGGTCCTCGTCTCGACCACTATATCCTCAACATAGGAATGTCCTTCGAACGCAGACGTCTAATACCTCGCTCTAGGACTGCAATCAGATGCTCAACAAAAGTGTGGTCCGGCTCAACCACTAAATCATCATAACTCACGATGTGTCTCGCATCTGGTATATACTCTCTCAACTAAGATACGTGAAATACAGGGTGAACACCCTCTAATCTCGGAGGCAAAGCTAATCTGTAAGCTGCGCTCCCAACCCGATCTAGAATCTCGAATGGTCCGACATATCGGGGGCTCAACTTCCCCTTAATGCCAAAACGCCTAACACCTCGTGCGGAGACAGTCTCAGCCACACATGGGCTCCAACCCTGAACTCTAGAGGTCTACGCCTCCTATCAGCATAAGACTTCTGACGGCTTTGAGCGGTCAACATCCTCTCTCTAATCAGTGCTACTCGAGCCATATCATCCTGAATTTGATCAGGTGCCAAACCACTAACACTGCTCTTCTCATCCCAACATAACGGGGTACGGAATCTCTGTCCATACAGTGCCTCATATGGGGCCATCCCAATAGATGCATGCCAGCTGTTGTTGTATGAGAACTCAACAAGTGGGAGATGATCTGTCCACACTTGTCCCCAATCCAACACACAAGCTCGCAACATATCCTCCAAGGTCTGAATGGTCCTCTCTGACTGACCATCTGTCTGAGGATGGAACGCAGTCGTGAAGTGCAAACTCGTCCCCAGGGCAGTCTGAATCTGCTGCCAAAACCTCGAGATAAATCGTCCATCTCTGTCTGAGATGATCATCCTCGGTACACCATGGAGTCTCACTATCTGCCTAGTGTACTCCTCAGTTAATCTGCTCACCGGCCACGTCTCCCTAATAGGAATGAAACGTGCCGTCTTCGTCAATCTGTCCACTATGACCCAGATGGCATCAAAACTCCGGCTCAGCCTCAGTCCAGTCACAAAGTCCATGGTGACGTCCTCCCAATTCCTCTGTGGACACAGGAAGTGGATGGAGCTCACCTCCAGGTCTGAAATGCTCGATCTTGACTTGCTGGCAGGTCGCACACTGTGCCACAAATCTGGCCACATCGGGCTTCAGCCCTCCCCACCAATATAAACGTCGCAGATCCTGATACATCTTACTCGTACCTGGATGTACCGAGTAAGGTGAACAGTGAGCCTCCTGTAAAATCCTCTGCCTCAGCTTTGTATCAGCAGGTACATAGACGCGACCTCGGCGTCTCAAAACTCCATCTGCTCCTAGCAGGAACTGTGGTGCCTCATCCCGAGACATCCACTCTCTAATCCTCATCAAATTCTGGCAGGTCTCCTGCTTCTGTTGGATCTCGCCCAACAGATCAGGAAGGACCTCTAAAGTACGCAGTTGGGCATCCTCATCAGGAAACTGGATGTCCAACTCTAACCAGATCAAATCTCTCTGCAACTGATGTTGAACTGTCAATCTCGTAATCGCCTGCTCTCGAGGCGTCTTCCTGCTCAGGGCGTCGGCGACAACGTTCGCCTTCCCCGGATGGTACAGAATCTCCAGATCAAAATCCTTGATCAGCTCGAGCCACCTACGCTGGCGGTTATTCAATTCCCGCTGCGTGAAAATGTACTTCAGACTCTTATGGTCTATGAAGATCTGATACGTAGCACCATACAGGTAATGTCTCCAGATCTTCAGTGCATGAACTACTGCTGCCAACTCCAGATCATGAGTCGGGTAGTTCTCCTCATACGTCTTTAGCTGTCAAGACGCATATGCAATCACCCTGCCTCTCTACATCAAAACACATCCCAAGCCTAGCTTGGATGCATCACTGTAAACCACAAAATCCTCAGTACCCTCTGGCTGTGCCAAAATAGGAGAAGAAGTCAAACGCCTCTTCAACTCCTCAAAACTCTGCATGCACTGATCAGACCACACAAATTTGGTAGTCTTCCTCAGCAAACTCGTCAGTGGACGGGCAATCACAGAAAATCCCTCCACAAAGCGTCTGTAATAACCGGCTAGGCCAAGGAAACTACGTACTTCCTTGACGTTCGTCGGTGTCGTCCAAGATGCTACTGCCTCTATCTTCGCCGGATCAACCTTGATCCCCTCAGCTGATACTACATGACCCAGGAATGCTACCTCTGGCATCCAAAACTCACACTTAGAGAACTTAGCATAAAGTTCTCTATCCCGCAAAACCTATAATACAGTCCTCAGATGTCCTGCATGCTCCTCTCCACTACGAGAGTATACCAGAATGTCATCTATGAAAATCACCACAAACTGATCCAGGAAGTCGATGAAGATACTATTCATCAACTCCATAAAGACGGCTGGTGTAAGAGCCCTAGTCTTTCGGACCGAGATTGGACCTTAGCCGAGATTGACTTTGGCCGAGATTGGCCTTTCCGCACCCGCGGGCACGACGGCCGCCCCTGCGGGTTTCCGCCCCTGTGGCACAGGGAACCGCCCCTGCGGTTTCCGGCGGTTGCAGACGGTTTTGTTGACTCTTTTGACTTGTGCTTTACCTTGCCTTACTTCTTCCGATTTACCTTGCTGAGCAAGGGTTTCATCACATTTCCAATCCATCTTTCACGTCCTCCTTGCTTCTCCTTCACCTTCCTTTGATCTTGCTCTTGTTCTCCTTGGAGTTTTGCTTGGAAGTTGAGCTTTGTGGTTGATGATGATGCTAGTGATGTGTATGTTGAGCTTGTGAAGCCAACTGAGTTGTGCTTGTGCTCTTGCAGCCTAGGATCTTCAGTAGTGGTAAGTTCTTGCTTCTTCTCCTTCTCTTTTTCTTTGTTTCCATCTCCTTATCTTAGGATTAGATGTATTGATCATAGGGTGATGTAGGAATGTGTATGTTGTGGCATGTGTGTGACTTTGGATTGGAATAGACGTGATTTGATCACGGGAAGAGCCGAAGAGAAGCCGCAGGATCACGTTCTGCACTGACCCCGCCCCCGCGCCTAGAAGCCGCCGCCCCTGCGGAAGCCGTGCCGCAGCGCCCGCGCCAGCGCCGTGCCTGCGTTTGCCTGCAGCTTTGTCACCGCGCCCACGGCTGAGTTCCACCGCGCCTGCGGGTTGCTTCCTCCGCCCCTGCTGTAACACCCCAAATCCGTAGGACTCGGAGTGCTACTGGGCTAGGATCTCACAATGGATCCTGACCCTAACCTGACAACAATTTCACTGATCTTACAACAAGGCACCGATAGATTAAAACAAAACATGAAACTGATATATATATATATATATATATATATATATATATATATATATATATATATATATATATATATATATATATATATATCAAAAAGGTAATACAATGTACCGCTGAGTACAAACAAAACCATACTGTACAAAGAAAGAACCCATATCCCCGATAATGCCCCAGTGTACGGAGCCCTCAGCGGATCACCCACTCTGAATCACTCTACAGTTCTCCTATCCTGCAAAGTGTCTACAACACGGTATGAAACCGTTAGCTAACCATACACAAATATAGGAATATGCTAGAGCACAAACACACATCAGAAATCTTAACACATCATCATGCTTTCACACATTTACCCGGTTCATTATCTTTATAAAGTCCAACAATCAACTCATATATAAATATCCATATAAACGTAAGTGACACGAGGAATATAACCCTCGCCTCTGGGTACTATAACCAGCTGGAATGGTGCCTGGAATACCTCCCCGTGTACCCTAAGGGAATGGAGAGTGCCCGAACCGTTTACAAGGTCTGGCCTGACCACAGAGAACCCCCAACTCCCAACGGGATGAATGGAAAAGTTGTCACAACCCTACAATGGGCAATCAATACATCATAGGTCGGTGACCATCATAACGCATGCTATAAACATATAACAAACACCACTCATGCACAACATCCTATAAAGGAATGGCAACTAAGTAAGTCCCACGGACTTACCTCAACCTCGTAGTCGTCTCACTGGATCAACCCTCAACTTAGTCCACTCCAACTGGAGGATAACACGGCCTATACAAGGCATACATATATATCAAACTCCTATCACACAAAGGGTCACACCTAGAACCAAGGGATCCATAAGAATCATATCCAACTCATAACCTCAAAGCCGTAACCGGAATATCTATATCATACTCATTAACATCCGCTACCTAGCATGCTACTACCTCTCATACTAGGAAAGGAAAGGATCTACTTAACTCTAGGTAGATCTGGGACAAGACGCACCTACGTAAAACAAGGGACGCAGGGGCGGAGCAAGCAACCCGCAGGCGCGGCGGAACTCAGCCGCGGGCGCGGTGACAAGGCTGCAGGCAAACGCAGGCACGGCGCAGGCGCTGGCGTGGGCGCTGCGGCACGACTTCCGCAGGGGCGGCGGCTTCCAGGCGCGGGGGCGGTGACAGTGCAGAACGTAGCCCCGCTAGTCTTCTTCCACTCTTCACGTGATCAAATCACGTCTCTATCATTCCAGATTCATACACAAGCATAAACATACACATTCCAACATCATCCTATGATCAATTATCTAATCCTAAGCTAGGGAAGAAAGAACAAAGGAAGAAGGAGGAGAAGAAGACTTACCACTGCTGAAGATCCTAGGGTGCAAGAGCACAAGCACAACTCAGCTGGCTTCACAAGCTCAGCATACACATCACTAGCATCATCATCAACCACAAAGCACACAACTCTCTTCAAACTCTAAGGAGAACAAGAGGAAGATCAAAGGAAGGTGAAGGAGAAGCAAGGAGGACGTGAAAGCTGGATTGGAAATGAAGAAGTAACCCTTGATCAGCCAAGGGAAGGAAAGAAGTAAGGTAAAGGTAAAGCACGAGTCAAAAGAGTCAAGATCAGCCAAGGGAAGGAAAGAAGTAAGGTAAAGGTAAAGCACGAGTCAAAAGAGTCAACAAAACCGGCTGCAGCCACCGGAAACCGCAGGGCGGGTTTCCTGGCCGTAGGGGCGGAACAACAGGGCCGCAGGGGCGGCCTCAGAGACCCGCGGGGGCGGCTAAGGCAAAACTAGCTCCCAAAACTAAGGCTCTTACACCTCACCCCCTAAAAAAAAAGTTTCGTCCCGAAACTTGTAAAATCCTCAAACCACTCGACTCATAAGCCGAGGTACAACTCTCTCTATAACCTCAACATAAGCATGGAGGAAACCATCCACTCCAGCAGCAAACTATACTATCCAGGGCCTAGAGGAAAGCCATCTCTAGCCAACCATAACATATCACAATAGCATGGAGGAAAGAGCCATCTCCAGCTATAAACAAAATCATACTAGCACAATAAGATCTAATAAGATCATAATCACAACAAAGCTAGCATGAAATAACATATCATAGCATATAAGCATGTAAGCACATAAGACTCACCAAGCTAGTACTAAGATCTACTCGGTGATCCTACTGGTGCACCTATCTCGGCATAGAACTCTGGATAGTTCCTCTGGATACTATCCTCAGTCTCCCATGTATCCTCAGGTCCTCGTCTCGACCACTGTATCCTAAGCATAGGTATGTCCTTCGAACGCAGGCGTTTCATACCTCGTTCTAAGACTGCAATCGGATGCTCAACAAAAGTGTGGTCCGGCTCAACCACCAAATCCTCAAAACTCACGATGTGTCTCGGATCTGGTATATACTCCCTCATCTTCGACACGTGAAAACAGGGTGAAACCCTAATCTTGGAGGCAAGGCTAATATGTAACTGCGCTTCCAACCCGATCCAGAATCTCGAACGGTCCGACATATCGGGGCTCAACTTCCCTTAATGCCAAAACGCCTAACACCTCGTGTCGGGGATACTCTCAGCCACACATGGGCTCCAACTCTGAACTCTAGAGGTCTACGCCTCCTATCAGCATACGACTTCTGACGGCTCTGCGCAGTCAGCATACGCTCTCTGATCAATGCTACTCGAGCCATATCATCCTGAATCTGATCAGGTGCTAAACCACTGACACTGCTCTGCTCATCCCAGCATAACGGGGTACGACATCTCTGTCCATACAGTGCCTCATATGGGGCCATCCCAATAGATGCATGTCAGTTGTTGTTGTAGGAGAACTCAACAAGTGGAGAGATCCGTCCACACCTGTCCCCAATCCAACACACAAGCTCGCAGCATATCCTCCAGCGTCTGAATGGTCCTCTCTGACTGATCATCTGTCTGAGGATGAAACGCAGTCGTGAAGTGCAAACTCGTCCCCAGGCAGTCTGAATCTGCTGCCAGAACCTCGAGGTAAATCGTCCATCTCTGTCAGAGACGATCGTCCTCGGTACACCATGGAGTCTCACTATCTGCCTAGTGTACTCCTCTGCTAATCTGCTCACCGGCCACGTCTCTCGAATAGGAATGAAACGTTCCGTCTTCGTCAGTGTCAACTATGACCCAAATGGCATCAAAACTCCGGCTCAGCCTCAGTCCAGTCACAAAGTCCATGGTGACGTCCTCCCCACTTCCTTTGTGGAACAGAAGTGGATGGAGCTCACCTCCAGGTCTGAAATGCTCGATCTTGACCTGCTGGCAGGTCGCACACTGTGCCACAAATCTGGCCACATCGGCTTCAGCCCTCCCCACCAATATATACGTCTCAAGTCCTGATACATCTTACTCGTACCTGGATGTACACAGTAAGGTGTACAGTGAGCCTCCTGTAATCCTCTGCCTCAGCTTTGTATCAGCAGGTACACAGACGCGACCGCGGCGCCTCAAAACTCCATCTGCTCCAAGCAGGAACTGTGGTGCCTCATCCCGAGACATCCTCTCTGATCCTCTGTAAAGTCGGGCAGGTCTCCTGTTTCTGTCGGATCTCATCCAACAGATCAGGAAGGACCTCTAATGTACGCAGCTGGGCATCCTCATCAGGAAACTGGATGTCCAACTCTAACCAGATCAGGTCTCTCTGTAAACTGATGCTGAACTGTCAGCCTCGCAATCGCCTGCTCTCGAGGCGTCTTCCTGCTCAGGGCGTCGGACACAACGTTCGCCTTCCCCGGATGATACAAAATCTCCAGATCAAAATCCTTGATCAGCTCAAGCCACCTACGCTGGCGGTTATTCAATTCCCGCTGCGTGAAAATGTACTTCAGACTCTGATGGTCTGTGAAGATCTGACATGTAACACCATACAGGTAATGTCTCCAGATCTTCAGTGCATGAACTACCGCTGCCAACTCCAGATCATGAGTCGGGTAGTTCTCCTCATACGTCTTCAGCTGTCTAGACGCATATGCAATCACTCTGCCTCTGCATCAACACACATCCCAAGCCTAGCTTGGATGCATCACTGTATACTACAAAATCCTCTGTACCCTCTAGCTGTGCCAAAACAGGAGCAGAAGTCAGACGTCTCTTCAGCTCCTCAAAACTCTGCATACACTGATCAGACCATACAAATCTGGTAGTCTTCCTCAGCAAACTCGTCAGTGGACGGGCAATCACAGAAAATCCCTCCACAAAACGTCTGTAATAACCGGCTAGGCCAAGGAAGCTACGTACTTCCTTGACGTTCGTCGGTGTAGTCCATGCAGCTACTGCCTCTATCTTCGCCGGATCAACCTTGATCCCCTCGGCGGATACAATGTGACCCAGGAATGCTACCTCTGGCATCCAGAACTCGCACTTAGAGAACTTTGCATAAAGTTCTCTATCCCAAAAACCTGCAATACAGTCCTCAGATGTCCTGCATGCTCCTCTCCACTGCGAGAGTATACAGAATATCATCAATGAAGACCACCACAAACTGATCCAGGAAGTCGATGAAGATACTGTTCATCAACTCCATAAAGACTGCTGGGGGCATTCGTAAGTCCAAATGGCATCACTACAAACTCGTAGTGTCCATATCTGGTCCTGAATGTTGTCCTATGCACATCCTGCTCTCTCACCCTCAGCTGGTGATACCCGGAACGCAGGTCAATCCTGGAGAACACAGTCGCTCCTTGAAGCTGATCTAACAAGTCATCAATGCGCGGCAGTGGATACTTGTTCTTGATGGTCACCTTGTTCAGCTCTCTATAATCAATACACAGTCTCAACGATCCGTCCTTCTTCCGTACGAAGAGGACAGGTGCTCCCCATGGGGACACACTAGGGCGAATGAAGCCTTCTCACAACTCCTCGAGTTGCTTCTTCAGCTCAGCATCTCGACAGGCGCCATCCGGTATGGGGCCTTCGAGATAGGTCTCGTACCAGGCTCTAACTCGATGCCAAAATCCACACACTCTTTCTGAGGCGGCAAACTGGACGGCTCAGCAAAAACATCTGTAAACTCACAAACAACTGGGATGTCCTCTACAGCTGGACTCTCCCCTCCTTCATGGCATAACACCAGAAGGCATCACAACCCTGTGCAATAAGTCTCGCTGCCCGTATAGCACTAATAACTGTGCCTGTCTTTCCAAGGTCCCAACCTCGGAAAACCTCTATCTGGCCTAACTCGGTAGAGAGGGTAACAGTCCTCCTACCTATATCTAAGACTGCAGAAAGTCTATCCATCCAATCCATACCTAGTATAACTTCTTCATGCTCTAATGGCATGACAGAGAAGTCGACTAGTAAAACACAGGTCCTACAAAATGGGACAACAGTGAATCTCACGGGTACCTCTGACCCTACCACCATCGGGTAACCCTATACTAAAGGGGTATCCCCTGAGTCGTATCTAGACTGAAACACTCAATACAAGCATCAGATATAAAAGAAGACATAACTCCAGTATCAAACAAACTCTAACAGGTAAACCATGGATCAGAATGGTACCTGTAACAGGCGGTGCAGCTGGCTCCTCTGCACTCCTCAGCTCAAAAACTCGGCCTTGTGGCCCTCTGGTCAGTGGTGCTCCTACCACGACCTTTGTCTCTACTACCCAACCCAGGAGCAGATCCCTGAGTGGTATGACGATCTGGGACTCTCTAATGTCCCTGTATCTATCTGCTGTTGTTTGAGGTGGCCTCTGCCCACCTCCCACTATACTGGCAGGAGTAGAACCCTGCTGAGACGAAGCTCCACCCTGTCTACAAAAAGACAACTCTGTGACCTCGTCCACACACACAAGTGAAGCAAGTCACTATCTTCTTCTTGCAACGCTGGTCTCAAATGTCCAGTCTCCTCACAGTTATAAACATCGTCGACCCGCAACCGCAACCCGGTGCAGGTGCGGGGGAAACTGGACGTCTCCAGTTTCGTTCAGAACTAAAAACCCCACCAATGCCACTGTCTACCCAGTCCGCTGTCTCTTTCCAGGCCTTCTATGCTCCTCTAGAACTTGAGGAATCTCAGCAACATGTGCCGATACATCTGGCACCTGAGTAACTCCATCGAATCTCCTAAATGATCCTTCCTGTACTGGCAGATCTGGGGTAGATCTACCTTGTCTGGCCGCTTCCGCTACTTGCATGGTATACGCACGGAAATCTGGTCCCCTCATAGAGACACGATCCGAGTCATCTAACTGGACTCGTTGTGATGTACGTCTCCCAGCTATACCGTTCCAGTCTCAAGAACAACACTCTCAGTAGCAACCTCACAAACCTCCTCCACTATAGGTGGATCAACAACGGAAATCTGACTCTGTCCTACATCTACTAGAGGAAGAGGGGATCCATCCCTACCTCGTCCATCTGCAGATACAGCTCTAGTCTGAGCCATCTGTAGAGCATAAACCTAACTTAGAAGGCGATATATATGTCGTATGTATAGATATATATCAAATCAATCACAAATAGAATATCTATATATATCTACTCTGTCGAGGTCTTCAGAGGGGTGATGGCTCACGTACACGGTATCCCAAAACATTTGTACTCATTTCTAAACCAAAACCTTTTGAAAAGTCAGACCCTTTTTCGGGTTCTGTTTAGTTATCTATTCGACCTTTATCACAGATTACTAGTGCCATTGTTGTCAACCTGAGCTCTGATACCAACTTTGTAACACCCCAAATCCGTAGGACTCGGAGTGCTACTGGGTCAAGATCCATTGTGAGATCCTAGCCCAGTAGCACTCCGAGTCCTACGGATTTGGGGTGTTACACCTGCGTCTCTTGTTTTACGCAGGTGCGTCTTGTCCCGGATCTACCTAGAGTTAGGTAGATCCTTTCCTTTCCTAGTATGGGCGGTAGTAGCATGCTAGGTAGCGGATGTTGATGAGTATGATATAGATATGCCGGTTACGGCTTTGAGGTTTACGAGTTGGATTTGATCCTTATGGATCCCTTAGGTCTAGGCCGGTGTGACCCTTTTGTGTAATAGGAGTTTGATATATATATGTATGCCTTGTATAGGTCGTGTTGTCCTCCAGTTTGGAATGGACTGAGTTGAGGGTTGATCCAGTAGAGACGACTACGAGGTTGAGGTAAGTCCGTGGAACTTACTTAGTTGCCATTCCTTTATAAGATGTTGTGCATGAGTGGTGTTTGTTATATGCTTTATAGCATGCATTATGATAGTCACCGACCTATGGTATATTGCTTGCCCATTGTAGGGCCGTGATAACTTGCCCTTTTATCCCGCCGGGTCTGGGAGGTTCTCTGTAGGCAGACCAGACCTGGTAAACGGTTCGGGCACTCCCCATTCCCTTAGGGTACACGGGGTAGTGTTCCAGGCACCATTCCAGCTGGGTATTGGACCCAGAGGCGAGGGTTATATTCCTCGTGTCACATATGTTTATATGGATATTTATATACGAGTTGATTGTTGGACTTTATAAAGATAATGAACCGGGTAAATGTGTGAAAGCATGATGATGTGTTAAGATTTCTGATGCGTGTTTGTGCTCTAGCATCTTCCTATATATGTGTATGGTTAGCTAACGGTTTTATACCGTTTTGTAGATACTTTGCAAGATAGGAGAGCTGCAGAGTGATCCAGAGTGGGTGATCCCGCTGAGGGCTCCGTACACTGGGGCGTTATCGGGGATATGGATTCTTTTGTTATACACTATGGTTTTGTTTGTACTCAGAGGTATATTGTATTACCTTTTGATTATATATATATATATATATATATATATATATATATATATATCATATTTTCATGTTTTGTTTTAATCTATCGGTGCCTTGTTGTAAGATCAGTGAAATTGTTGTCAGGCTAGGGTCAGGATCCATTGTGAGATCCTAGCCCAGTAGCACTCCGAGTCCTACGAATTTGGGGTGTTACAGCTGGGGCATTTGTAAGCCCAAATGGCATCACTACAAACTCGTAGTGGCCATATTTGGTCCGGAATGTTGTCCTGTGCACATCCTGCTCTCTCACCCTCAGCTGGTGATATCATGAACGCAGATCAATCCTGGATAACACAGTCGCTCCTGTAGCTGATCTAACAAATCATCAATACGAGGCAGTGGATACTTGTTCTTGATGGTCACCTTGTTCAACTCTCTATAATCAATGCATAACCTCAGTGATCCGTCCTTCTTCCTACGAAGAGACAGGTGCTCCCAATGGGGACACGCTAGAGCGAATGAAGCCCTTCTCAGCCAGTTCCTCAAGTTGCTTCTTCAGCTCCAGCATCTCGACAGGCGCCATCCTGTATGGGGGCCTTCGAGATGGGTCTCGTACCAGGCTCTAACTCGATACTGAAATCCACACTCCTCTGAGGCGGCAAACTGGACGGCTCAGCAAAAACATCAGTAAACTCACACACAAACTGGGATATCCTCTAATGCTGGACTCTCCCCCCTCTTCATGGCATAACACCAGAAGGCCTCGCAACCCTGTGCAATCAATCTAGCTGCCCGTATAGCGCTGATAACTGTGCCGGTCTTTCCAAGGTCCCAACCTCGGAAAACCTCTATCTGGCCTAACTCGGTAAAGAGGGTAACAGTCCTTTTACCTACATCTAACACTGCAGAGTGTCTATCCATCCAGACCATACCTAGAATGACTTCTTCATGCTCTAATGGCATGACAAAGAAGTCAACTAGTAACACATGGGTCCCTACAGAAATGGGACAACCGTGAATCTCACGGCTACCTCTGACCCTACCACCATCGGGTAACCCTATAATAAAGGGTATCCCCTCAACTGTATCTAAACCAAGACGTTCTACACAGACATCAGAAATAAAAGAGTGCGTAGCACCAGTATCAAATAAAACTCTAACAGGTAAACCATGAATCAGAATGTACCTGTAGCAGTAGGTGCAGCTGGCTCCTCTGCACTCCTCAACTCAAAAACACGACCCTGTGGCCTCTGGTATCAGTGGTGCCCCCACCACGACCTCTTCCTCTACTCGGCCCAGGAGTAGATCCCTGAGTCGTAGGGATTGGGACCCTCTGTTGTCCCTGAATCTGCTGTGCTGAGGTGGCCTCTGTCCACCTCCCGCTGCACTAGCAGGGGAAGAACCATGCTGAGATGAAGCTCCGCCTGGCGGCAGTAAACAGCTCGTGACCTTGCCTACACAGGTGTAGTCACTAATGCCTCGTGCACTCGGGCTCATATGCCATGGATCACCACAGTTAAAACACTGACGTCCCTTCTCTGCAACCGGTGCAGATGAAGGTTGACTCTGGCGTCTTTGACCACGCCAACCACTAGCAGCACCACACTGGTTTGCCCTATACGCTGCCTCTTCTCTCAGACCCTCCGGTCTGAGAAGCTCTCCTCTCTGACTCGCCGCTCTCGCGCTCATAGTCGGCGGCTCTATCCCTGGTAGTCCATCAAGGAATCACAATGGAAACCCGCCATATAGGTCCGGGTAGTATCCCTCAGTCGTCGGGAAAAGAGATAAACGTGCTGATATGCAGAAGATGCAGCTGGTAGTAGTAATGCCAACTCCTCCTGAAACCTCCTGATGGCCTCAGAGACTGGTACATCCTCAAACCCAGCCTCAACAAAATCTCGCAGTTTCTCCCTCCTCAGTGAGGCAGCGCAGAAACGCTCTCTAATCATCGTCCTCATATGATCATAAACTGGTAACCTGAACCCCATACTGATCTCCACCAGTGTGCTGTGCCAAGTCCCGGAATAAAGTCTGAACCAGCTCGATCTGTCAGTCAGCTGGACATCGAATAGACTCCAGAGCTAAGTCTACATGCCCGATCCAAAGCTCAACCTCCAACCCCACCTTCCCAGTGAAAGGGGGTACACCCCTTCCCAGTGAAAGGGGGTACACCCATCTGTTGGAATGCCTTCAACCAGGTATCTGGTGTAGGCCCTCTATGCTCCTCTGGTGCTCTGGCAATCTCAACAGCAGGTACCTGTACAGCTGGAACCTGAGTAACGGTGTAGGACCTCTCAGATGGTCCCTCTTGTGCCTGTAAATCTGGGGCACGTCTACCGGCTCTAGCAGCCTCCTCCACTCGTCTGATATAAGCTCGGAACTCTGATTCCCCCCACGGAGACACGATTAGACTCACCAGACTGGGCTCTCTGTGCCTCTTGTCTCTCAGCTGCCCCGTTCCCAGTCTCAGGAACGACGCTCTCAGCAACCTCCTCATGTATCTCTCCCGCATGTGAACCGTCAGCAGGAGTCCTACCCTGTCCTCTACCTAGAGGGGGTCTACCTCTACCTCGCCTAGCTGCAGGTAAGGCTCTAGTCTGAACCATCTGCAGAAGACGTAAACCTATCTTAGAAGGCTATATATATGCCATATGTATAGATATATAACAGATCAATCACAACAGAATATCTATATATATATATATATATCTATACTGTCGAGATCTTCAGAGGGGCGATGGTTCACGTACACGGTATCCAAAACATTTGCACTCATTTCAAAACCAAAACCTTTTGAAAAGTCAGACCCCTTTTCGGGTTCTGTTTAGTTATCTATTCGACCTTTATCGTAGATTACTAGTGCCATTGTTGTCAACTTGGGCTCTGACACCAACTTTTTAACACCCCAAATCCGTAGGACTCGGAGAACTACTGGGCTAGGATCTCACAATGGATCTTGACCCTAGCCTGACAACAATTTCACTGATCTTACAACAAGGCACCGATAGATTAAAACAAAACATGAAACTGATATATATATCAAAAGGTAATACAATATACCGCTGAGTACAAACAAAAACACACTGTACATCAAAAGAACCCATATCCCCGATAACGCCCCAGTATACGGAGCCCTCAGCGGATCACCCACTCTGGATCACTCTGCAGCTCTCCTAACTTGCAAAGTTTCTACAACACGGTATAAAACCGTTAGCTAACCATACACATATATAGGAAATGCAGAGCACAAACACACATCAGAAATCTTAACACATCATCATGCTTTCACACATTTACCCGGATCATTATCTGTATAAAGTCCAGCAATCAACTAGTATATAAATATCCATATAAACATATGTGACATGAGGAATATAACCCTCGCCTCTAGGTCCAATAGCTAGCTGAAATGGTGCCTGGAACACAACCCCGTGTACCCTAAGGGAATGGGGAGTGCCTGAACCGTTTACCAGGTCTGGCCTGCCTACAGAGAACCTCCCAGACTCCTGGCAGGATGAAAGGGCAAGTTATCACGGCCTTACAATGGGCAAGCAATATACCATAGGTCGGTGACCATCATAACGCATGCTATAAAGCATATAACAAACACCACTCATGCACAACATCCTATAAAGGAACAACAACTAAGTAAGTCCCACGGATTTACCTCAACCTCGTAGTCGTCTCAACTGGATCAACCCTCAACTCAGTCCACTCCAAACTGGAGGATAACACGGCCTATACAAGGCATACATATATATCAGACTCCTATCACACAAAGGGTCACACCTAGACTCAAGGGAGCCATAAGGATCATATCCAACTCGTAAACCTCAAAGCCGTAACCGGCATATCTATATCATACTCATCAACATCCGTTACCTAGCATGCTACTACCGCTCATACTAGGAAAGGAAAGGATCTACCTAACTTTAGGTAGATCCGGGACAAGACACAACTGCATGACACAAGGGACGCAGGGGCGGAACAAGCAACCCGCAAGCGCCGCGGAACTCAGCCGCGGGCGCGGTGACAAAGCTGCAGGCTAACACAGGCACGACGCAGGCGCTGGCGCGAGTGCTGCAGCACGGCTTCCGCAGGGGCGGCAGCTTCCAGGCGCGGGGGCGGCGACAGTGCAGAATGTAGCCCCGCGAGTATTCTTTCACTCTTCACGTGATCAATTCACGTCTTCTCTCAACCAAAGTCACACACATGCAACAACATACACATTCCAACATCATCATATGTCCAAACATCTAATCCTAAGTTAAGGAGATGGAACCAAAGAAGAAGAGAAGGAGAAGAAGCAAGAACTTACCACTACTGAAGATCCTAGGTTGCAGGGAGAGGTCACACACATCAGTAGTTGGCTTCCAAGCTCAGCATACACATCACTAGCATCATCATCAACCACAAAGCACAACTTCAAGCAAAAACTCCAAGGAAAACAAGAAAAAGATCATAGGAAGGGATAAATAAGCAAGAAGGACGTGAAGGCTGGATTGGAAATGTGATGAAACCCTTGCTCAGCAAGGTAAAACGGAAGAAGTAAGGCAAGGTAAAGCACGAGCCAAAGGAGTCAACAAAACCGGCTGCAGCCGCCGGAAACCGCAGGGGCGGTTCCCTGTGCCGCAGGGGCGGAAACCCGCAGGGGCGGTAGACATGTCCGCGGGTGCGGAAAGACCAATCACGGCCAAAGCCAATCTCGGCTAAGGTCCAATCTCGGTCCGAAAGACTAGGGCTCTCACAGATGGTTAATGGATGAACCCTTGTGTACAGTAGTGTCTGACCAAACCCTAATTAGAACATCGGATAAGGTTGATACCTTTATCTCGGATAAAAAGTGGAACGAACAACGCCTTGATCAACTTGAAGGCATTCTACAAGTAAACATCATTAATAAGATAAATGAGTATAACCTCCCAACAAATGACATAAGAGATAGGATTTATTGGTCAACAAACGACGACGGGTGGTATTCCACCAAATATGCAATAAACAATATACAAAGGAGAAAAGTTGGGGTATCGGAAGACAAAACTTGGATATGGAGCATGAGCATCATGCCGAAAGTCCAAAATTTCCTGTGGAAAATGGCTCTAAATGGTCTCCCAACCAAAGAAAATCTTGACAAACAAAAAATTCCGGTAGTCATGCACTGAGTATTCTACAATCACCACACAGAAAGTGCAAAACATCTTTTTCTTGAGTGTTAATGCACTCAACAGACCCTGGATAATACCAAAATATCAACCATCCTCAAGGATATTGACACTTTTAATCAATCCACTTATGAGACACTCTTAGTAATGAAGGGTAGAACCTCATCTCATGAACTTAGACAAGTGGCAGATTTGGTGGAATATATGGCTGGATAGAAATCAAATAATCTTTAACAATAAAAGACCAACACAAAACCTAAAAGCAATTGCTTTAAAACAAATTGAAGATTGAGAACAAGCAAACAATAAACAATTAACTAAGAGAAAAATAAATAAAAGACAAAGAAGGAAGACAAAGAATATCAGCTGGCAAAAACCAAAAGTGAATTTCGTTAAGCTTAACTTTGACGCAGCATCTGACAACAACCAATTCGCCTTTGGTTTATCATTCGAGATAACCACGGCCTTCATTTGGCCCATGGAAAAGGAAAATGTCATGAAGATTCAGTTCTAGAGGCAGAAGCGTTTGCTTTGCGGGAAGACCTTCAAAAGGCTAAATAGTTAGGAGTGTCAGCTATTGAGATCGAGGGAGAAAACCCGATGCTGATCAATTCGATCAACCACGCTTGGAAACCCCGTGGGAGACAGACATGACCATTTCAGACATTTCCGCCATCATCTCAGGCTTTTCTTAAGCAAGCACCACGCACATCTTCAGGGAAATCAACACGGTAGCAGACAAGCTCGCAAAACACGGACTTTTTGCCACTGAAGACCAAGACGATCTCCCAGATGATGTGGTTGTACTCATCCGTAAGGATGCTGTAGGTTGGTCGGTGTATAGACACTGAACCTCCTATTTTGCTTACCTTGTATAAAAAAAAGCATTGGAGAAGTAATCTCATATCATTGATTAAGCTTACGGATAATCTGCACTTCACCCTTAATGCTCTTCTTAGGGTACAAATTTCGTCAATCTGCAACCGTCCTGATCTCGGCGCGATTTCATCCAAAATTAGAAACTCCGTCCCGAATCCATCATGCCAAAAACTATCTGGGATGAGGAACAGGTCTTATCTCATCATCCCACTAGACATGTCCCGTCCCGTATATAATAAAAAAAATTTAATTTAAATTAATAAAATATAAATATAAAGTACTAAATATTAGTGAGATACTTATGTAGTTATTATATAAGTATGCTTATATATATTTAAAAAATATACCATGTTGGTCAAAACTTCAAAATTGAACTTTTTATTTGGATGTGTAATATTTTATTATGGATATTTGGAAAAGTTAATGTAAACTGTAATATGTTGTAATAGATATTTGAAAACTTTAATGTTTTTGTGTTTTAACTACGATATATTTAGATATTTTTATGGATAAAGCATAAAATTAAATCACAATAAACAAACTAATGGGTAAGTGGTATTGTGTCCATTCCGTTGTGTCCCGATCACAAACGAAATAGGACCCAGTGGGATCCAATATAAAAAAGTCAAGACCCGTCCAATCTTGTCTCATGTAAAATAGTCAAGACGGAATTGGGATAACTCCAATCTCGTCTCATCCCGTCCCTTGTCCACCGGTTAGAGAAATTTTGGTTCTAACCTTGCTAAATTCCATAGGGGCGCCAAAGATCTTACCTTAATTCCTTTAGTTAGAGAAATATTGTGTGGCTTTCTTAGACACTTCACGTATGTAACAACTTGATTTCTCATCAAAGATGCAGTTGAGCGAAATTCAGAGACAATAATTGAATTAATAATAAAATGTAGTCTTACATCAAATCTACTATATAATACAGAAGTGTATAAATTCACGTGTCGTCTCATTAAGCAACATTGAATTTTGCCAAATGTCATAACTATATTAATTCACCTAGGATTTTGCCACATATCACTATCACCCACATCAGATTTTGTCACATGTCTTATTTATATTTAAGTCAACTATTTTTAATTTTATTTTATTTAGTTTCTTAAATTAAAAGTATGATTTGATATGTAAGAAAATATTATGATATAAAAATTAACTTTCTATATTTAACAATATACTCTATTTGTGTGTTAGAAATTTACATTATAGATTTAAGTCAAGTTATTATTAAACCAAGATATATGATTGTTATGTACTTTTTACATTTCAATAATCGGATGTTTTGAATATAAAAGTTATAATGTAAAATAATTTGATGTATATTAAGTACCATCTACTTTATTTTAAATTAAAGATCAATTTATTGTATTTCATTTAAATGTATTTTATAAAAAAATGACAGAGTCCATTATCCATTAATGAAAATATTGAACACATTTAATGTAACTATATATATATAGATATCAAATTATGATTGATACATCTTATTTATGATAGTTTTACAATAGAGTAATCTTATACAACTTTCTTTTTTGAAAAGTTTTAAATTTTAGCTTATATTTTAAAATTAAATTAATAACATAATTTTGTTTATAAAATAATAAAATAGGTTTGTCGAATATTTTAATAGACTATTAAAAAATATTAAGTAGAATTTTTTTAAAGACAATCATAATAACTTATATTTTAACACATGCAATATATTATGATTATAATATAAAAATAATTTATATAATAAAATTATGTATTTTTGTTGTAAATAATTATATGATTGTTAACTTACATTGCACTAATTCATTTTAATTTATAAATAAATTTTGTACCATCTCTGCAAGGCACGGGTACTATCCTAATTTTATAACTAATTTTCAAAAGGCACGTTCTCAATTGTCTTCCTTAATCTAATCTCAAAAATTTTGCACTATCTTGATAATTAAGTTTTCATTATTTTGAGAAACCAATTTTCATTTTATGAAAAAAGTTTTTTTTTTTTATCATTATCCTTTAAAAAAAGAAAGAACAATTAATTGACCATTTTTGAATACTAGCATACTGATTACTGAACAATTAAAAATTACAATCAAAATTGTATATGTGACAATCTTATCTATATATTTTACTAAAACAGCCGTTAAAATGCTGACGTGGCAACCTTACGTTTTTTCTCTTACATTTTTTTTACTAAATTATTTAATAAACCATAAAATCTTTTTTACTAAATTATTAATTTAACCATAAAATCTTTAGCCATCAAATCTTTACAATAAAACTTAAACTTCCCCTCTACATTTTAATTTTCACCCTATATATTTCTTATTTCCTTCCTTTTATATTGATATTTTTTTTAAGAAAAAATTAGCCATCAAATCTTTTAATTTTAAATTACACAATTTCTTAACAAATTTCACGTTACTTTTTTTTAAAGTTTTCATCCCACATCGACTATATGTAAAGTTGATAGTGTGAGAACATGTATAAATAGGGGTTTAAAGATTACACATATCATCCATTTCGTGACCTTTTGGCAAAGTTAAAGTATAATTTTTATAATAACGGATTATTATCCTTTGTGTGGGTCATTGACCGTGGGTATTCCACATCGACCATTGACCTACAATTTTGCGAGTATCTCACATCAACTATATGTAAAGTTGATAGTTTGAGAACATGTATAAATAGGGGTTTGAATATTACACATATCATTCATTTCATGGCATTTTGGCAAAGTTAAAGTATAATTTTTATAATAACGGATTATTATCATTTATGTGGGTCATTGACCTATTTTGTGGGTATTCCACATCGACCATTGACCTACTATTTTGTGGGTCATTGACATATTTTGTGGTATTCCATCGACCATTGACCTACTATTTTGTGGGTATCTCACATCAACCCCTATTTTGTGGGTATCCCACATCGACTATAGGTATAGGGGTTCATTGTGGATCGTTGACCTTTTTGCTATCCCACATCGATTATATGTTAAATTTGTATGTGGGTCATTGATCTATTCTATTATGATTTCAACCAAAATCAATTCAGATTGAAATTGTTAAATCTATATACTTTACTAAAACAGCCGTCAAAATGCTGACGTGGCGGCCTCACGATATTTCCCTAATTTTTTTTTTACTAAATTATTTAATAAACCATAAAATCTTTTTTACTAAATTATTAATTTAACCATAAAATCTTTAGCCATCAAATCGTTTACGTTATCTGACAATAAAACTTAAACTTCCTCTCTACATTTTAATTTTCACCCTATATATTTCTTATTTCCTTCCTTTTATATAGATATTTTTTTTAAAAATAATTTATCCATCAAATCTTTTAATTTTAAATTTCACAATTTTTTGAACAGTTTCACGTTATTTTTTTTAAAGTTTTCATTCCACATCAACTATATGTAAAGTTAATAGTTTGAGAACATGTATAAATAGGGGTTTGAAGATTACACATATCATCTATTTCTTGGTCTTTTGGCAAAATTAAAGTATAATTTTTATAATAACGGATTATTATCCTTTATGTGGGTCATTGACCGTGGGTATTCCACATCGACCATTGACCTACTATTTTGTGAGTATCTCACATCAACTATATCTAAAGTTGATAGTTTGAGAACATGTATAAATAGGGGTTTGAATATTACACATATCATCCATTTCATGGCATTTTGGCAAAGTTAAAGTTTAATTTTTATAATAACGGATTATTATCATTTATGTGGGTCATTGACCTATTTTGTGGGTATTCCACATCGACCATTGACCTACTATTTTGTGGGTCATTGACCTATTTTGTGGTATTCCATCGACCATTGACCTACTATTTTGTGGGTATCCTATGTCGACTATAGGTATAGGGGTTCATTGTGGGTCGTTGACCTTTTTTCTATCCCACATCGATTATATGTTAAATTTGTGTGTGGGTCATTGATCTATTCTATTATGATTTCAACCAAAATCAATTCAGATTGAAATTGTTAAATCTATATACTTTATTAAAACAGCCGTCAAAATTCTGACGTGGCGGCCTCACGATATTTCCCCTAAAATTTTTTTATTAAATTATTTAATAAACCATAAATTTTTTTTTACTAAATTATTAATTTAACCATAAAATCTTTAGCCATCAAATCTTTTACGTATATAAACTTCCCCTCTACATTTTAATTTTCACCCTATATTTTTCTTATTTCTTTCCTTTTATATTGATATTTTAAAAAAAAAAAAAAATTTAGTCATCAAATCTTTTATCTTTAAATTACACAATTTTTTGAACAATTTCACGTTATTTTTTTTAAAGTTTTCATCACACATCGACTATATGTAAAGTTGATAGTTTGAGAACATGTATAAATAGGGGTTTGAAGATTACACATATCATCCATTTCTTGGCCTTTTGGAAAAGTTAAAGTATAATTTTTATGATAACGGATTATTATCCTTTATGTGGGTCATTGACCGTGGGTATTCCACATCGACCATTGACCTACTATTTTGCGAGTATCTCACATCAACTATATGAAAAGTTGATAGTTTGAGAACATGTATAAATAGGGGTTTGAATATTACACATATCATTCATTTCTTGTCATTTTGGCAAAGTTAAAGTATAATTTTTATAATAACGGATTACTATCATTTATGTGGGTCATTGACCTATTTTGTGGGTATTCCACATCGACCATTGACCTACTATTTTGTGGGTCATTGACATATTTTGTGGGTATTCCACATCGACCATTGACCTACTATTTTGTGGGTATCTCACATCAACCACTATTTTGTGGGTATCCCACATCGACTAAAGGTATAGGGGTTCATTGTGGATCGTTGACCTTTTTTCTATCCCACATCGATTATATGTTAAATTTGTGTGTGGGTCATTGATCTATTCTATTATGATTTCAACCAAAATCAATTCAGATTGAAATTGTTAAATCTATATACTTTACTAAAACAGCCGTCAATGTAACACCCCAAATCCGCGGGATGTAACACCCCAAATCCGCGGGACTCGGGGCGCTACGGCGAGACCGCACAATGGGTCCCGACCCTTAGCCTGACAACAATTTCACTGGACCTTTCAACAATAGCACAGAATAAAGGCGGAAAACTGAAATACGTTTTTAATGTATGCGGGACGAAAAGTAAAGTACAATTGGAAAACTCAGCCGAGTCCTCAAAACAACATAATACGGTACAAAAATCTAACATATGACACAAACCATAAAGATAACATAAAAACCATGACTAAAACCCATCCCCGTCCTAAGATGTACGGAGACCCCGGCTGTCCACTCCTCCGCCTTACTCGGCGGCGTCCCTAACCTGCAAGTCAACTACATAACCGGTTTAAAACTGTTAGCTAGCATTCTAAGCATTAAATAATGGGAAAGGCACAAACACACATAAGAATCACAAAACATAAATCCCGCAAGTCCGGTTTATTATCTTTAATTTACCTTAACTCGTATCCCGTTCTAATTCAACTTCGGTTGTGACACGAGACCCCAATGGTCTCGCCCCGGTCCCTATTTCCGGCAAGGCACGGTAAGGATGTATCCTTCCGTCTCACCCGCACGGCTAGTCGCCGAGAACTCCCACTCTCGCAAGAGTTGGGCAGATGATCACCGCCCGTTATCATACACTTGGCCAACATTACTTATAAAAGTCGGTGGTCCTATTTTACCGGTTTAGTGATTATGACAAATACGTAAACACACACCACCAAACACGCATCATGCTAATACATAAAATACGCGCTAAGTAAGTCCGGAGACTTACCTCGTCCCAAATGCTATCTCACAAAACGCTCACGCTTTCCTTGGGAAGAAGTACTCAACCTATTTCACAACAAGGTATCATAAAAACCCGCTCAACTCGAGAGGCCTAGGACTTCTACACAAATGACCTACGCAGGATCATTTGACTCGCATTATAGGACCGTATCCTAGAGTCCAACATAAATACCGTCGATAATGACGTAAAGCCAACTAGGTCTAATCCCGCTCCCCACGTTCTCTTAAGGTCACAAAAGCCGCTACTTGGCATTTCCGCTAAGTTATGCAAATTCCGACCTATCATGATACTACGCAATTTAGCCCATACGCTAAATTGATCATCAATTATTATATATCGACCTAAAATAGATTCGTCCCTAAATTCCGAGGTTAAAACTCGGTAACGTATTATCCGAGCAAATATACATTTCCTAAGTCATATGAGTCAAAACCGTAATTAAAACCTTGGGGCATTTTCCGACAAAAAACCCAACAGAGGGTATAATTGCAACAATTCCAGAATTATGGGTACTTTCTGTAATTTACTACAAAATAGAGGGCCAAAAAGAAATTATACCTAAAGTGAGGGGGCCGACTGTAATTAAGCCTAAAAGGCTGTTGAACAGCCCGCGGGGGCGCAGGGAGGGGGACACAGGCGCGGGGCTCCGGCCGGAGAGGGAGGTGGCTCCGTGGGCTTCCCCGGGCGGCTGCAGTCAGGCGGCGGCGGCCTCAGCTCCGGCAGGCGATGGCGACGGCAGGGGCAAGATCTCGGCGGGTGCTAGGGGGAGGAGGAGCAGTGGGCTCCTGTGGTGGCGAGGGAGAAGGCCAGCGTCGGGGCGCTAGTGCAGGCGGATCTCGGCGACTTCGAGGCGGCGTCTCCCGGTCACGGACACGGCGGCTTGACCCAGAGAAGAGGGTGCAGGGGGCGGATGCTCGTGCTGTGTGGCAGAGGGAAAGAAAGAGATGGAGGACGAGGGAGTAGGGAGCGGGGCTGCTGAGGGTGAAAGCGAGGGAGATGGAGGGAGGTGAGTGAGAGTCGAGGGGTCGGCCGCTGCTGCAGGGCTAGGCAGGCTAGGGGGAGCTTGCTCCTGCAGGGTTGGGCGGCAAGAGTACAGAGAAGGCGTGAAGGAGTGGGAAAGAAGAAAGAACGAGGAGGCGGCCGCTGGCTTTGCCAGCTTGGAGACGTGGGCCCGGGAGCGCCAGCCTGGAGGGGGCCCGGCTGGGGTGGAAAAATAGAGGGGAAGAAAAAGGAATTAAAGGATCGGAACGAACCCGTAAATTAATTCCGTAACGGACGTTACGGTCGGAAAAAAATTCCGAACCTTTCCGTAAAATAATTTACGGAAAGAGAATAAAAAGTTAATTTATTTCTAAAATTCTCGATCATGCTTATATTTTTATTTTTAAAATTTTCCGGACTTTACAACTAACACTCCTAAAAAGAAGTTTCGTCCCGAAACTTGCTAGACCCATCACTCTCCATAACCCGTCTCGTAAACACGCGAAACTCTATCGGTCCTAACCATGTCTATGCATAGCAATCATATCACGACCTCGCAAGGTATTCATCAATCAAGCAAAATCACATAACATAAAGCAACAAGAAAGATCTCGGGACTAACCCGAGGGTCCTATCGAAGTAGCCAGGCTTGCATAAAACTCGGATAGTTCCCACGGATACTATCCTCCGTCTCCCAGGTAGCCTCATCGGCTCCTCTCCTCGACCACTGTACTCGCACATAGGTATCTCCTTCGATCGAAGGCGTCTCGTACTCCGCTCTAAGACCGCTATCGGTGCTCCGCGAAAGTGTGGTCCGGCTCGACCACTAGGTCCTCGTGACTGACTATGTGGCTCGGGTCATGTATGTACTCTCTCAGCTGAGAGACATGAAAGACCGGGTGTATGCCCTCCAACCGCGGTGGCAATGCTAACCGGTATGCCACCTCACCGACTCTCTCCAAGATCTCAAATGGCCGACATATCGGGGGCTTAACTTCCCCTTAATGCCGAATCGTCTAACGCCCCGTGTCGGTGACACTCTCAACCAGACCTGAGCTCCTACCCTGAACTCGAGAGGTCTACGCCTCCTATCCGCATACGACCTCTGTCGGCTCTGCGCGGCCAACATCCTCTCTCGGATCAAGGCAACTCTCGCCATGTCGTCCTGTACCTGATCTGGAGCTACTATGCTAGAACTCCCCGGCTCGTCCCAACATAAGGGAGTACGGCATCTCCGTCCATACAATGCCTCGTAAGGTGCCATCCCGATCGATGCGTGCCAGCTGTTATTATACGAAAACTCGACCAACGGGAGGTGATCTGGCCATACCTGTCCCCAGTCTAGTACACACGCTCGAAGCATATCCTCCAAAGTCTGAATAGTCCGCTCAGACTGGCCGTCGGTCTGGGGATGGTATGCGGTGGTGAAATGGAGACTCGAACCTAGGGCGGCGTGTACCTGCTGCCAAACCTCGAGGTAAAACGCCCGTCCCTGTCCGAGATGATGGTCCTCGGGACTCCATGTAGTCTCACAATCTGACGGGTAAACTCCTCGGCTAACGACTCACCGGCCACGTTTCCCGTATAGGAATGAAACGTGCGGTCTTCGTCAGCCGGTCTACTACCACCCATATCGCGTCAAAGCTCCTACTCGGTCTCAGACGGTCACGAAGTCCATGGAGATGTCCTCCCACTTCCACTGCGGAACGGGCAGTGGGTGTAGCTCTCCTCCGGGTCTATGGTGGTCGATCTTGACCTGCTGGCAGGTCGCGCATCGGGCCACATATCTAGCAACATCGGGCTTGAGCCCCCACCAATAAGATCTCCTAAGGTCCTGGTACATCTTACTCGCGCCTGGGTGCACGGAGTAAGGTGTGGAATGGGCCTCATGCAAGATCCGCTCTCTCAGCTCCGGATCCGACGGTACACAAATACGTCCTGACGTCTCAAGAGTCCATCTGCTCCTATGACAAACTGCGGTGCCTCTCCTCGGACATCCTGTCCCGGATCCTCATCAAAATGGGGCAGCTCTCCTGCTTCTGCAGGATCTCACCGGACAGGTCGGCAATACCTCTAACTCGGTCAGTCGGCAGTCCGTACCGGGAACCGGATATCCAATTCCAAGCCCATCAAATCCTCTGCAGCTGGGCTGAACCGTAAGCCGAGCTATCGCCTCCTCTCGAGGTGTCCTCCTACTCAAAGCATCGGCGACTACGTTCGCCTTCCCGGGATGATATAAAATCTGTAAATCAAAGTCCTTAATCAGCTCCAACCATCTCCTCTGGCGGTTATTCAACTCCCGCTGAGTGAATATATACTTCAGACTCTTATGGTCGGTGAAGATCTGGCAGGTAGTCCCCGTACAAGTAGTGTCGCCAGATCTTCAGGGCGTGAATCACTGCCGCTAGCTCGAGATCATGGGTAGGGTAGTTCTCCTCGTACGGCTTCAGCTGCCGAGAAGCGTACGCAATAACCCTACCCCTCTGCATCAAGACGCACCCCAAGCCTAGCTTGGAGGCGTCGCTATATACTACAAAGTCCTCTATGCCCTCAGGCTGGGCTAACACAGGAGCGGAGGTCAACCTCCTCTTCAGCTCCTCAAAGCTGCGCTGGCAAGGCTCGGACCAGACGAACCTGGTAGACTTCCTCAGCAAGGAAGTGAGTGGTCGCGCAATCACGGAGAAACCCTCGACAAAACGGCGGTAGTATCCCGCTAAGCCCAAGAAACTGCGCACCTCCTTGACCGTCCTAGGAGGCGGCCATGAGGAAACAGACTCAATCTTCGCCGGGTCGACCATGACACCCTCGGCGGAAACTATATGTCCCAAAAATGCCACCTCGGCCATCCAAAACTCACACTTAGAGAGCTTAGCGTAAAGTTCTCTCTCGGAGACCTCAGCTCGTCTCTCGGCCTAGCGGCCTCCACAACTGGCTCGGGTACAGCCACTGTCGGTGCAACTATCTCTGGTGCAGCCCGAACCTGGTTCACCCTCTGTGTGACCTCAGCTAATCTCGTTGGTGCAGGTGCAGGCACTGGTGGTGCGGGAGGTGGTGCTCCAGTCCGAAATGCCTCCTCAACTCGTCGTACATAGTCTCCAAATACAGTAGCTCCAATGGACGCTCCCTCGGTCCTGACAGATGAAGAACCCTGTGCCCCGGACCTAACCACGGTCCTATCCCTAGCCTCGGGAATGATGCTCTCTGCGACTTCCTCTACTGGGGCCTCTCGTGCTGGTGCACCCACAACTGGTGGGTCCGCAACGGGGATGCGTCCCCGACCTCTACCTCTCGTACCTGGAGGTCTTCCTACACGTCCCCGCCTTCCTGGGGCGGTAGGGGGAAGTGGTGGTCTACCCCGGGCAGGTCCCACGTAAGCGGTCGCTCTCGTACGTGCTATCTGATTTCGTATTGCGTTTACTTAAATATAAATACGTGGTACTATTTATAATCCGGTATTATAACTTAAAAGCATAAATATAACATGTTCATAATACATATCCAAGGCATGCCAGCCCAAACTTCCTAAGGTCACATAGTATCTAGATACATACAATTTCCACAATCACCCTAAGGTCATAAATTATATATAACTATATAATAATTTATACCTACTTCTAATCTAGAGATCTATGTCGCCGAGGTTTGCGGAAGGAGCGGTGGTCCCGTACATTCCAACCCAATCCCGACTCATGCATATGATTTTGAAAACAAAAAGTCAGAACCCGTGTGGGTTCTGTTTTATACCTCATTCGGCCTTTAAAAGGTTTCGAGTGTCATTGTTTTCAACCTAGGGCTCTAGTACCACTTTTGTAACGACCCAAATCTGCGGGACTCGAGGCGCTACGGGCGAGACCTCACAATGGGTCCCGACCCTTAGCTTGACAACAATTTCACCGGACCTTCCAACATGGCACAAATAAAGGACGAAAACTCAAATATGTTTTAAATGTATGCGGAAACGAAAAGTACGAAACTACAACTTGGAAACTCAGCCGAGTCCTCAAAACAACGTAAATAGGTCCGAATTCTAACATACGACAAAATCCATAAATGACAACATGAAATGACTCAAAACATCCCCGTCTTATAATGTACGGAGACCCCGACTGTCCACTCCTTCGCCTCACTTGGCAACATCCCTAACCTGCAAGCCATCTACACAAACGGTTTTAAACCGTTAGCTCATATTCTAGATATTAGAAAAGCGGTGAAGGCACAAACACATCCATAACACAAAACATAAATCACACAAGTCCGGTTCCTTATCTTTTATTATTAAGTCGTATTCCAGTCTAGTTCCACTTCTTTTGTGATGCAAGACCCCAATTGTCTCGCCTCGGTCCCTTACCGGCAAGGAATGGTGCGGATGCATCCGCCCGTATACCCGCCGGACTCGTCGCCGAGAACCTCCTAGACCCAACCAAGGCTAGGCAGATGATGTCACCGCCCGTTATCATACACTTGGGCCAACACACACACACACACACACACATATATATATATATATATAAAGTCGGTGGTCCTAATTACCGGTTTAATTATTATAACAAAAGATAAACACGCACCACCAAACACACATCAATGCTAATACGTAAAATACGAGCTAAGTAAGTCCGGAGACTTACCTCATCCCAATGCTAACCCACAAAACGCTCCTGCTTCGCTTGGGAAGAACACAAAACCTGCTCATAGCAAGATATCTATCAAAACACGTTCAACTCAAGAAGTCTAGGACTTCTACTCAAAATGATCTACGCAGGATAATTTGACTCCATTCTAGGACCGCATCCTAGAGTCTATCGTAATCACTGTCCATAATGACGTAAAATCCAACGAGGTCTAAATACGCTCATCACAATCTCCTAAGGTCCCCAAAATCTAACTTTTAAGGAAATTACGGTTTTGAGCCCGAATTTCCTTAAAATCCTAAAACGGTCAACCGGGTCTCGAAACCTCCGGGAAACATCTAACTACATCTATTATCCATTAAACGACTCTAAAAGTTTACTAAGGATTTCCGGACTTCCGATTCAAGAAGAAAATCCTTAAGAAAAGTATTAAACGTCACCTAGATTTCTCAATACTTTGACCTCGATTTAACCACGTCAAACATTCCTCAACAATTCCGAAATAATTCATACGCATACTAGGCCAAGACTACAACATACGAGAAGCATCAGTACTTCCAAAATCACAACAACCAATCTGCACAAAATCATCAAAGTCTCAATCCTAACATGCGAGTTCTAGGAAACCGATTTTGCTTCCAACTTTACAAGGTCATAACTATCGATCCAACCGTTGGATCGTCCTAGGATTTTAACATGTTATAGTATCCTATACCGACAACATCATATCCAAAAATCAGCCGTTAAGTGTAAGTGAAACGTACCCAATCGAGGTCCGAAGTTCGGGTATTCGCACACGAGGAAAACCGGAAACCGGGCTCGATCTCCACTAGCCAAGAGGTTGTCCAAGCTCACTGTAGTGGCGGCAGCAGGGAGACGCGGCCCCTAGCTCCGGCGGGGACAGCAGGCTGCTCGACCGAGATGCAGATAGGGCTCGGCCGAGATAGCAGGCGTGGCTCGGCCGAGGTTGTAGGCGTAGATCGGCCGAGGTTGCAGGGAGGGGAAAATGTGAGCCGCTGCTCACTCGAGGCCGAAGGGGACGGCGACAGGGGGCGGCGCTGGTGCTCCTCGATGGTCCAAGGCAGCGAGGCGGTGGTGGCGCGGTGGCTCCGGCGATGGCGAGCAGATCTGGGCTCGTGTAGACTTGAGCGAAGGCACGAATAAGGAGCGGCTCGCGCAGGAGAGAGAGAGAGGTGGTGGAGTTGCTACTCCTGTGGTGGTGGGGACTGCTCCGGCGAGCTCAAAAAGCGGCGGCCTAAGTGTGAGGGCAGACGAGAGAGAGAGATGGAAGAAGTGAGATGGAGGTTGGATTGATGGAGAGATGGACCGAGGCGCTGCAGAGTCGAGGCAAGAGAGGGGGAAGCGGGAAAGACGAGGGGTCGGGACTGCAACCTGCAGAGTTAGGGCGGTAGCTGGGTGGCAGCTACAAAGGAAAACGTGAGGGAGTGGGCAAGGAGAAGAACGAAGGGTCTCGGCCAGCTTGGCAGGTGGGGCCCGAGGCATGCTCACGTGGAAAAGAGAGGGGGAATAGAAAGAAAGAAATAAAGATCGGGATCGAACCCGTAAAATAATTCCGTAACGGACGTTACGGTCGGAATAATTTTCCGAAAAATAATATACGGAAAGAGAAATAAAAAGATATATTTATTTCTAAAATTTCTATATATTTATTTCTAAAATAATATACGGAAAGAGTAATTGTCTTCAATGTTTGAAGGTACGTAGGTTGGCTTTTTGTAAAACTTCATGCAAAACAAGTAGACATTTGGTCGAGATTAAATGTGATAATTTTTTTTTGCTTCTGATTATGAGATAGAACTTTATAAGTTGACAAAAAGTCCACCTACATACCTCAACACATAGATGAAACATACAAGAATGTCAAACACATAAGAACAAAAAGAGAGAGAAACTATGAACTCTTTTAAGCTTCTCACCTCATCCTTTTCTCAAACTCATAAAGCTTGAAGAAGAGTAAATAACCTCTTTTGTATTCTCATGGGGCTAACTGGCCGCAAGTCCTCAAACGTTGGGAAATTAATTAATTATTAAAGGAAGCAAACGAGATTAACATACATATATGGTAGAATTCATAAATGTCTATCTCAAGATTATGAAAACTAGGTTGAACTTTATGTTTAAGAAACGGGGTAGAACTGTATAATTTATAGGAGAAGATTTGTTATTTTGGTAACTAATCTAGTGAATCATATTAGGTGTATCGGTATAAGTTACATTGAGATCTAAAAAATATTTAAATATAATCTAAACTTTCTAAAACTCCTAAAGATCTTGAGATAAAATCTTAACCAAATAATTTTGACTTATTTTATTTTGTTTGGCCGATATTTTAAAAATAGTAAATATAATTTAAGTTGATAATTTCGAAAATAATAAATATCCTTGAAATTTTATGTGAATGTTGGTTTTTTTAAAAAAAAGAGTTTTCTGCATTTAATTTTTTTTTTTAAGTTTTATTATAAATGACTTAGATTGTTGTTGAAAATTTTGATAAAGTTATTGTAACACCCCAAATCCGCGGGACTCGGGGCGCTACGGGCGAGACCACACAATGGGTCCCGACCCTTAGCCTAACAACAATTTCACTGGACCTTTCAACAATAGCACAGAATAAAGGCGGAAAACTGAAATACGTTTTTAATGTATGCGGGACGAAAAGTAAAGTACAATTGGGAAACTCAGCCGAGTCCTCAAAACAACATAATACGGTACAAAAATCTAACATATGACACAAACCATAAAGATAACATAAACACCATGATTAAAACCCATCCCCGTCCTAAGATGTACGGAGACCCCGGCTGTCCACTCCTCCGCCTTACTCGGCGGCGTCCCTAACCTGCAAGTCAACTACATAACCGGTTTAAAACCGTTAGCTAGCATTCTAAGCATTAAAATAATGGGAAAGGCACAAACACACATAAGAATCACAAAACATAAATCCCACAAGTCCGGTTTATTATCTTTAATTTACCTTAACTCGTATCCCGTTCTAATTCAACTTCGGTTGTGACACGAGACCCCAATGGTCTCGCCCCGGTCCCTATTTCCGGCAAGGCACGGTAAGGATGTATCCTTCCGTCTCACCCGCACGGCTAGTCGCCGAGAACCTCCCACTCTCGCAAGAGTTGGGCAGATGATGTCACCGCCCGTTATCATACACTTGGGGCCAACATTACTTATAAAGGTCGGTGGTACTATTTTACCGGTTTAGTGATTATGACAAATACGTAAACACACACCACCAAACACGCATCATGCTAATACATAGAATACGCGCTAAGTAAGTCCGGAGACTTACCTCGTCCCATATGCTATCTCACAAAACGCTCACGCTTTCCTTGGGAAGAAGTACTTAATCTGTTCACAACAAGGTATCATAAAAACCCGCTCAACTCGAGAGGCCTAGGACTTCTACACAAATGACCTACGCAGGATCATTTGACTCGCATTATAGGACCGTATCCTAGAGTCCAACATAAATACCGTCGATAATGACGTAAAGCCAACTAAGTCTAATCCCGCTCCCCACGTTCTCTTAAGGTCACAAAAGCCGCTACTTGGCATTTCCGCTAAGTTATGCAAATTCCGACCTATCATGATACTACGCAATTTAGCCCATACGCTAAATTGATCATCAATTATTATATATCGTCCTAAAATAGATTCGTCCCTAAATTCCGAGGTTAAAACTCGGTAACGTATTATCCGGAGCAAATATACATTTCCTAAGCATATGAGTCAAAACCATAAATAAAACCTTGGGGCATTTTCCGACAAAAACCCAATTACTACAAAACAGAGGGCCAAAAAGAAATTATACCTAAAGTGAGGGGCCGACTGTAATTAAAGCCTAAAAGGCTGTTGAACAGCCCGCGGGGCGGCAGGAGGGGGACACAGGCGCGGGGCTCCGGCCGGAGAGGGAGGTGGCTCCGTGGGCTTCCCCGGGCGGCTGCAGTCAGGCGGCGGCGGCCTCAGCTCCGACAGGCATGGCGAAGGCAGGGGCAAGATCTCGGCGGGTGCTAGGGGGAGGAGGAGGCTGCAGTGGGCTCCTGTGGTGGCGAGGGAGAAGGCCAGCGTCGGTGGGCTAGTGCAGGCGGATCTCGGCGACTTCGAGGCGGCGTCTCCCGGTCACGGACACGGCGGCTTGACCCCAGAGAAGAGGGTGCAGGGGGCGGATGCTCGTGTTGTGTGGCAGAGGGAAAGAAAGAGATGGAGGACGAGGGAGTAGGGAGCGGGGCTGCTGAGGGTGAAAGCGAGGGAGATGGAGGGAGGTGAGTGAGAGTCGAGGGGTAGGCCGCTGCTGCAGGGCTAGGCAGGCTAGGGGGGAGCTTGCTCCTGCAGGGTTGGGCGGCAAGAGTACAGAGAAGGCGAGAAGGAGTGGGAAAGAAGAAAGAACGAGGAGGCGGCCGCTGGCTTTGCCAGCTTGGAGACGTGGGCCCGGGAGCGCCAGCCTGGAGGTGGGGCCCGGCTGGGGTGGAAAAATAGAGGGGGAAGAAAAAGGAATTAAAGGATCGGAACGAACCCGTAAATTAATTCCGTAACGGACGTTACGGTCGGAAAAAAATTCCGAACCTTTCCGTAAAATAATTTACGGAAAGAGAATAAAAAGTTAATTTATTTCTAAAATTCTCGATCATGCTTATATTTTTATTTTTAAAATTTTCCGGACTTTACAACTAACACTCCTAAAAAGAAGTTTCGTCCCGAAACTTGCTAGACCCATCACTCTCCATAACCCGTCTCGTAAACACGCGAAACTCTATCGGTCCTAACCATGTCTATGCATAGCAATCATATCACGACCTCGCAAGGTATTCATCAATCAAGCAAAATCACATAACATAAAGCAACAAGAAAGATCTCGGGACTAACCCGAGGGTCCTATCGAAGTAGCCAGGCTTGCATAAAACTCGGATAGTTCCCACGGATACTATCCTCCGTCTCCCAGGTAGCCTCATCGGCTCCTCTCCTCGACCACTGTACTCGCACATAGGTATCTCCTTCGATCGAAGGCGTCTCGTACTCCGCTCTAAGACCGCTATCGGTGCTCCGCGAAAGTGTGGTCCGGCTCGACCACTAGGTCCTCGTGACTGACTATGTGGCTCGGGTCATGTATGTACTCTCTCAGCTGAGAGACATGAAAGACCGGGTGTATGCCCTCCAACCGCGGTGGCAATGCTAACCGGTATGCCACCTCACCGACTCTCTCCAAGATCTCAAATGGCCGACATATCGGGGGCTTAACTTCCCCTTAATGCCGAATCGTCTAACGCCCCGTGTCGGTGACACTCTCAACCAGACCTGAGCTCCTACCCTGAACTCGAGAGGTCTACGCCTCCTATCCGCATACGACCTCTGTCGGCTCTGCGCGGCCAACATCCTCTCTCGGATCAAGGCAACTCTCGCCATGTCGTCCTGTACCTGATCTGGAGCTACTATGCTAGAACTCCCCGGCTCGTCCCAACATAAGGGAGTACGGCATCTCCGTCCATACAATGCCTCGTAAGGTGCCATCCCGATCGATGCGTGCCAGCTGTTATTATACGAAAACTCGACCAACGGGAGGTGATCTGGCCATACCTGTCCCCAGTCTAGTACACACGCTCGAAGCATATCCTCCAAAGTCTGAATAGTCCGCTCAGACTGGCCGTCGGTCTGGGGATGGTATGCGGTGGTGAAATGGAGACTCGAACCTAGGGCGGCGTGTACCTGCTGCCAAACCTCGAGGTAAAACGCCCGTCCCTGTCCGAGATGATGGTCCTCGGGACTCCATGTAGTCTCACAATCTGACGGGTAAACTCCTCGGCTAACGACTCACCGGCCACGTTTCCCGTATAGGAATGAAACGTGCGGTCTTCGTCAGCCGGTCTACTACCACCCATATCGCGTCAAAGCTCCTACTCGGTCTCAGACGGTCACGAAGTCCATGGAGATGTCCTCCCACTTCCACTGCGGAACGGGCAGTGGGTGTAGCTCTCCTCCGGGTCTATGGTGGTCGATCTTGACCTGCTGGCAGGTCGCGCATCGGGCCACATATCTAGCAACATCGGGCTTGAGCCCCCACCAATAAGATCTCCTAAGGTCCTGGTACATCTTACTCGCGCCTGGGTGCACGGAGTAAGGTGTGGAATGGGCCTCATGCAAGATCCGCTCTCTCAGCTCCGGATCCGACGGTACACAAATACGTCCTGACGTCTCAAGAGTCCATCTGCTCCTATGACAAACTGCGGTGCCTCTCCTCGGACATCCTGTCCCGGATCCTCATCAAAATGGGGCAGCTCTCCTGCTTCTGCAGGATCTCACCGGACAGGTCGGCAATACCTCTAACTCGGTCAGTCGGCAGTCCGTACCGGGAACCGGATATCCAATTCCAAGCCCATCAAATCCTCTGCAGCTGGGCTGAACCGTAAGCCGAGCTATCGCCTCCTCTCGAGGTGTCCTCCTACTCAAAGCATCGGCGACTACGTTCGCCTTCCCGGGATGATATAAAATCTGTAAATCAAAGTCCTTAATCAGCTCCAACCATCTCCTCTGGCGGTTATTCAACTCCCGCTGAGTGAATATATACTTCAGACTCTTATGGTCGGTGAAGATCTGGCAGGTAGTCCCCGTACAAGTAGTGTCGCCAGATCTTCAGGGCGTGAATCACTGCCGCTAGCTCGAGATCATGGGTAGGGTAGTTCTCCTCGTACGGCTTCAGCTGCCGAGAAGCGTACGCAATAACCCTACCCCTCTGCATCAAGACGCACCCCAAGCCTAGCTTGGAGGCGTCGCTATATACTACAAAGTCCTCTATGCCCTCAGGCTGGGCTAACACAGGAGCGGAGGTCAACCTCCTCTTCAGCTCCTCAAAGCTGCGCTGGCAAGGCTCGGACCAGACGAACCTGGTAGACTTCCTCAGCAAGGAAGTGAGTGGTCGCGCAATCACGGAGAAACCCTCGACAAAACGGCGGTAGTATCCCGCTAAGCCCAAGAAACTGCGCACCTCCTTGACCGTCCTAGGAGGCGGCCATGAGGAAACAGACTCAATCTTCGCCGGGTCGACCATGACACCCTCGGCGGAAACTATATGTCCCAAAAATGCCACCTCGGCCATCCAAAACTCACACTTAGAGAGCTTAGCGTAAAGTTCTCTATCCTGGAGGACTCGAAGTACCGTCCTCAGGTGTCCCTCATGCTCCTCTCTCTACTCCGGGAGTAGACTAAGATATCGTCAATGAATACCACCACGAACTGGTCCAAGAAGTCGATGAAGACGCCGTTCATCAACTCCATGAAGACGGCAGGTGCATTCGTGAGCCCGAATGGCATCACGACAAACTCATAGTGGCCGTATCTCGTCCTGAATGCCGTCTTCGGTATGTCCTCATCTCTCACCCTAAGCTGATGGTATCCCGACCTCAAGTCGATACGAGAAAATACGGAAGCTCCCTGCAACTGGTCCAACAAATCATCAATGCGCGGTAACGGGTACTTGTTCTTGATGGTGACTTTGTTCAACTCCCGGTAGTCGATACAAAGCCTCAAAGATCCGTCCTTCTTCTTCACGAAGAGGACCGGTGCACCCCAAGGGGAAACGCTCGGGCGTATGAAACCCCTATCAGCTAACTCCTCGAGCTGCTTCTTCAGCTCCAGCAACTCAATCGGCGCCATGCGGTATGGAGCCTTGGAGATCGGCCGGGTGCCGGGCTCCAACTCAATAGTGAAGTCAACGCTCCTCTGCGGTGGTAGCCCAGGTGGCTCCCCGAATACGTCCTCGAACTCGCATGCCACAGGATCTCCTCCAGTGATGGTCTCGTCTCCTTCTCCTTCATGGCATAACACCAGAAGGCCTCACATCCCTGCCCGATAAGTCTAGCGGCTCGAACGGCGCTAATGACTGTACCGGCCTTCCCGAGGTCCCAACCTCGGAAAATCACCTCCTGCCCCGTCTCTGTGGAAATCGTCACGGTCCTCCGGCTGATGTCCAAAACGGCATGATGGGTCCATCCAATCCATACCCAAGATGACTTCTTCATGCACTAAGTGCATGACTAAGAAGTCGGCTAACCAGTCTCGGTTCCCCAAACGAATGGGGCAACCGTGTACCTCTCGGGTACCCCTAACCCTACCTCCATCGGGTAACCCTATAGAAAAGGGTCTCCCCTCTATCGTAGCTAAGGACAATCTAGCTACACAATCATCGGATATAAACGAGTGTGTGGCACCCGTATCAAATAAAACTCGGACCGAAAAACCGTGAATCTGAATAGTACCTGGGGCTGCTGGTGCTGGGGGATCAATAGCGCTCCTCAGCTCAAATACTCTGGCCTGTGTGCCTCGAGTCTCCTGAGTACCTCCACCTCGGCCCCTACCTCGGCCCTGTCCCTGAGCTGATCCCTGTGTGCGAGTCTGACCCTGTCCCTGACCCTGGCTCCTCTGCTGAGAGCCCTGAGACTGATACTGAGGCGGCCTCTGACTGCCTCCTGCTCTGCCAGCAGGCGAAGAACCCTGCTGAGACTGGGACTTGCCCTGACGGCAAAAAGCTGCTCGGTGGCCCATCTGGCCACAAGTGAAGCAAGCCACTGGCGGTCTCCTGCACTCATTCTTTATGTGTCCATACTCCCACAACCATAGCACTGTCGTACCCTGTCTGATGCTGCCTCTGAGTCTGTGGACCTGAACGTCCCTGGGTCTGGCTACGCCCCTGACCTGCTACTCCTGTCCCTGAACCATATGGGGTTGTCCTCTGTCTCTTGTCCGGCCCTCCAGACTGTGTCGCCCTCCTATGTCCAGGGCGGTCTCTCTCATAAGCCGAAGCTCTGTCCTGGTACTCCGCCAGGGATGTACAACGGAATCCCGCAATAAGCGCGGGTGGACTCCCTCAATCTCCGGAAAAGAGGTAGACATGCTGGTCCGCTGGAGGTGCGGAAGGTCCCAGCAAGGCCAACTCCGCCCGGAATCGTCTGATCGCCTCTATAACGGGACATCCTCAAATCCTGCCTCGAGGAAGTCCTGAACTTTGTCGCTCCTCAGGGAAGCTGGGACAAAAAGTCTCCCTAACAAGGCTCAGTAGCTGCTCCATCCGAGTCACACCGCCTCTAACTGTCCTCCACCAGAAATGGGCCTGCTCACGGAACAAGGTCTGGACTATCTCGACCTGTCTATCCTCTGGGCAACGGATCGCCTCTAGTGCTGACTCTACGTGCCCAATCCAATGCTCCACCTCTAACCCTACCTTCCCGTCGAAGTAGGGTACATGCTGCTGGTTGAAAGCCTTCAACCATGAATCAGGTCTCGGAGACCTCAGCTCGTCTCTCGGCCTGGCAATCTCCACAACTGGCTCGGGTGCAACAACTGCTGGTGCAACTATCTCCGGTGCAGCCCGAACCTGGGTCACCCTCTGTGTGACCTCAGCTGATCTCGCTGGTGCAGGTGCAGGCACTGGTGGTGCGGGAGGTGGTGCTCCAGTCCTAAATGCCTCCTCTACCCGACGTACGTAATCTCCAAAAACAGTAGCTGCCACGGACGCTCCCCCGTCCTGATAGATGAAGAACCCTGAACTCCTGACCTAACCACGGTCCTATCCCTAGCCTCGGGAATGACGCTCTCTGCGACCTCCTCTACTGGGCCTCTGCTACTGGTGCACCCAAACTGGTGGGTAAAACATAAAGGTAACATGATCATAATACATATCCAAGGCATGCAAGCCCAAACATCCTAAGGTCACATACATAGCTAGGTACGTACAATATCCACAAGCATCCTTAGGTCATACATATATATATATATATATATATATATATATATATATATATATATATATAACTATGTACTAAAAAATAATAAGTACCTAATTCTAATCCAGAGATCTATGTCGCCCGAGGTTTGCGGAAGGAGCGGTGGTCCCGTACATTCTAACCCAAACCCGACTCATGCATATGATTTTGAAAACGAAAAGTCAGAACCCGTGTGGGTTCTGTTTTATACCTCATTCGGCCTTTAAAAGATTGCGAGTGCCATTGTTGTCAACCTGGCTCTGATACCACTTTTGTAACACCCCAAATCCGCGGGACTCGGGCGCTACGGGCGAGACCGCACAATGGGTCCCGACCCTTAGCCTGACAACAATTTCACTGGACCTTTCAACAATAGCACAGAATAAAGGCGGAAAACTGAAATACGTTTTTAATGTATGCGGGACGAAAAGTAAAGTACAATTGGGAAACTCAGCCGAGTCCTCAAAACAACATAATACGGTACAAAAATCTAACATATGACACAAACCATAAAGATAACATAAAAACCATGACTAAAACCCATCCCGTCCTAGATGTACGGAGACCCCGGCTGTCCACTCCTCCGCCTTACTCGGCGGCGTCCCTAACCTGCAAGTCAACTACATAACCGGTTTAAAACCGTTAGCTAGCATTCTAAGCATTAAAATAATGGGAAAGGCACAAACACACATAAGAATCACAAAACATAAATCCACAAGTCCGGTTTATTATCTTTAATTTACCTTAACTCGTATCCCGTTCTAATTCAACTTCGGTTGTGACACGAGACCCCAATGGTCTCGCCCCGGTCCCTATTTCCGGCAAGGCACGGTAAGGATGTATCCTTCCGTCTCACCGCACGGCTAGTCGCCGAGAACCTCCCACTCTCGCAAGAGTTGGGCAGATGATGTCACCGCCCGTTATCATACACTTGGGCCAACATTACTTATAAAAGTCGGTGGTACTATTTACCGGTTTAGTGATTATGACAAATACGTAAACACACACACCAAACACGCATCATGCTAATACATAGAATACGCGCTAAGTAAGTCCGGAGACTTACCTCGTCCCAAATGCTATCTCACAAAACGCTCACGCTTTCCTTGGGAAGAAGTACTCAATCTGTTCACAACAAGGTATCATAAAAACCCGCTCAACTCGAGAGGCCTAGGACTTCTACACAAATGACCTACGCAAGATCATTTGACTCGCATTATAGGACCGTATCCTAGAGTCCAACATAAATACCGTCGATAATGACGTAAAGCCAACTAGTCTAATCCCGCTCCCCACGTTCTCTTAAGGTCACAAAAGCCGCTACTTGGCATTTCCGCTAAGTTATGCAAATTCCGACCTATCATGATACTACGCAATTTAGCCCATACGCTAAATTGATCATCAATTATTATATATCGACCTAAAATAGATTCGTCCCTAAATTCCGAGGTTAAAACCTAAAATAGATTCGTCCCTAAATTCCGAGGTTAAAACTCGGTAACGTATTATCCGGAGCAAATATACATTTCCTAAGCATATGAGTCAAAACCATAAATAAAACCTTGGGGCATTTTCCGACAAAAACCCAACAGAGGGTATAATTGCAACAATTCCAGAATTATGGGTACTTTCTGTAATTACTAAAAAACAGAGGGGCCAAAAAGAAATTATACCTAAAGTGAGGGGGCCGACTGTAATTAAGCCTAAAAGGCTGTTGAACAGCCCGCGGGGCGGCAGAGAGGGGGACACAGGCGCGGGGCTCCGGCCGGAGAGGGAGGTGGCTCCGTGGGCTTCCCCGGGCGGCTGCAGTCAGGCGGCGGCGGCCTCAGCTCCGACAGGCAATGGCGAAGGCAGGGGCAAGATCTCGGCGGGTGCTAGGGGGAGGAGGAGGCTGCAGTGGGCTCCTGTGGTGGCGAGGGAGAAGGCCAGCGTCGGTGGGCTAGTGCAGGCGGATCTCGGCGACTTCGAGGCGGCGTCTCCCGGTCACGGACACGGCGGCTTGACCCAGAGAAGAGGGTGCAGGGGGCGGATGCTCGTGTTGTGTGGCAGAGGGAAAGAAAGAGTTGGAGGACGAGGGAGTAGGGAGCGGGGCTGCTGAGGGTGAAAGCGAGGGAGATGGAGGGAGGTGAGTGAGAGTCGAGGGGTAGGCCGCTGCTGCAGGGCTAGGCAGGCTAGGGGGAGCTTGCTCCTGCAGGGTTGGGCGGCAAGAGTACAGAGAAGGCGAGAAGGAGTGGGAAAGAAGAAAGAACGAGGAGGCGGCCGTCTGGCTTTGCCAGCTTGGAGACGTGGGCCCGGGAGCGCCAGCCTGGAGGTGGGGCCCGGCTGGGGTGGAAAAATAGAGGGGGAAGAAAAAGGAATTAAAGGATCGGAACGAACCCGTAAATTAATTCCGTAACGGACGTTACGGTCGGAAAAAAAATTCCTAAACCTTTCCGTAAATAATTTACGGAAAGAGAATAAAAAGTTAATTTATTTCTAAAATTCTCGATCATGCTTATATTTTTATTTTTAAAATTTTCCTGACTTTACAACTAACACTCCTAAAAAGAAGTTTCGTCCCGAAACTTGCTAGACCCCATCTCTTTCCATAAACCCGTCTCGTAAACACGGGAAACTCTATCGGTCCTAACCATGTCTATGGATAGCAATCATATCACGACCTCGCAAGGTATTCATCAATCAAGCAAAATCACATAACCATAAAGCAACAAGAAAGATCTCGGGACTAACCCGAGGGTCCTATCGAAGTAGCCAGGCTTGCATTAAACTCGGGATAGTTCCCACGGATACTATCCTCCGTCTCCCAGGTAGCCTCATCGGCTCCTCTCCTCGACCACTGTACTCGCAACATAGGTATCTCCTTCGATCGAAGGCGTCTCGTACTCCGCTCTAAGACCACTATCGGTTGCTCCGCGAATGTGTGGTCCGGCTCGACCACTAGGTCCTCGTGACTGACTATGTGGCTCGGGTCATGTATGTACTCTCTCAGCTGAGAGACATGAAAGACCGAGTGTATGCCCTCCAACCGCGGTGGCAATGCTAACCGGTATGCCACCTCACCGACTCTCTCCAAGATCTCAAATGGTCCGACATATCGGGGGCTTAACTTCCCCTTCATGCCGAATCGTCTAACGCCCCGTGTCGGTGACACTCACAACCAGACTTGAGCTCCTACCCTGAACTCGAGAGGTCTACGCCTCCTATCCGCACACGACCTATGTCGGCTCTGCGCGGCCAACATCCTCTCTCGGATCAAGGCAACTCTCGCCATGTCGTCCTGTACCTGTTCTGGAGCTACTATGCTAGAACTCCCCAGCTCGTCCCAGCATAAGGGAGTACGGCATCTCCGTCCATACAATGCCTCGTAAGGTGCCATCCCGATCGATGCGTGCCAGCTGTTATTATACGAAAACTCGACCAACGGGAGGTGATCGGGCCATACCTGTCCCCAGTCTAGTACACACGCTCGAAGCATATCCTCCAAAGTCTGAATAGTCCGCTCAGACTGGCCGTCGGTCTGGGGATGGTATGCGGTGGTGAAACAGGCGCGGGGCTCCGGCAGGGAGGGGGACACAGGCGCGGGGCTCCGGCCGGAGAGGGAGGTGGCTCCGTGGGCTTCCCCGGGCGGTTGCAGTCAGGCGGCGGCGGCCTCAGCTCCGGCAGGCGATGGCGACGGCAGGGGCAAGATCTCGGCGGGTGCTAGGGGGAGGAGGAGGCTGCAGTGGGCTCCTGTGGTGGCGAGGGAGAAGGCCAGCGTCGGCGGGCTAGTGCAGGCGGATCTCGGCGGCGTCTCCCGGTCACGGACACGGCGGCTTGACCCAGAGAAGAGGGTGCAGGGGCGGATGCTCGTGCTGTGTGGTAGAGGGAAAGAAAGAGATGGAGGACGAGGGAGTAGGGAGTGGGGCTGCTGAGGGTGAAAGCAAGGGAGATGGAGGGAGGTGCGTGAGAGTCGAGGGGTCGGCCGCTGCTGCAGGGCTAGGCAGGCTAGGGGGAGCTTGCTCCTGCAGGGTTGGGCGGCAAGAGTACAGAGAAGGCATGAAGGAGTGGGAAAGAAGAAAGAACGAGGACGCAGCCGGCTGGCTTTGCTAGCTTGGAGACGTGGGCCCGGGAGCGCCAGCCTGGAGGTGGGGCCCGGCTGGGGTGGAAAAATAGAGGGGGAAGAAAAAGGAATTAAAGGATCGGAACGAACCCGTAAATTAATTCCGTAACGGACGTTACGGTCGGAAAAAAATATTCCCGAACCTTTCCGTAAAATAATTTACGGAAAGAGAAGAAAAAGTTAATTTATTTCTAAAATTCTCGATCATGCTTATATTTTTATTTTTTAAAATTTTCCGGACTTTACAGTTATTATAATACCAAGGTTTTCAATAAGGTAACGTTCTAGTGCAAAATAAACTTGAGTTATGGCCATTACTTAATTTATTGTTGTCCAATTCTTAATATTTAATTTTTACAGGTAAGGGAAGTGCAGGAAGAGGCAGATAAGATGCTCGACTTAAGCTAAAGTTATTGATGGAAGTAGTGTCCGGACTGGTAGGTGTAACGTCCGGAATTTTATTAATTTTATTCCGGACTTAGATCACTTTGCAGTTTTCCGTAATACCGAGATGCCGAGAGCCGGGATTTATTCGTAAGAAAAATCCCGATCCGACTCGCCGTTTTCCTCTGTTTCCGCGTTCCGACCCTTCGTTACGGGTTAAAAATACCAAGGGTTCATTTCCGACCCCTCGGTCCGGGTGAGGGACAAGAGGTCAGCTGACCCCTTGATCCCCACACCCACTTTTCAGACCTCGTCTTCCCTCTCTCCTCCTTGCCTCCTCCCTCACATTAGATTTCATTTCACTCTTCCTCACTCAACTCTTTTCCTCTCTTTGCTCTCTTCTCTTCTCCCTTGGTGCTGAGGATCTGTGGTGGACTGCAGAAGGTGATCTCAGCTGTTGGTAAGCTCTCCCTCTCCCTTCCCTCTCTTCCTTGCTGCTCTTTCCCCTTTTTCTTCCTTCCTCCTTCATCCATGGCCATGGATGAATCTTGGAGAGGTTTTCACTCAACTCTTTGCATGTCTAGGTTCTTAGCTCGTTTAGGTCAAGGAGAGGTGCCTAAGACCCGTGGTGGGTGTTTGGAGAAGATCTAGCAAGAGAAGAAGGACTTTGGAGCAAAGGATCCAAAGTCAAAGACGACGTTCTGTGCAGAACCCGTTGGGGCGGCCCAGCATAGCCGCGGGAGCGGATGGGCGAGGGAGCGGCAACGGACGGCCGCGGGTGCGGCGTAACAAACCGCGGGTGCGGTGTGACAAGGCCGCGGGCGCGGCGTGACAAGGCCGCGGGTGCGGTTCCTGGCAGGCGACGCAGTCCTCCGCGGGTGCGGCTCCTGGTTCCGCGGGGGCGGCTCCTGTGTCCGCAGGGGGCGCCAACTTGACTCCGCGGCTGCGGTTTCAGCAATAGTAGGTCCCTCCTCTCCTTCACTCCTCGTTCATTCCTTAAATTTGTTGTTGAATCATGTTAGTAGCATGCTTAGGATGGCCTAGAGTAGCTTGAGAATGCCACTTAGTGGTTGTGAACCTAGGAGCCCTTAAGGCTCGATATAGTTGTAACGTCCGGAATTTTATTAATTTTATTTCGGACTTAGAGCACTTTATAGTTATTCCGTAATTCCGAGATGCCGAGAGCCGGGATTTGTTTCTAAGAAAAATCCCGAGCGGACTCGTCGTTTTTCCTCTTTTTACGCGTTCCGACCCTTCGTTCCGGGTTAAAAATGCCAAGGTGTCATTTCCGACCCCTCGGTCCGGTTGAGGGACAAGAGGTCAGCTAACCCCTTGATCCCCACACCCACTTTTCACACTTTGTTTCTCTCTCTCTTCCTTGCCTCTTCCTTTCTCACGTTAGATCCCATTCCACTCTTCCTCACTCAATTCTTTTCCTCTCTTTGCTCTCTTCTCTTCTCCCTTGGTGCTGAGGATCTGTGGTGGACTGTAGAAGGTGTTCTCAGCTGTGGATGAAGCTTGGAGAGGTTTTCACTCAACCCTTGTGCATGTCTAGGTTCTTAGCTCGTTTAGATCAAGGAGAGGTGCCTAAGACCCGTGGAGAGTGTTTGGAGAAGATCCAGCAAAAGAAGAGGGACTTTTGAGCAAAGGATCCAAAGTCGAAGACGAAGAAGACGACGTTTTGCGCAGAACCCGCGGGGGCGGCTCAACAGGACCGCGGGAAAGGCCAGCCGCAGGAGCGGACCAGCAGGCCGCGGGTGCGGCTCAGCACGCCACGGGCGCGGCTCGGCACGGCCGCAGGGGCGGCGGCAGGCACTTGGCTCGGGCGGCAGCGGACGGCCTCGGGTGCGGCGTGACTCGGGCGCGGGGGCGGCAGCAGACGGCCGCGGGTGCGGCGTGGCTCGGGCGCGGGGGCGGCACCAGACGGCCGCGGGTGCGGCGTGACTCGGGCGCGGGTGCAGCTCCTGGCAGGCGACGCAGTCCTCCGCGGGTGCGGCTCCTTGTTCCGTGGGGGCGGCTCCTATGTCCGCAGGGGGCGCCGGCTTGACTCTGCGGCTGCAGTTTCGGCAACAGTAGGTCCCTCCTCTCCTTTCCTCTTCGTTCCTTCCTTAGTATTGATGTTGGATCTTGTTAGTAGCATGCCTAGGATGGATCTAGAGTAGTTTGAGAATGCTACTTAGTGGTTGTGAACCTAGGAGCCCTTAAAGCTCGATGTAAGTGATGGATATGAGCATGTGAGTATGATGGACCTTCTAGGCTAACTTGTGCCTCTTTGGTTGAGGATTACTCTTGTGGAATTATGGACTGTTGTGGGATGTTGCATGTGTTGAGAGTGTGATGAATACTTGGTACCTAGGATGCATTCCTAGCTTGAGGGTTTGGTGATCTTGCATAGATCACTAGAGTGAAGTCTAAGACTTCTTGAGTGTGAGTATGTATTGATATGCATATCTCTTGTGAGCAGGTTGTGGGCTTCCTCCTTAAGGGAAGCAAGAGTGTGGTGACTTGGGTTTGGTGACGAGGTAAGTCTCCGGACTTACTTAGCTCGTATTTTATGTATTACCGTTGATGTGTGTTTGGTGGTGTGTGTTATGTTATGTTATAACAATTAAACCAGTAATTAGGACCACCGACTTTATATATATATGTGTTGGCCCAAGTGTATGATAACGGGCGGTGACATCATCTGCCTAGCCCTGGCGGGGTCTAGGAGGTTCTCGGCGACGAGTCCGGCGGGTATACGGGCGGATGCATCTGCACCATTCCTTGCCGGTAAGGGACCGAGGCGAGACCACTGGGGTTTCGTGTCACAACAGAAGTTGAACTAGAATGGAATACGACTTAGTAATGAAAGATAATAAACCGGACTTGTGTGATTTATGTTTTGTGTATGGATGTGTTTGTGCCTTCACCGCTTTTCTAATACCTAGAATATGAGCTAACGGTTTAAAACCGTATGTAGTTGACTTGCAGGTTAGGGATGCCGCCGAGTGAGGTGGAGGAGTGGACTGCCGGGGTCTCCGTACATTATAGGACGGGGATGTTTTGAGTCATGTTTCTTGTTCTTGTTTATGGATGTTGTCGTACGTTTAGACTTCGTATCAGATTATGTTGTTTTGAGGACTCGGCTGAGTTTCCAAGTTGTAGTTTCTTACTTTTCGGTTTCCGCATACATTAAAAACGTATTGAGTTTTCGCCTTTATTTGTGCCTTGTTGGAAGGTCCAGTGAAATTGTTGTCAGGCTAAGGATCGGGACCCATTGTTAGGTCTCGCCCAGTAGCACCCCGAGTCCCGCGGATTTGGGGGTGTTACAATAGTTGATGGAGGTGATCATGTGAGCATGATGGATCTTCTAGGCTAGCTTGTGCCTCCTTGGTTGAGGATTAATATGTTGTGGAATTATGAACTGTTGTGGGCTGTTCCATGTGTGGGGTGCGTGTGGTGAGTACTTGGGACCTAGGATGCAATCCTAGTTTGAGGGTTAGATGATCTTGCATAGATCACTAAGAGTGAAGTCTAAGACTTCTTGAGAGTGAGTATGTATTGATATGCATATCTCTTGTGAGCAGGTTGTGGGCTTTCTTCTTAAGGGAAGCAAGAGTGTGGTGACTTGGGTTTGGTGACGAGGTAAGTCTCTGGACTTACTTAGCTCGTATTTTATGTATTAGCATTGATGTGTGTTTGGTGGTGTGTGTTTATGTTATGTTATAACAATAAACTTGTAAATAGGACCACCGAGGTGTGTGTTTGGCCCAAGTGTATGATAACGGGCGGTGACATCACTGCCTACGACCGAGTGAGTCTAGGAGGTTCTCGGCGACTAGCCAGGCGGGTCAGATGGTCGGGTGCATACGTACCATTCTTTGCCGGTAAGTAGGGACCGAGGCGAGACCACGGTGGTGTAACACCCCAAATCCGCGGGATTCGGGGCGCTACGGGCGAGACCTCACAATGGGTCCCGACCCTTAGCTTGACAACAATTTCACTGGACCTTCCGACATGGCACAAATAAAGGCGAAAACTCAAATATGTTTTTAATGTATGCGGAAACGAAAAGTACGAAACTACAACTTGAAAACTCAGCCGAGTCCTCAAAACAACGTAAATAGGTCCGAATTCTAACACACGACAATAACCATAAATGACAACATGAAATGCCTCAAAACATCCCCGTCCTATAATGTATGGAGACCCTGGTTGTCCACTCCTCCGCCTCACTTGGCGGCATCCCTAACCTGCAAGTCATCTACACAATCGGTTTAAAACCGTTAGATAATATTCTAGGCATTAGAAGAGCGGTGAAGGCACAAACACACCCATAA